>WOVY01009927.1:120000-781929 GCA_013436015.1 Rhipicephalus annulatus | reverse complement strand
ACAAAGAACGAGTGTGAAAACACTCTTATTCGCATGTTTGGCGTCACGTAGTACGTGAACTTATTATGAGCGGGCAGCTGATTAATTGTCCCTCTTATACAACCTAAACACACCAAGTCTGCCAGTACGAGACCCTCGTTCAATGAAATAAGGGAAAGAAGTGTATACCTAAGGGCTCGTTTTTCCGTGTTTTAACACAATATTAATGAGATATAACAGACAGTAATGCCAAGGAATGTACAGGGGAAGTTATTAAAACCAATGGAATGTAAATAAGAAGAAAGAAAAGTGGATGAAAAAATTACCAACTGTGAGCAGGAATCGAACCTACGACCTTCGAATTACGCGTTCGATGCTCTAACCACTGAGCTATCACAGCGGCCCTCCCTCCATCCACTTTTTTGGGGTTATCTGTGAATTTAGAAGTAGGAGTGACAGTCAGCGCCATCTATAAGCCAAAGAACGAGTGTGAAAACACTCTTATTCGCATGTTTGGCGTCACGTAGTACGTGAACTTATTATGAGCGGGCAGCTGATTAATTGTCCCTCTTATACAAACCTAAACACACCAAGTCTGCCAGTACGAGACCCTCGTTCAATGAAATAAGGGAAAGAAGTGTATACCTAAGGGCTCGTTTTTCCGTGTTTTAACACAATATTAATGAGATATAACAGACAGTAATGCCAAGGAATGTACAGGGGAAGTTATTAAAACCAATGGAATGTAATAAGAAGAAAGAAAAGTGGATGAAAAAATTACCAACTGTGAGCAGGAATCGAACCTACGACCTTCGAATTACGCGTTCGATGCTCTAACCACTGAGCTATCACAGCGGCCCTCCCTCCATCCACTTTTTTGGGGTTATCTGTGAATTTAGAAGTAGGAGTGACAGTCAGCGCCATCTATAAGCCAAAGAACGAGTGTGAAAACACTCTTATTCGCATGTTTGGCGTCACGTAGTACGTGAACTTATTATGAGCGGGCAGCTGATTAATTGTCCCTCTTATACAACCTAAACACACCAAGTCTGCCAGTACGAGACCCTCGTTCAATGAAATAAGGGAAAGAAGTGTATACCTAAGGGCTCGTTTTTCCGTGTTTTAACACAATATTAATGAGATATAACAGACAGTAATGCCAAGGAATGTACAGGGGAAGTTATTAAAACCAATGGAATGTAAATAAGAAGAAAGAAAAGTGGATGAAAAAATTACCAACTGTGAGCAGGAATCGAACCTACGACCTTCGAATTACGCGTTCGATGCTCTAACCACTGAGCTATCACAGCGGCCCTCCCTCCATCCACTTTTTTGGGGTTATCTGTGAATTTAGAAGTAGGAGTGACAGTCAGCGCCATCTATAAGCCAAAGAACGAGTGTGAAAACACTCTTATTCGCATGTTTGGCGTCACGTAGTACGTGAACTTATTATGAGCGGGCAGCTGATTAATTGTCCCTCTTATACAACCTAAACACACCAAGTCTGCCAGTACGAGACCCTCGTTCAATGAAATAAGGGAAAGAAGTGTATACCTAAGGGCTCGTTTTTCCGTGTTTTAACACAATATTAATGAGATATAACAGACAGTAATGCCAAGGAATGTACAGGGGAAGTTATTAAAACCAATGGAATGTAAATAAGAAGAAAGAAAAGTGGATGAAAAAATTACCAACTGTGAGCAGGAATCGAACCTACGACCTTCGAATTACGCGTTCGATGCTCTAACCACTGAGCTATCACAGCGGCCCTCCCTCCATCCACTTTTTTGGGGTTATCTGTGAATTTAGAAGTAGGAGTGACAGTCAGCGCCATCTATAAGCCAAAGAACGAGTGTGAAAACACTCTTATTCGCATGTTTGGCGTCACGTAGTACGTGAACTTATTATGAGCGGGCAGCTGATTAATTGTCCCTCTTATACAACCTAAACACACCAAGTCTGCCAGTACGAGACCCTCGTTCAATGAAATAAGGGAAAGAAGTGTATACCTAAGGGCTCGTTTTTCCGTGTTTTAACACAATATTAATGAGATATAACAGACAGTAATGCCAAGGAATGTACAGGGGAAGTTATTAAAACCAATGGAATGTAAATAAGAAGAAAGAAAAGTGGATGAAAAAATTACCAACTGTGAGCAGGAATCGAACCTACGACCTTCGAATTACGCGTTCGATGCTCTAACCACTGAGCTATCACAGCGGCCCTCCCTCCATCCACTTTTTTGGGGTTATCTGTGAATTTAGAAGTAGGAGTGACAGTCAGCGCCATCTATAAGCCAAAGAACGAGTGTGAAAACACTCTTATTCGCATGTTTGGCGTCACGTAGTACGTGAACTTATTATGAGCGGGCAGCTGATTAATTGTCCCTCTTATACAACCTAAACACACCAAGTCTGCCAGTACGAGACCCTCGTTCAATGAAATAAGGGAAAGAAGTGTATACCTAAGGGCTCGTTTTTCCGTGTTTTAACACAATATTAATGAGATATAACAGACAGTAATGCCAAGGAATGTACAGGGGAAGTTATTAAAACCAATGGAATGTAAATAAGAAGAAAGAAAAGTGGATGAAAAAATTACCAACTGTGAGCAGGAATCGAACCTACGACCTTCGAATTACGCGTTCGATGCTCTAACCACTGAGCTATCACAGCGGCCCTCCCTCCATCCACTTTTTTGGGGTTATCTGTGAATTTAGAAGTAGGAGTGACAGTCAGCGCCATCTATAAGCCAAAGAACGAGTGTGAAAACACTCTTATTCGCATGTTTGGCGTCACGTAGTACGTGAACTTATTATGAGCGGGCAGCTGATTAATTGTCCCTCTTATACAACCTAAACACACCAAGTCTGCCAGTACGAGACCCTCGTTCAATGAAATAAGGGAAAGAAGTGTATACCTAAGGGCTCGTTTTTCCGTGTTTTAACACAATATTAATGAGATATAACAGACAGTAATGCCAAGGAATGTACAGGGGAAGTTATTAAAACCAATGGAATGTAAATAAGAAGAAAGAAAAGTGGATGAAAAAATTACCAACTGTGAGCAGGAATCGAACCTACGACCTTCGAATTACGCGTTCGATGCTCTAACCACTGAGCTATCACAGCGGCCCTCCCTCCATCCACTTTTTTGGGGTTATCTGTGAATTTAGAAGTAGGAGTGACAGTCAGCGCCATCTATAAGCCAAAGAACGAGTGTGAAAACACTCTTATTCGCATGTTTGGCGTCACGTAGTACGTGAACTTATTATGAGCGGGCAGCTGATTAATTGTCCCTCTTATACAACCTAAACACACCAAGTCTGCCAGTACGAGACCCTCGTTCAATGAAATAAGGGAAAGAAGTGTATACCTAAGGGCTCGTTTTTCCGTGTTTTAACACAATATTAATGAGATATAACAGACAGTAATGCCAAGGAATGTACAGGGGAAGTTATTAAAACCAATGGAATGTAAATAAGAAGAAAGAAAAGTGGATGAAAAAATTACCAACTGTGAGCAGGAATCGAACCTACGACCTTCGAATTACGCGTTCGATGCTCTAACCACTGAGCTATCACAGCGGCCCTCCCTCCATCCACTTTTTTGGGGTTATCTGTGAATTTAGAAGTAGGAGTGACAGTCAGCGCCATCTATAAGCCAAAGAACGAGTGTGAAAACACTCTTATTCGCATGTTTGGCGTCACGTAGTACGTGAACTTATTATGAGCGGGCAGCTGATTAATTGTCCCTCTTATACAACCTAAACACACCAAGTCTGCCAGTACGAGACCCTCGTTCAATGAAATAAGGGAAAGAAGTGTATACCTAAGGGCTCGTTTTTCCGTGTTTTAACACAATATTAATGAGATATAACAGACAGTAATGCCAAGGAATGTACAGGGGAAGTTATTAAAACCAATGGAATGTAAATAAGAAGAAAGAAAAGTGGATGAAAAAATTACCAACTGTGAGCAGGAATCGAACCTACGACCTTCGAATTACGCGTTCGATGCTCTAACCACTGAGCTATCACAGCGGCCCTCCCTCCATCCACTTTTTTGGGGTTATCTGTGAATTTAGAAGTAGGAGTGACAGTCAGCGCCATCTATAAGCCAAAGAACGAGTGTGAAAACACTCTTATTCGCATGTTTGGCGTCACGTAGTACGTGAACTTATTATGAGCGGGCAGCTGATTAATTGTCCCTCTTATACAACCTAAACACACCAAGTCTGCCAGTACGAGACCCTCGTTCAATGAAATAAGGGAAAGAAGTGTATACCTAAGGGCTCGTTTTTCCGTGTTTTAACACAATATTAATGAGATATAACAGACAGTAATGCCAAGGAATGTACAGGGGAAGTTATTAAAACCAATGGAATGTAAATAAGAAGAAAGAAAAGTGGATGAAAAAATTACCAACTGTGAGCAGGAATCGAACCTACGACCTTCGAATTACGCGTTCGATGCTCTAACCACTGAGCTATCACAGCGGCCCTCCCTCCATCCACTTTTTTGGGGTTATCTGTGAATTTAGAAGTAGGAGTGACAGTCAGCGCCATCTATAAGCCAAAGAACGAGTGTGAAAACACTCTTATTCGCATGTTTGGCGTCACGTAGTACGTGAACTTATTATGAGCGGGCAGCTGATTAATTGTCCCTCTTATACAACCTAAACACACCAAGTCTGCCAGTACGAGACCCTCGTTCAATGAAATAAGGGAAAGAAGTGTATACCTAAGGGCTCGTTTTTCCGTGTTTTAACACAATATTAATGAGATATAACAGACAGTAATGCCAAGGAATGTACAGGGGAAGTTATTAAAACCAATGGAATGTAAATAAGAAGAAAGAAAAGTGGATGAAAAAATTACCAACTGTGAGCAGGAATCGAACCTACGACCTTCGAATTACGCGTTCGATGCTCTAACCACTGAGCTATCACAGCGGCCCTCCCTCCATCCACTTTTTTGGGGTTATCTGTGAATTTAGAAGTAGGAGTGACAGTCAGCGCCATCTATAAGCCAAAGAACGAGTGTGAAAACACTCTTATTCGCATGTTTGGCGTCACGTAGTACGTGAACTTATTATGAGCGGGCAGCTGATTAATTGTCCCTCTTATACAACCTAAACACACCAAGTCTGCCAGTACGAGACCCTCGTTCAATGAAATAAGGGAAAGAAGTGTATACCTAAGGGCTCGTTTTTCCGTGTTTTAACACAATATTAATGAGATATAACAGACAGTAATGCCAAGGAATGTACAGGGGAAGTTATTAAAACCAATGGAATGTAAATAAGAAGAAAGAAAAGTGGATGAAAAAATTACCAACTGTGAGCAGGAATCGAACCTACGACCTTCGAATTACGCGTTCGATGCTCTAACCACTGAGCTATCACAGCGGCCCTCCCTCCATCCACTTTTTTGGGGTTATCTGTGAATTTAGAAGTAGGAGTGACAGTCAGCGCCATCTATAAGCCAAAGAACGAGTGTGAAAACACTCTTATTCGCATGTTTGGCGTCACGTAGTACGTGAACTTATTATGAGCGGGCAGCTGATTAATTGTCCCTCTTATACAACCTAAACACACCAAGTCTGCCAGTACGAGACCCTCGTTCAATGAAATAAGGGAAAGAAGTGTATACCTAAGGGCTCGTTTTTCCGTGTTTTAACACAATATTAATGAGATATAACAGACAGTAATGCCAAGGAATGTACAGGGGAAGTTATTAAAACCAATGGAATGTAAATAAGAAGAAAGAAAAGTGGATGAAAAAATTACCAACTGTGAGCAGGAATCGAACCTACGACCTTCGAATTACGCGTTCGATGCTCTAACCACTGAGCTATCACAGCGGCCCTCCCTCCATCCACTTTTTTGGGGTTATCTGTGAATTTAGAAGTAGGAGTGACAGTCAGCGCCATCTATAAGCCAAAGAACGAGTGTGAAAACACTCTTATTCGCATGTTTGGCGTCACGTAGTACGTGAACTTATTATGAGCGGGCAGCTGATTAATTGTCCCTCTTATACAACCTAAACACACCAAGTCTGCCAGTACGAGACCCTCGTTCAATGAAATAAGGGAAAGAAGTGTATACCTAAGGGCTCGTTTTTCCGTGTTTTAACACAATATTAATGAGATATAACAGACAGTAATGCCAAGGAATGTACAGGGGAAGTTATTAAAACCAATGGAATGTAAATAAGAAGAAAGAAAAGTGGATGAAAAAATTACCAACTGTGAGCAGGAATCGAACCTACGACCTTCGAATTACGCGTTCGATGCTCTAACCACTGAGCTATCACAGCGGCCCTCCCTCCATCCACTTTTTTGGGGTTATCTGTGAATTTAGAAGTAGGAGTGACAGTCAGCGCCATCTATAAGCCAAAGAACGAGTGTGAAAACACTCTTATTCGCATGTTTGGCGTCACGTAGTACGTGAACTTATTATGAGCGGGCAGCTGATTAATTGTCCCTCTTATACAACCTAAACACACCAAGCTGCCAGTACGAGACCCTCGTTCAATGAGATAAGGGAAAGAAGTGTATACCTAAGGGCTCGTTTTTCCGTGTTTTAACACAATATTAATGAGATATAACAGACAGTAATGCCAAGGAATGTACAGGGGAAGTTATTAAAACCAATGGAATGTAAATAAGAAGAAAGAAAAGTGGATGAAAAAATTACCAACTGCTGAGCAGGAATCGAACCTACGACCTTCGAATTACGCGTTCGATGCTCTAACCACTGAGCTATCACAGCGGCCCTCCCTCCATCCACTTTTTTGGGGTTATCTGTGAATTTAGAAGTAGGAGTGACAGTCAGCGCCATCTATAAGCCAAAGAACGAGTGTGAAAACACTCTTATTCGCATGTTTGGCGTCACGTAGTACGTGAACTTATTATGAGCGGGCAGCTGATTAATTGTCCCTCTTATACAACCTAAACACACCAAGTCTGCCAGTACGAGACCCTCGTTCAATGAGATAAGGGAAAGAAGTGTATACCTAAGGGCTCGTTTTTCCGTGTTTTAACACAATATTAATGAGATATAACAGACAGTAATGCCAAGGAATGTACAGGGGAAGTTATTAAAACCAATGGAATGTAAATAAGAAGAAAGAAAAGTGGATGAAAAAATTACCAACTGCGAGCAGGAATCGAACCTACGACCTTCGAATTACGCGTTCGATGCTCTAACCACTGAGCTATCACAGCGGCCCTCCCTCCATCCACTTTTTTGGGGTTATCTGTGAATTTAGAAGTAGGAGTGACAGTCAGCGCCATCTATAAGCCAAAGAACGAGTGTGAAAACACTCTTATTCGCATGTTTGGCGTCACGTAGTACGTGAACTTATTATGAGCGGGCAGCTGATTAATTGTCCCTCTTATACAACCTAAACACACCAAGCCTGCCAGTACGAGACCCTCGTTCAATGAGATAAGGGAAAGAAGTGTATACCTAAGGGCTCGTTTTTCCGTGTTTTAACACAATATTAATGAGATATAACAGACAGTAATGCCAAGGAATGTACAGGGGAAGTTATTAAAACCAATGGAATGTAAATAAGAAGAAAGAAAAGTGGATGAAAAAATTACCAACTGCGAGCAGGAATCGAACCTACGACCTTCGAATTACGCGTTCGATGCTCTAACCACTGAGCTATCACAGCGGCCCTCCCTCCATCCACTTTTTTGGGGTTATCTGTGAATTTAGAAGTAGGAGTGACAGTCAGCGCCATCTATAAGCCAAAGAACGAGTGTGAAAACACTCTTATTCGCATGTTTGGCGTCACGTAGTACGTGAACTTATTATGAGCGGGCAGCTGATTAATTGTCCCTCTTATACAACCTAAACACACCAAGCCTGCCAGTACGATACCCTCGTTCAATGAGATAAGGGAAAGAAGTGTATACCTAAGGGCTCGTTTTTCCGTGTTTTAACACAATATTAATGAGATATAACAGACAGTAATGCCAAGGAATGTACAGGGGAAGTTATTAAAACCAATGGAATGTAAATAAGAAGAAAGAAAAGTGGATGAAAAAATTACCAACTGCGAGCAGGAATCGAACCTACGACCTTCGAATTACGCGTTCGATGCTCTAATCACTGAGCTATCACAGCGGCCCTCCCTCCATCCACTTTTTTGGGGTTATCTGTGAATTTAGAAGTAGGAGTGACAGTCAGCGCCATCTATAAGCCAAAGAACGAGTGTGAAAACACTCTTATTCGCATGTTTGGCGTCACGTAGTACGTGAACTTATTATGAGCGGGCAGCTGATTAATTGTCCCTCTTATACAACCTAAACACACCAAGCCTGCCAGTACGAGACCCTCGTTCAATGAGATAAGGGAAAGAAGTGTATACCTAAGGGCTCGTTTTTCCGTGTTTTAACACAATATTAATGAGATATAACAGACAGTAATGCCAAGGAATGTACAGGGGAAGTTATTAAAACCAATGGAATGTAAATAAGAAGAAAGAAAAGTGGATATATATATGCATGATCTAATCTCTCAATGGATTCTATGACTATTGTTGGAAAAAGATCAGTTGTGCTTAGAATACATCACAAACAGTAAGATTAACAAAGCAAGGTAAAATGTACAATTGTATGTTTATGCCTTCAAGAAATCTCTAGTTGCATGTTATTAGAACGTTTTGTTGCCTATGCCCGTATACTGCAAAGGCAGCCGTGACAGGAAAAGACAGTGCCTGGTTGTTGAGCCTTCCGAAATGAGCGCCACTGGCTTAATGCATACTTGGCCCCTTGTCAAACGTGTGTTTTGGATATTGTGATCTCGTCATAAGTTGCTCATGCTTTGTAGCAGTTGTTCATATCCACGTGCTTCCTTGTACCAGCTGGCTTTGCTCTTGCACACAGGCGAATGCCGTAGTCCTTGCCGTGGAGGATGGATCTATTACAGCCAAGGGCGCAGTACAGGGAAACCTAGAAGTGACGTCATGGGGATCGGGGGTAAGGCTGTCATTCTTATGTTATTTATTTATTTTATGCTGCCAGCTTGCTTTACAAGCCATAGGCAGAAGTGGATTGTACAAAGCAAAGTGTTGAACAATCTTTGCCAACAATCTGAAACAAATTTATGGAACAAGTCTGAAATCTGTGCTGAACAGTATTTACAGCATGTGAAACACAGGAAACATTAAAACCTAGTAAACAGGCACAATACTGCAGATGAAAATGTGGCCAGCTGCACACTGTAGATAAAAATACAGATCACAAAGTGAGGGATGGACATTTTAGAATAAATAAAAATAACAACAAGAGAAAAAAAGTGATGAGAATGTGCTAGACAGTGCATGTTCTTTCAGCAGTTTGCTCAGCAATCAAAAGAAGGGTGTCTTTGTTATAAGTGTTCAATATTGTTAAATGTTTTTATGTGTGTTGATGTTTACATATTTAGGTCACATTTATCGACAAAACATGACCAGATGTGCTTGTAGAATAAGCACATTCGTTTCTTTAGTGCTGCAAGTGTTCCAGGGTTGCAGCATCATATGACAGACGTGGTGGAATGCGAGGACTGTAGATGTCTGCAGCAGCACGTTTTTTTACGCAGTCTGAAGAATAAGCGCTGAGACTACGGCCCCTTCAGACCAGAGGCAAAATTTGGCAAAGTGAACTTATATAAACTCTTTATTTTGAACATTTTGGGGTCATGAAACAGTTCTCAGAGGACAAAACAAAAATTGCTATTTCAGAGGAGAAATTGCATTTACCCATTTGAGTACATCAGACCCAAGTTTAGCAAAAACCAAGAAAACTATTTTTGTTATGAAGGCAGCTTATATTTAGTGCATTTTATGTGAGTTTTTGCGCTGTATTCATCGCGGCGTATACTATCTGGAACATGCCCTGAAAGATGTCCCTGTATGTCAAATAGGATTTCATTTTCAAAATGCCTCACTACATTTTGGGGCTGCCGGAGACAATCAAGCCAATTTAAACATGGAGCTTTACTAACTTTTGCAATTCTTGCATTTGCTTGATATTGTGCAAATTGCTGTTTTCACCACCTTGAATTCGTTGAGAACTCTTTTTGCGGCAACATCCAGGCACTTGCAGTCATCAATGAACTCAATCCTTGAATTTATAGCCATTAGGTCTAGAAATAGGACAAATACCCTGATGGTCCCCTTCTTTGTATGAATATTTGTCCTGAATTAGGGCATGCACATGTCTGCAAGATCTACGCCACCTATAATATATATGCTTTGACGCAATGAGGCTGATAGATCTTTTTTTTTCTCCTCCTTTCACCTACACATACACGCATGTGTTGTGTCCCTTTCCAATTCTGTTTTGTTATCTCTCATTCAAGTGGCCAATAAAAAACTGCACTTTTGTCAACGAGGATTACCAGAGTTTAATAAGCATTGTGGTACAGGAATATGTGTGGCTATGTGGAGGTAGGAATGCAGAGTGAGATTATCCAGAGATAGAGGAGCTAAGCGGAGGGCCAGACGCAACTTGGTACTCGAGCTCAGAGGAGAAGAGCATAAACAGAAGAAGAAGCAGAAAATTCCGAAGGACTTGACACTGCATGCAATGGCTGCCCCATCTCTGTATCCTTCTTGTAACAATTTGGCCTACTTTGGTTCTTTTGAAATCGAGCCATAGATTTGAACTTGGACCCTCATTACTGTATCATTATCTCCATCATCATCATTATCATCATCACTGCTGATATTTGACCATTCACTGCTGCTCATCCACAAGGTCACTTTCACCAGACAAGTCGATATCACTTTAAAAGAGTAGCTCTTGTACATATTTCCCAATCACTGCCTGTGACACAAAACAAAATTGAATGTATTTTCAATACAACGACCTTAAATACCTAATTGGATACATTTGTTACTAATTTGAGCTATCTCAGAGGCAACTCAGAGCAACTAGTTTGAAATTTTTATGTGCCTTCTCTATCTCATCGTGATCATTTATATTCACTGCATAGCAATATATGTGTAGCATTTTGTTAATTAGGAAATATTTAATTTCACCTGGTGGACTGTGCACGCTTCCCTTGCATGACGTTGCTACACTTCTTTTTACTATGAGCGCTTACAAGGGCATACAATGAAATGTCACAGGTATTTTGTTTAGTGATGCTTTCGCTCACTGAAACATCAAATTTAGTCAAATGGCCTTCAAATATAGGAGCACACTGTGTGTTTTTCCAATGCACCCATTTGGGTATTCACTCATTGAAAAGCATAGTCAGGCCATTCCACTCTTTGGCTTTTCTTGGTACAACGGGGTATAGACAAGAAGTGTGTACCCTGCTTTACAGATAGCTGTTGTGAGAGATACAGTGCACTTGTGTTATGCATTGTAAATCTGGACACATCAAAAAAACAAAATGTGAGGATAAAACCAGACCTTGGTACAGTAGTGGCAGGGAGCAATAATTGTGGATTGAAGTTGTTCTTTCGACCCCTTCACTGTCACTAAAGTACTGTTATGTTTTGGCGTTTCCCCTAGTAGTGTCACTGATGGTGCTGGTACCTCCTCCATTATGCACCCTAAAACTTGCAATGAAGCACAAGGCTGACATGTCTCCGCTGATCACATTGTGTGTCCAATCTTTCTAGAAGTTCGTACCCTGCACTGTGTCGGTCCATATATTGAATAGTATAGAAGCGGCATGCTTGTGCTTCCTTGTTGTTTAGTATGGTCATTCCCAACATACTACTTTCTCAAGCTCAGCAGTTGTGCTATGCACATCCAATCGCTTATGCAAGGGTGTGTCTACAGGTTCAGGTTAGGGTGCCTCAATGCGAGTGCCCTTTCAGGGTGAGGACAACCCCGTCGTCTGCTAGCACTACCACCATTTTGTTACATTCGTTGATCGCGGGTTGCGGGTTAGCTGCGGGGCACGTCTCGAAGCGATAGCTCCGGCTTGCAATGGGAATGTTCATTCTACTTTAGCTTGGATATATATTCATTCCTTTGCAAGGGTAGATGATAAGCAAGAACAGATTCAGTGAAGCATCCACTAGCTAGTTCCAGAGGAATATTAACACGATAGCGTTACAGAGCTCGATTCGCAGAAATTTCGGCATCGGTGTCAGCGTTGTTGGTTGTGAGCAAAAAATCATCATCTTGCTGGACCCGAAAATCAAGAACAATGCAAGTCTTGGAGCAGAGCGGGGACTGAAGCAGGGTTGTTTGGGTTTGAGTGCGAATTAAACCTGGGTCGTTTGTGTGGTAAGCGGATGTTCTACCACACAGTCACACCTCTGCTTGTGAATAAAATGAAAAGATTTTTTTCTGCTTGGAAATGCAGTGAAAGTAGCTTTCATACTTCACAAACATATGCATCCTGTATACATGCTTCACAATGCAACATGAAATATTGCAGTAATAATGCGTGGTACAAGCGTTCATTGCCAACTGGTGTCGGAAAACAGTTGAACATTTTTATAAGAGACAAATGGGTATAAGAGATATCGGCGTGCGTACAGTGAAATATGGGTTTATAAGAAAATGCATACGGGGTACCCTGCTTATAAGAAACATCTCATATATAAGACAAGAACTGTGGCCTGGAGCATGCCTCTGATAAAGGGGTTTCCCTGTATGTGATTATCACAATGGCTCCGTGGTTGAAAGCCGATACCCCACTACAAAAGGCACACACATGATACTGTGCCTATTCTCTTAAGGCCACGTAGTGGATGCACAGCGAATTCGAAGAGGTTTTATGCACTAAGCGCTTGAAGTACACACTACGAACAGGATGTCGCTCTCGCGTTCAACTCCTAAAGGCGAAGCTTTAGGGTCCCTTAATTTTTATTACTCTTTCAGTTACAATAGTTGACAATGGCAAGCAAGTGCTCCTCGTTCTTGTCGCCCCATCACCGTCAGCTTTCTGTCATTGTGCTTATGTTTCACCATAATGGAAAGTATAAGCGAAGTAGAATAAAGAAGTAAATAACAAAAAAGGAAAATTAGCCAGCCACCCATTTGTGGCACGAAGCCACACAGGAATCTGTGCGGATTTCTCAGAAAGGAAATCTTCTTACTTGGCGAAAAGTTCGTCCTGGTCCAGGGTTTGAACCCGGGACCAACGCCTTTCCAGGGCAGTCGGTCTATCAAGTGAGCAAGCCAGAAAACTAGCAATTGGCAGCGTGAAAGTGAATTCATCAGCAACTTGAAGCACATAGACACAAGTAATCCAAATGAGTTCTACAGCGTTGGTCCCGGGTTCGCTGAAATGTATAAATCAGTACGCTGAAACATATAAATGATTTTAATATGACAAAAGGTTATGAAGTACAAGTATAACGCACAACATGCTGTTTTGCACTCTCATATTTAGCTTTCACGCTATGCACACACAAGTGTAGGTGTAATGAAGGCCTTTGTGGAAATGAGCGTGATGCGCCCCAGATCGTGCCTCATAGTTGAGAAAGACAGGTCATATTTCCCAGGCCTCTCTCATATTTCATCATGTCAAGTAGGAGTGTGCGAATATTCGAGTTTCTTCCACCAAGCTGCTGACCCAAAAGTCGTGGTTTCGGTTCCGACCACTGCGGTAGCATATCAATGGAGGTGGACTGCGCGATGTCCAACACCAGATCGTCACAATTTTTGGAGACCTCCACTATGGCGTCTCATAATATTTTCCCAACGTGGAAATCACAGGAGACAGGATCATGGTGCAACGAGGAAAAACAAGGTCTGTATTCACAGATCGAAAACAGAAGCTTAGTGACGTTTCCTCAGAAGACTTCTTTTCTTCTGTCATCCTGCTGGCTTTTACTCATGACTATATCGTTTTTTTGGGATGTAAAACACAACATACTATTAACATCAAGACTTCAGTGATGTATTTCCATCATGGAAGTGACGAAAAAATACGCATGATCAGAAGACAAAGAAAAAAAGTTCTGTGATCAGAAGTTGAACCCTTGAATTCAGGGTCCACAGCAACACATGTCGGGCCCGCTTTGCACAGTGCCATGATCATGTACTTTGAACCCTTACAAAATATGCCTGTTATATCTACCAGAGTCCTCTCAGTGTACCTGGTACACTGCAGTAATGCATCATGAATATGGAATCCACAATTAGTTCCTTGAACGCGGGGTTTTTAAGCGTCCGTTCCATTTGGCGTGTTTCGAATAGGAGCATGTGCAATTTTGTCAATGCCAAACACATCCCCAGGTGGCGATCTTACCCCAAGCATTGGTGTAGCTTATAGCATTCATCGATAAGAAACGATAGCTCTGCAAGGCATAGATCAACGTGCCTGCTTTGCCTGGATGTGCTAACTCGGCATTCGCCGCTTACGCTTACGCCCACAAAAATCGTGGACGGCCAACAGACGCAGCGCCTATTGAGTTTCCCTCTGGTCGGGCCATGGTGTTCAATGTGGAAGTAGGCGACCTTAGCCCAAGGTCATTGTCCACTCAGTCACGTTCTTCTGGCTGTCACATCGCTTTCTCTGGTTCCACACTCACCTAGGACCACAAGGGTTTGTTTAATCATTACTGATAAATGTTAGTCGTCGGGGTGGAGATATATGACTAAGAGTTAAAGGGACACTGAAGTACTAAAAAAAACAAAGATTATGGTGTCATGATACGTGATTTCGTGCATCGAACTCGAACATTAAATAAAAAATTTGCATAAACCTACGCAAATAACTTTATTTTGCCAAGCTGCATGACGTCACTGTCAGGATGGTGAGGACAGCTGACTGTGCTCGTACGCAGTCAATGCTGTGTTTATTTGTTGAAATCGGGTAGTTGCTGTAAGTATGGCGAACTGTGAAAGTCGGACCGAGTTCGCTGTACATCCGTACTTGTTCGAGCCGGTCACCACATTAAGGGCGACGACTACAGCGGCACAGGAAAGCGAGTCTCAACCAGCCACTTTCAGCTGCATTGGAAACATAGACTGGCACATATAAAATGCATACCAGTGCCTAATTTCACTGTTGCAAAGTGTTAAAAATGATACACTCATCAGTAGATATCAAGTTTGATAAAAAACAGCAGCATTGGCACTCGCTTTTAGCCGCGTATTGGCACGGGCAACGTGCAGAAACATCAGCTGTTTGTGGATTTCACAGGTGAGAGTGCAGCGTTGTAACTGCAGTCAGTATAGTACTTCACAGTGGGCAAGGAGCACGCAATTAGTCAGTATGCCACCGAAAAAAAAAAAAAGAGCCAGACAAGTGGCGCTCTTTCCGCAGTGGTGATATGTGCTCTGAACTTCGATGGAAATTGCACAAGAATGGTTTGACTCATTTATTGCAGTTATGTTTTTTTTGTGATACCATCGCTTTTTCTAAATTCTGCCCAGTAGTACGATGTGTTAAAATGCAAACGGTGTAGATGCACAAGAAGCATGCGAGTGTCGTGTTGAATAGGTGATTTCGATTATGCGTACTGATATTTTTTTACACGCGTTCCCACCATACGTGATCATGCACGCACTGCGTGGAAATCGGGAAAAGGAGTAGTGCTGCTGCTCCCTTGTAATTTGGCAGATTCACAACCGCGCTACATCTCGTAGGTTTGAAGTATTTTCTTTTAACTGCAATGGCCCATTTTGCAGCCGTCTTTGGTCCCAAGGACACTTGTGAAAAGGGACCTCATTGCGACCGTAAGTGCTGCTGCAGCCATATGCCGCGCAGTAACTCAGCATCGCGAGTCCACTTCAACCTTGCACAAACACAACTAGTGAATGTCGGATGGCGAAAATCTCTAACACAACCGCGAAGTAAACAAACTGAGTGACGCAGGCGGCCCGGCGCAAAGTTATCGCCGAGCGGTGGCTCGACCTTGACGGTCACGTCACCTCCCCACATGCCTATCTCTCTTGTGCTCCGCCCCTGCACGCGCGTGCCCTGGGGGCGTTTTTTTGTTCAGTTTGCTCGCCTATAGCATCGTTGTTTAATCGAACCTCACGAAAAAAACCTCCATAGACATGTCGTAAAAGGTCCCAGATACCGAATTGGCAATGATTTCACAAATTGAAAACCTCTTCAGTGTCTCTTTAATGTAGACGCATCCACGTTAAGCGGTGTCATAGCTGTTGAACACCAATAGACATTGTGCAAGCTCTCTCATATCAAGGTAGAGTAAACATTAAACTACTTCTGCAAGGACATGTTTTACTTGCATGTTTTACCGATTTCATAACGGAGGTATCAAATGTGGTTTTAATAATATTCGAGTTGTTAAAATTAGAATAAAAAATACCCATTAAAATAATTTGATTTGATTTTCATATTGCTAGTATTGGAAGTTTCGTATAATTTGACTTCGCTATGCATTCGCTACTGCCACATCGTACCATGTTTAGAAACTTCCATCTTTTCAGCGTGCAGTTAGATCGCTGCTGTGAATAGGCTCTCGAAGTTTTTTGGGCCAAGAGCACTCATGGTGATTATCCACATCAATACCAAAGTATAGTGTGTACAAGATAGTTGGTATTCTACATCAACAGTGTTTGGAGAGGCAGGGAAGACGGGACACAGAGAGACCAATTAAGTAAGACTAGCACTGTCATATGAACCATATTAATTACTGTATAGCCTTACGGTGTATCCATGTGAGAGGCGGGCAGGCAATATTTGGAAGTTGGCAGGTATGAAGTGGCAGCAGCAAGCACAGGACCGAGTGGACTGGCCGAACATGAGAGAAATCTTTGTTCTGCAGTGGGCATAGTTAGGCTGGTGATGATGATGAATGGTAGCAGTCACTCACCGCGATACATGTTCGAGGTCATGAGCAGATTTCATTTCTTTGTACTTTTGTTCATTTTTCAATGAAATATTTGAATTCAATATCGTTGGCCACTATTCTACACTTTTCGATGGGAATTCGATTTGAAATGAATTTTAACTACTGGCACACCCCTAATATCAAGTGAAAAAAAAATAGGAGCAGTAAATGCACCGAGGTAGTGGCCAGATACTGCACCAGAGTGGCCTATCCTTCTCTGGTGGGGACGGGGTTAACTGGCGGCACATGGGAGAGGCCTTTGTCCTGCAGTGGACGTAGTCAGGCTGATGATGATGATGATCATGATGATGAAATGCACCGAATGCTCAGTGTTGGTTACCACTGTAAGATGCCACCTTCGCTTGCAAAGATTGAATATCAGTAAGCCACACATTTCTCAAAAGCATGACAATGCCCTAGTCTAAACATATAAAATCTCACGTTTACGTCATATAAACAGTTGTACCCATGCTCTGGCATATGCCTTAAATGGACTTCGTACCGCTGCCAAGCCGCGCATACTCACAATGCATATACACAAATAGTTCGACGGCTGCCACTTGTCCCACTTGATTTTCACAGTCCACAGAAGCCATCTTTTTGGCTCTCTCAGAAACGAAAACATTTTAAAGCCATTTCTGCTTTGATAGTGCATTAAGGAACACAGCACCTAGGCATTCTTCATTGAGATAGCGGGAAAAAAGCTGCTTTCTGCATCTAGTGGGACAGTCGGTGCGAGCGGAAAACAAGAAAATGGCTTCGGCGCTCCCAGAGATCCAGTTTTGGTGGCGAGAACCCCTTGAATAAGTGACTCCATCCTAAGTGGGGCCATGCACATCGGGGCACCCTAGTTCATGTCTTGTACTAATCTGTTGCAAGTTTCACTGCCCTGTGTGAACATCAAAGATTAATGTTGACATGGTGGGGCTGTTATTGCAGAAGTATGAGCAACAAAGCAAGAAAAAGTTGAAGGGGGCTTCAGCTTTGCCTACAAGAGTAGAATCCAACAGCGTAATTGGGCTACATGTGCGCATCGTTTTCTCAACTGCTAGGCTACGTCGTTTCTGCGTGCGTGCCTCAATCATGCCACAAAAAAAACAATAATTGTGCACGTAACATCGGCCATAGAATGTCTACTGCAATTACGCTTGTTAAGCGCCCGCTATGCTATAAGTGTTCCTTTTGCAAATCAGTGAAGGGCCTGCTATGCAGTGTTGCGACTGGGGGAGTTTGTTCGGAACTGGAGCCATCAAGTCGCAGGGCAAAGACGAGTAGAGGAGTCGGAGCTGGTAACAGGAACATTCATTTATACTACAGTCTAGCCCACATATAACGACCCCACTGAAAAGGAACTTTCGCTTAAAACGAACAATATCCGCGTGACCGTGAAAATATACATTGTTTCAATGACACAAAATCGCACTTACAATGAACGTATCTAAGCGCGGCCGATCAGTTACAGCGAATGGAGTCGGCGCTCTGCCGACTTCCCGGAAAACCACTTTTGACCACGGATGAGGCATTGGCGAGGTGCCAGTAGATTCTTATTGTTGAAAACTGACCCTGCCTCCGCGCCCCTCTAGTTACCGCTCTCCCCGACCGCTTTTTGTTACGCACCCTTCCGTCCTTTGTCCCCCCCTTCCCCCGCTACTCTGAGCACCCCGCATCGCCAGACGCGGCCTGTGTTTTCCCACTGCCGCCCATCTTTGAAAGACCGGTCGGACATCTCCCCTGTTTTTGATCACTGGTACTGTCGTTGACGTCGCCGGCCTGGACTGTAGGGATTAGACCATTTGCCAACATCGTCTGTATCCGATCGTGTGTCATGTCTTATGTCGTTCTAGTGCACGTGCGACGTAAGCTACCCCACCAACTCTGATAATTCGCAATTTTTTTCGTGTTTAGGACCTGTTCTCGCTCACTTTTCACTCGGCTCAGCATGCCCTCTGCACGCGTACGGAAGCATAAAAACGGCCCTGAATGAATCGCGAAATATCGAAGTCGATGAGGACAACAAAACGATTCTTTGACTACGGCCACCAATTCTTTGAACACTGCCGCGTGCGACGATCCAGGCGGCTGTGCTTAAACCTCTGCGCACGCAGGCACTCTTTCAATTTTTTCTACGCGCGAGTTGCACGTTTCGCGGACCTTTCAAGCAAGCTGCCCGACCTGTCTCCTTCCTGTGTATGTTGGTTTTCAAGGTCGCCTTCCCTCCGTATCCTCCCCTCTCTTCACTTTACTGAAACTCCTTGCCCTTCTCTCGCAAATCGGCTCTCCTCTCTTGACACATCTCTTTCACCTGTCTCCGCCGCTCCGCAATGCCGTCCATGCTGACTCAAATCACAGAACATCTCTATGCTCGAATTCAGATGTTTTGTGGTTTTGTTTTCTGACTAGAAACGGGCCCAGAGCTGTACCATGCATGTGTGCGCGTCTTGCTTGCTCTCGGTGTGCGTGCGTGGTCAGGATGGCATACTGGAGGCTTAGCACGCTTTTTCCTGCCGGTCAACAAAACGTCGAAAGTGTGATCGCTTGGCTTGAGCGTAATTCGCGCGTTAGGTGCCGCATTGAGGAGCGCTTGCTCATAGCTGTTGTTCACCTGGCAGCCAGCTTGTCGCTTTGGGCGTTCCGGTATTCAGCTGTGGAGATGGTGAATGTTTTGTGGGTGGTGGTGATGACTACATGTGCGCGAAACTGTTTTCGCGAGGCCGACTTTGTCGATGTTGGGCCCGATGCTGAGCCTGAAGCTTCCGAACTGCGGCAGCGATTTGTGCCAGCGCGTCGTCGACTCCGACCTGGGAGAGTGGGTGGGACATCTGTTGCGATGGTTTAATTACGGCCAATGATGATGTCGACACTGCAGAACCGTGCATGGATTGGGGCATTGTGAATGAAGTACGTGGAGAGAGGGATTTGGAGGAATCGGATTGCGAAAACGACGAAACTTTGGAGCCAGTGACTCATGCAGCTTATCCCACGGGCCTCGTCGAAAAGCACGCTGCCGTTTGAAATAAACTCGAGACCATCCTTATCGCTTCTGCTCTTCTAAACACGTGCATCACAGACTTATTTTGCGCAAAAGAATTTGTGTTTTCTCAAACAACTTTTTTAAAATTCATTTTTTATTTACTACGAACTTCGGGATATAGCAAACGGATGCTGCATCAGGCTCAGGTTCGTTATGAGCGGGCTCGACTGTATTTACATGTTCAAGGTAGTTCGATACATCAATGAAGGATGTCTTCAGGCGTCTTGCTCTTGCGTTTCATGCCCTGGTCTTCCCAAGAATCCCGGCAGGGAAAAACAATTGAGACCAGGACAGTCGTCTTAATCTCCACCCCCAAAAAAGGGAAAGTCAAACGCCGCCTCCTTCTCATCCTAGGACAGAGAGAGAGGCATGTCTTGTTCTTCCAATGCCGAGGGGAAGGGTGACACCAGCACGAGGCGACCACTCGGCACTACTAGCACAAAGCAATGATGTGGAGTCCCATGTGCAGAGTTGATGTGGCAGAGTGCAAGGTTGACTCGTCAATAGCTCCCACACAAGCCGTAAAGACATGAATGCACCAAGGAATATGACAAATGTTCCCATAGACGGAGCCCAGACGTTCGGCTCATTGTCCGGTGTACTTTCATGACCCAAGCTACGCAGAGGTGACCACAGCTTTGACTGCAAATAGCCCTTTCTGGGAAATCTCAGTCGGGCGTGTTCAAATGGTCTCGGGCGTGGCGAGCCGACAGCCCTGCAGAAATTGCAGTACGACTGCTGTGTTGTGGCTTGTTTCTGGACGGCTCAGGAAGTGCTGCAAACTTGGAACAAATCGGGTAGATCTAGCCAAAACAATTCCATGCATCCAAGTGGCCCCAAGATGCATGGAGTCCGATTACAACAGAGTCCATAAGGCAACAAGCGAGCCTTTGTTTGACCACTTTGTTATGGTTGTGCCTTCAGAGTATGCATTCGCTCCTTACTTCACAGGTTTTGATGACTGGCACTATTTCACCCTTCTGCTACACAATATCACACATGTTCCGCCACACAATATCACTCCTTCCACTACATGACATTAATGTAAGGTGATTCCACGTAAGATCAAATAACGCATGGCTGGTCGCAACCACTTAAGTTTTTTTTAATATTTTATATATTGTTGCCCGATAAGCGGGTAGAAGACATACACAATCTTTTTTGGTGGAAAAAAATTGTTCTAAGCGCAGTATATTAATAATGACGAAAAGGTGGAGTGCCACGCCTACCTGCTTTAGTGTCTTTTTCGACTTCGGCATTGAATTACACAAAATATATGAAAGGTAAATACTCAAAATTGAGAGAAATATAGCCATACTTGTGCTTATATTTAATTATATTTTGATTTTCAGTGCAGAGTAGATTTTTTTAAAATAAATATTCTCAAATTTGACCTAAAAAATTTTTTTTGCCTGGTATGCAGGCCTCAATTTTAAAAAGGGCCTATGATAGAGCTCATTAATCTAACAGTTATGGCCACTCCCATGTCCAAATCATTTTGAAAATTGTATTCTAAGTGCAGTTGACAGATATTTCAGTGCTGCTTGCCTTTTAAGAAACTGCTGTATAGACCTGCATTCCATACTTAGTGAGCAGGAAGTCCGATCTACAATTGCCTATCCTTGCGCAATAGAATTTTCTGATGGGCCGTAACTGCAAGTGAGATCATATAATGCAACATGTTTTTATTGATTGTGAAAGCTGATGTGCAAGATAATAAGTGGGAAAGCTTTAAGAACTATAAAAAATCCTCTTTTTTTTATATCGACAGAAGTTTCCCTTGCGTGCTCTTTCCCTGAGGTTAGCCTGATCATATATTTTTATTGAATAGCATTACTAAATGAAGCATTGGCAGTTTTATAAATAAGCATGCTGAGAAAGTAGTGCAGAATTTTCACCGCTCTGTCATGGGCGATTTTTGAAATAAAGGCCTGCAAACTAGGCAGAAAAACATTTTGTAGTTTAATTTCAGATCTTTCATAAAAATACCTGAACTACTCAGAGAAGCAAAAAATAACAATGTGAGAACAAATTTGCATATATTTAGCTAAACCAATTTTAATTACTTAGCTTCAAGCTATTTTTTGTAATTCATCGCCAAATTTGGAAAAAAACTGCAGAGCAGGTAAGCGTGGCATTCCACCTCTTTATCATTATTGATATACTGTAGTTCAAAAAAACTTTTTCTGGCAAAACCGATTGGGGATCTCTTCTTTCCACTCATCGGGCAACAATATATAAAATTTTGAAAGAAATTTATGAGGTTGATCGGTCATGCTTTGTTCGATATTACGTGGAATCACCCTGTAGCATTTTTTTCCTAATCAATTTTAAGCAATATTGTGGCTTCATAATAGAACACATGCTTCCACCCCAGACGACCTGGGTACAATTGTTATTGGAACCAGGCCGTCATTTTCAATTCTCGATTCTTTATTCTTCATTCACGAATAAGATGATTATATTTTGCTTACAACTAACGACACCGATGCCAACATCAAGATATCTGCAAAACAAGGTCTTTAATGCTGCTGCATTAATATAAATAAGAAAATATGGTTGAAAAAGCCAAAACCTCACCTATGCTCTTTTTTTCGATAATTAACATTAAGCACCGTTCATCAGTGCAA
Organism: Rhipicephalus annulatus; assembly: GCA_013436015.1. Lineage (NCBI taxonomy): Eukaryota > Metazoa > Arthropoda > Arachnida > Ixodida > Ixodidae > Rhipicephalus > Rhipicephalus annulatus. Next base: position 759,513 of record WOVY01009927.1, on the reverse strand, counting down.
CTCTGCAGCTGGATGTTCAAGAAGTTTACTGTTTGAATTCCCAAAACTAAGCCAACACTGGCGGTCTTTCATGTTCAGGAAAACATGGCAGTGAAAGGGTTTAAGAATTCCTGATACAAAAGTTCAAATACATTCTGAGTGCTAAGGTACACTTTACTGTGGTGTAACATACATATCGTGAAAAGGAGGGGAGCAGAAGAGAAGAAAGTGTCGCGCCAAACTACCAACTGTTCAATAACACCTGTAGAAGCATTAAAAAAATTAGAGGACCCTTAAGCTTCGCCTTTAAGAGTTGAACGCGATAGCGAAATCTGCCTCCTAGTGCACTTTCCTACCACTAAGTGCATACTTATTCATATGTTTTGTTACATAGAGATGCACTCACACAAACACGCGAACAGTAGATTGGACCAGCGAGCGTTATTATCGCCGAATGGGCTCGTTTTCGTCGTGACACGTGTCGAACAAAATGCGTTTAAGGGGCCCTGAAGCACTTTTTCAAGTAACCATGGAATGAATTCACTAGAAGACCTTATTGCCTGATGAATTCAACGCCACAAAAATTTTAAGAATTCGTCCAGTACGAGTGGAGTTACAAAGGTTTGTCGCTTGCTACAATTGAATTATTTCTTCTCTCGTCCTGAGGAAAGCGCTGGAATCTAAGCAGGGAAAGGTGGCAGGAAAAAGAAACTACCGCGCCTCGTGACCTTGAAAATTTTTTTCCCTCGAATGTGCGGCTTTTTCAGTGTGATTGCATGCGCATGCCTAGACAAGTAGCGGCCTCCCACGGCCATCCCGGTAACTTGATTTTTCGGTCACAGACACACAGACAATTTTTCGCTCGCAACCAAGAGGGCTGACGCCAGCGGCGGGTTGTCTGCGACACGAGCTCTCGAACGCTATCGCGTTAAAGATACATTCCCACGTATGTGTGACGAGTCAATACGTGACGTGCATTAACATGGTCAAGACAACATATTATCGAGGAAGCACATTTATGTTGAGTACAAAGTTATAGAAGCATCACTGACACAATCAGGCCCTTTCTTTTTGATAAAGAAAGCTTCCAACAACTCCTTAGTGGTTTGCTGCTTTTTCTTAAAATCAGTGCTTATGCAAAGCATGCATGGTTCACATAAACAGGCACGGGAAAGTCTGAATTCAATAGACAACTTCGCGCCGAAATCACAACCACACTGCAAATGAAGAAAACACATATACGAAATTGGCACTTGTTCTGGCTATGTGTTTTATTTTGTGTTTTAATATGAGTTTGAATTAAGCATTGAATCGGTATTTTAAAGGTACAATCATTACAAAGTGCTCAAACACAGGCTCACTTGTTGCCTCATCAACTCGTAACGGGCCCTTCACTGATTGGCAAGAAGAACACTTATTGCATAATGGGCTCTTAACAAGTGTACTTGCAGCAGACATTCTAGGATGGGAATGGCCAATGTTACGATTTGCTTATGGCATAGTTAAAGTATGCACCAAGAACCAAAGTGTGAGTAATACGCGGCAAGGTGCACATAATCTTTTTTACCCACACTCTCTCCTAGCGTAGGCAAGAGAGATATGCGCACATCGCAATGCCTGCGGATGTGAACCATGCTTTGGGCAAGTGCTGATTCTTGGCCAAAGCAGCAAACAAAGCAAACAAGCTGCTAGAATGTTGTTGGAAGTTTTGTATTTTCAAAAAAGAGTCTAATTGTGTCAATGACAGAACTGCAGTTTCTCGATAATACTATGTTGTCTTGACACATGTCGCTGCACGTCATGTGTTGGCTGTTCAGGCATGCGTGGAAATGTCTTCTTTCTTTTTCCTGTATGCTTCTCAGGCTATCACTGAGCAGTTGGTGGTTTGGAGCTTCACTTTCTTCTCTTCTGTTCCGCTCCTTTTCACGAAATGTATTTTGTGCCACAGTCAAGTGAACTTTAGCAATGTAAGCACCAACTCGACCAAAAAGAAGTCGTTTTAATATTTTGGGTGCGTACAGGCAGTTATGTTCTAGCCTTGAGGAAGACAAGTCCGCTTGTCGAAATCTCGGCTCAACACTACCCCTGCTAACGAATTTTTTCATGTTCCCCTTCCTGCCGTTCTGACAGGAGTGTATAGGTGCTCTTTGCACAATATCAGCCACACGTGCAGCTTAAAATTTAATTTTGAAGTTTGTAGAAGCACCAATATAGAGAGTGAAGCACCTAGCGATGTAGCTCGCACATTATGTAAAAAACGTAAGTCACAAGTATCGGCTGGGCTACTCGAGATGCATAGAGGATGGACAACAATGGCAATGACACCTGATATGATGTTAAGTCTAACTAGAGACGACAAACCTAACATTGCAGTGTAACAATTGATGGTAGCTAGATGAAGCGCATGGACAAAAAAAGGTACATTCAAGAGAACACAGCGCTATGCCACATTCTACCATACCAACAAGCCCAAACTGCTGCCCTTGAAGACTAACAATGCAGTGGATCACCTGCTTACTGACTCTGTGTAAGGAATCATAATAATTGCGGGGGTTTAATGTCCCGAAACTAGGGCACATTTACAAAGTACGCCGTAGGGGAGGACTCCAGAAATCTTGATCATCTCATGTTCTTTGATGTGCACCTAACCTAAGTATGTGGGCCTCAAGCATTATGCCTTCACCGGAAATGCGGCCGCCACAACCGGGCGGACGTCTGATTCCACTCTGTATCTCTGATATCAATGTCTTACGACAGTGTTCTTTATAAAAGAGTTAAACTAAAAATACTGTGAGTTAGTGATTATCACTCTGTGTAAACAATGTATTCACAGTGTGATAATCATTAACTAATTTCAAAGTATCATTAGTTACGCTCTTTTATAAGAAACACTGATGTAGGAGGCAGTTGAGTATAAAAGACACTATAGCGATTCTATCTAGGGTTTATCAGAAATTTCATACATAGTAACGGCTTAAAAGCAACATATCTCATTTGAGCGATGTGAGAAACGAAGAAGGGGAACCGGACCCGATCCTCTTGCTGCGTTGAAGGTCAAGGGATCAACTGAGCGAGCCAGCGTCTCTGGCTCGTGCTCGTGCCCGCCGCCCCTTCCTCCTCTTTTATTTGCAACACACTCCCGCGGCCAGAAAATTGCAGCAAGGTTCTGATGCACAGCGGCGAAAGTTGAGGTGGACATTGGTGAGCCAGATCCAGTAATAGGGGAGAGAAGCCTCGTGCAGTCAATCGTAGGTAGGCACAGGTAGGCTTGGTTCCTATAGTACAGGTAGGCTTGGGTCCTATAGTAGCCGGCATATGAATGATTCAATGAGCGATTGTTGGAGCTGCTGTTGGCTATAGTGCTGGAAGAGGCGGTGCTGCTGCTGCTGTTTTTCTGCGACACGTTTTCTCCCGTATTAGTCTAGTCCCGGATCTTGTGACATCCAGTGCATGGCAATCTGGGAGTCAGTCCAAAATAATGGTCTTCTGCTTGAAAACTTGGAAGGCTCTTGACACAGTCATAGATTCGATGAAGCCAATGGTGATAAAGGTAAAAAAGGTGGTTGCTTGTCCTGCGAGAGAATTCGTCCAATTTCGCTATCATGTGCAGAATACTTCTTGCTCATGTTGTTAGCCATCTTGAGGTCATAGTAGGGGCTTTTGCTCTTCCTGCATCTCTTGTAGCAAGAAGAATCGGCTTTCAGCATGGTTTCATGGAATCGTGAGGCTTCTTGATAATTCGCGTACTTCTTCAGAGTCATGTACACCAGCCATTGTTGATATCGCTTTGGGAGACTTTTTAGTAGCTGTGAAATCATGCGCTGCTTGACCACTTCAGTTGTCAGGTAGTCCTCAGTGGATGTCTTGCTCGCAGGTGCATCCAAGCTGGCTGAAGACTCCGAGCTGAATGACGATTTTTCTTCTTCCTTGTTCAACAAGGATGATAATGATGCCGAAGCATCCTGGTTCTGTCGGGCATTGACGTCGCCAAGAGCGGGAATCTTAGCCGCGTTCAGAGGCAGTTGAGATTCGTCTACGTGCTCTGTGGCCGGTAGCCAATTGTCAGCGTCCGTCCCGGCATCGCGAGCAATGGCGCACTCAGGCCTTGGCCATCGAACTCTCCACGGCGTGCTTTGTGGGCACATCCTCGCACTAAAGCGCCGTAAATCGCGTGGAAAGTGACGGGTTTTTCAGCATGTACCCAAAACCTATTGGAGTTGCAATTGGCGTTGAAGTCGTGAAGCCTGTTGAAAGCGAATTCACTGCCTGGGGTGACGAGGAGGCGAGAGAAATCGTGAGAGTGGTTGACGGTGAAGTCGCGGCTTGGTAAGCGAGAGGAGTCGAGAAGCTGATTGAAGGCGAAGTTGCGGCCTGCTCTGACGTTGAGACGAGAGGGTTCAAGAGGCCGGTCGAGGGCGAAATTGCAGCCTGCGATGTGGATGCGAGAGCAGTCAAGAGGCCTGTCGAAATCGAAGTTGCGGCCCGTTGCGACGTCAATGGGAGAGGGGTCGAGGTGCCTTGTCGAAGGTGGAGTTGCGGCCTGCTCCGACCTCGAAGTGAGAGGAGTCGAGAAGCCGGTCGCAAGCGAAGTCGCGGCCTACTGTGATGTCGATACGAGAGGGGCCGTGGAGCCGGTTGAAAGCGAAGTTGCGACCCGAGAAGGGATGGTGGTGGACACTTGTGCATGATCTTGTTGTACCGAGGCGTTGTTGGTACACTGTGAACAGTTCGTTAGGTTGTTGATGTCGCACAGAGAAGTTGAATGCCGTCCCGCGTATCGGTTGCATTGCAGAGTTCTGGCAGTGCGGCAATCATTGCCGAAATGGTTGCATTTGCCGCAGTGAAAGCATGGCTTTTCTTCGAGAAGCTGCTTCTGCATCTCTTCCTGAGGTATCTGTAGCAGCAATTCTGGACAGCGTCTTCGGGAGAGGTGCACAAAACGCATGGGTGCGAGTATAGAAATTGAACTTCTGCTGCTAAAGACATAGTGGAGGGCAAGAGTGGCTGTGCTGTCCCCAAGTCTCGCTGCGAAGACCTCTGGCCTCTCGACGATATCTGTTCCTCGAGACCGCTGTCTTCCCGTATTTCCACTTGCACTTTCAGGAGTTCTTTCACTTGAGACCAGGCTTCCTGGGATGCTGTGGCGTTCTCAGTTTGGATGGCTTCCTTATGCCGTAGGCGTTAGAGGATGCTGAGGTCTGCAGGTAATGCCTTCAAGAGGATGTGCCGCAGCACGAAACAATATTCTCCTGGAGACACTCCGAGACATTCTAGGGCGTTCGTGTGGAAGGTGACTTCATCATGCAGATTTCATAGCTTGGTGACGTCGGCAGAACTTTGGAGTGGTGCGACTGACAGCAAACTGTCGAGATGGTCGTCAGCAAGCATGTCGCGATGGCCGAAGCGGTCCGACAGGATTTGAATGATGACGTCTTAGTTCACTTCGGTCAGGTGAATGCCTCGAATGGCTGACTTCACTGCCCCAGCCAGGTATGCTAATAAGCATTGGAACTTATCAAGTTTCGGGATCCAGTTGTTGTGTGGACGCTTGCTTAGAACTGGTCCCAAAATCTTTGCCAGTCGCGTGATTCTCCGGAGAAACTAGAGATGTGCAGCTCGGGCAGTGCGATGCTAGAAAGCGTCGTTGGAGTCGGAAGGCTGGGCGAAGGCCATGTCGGGACCGGCTGCGACGTGCATGTGAAAGGGTCCTTGCGTGGAATGGCTGTGACGGCGACAGATGCGGGTGGGGTTCGCGGCCGCGGCGCGGTTGCACAGCGAACCCTTGCTTGAGCACAGATGACAGGATCTTCGTATTCGTTAACGATAGTCAAGTCTCCCTCCAGGTCCTCACCATGTAGTGCAGCTTGAATCTCCTTGTCAACAGTGATGGGGTGAGTGTGTTTCGCTACAATGATGTCAATGACCTCCTGGAGCCTATGAGCCGAGGTCATCGAGTCAACCAAGAGGGTGTCGAGCGTCGATATTGCCTAGGTGATGGCTTTCCGGTAGAAGCTGCGCTGTACTCGGAGTTGTTCCATTGTCGAAATTCGAGGGCCAGACGACCGGGAGGCTTTCGGCACCAGAACGAAGTGTGAGAAATGAAGAAGGGAACCCAGACTGGATTGTCTAGCTGCGCTGAAGGTCAAAAGATCAGCTAAGCGAGCCAGTGTCCCTGGCTCGTGCTCGTGCCCACTGCCCCTTCTTCCTCCTTTATTTGCAACAAGCGACAACAATTTAATTCTAGGGTGTCTCTTCAACTATGTAGTGTGTCATTTTCTTACGACAACAGCACTAGTGCAACTAGGAAAGACAGTTCTGATGTATTCTGATTGGACAAAACTCTACAAGGTAGTATCTGTGTCACTCTCATAAGTTGCTCTGGATTATCTGCCATTTCTCGCAGACAAAAATAAAGCTGCCTACTGCTATGATTGGGCGGGAAGTGCCTCAGTGCTGTCCATCGTGCATTGTGGACTGCACTGACAGGTGTCATTCGCTCAGTTCCCCATCCCGTATTAAATGTACAAATATGTGTCTGCTACACTTGCTAGTACATGGCATTTGTATTGAAAACATTTTGTCTTGGCCAAGTTGTGTTTTTAAATACCCAACGAAGTAAGCTCACATTGTTAATGTATAGAAATGTGTTTGGCTGATGAGCATCTCCGTTTTTCTGTTGCAGGGCTTCAAGGCTCAAAGGTTACTGTCGAACCACCTCAAGGTACTTAATTCATTCATTTTTGCACTGTTGGATTGACAGTTACCGCACGAGTTTTTCGTGTTCGGAGACAGAAACTATTATGAGATATTACAAAACATAGAAACGCTCTCACTCAGTGACTGATTTGATTGAATATCACTGAGCCTGATAATGGGCAGCATGCAGACAGAGTAAATATATTACGAAATACAGCGGCACAGAATTTGATGTGACAGGTCACAACTTCGATACTCTCAGACATTACGTTCTTCTCAAAAGAAACATCAACTATATGGTGATACAGCTGGTGATACAGGGAGTATGCACTGAAACTCAGCCACACCATGGCACAGCGGTGCTTCGAGCCAAGCGCCATATTTGAGGTTTTCACACTGCAGATGACCCTTGCTTGCCACTGTGTTTATGTGAGATTTAATTGACAGCCTGATGATTGGCAGCATATGCACAGAGTAAATAAAGAAATGGCCAAATGAAGAGGCCCAGATTTTGATGTGACTGGTGACGACATCGATACACTCAGACTTTACGTTCTTCTAAAAAGAAACCTCAACTAGTAGGTGATACAGTATACGATACAGGGAATATGCACTGAAACACAGCCGCAACATGGCGCAGCGATGCGTCGAACCGAGCGCCATTATTGAGGTTTTCACGCAGCAGATGGCCCATGCTTGCTACTGTGTTTATGTGAGGCTTTATTGGCAGCTTGATCATTGGCAGCATGCACACAGAGTAAAGAAACGAACAAATAAAGAGGCCCAGCTTTTGATGTGACAGGTCACAATGTCAATACTCTCAGACTTTACGTTCTTCTTAAAAGAAACCTCAACTAGCAGGTGATATAGTATGTGATACAGGGAGTATACAATGAAACTCGGCCTCAACGTGGCGCAGCGGTGCGTAGGACCAAGCGCCATTTTAAAGGTTTTCACGCAGCAGATGACCCATGCTTGTGTTTATGTGAGGTTTAATTGACAGCCTGATAATTGGCAGCATGCGGACAGAGTAAGGATATGACCAAATGGAGTGGCCCAGCATTTTATGTGAGAGCTCACAACATCGATACTCTCAGATTTTACTTTCTTCTCAAGAGAAAGCTCAACTAGATGGTCATACGGTTGGTGATACAAGGATATGCAATGAAACTGAGCCTCAATGTGGTGCAGCGGTGTGTCGGATCGAGCGTTATTGTTTAGGTTTTCACGCAGTAGATGACCCTTGTTTGCCACTGTGTTTATTATGTGAGGTTTAATTGACAGCCTGATAATTGACAGCATGTGCACACAGTAATTACCAAATGAAGTGGCCCATTATTTTATGTGATAAGTCACAACGTCGACATTGTCAGTATTTACATTCTTCTCAAGAGAAACCTCTGCTTGTTGGTGATACAGTTGGTGTTACAGGGAGTATGCACTGAAACTCAGCCTCAACGTGGTGCAGCGGTGCATTGAGCATCGCGCCTTTTTTGAGGTTTTCAAGCAGGGGCGTAGCCACAAATTTTTTTCAGGGGGAGGGGGGGTAATACTGACCCGACGAGAGGAAGGGGAGTGGACACAGGCATCGGCTTTCCTCTGCGACGAGACTATGGGCGGTAGATGGAGCAGTCTGTGTGCATATATATTAAAGTTATGGGACTCTCCCCCACCCTTCCCATGTGTATGCTTGTATAGTAAGTAAAAGTAAAGTAATCACAGTAAAATACACTCAGTGATCTGGCCATTTGGAGCAATGGCCTCTCGTCACTCCATTGAATGGGCTAGCCTTCGACAACGCATCATTGCAATGACCCGCCCAATCGGAGAAGACATCGTTACCTCTGTTGAACATAGATGGCATAGCCCTCGTCAGGGTGAAGTTTGTTTCACAAGTCAAGGAGGGCTGCGCTTACAAAGGCAAATCAGAGGTATACGCAGCATGTCTTTGTACATTCATAATGACATTAAGGTTTTGCTTACATTGCTGAGCGAATTTTTTAGTGTGAATGTTTGTGACTGCATGACTATGGTGTAGATTTTTATGTCAAGCTCTATATGTCAAGCAGCCCTGACGCCGTGATAGCTTTTAGTCAACATTTTTACTTTACTGCGTGCATGCAAGCATGCTTCCAATGCACAAGAAGCTATTTTACTGTAACTTATGCTGCGCGTTGGCAACACGATCTTGCACACGTTATTTTTTGGGCATATTTTCTCGCATCATTGGTTGGCATTACAGTTGCACTGTGACCTTTGATAGAAATGTACTCCAATTGCAGAGGTTGCATCGTGGAATCTGTGAGCGCAAGGTGATCATTGTTTAGAAATGTTCACTTGGTCTCAATCGAAAATTTAGCTGGGACGAGACTTTATCTACTAACATACAGTGATTCCATTCCTGCCCCAAATGCGCCAAACTGATACAAACGAGAATGCTTGCGCGATTCTGATAAAAATCTCCAAAATTGCACCAAAATGCGCCGAATGGCTCTCGCGGGCCTTGGCGGTGTCAACCAGCGCCACCACCACAACCTACAACGGGGTCCGAGCGCACCCATTCCTCCATGGCAACGATAAAACTATGCGAAATGCAGCGGAGGACATCTAGCAGCAACATGCGCAGTACGGATTGAGTGATAGCGGAGATAGTGCTGCTGTAACTCCGGAAGTGAAGCGGGCAGTGTGCTGGTGAATCGATTGCTGCTGCTTGGGCTCGCCAGCACCAACGACTGTTGGACGACTCTTCATTACTACTACGCGCGTGTGCCGTCAGCGGTGGGATATGATGCGATGAAGAAAGGTAAGTTTCTGTTATTGACATTTTCTCTTAAGTGTGGCGTGTGAGCAAGGCGAAGTTGGTACTGCTTGGACCGCAGCGCGCAAAAAGCACCGTCTAGTTGCGCGCTAAAAACGGGGAAGCCTTTTTCGCTTTAAGATCTTGATCCGTATCTTATCTGTGAAGAGATGCAATTGTATGGTGCAGATATTCCTAAATTAATGCTCTAGCGTCTGCCGCTAATATTTTTGTGGCCGTCGTTAACCATAAAAGGCCAGTTTTGTGGGGAAAGGCTGCTTCGTGGGAATGACGCATTTATGTTCTAATTGTATTCAGAAGCACTGAGCGGCAATGCGATATGCCCGATGACATGTGTAGTTGCATTCTAGGCTTGCACGACTGACCTTGAGCAGGCAGCTTCGCGTAAAGATAAGCATTTTGTAGCAAGTCTATCTATGGAGTTGCGCGTCATTGTTGCGCAGAGCAGATATAGCGCGCGCTCACGCTGTGCTTGTGGTGACGGCAACTTCGCCCGCATGTGGCAATTGTCACTATAGTTTCGCCTTCTCCGCGTCGTGATAATGCATTGACAAGCCGACCGTCTGTGCCTGATAAATGCTGTTAGATGTTGGCTGGCTGACACGTGGGGCGCCTGTACTCTTGTTACATGATCGGCTCGTTCCGGACCTAGATTTGTGCATGGTGCGAATGACAGGGCCTTATTTTTTTAAGTGAGCGTTTCTTGTTTCGCTGTCGGATTTGTGTTTGAATCTTCCATGTCTTCTCTCTTCCACAGCTCGGACTACCAGCTTTAATACATCGGTGCTGGAAGATGTTGACAGCAATGAATTTCGAACCGTTTTCCAAAAAGAAGAGCCCCTTGTTCACATTGTACACTCGGAGTGTATTGGGCTTGTAAAAAAAGCTGCTGAGCCGCTTTATGAGGCATGAAGCCTACTGCAACTTGTCTGGCAGTGAGTTGAAACAACTTGATGTCGGTTCGCCAGAAGGGCTGAAGCAAGTTTTGGAAATCGGTTCCGACACTGAAAAAGAAATGCGTAACTGGGATCCCCAAGAAAAGAAGAGCTTCAGGACAAGTGCACAGGCATTTTACATTTCTACTGCGAGACATCTAATCAAGCGGCTTTCTCTGGATAACAAACTGCAAAAATTATAATAAAACATAACAAAACATAACATAAAATGATAACAAAATGATAATGAAAATTCCAAAATGAGTTCCAAACAAGGTTTCTCATAATATTGTGAAAAATTGTTTTGCTATGCATTTCTCGCCATATTGGACAACCTTGAAAACTGATACCGGTTGCTCCAAACTGCTTCAAAATTGATCTTTTAGTGCTCCAAAATGCTTCAAATTCTAATTTTTTGTGCTCCAAAAAAATGCTCCAAATTGTGGTTCCTAAGTGGCATCACTGAACATAGAAGTAGCTTGTTCACTGCGTATACGCACCAGAAAACATAAACGATAGCGTTGCGGCAAGGTGTCTTGCATTGTTCGCATGCGTGCAGCAGTAATTTCTCTTTACGTCAAGAGATTCAGAACTGTACAGAATACTTTACTGCGCAGCATAGATATGCCATGTATACACAGTTCAAACTAGTAAGTTCACTCATGTTCGCAGTACTTACGCTGGTGCGAACAGGAGCAGCCTCGTACTGTGATGAACGAACGAACTCCGGTCTTTTTCAGAGCATAGTGCTCTATAATCTATTTCTCAGATTGCTACAACTCTGACGAGAACCGCGGGCACATGCAACACGAGTTTACTTAGGCTGTACTGTGCACCATCCATGCCTGTCGGTAGTCTGTTTCAGGCATTCTGATGCGAGTCGCTGGAGTTTCACTGCTGGCATCAACTCTTTCGCGTTAATTCATCTTTGTGGTATGGATCACAACACAACAGGAACTACCAGCCCTCCATAGGGGTGCAATCACTAGAGCGAGACGTTTCGTCTGCAGGTACTGGGCGAGCATGGCCTTATTGGTGCCTCAAGGGAAGTGGAGGAAATGTATATGAGCGCTAGTGTTTAAGGCAGATCGTGTCGCTTCGGTGGCTGGATGGCTTATCCGGTGATCCAACGTCTCAGCGCTAGTTTCTAAATTTGTTAAGTGTTGATTGAATCGATTTCCTAATTCAATACTGCCACATGGTCTGCTTGGGTGAGATCCATGAGACGTTGGATCACCGGATAAATTTCGAAGCGACGGCCATCCTTGAAAGCGAGCCGAACTGGAGGAGAAGATTGTTACTCGAGTTGTGGCACATACAGAGGACAGCCCATAACATCAACCGCTCTCTCGGTGCCCTTCCCCAGTGTATACACACGGACTGCGCTCCACGGCAAAAGGAGAGAGAGGATCGTTATCCATCCTGCGAGTGCTTTGAAGACGCTGCTGCTAAGTAGCCTCCGCAGTCACCCCTGAGGAAGGAACCAAGTCGGTTTCGAAACGTCCAGTTTCTTCAAAACTTTTGGTTGGAGTCTAAATCATCTCCCAGTGGTGTGTGTGTGTGTTTAGATGTTACCAGTAAGTGTGAAGGTTCAATAGAAATGTAAGTCTCTGGCTTTTGCTCTTTGCAGGCGTATGTACAAAGAGTATATGCTTTAACATGGCCCATGAGACCTTGGAACTGTGTCTGGCTTTTACCATTAAAATAGACGTCCGCTTTATGAAACATCATGTAGTGATTGACTCCGGAAAGATCTGTTCTAGCGGGTACAAGTATGACCACTGCTACAGCTTTAATCCTGTCGCCGAGCCAACTTAAAATGCACGGAGCCAGAATTGCTGCCTAAAATCTGACAGAGTGCCAAAGCCTTGACAAACACCGCAACATATTCTTCCGTATGCAAACATCATTCACTGTAAAAGCGCCCAGAAATTAAATTGCAATAGTAGGACGGATTAGTTTCTAAATAATGTCAGCGCAAAGTGACGAAAAAAATAAAAAAGGTGGGTACGTGGCGGGGGGGGTGGGGGGGATTGCCGGAAAATTTGGGGAATGAAAGTTGAACTCACCCACCCCCACCCTCTGTGGCTACGCCACTGTTTTCATGCAGTAGACGACCCATGCTTGCCTCTGTGTTTATGTGATGGGTGTTTTGTGATGTTCCCTGAACTTGCAGGCTCTCATGTGTTACATTTTCAATACTGCAGCGTTGGAAAATTTCACTACTTCTGCGTGCTGCATGGGCTTGTGACTGCGGGCAGCAGCACATTGTTGCTACGTAATGAACGCAACCGATCTTTTCGCTCATCCACCATAGTTGTGGGAAAGCAAGCTCGCCCGTGTTTTTTTTTCCTTTTACGGCAGCGCAGCCAGTATAGCTGCGAGGACACGTCAGTCTCTTGGAGAGGCCCTCGACGCCTCTTTCCGAGGGTTGTTCACCTCGCAGCCGGCGTGTTGTATCCACCTCTTCTCGGCTCCCGGAATGGTTTACTCTTCCACAGCGGTTTGAACAATTAGAATACTTTTAACGATTTGAACCTGATTTGAACAAAGCATTTACCTTTGCTTGTTGTATTCTCATTGAGAACACACCAGTAGACAAGCAAATAATGAATATGTGGGTAAGAGCATCTACTGGAAAGTCGAGTGCACATTTATTTGGTTTAATCTGCAAACCATCAGTGTTCCTTGTCTTACTGTTCTTTAAAGATATTAAAGCAGAGTAAACTTCTTCAGGTGTTGCGGGCTCAAAAAACGCCATGTGTACATTTGATGCTCCCATGCAGTTGATAGTATCTTTATTGTGAGCGCTATTTTTTATTTGTTAAGTGTTTATTGATTTGATTTGCTAACTCAATACTGCCACACGGTCTGCTTGGGTGACATCTATGATAAAAAGAGGACAAAGGCGATCTATCTAAGCTGCTGCTTGGCTAGTCAACTCAACGAGCCCATTAAATCAAGTTTGTCGTCAGAAATGTGACAAGACTGGTGGAGGAGCTGGGTAGAATGACTCACAGTCCACCCGATGCACAAAACCCCGCCCAGCAGCCGGAACACAAGCCCTGCACCCGTGGACACTCCTGTCCACAGAGTAAGTCGCCGCCAATGAGGCCTACCGCCTGAGATACCGATTACTGATGCAGCGACTATGAAATCGACACAAGATACCGTGCAAGCTCCAACACCTTCCACGCCGATCTACTGCACCGTCCAGAACCCGCTCATGCCGAGTCTCTTTCACGGAGAGCAGCATGAAGATTTTGACGACTGGCTGGGTGAGCTGGAACGTGTCGCAGCAATCAATTACTGGGATGATGCCGCAAAGCTCCGGAACGTATACACTTGCCTAAAAGACGGTGCCAAGACGTGGTTTCTGAACAAGGATGATGTTCTGACATCTTGGCGCCTCATCCAGCGTCACCTTCTGGAGACTTAGAGGAGTCCCGACCACCGCGAACGGGCAGAGCATGCACTACAATCACGCATCCAGATGCCAAACGAGGCCGTCTCGATGTACGTCGAGGACATGACGCGGCTTTTCAAGCGACCAGATCCTGCTATGGCAGAAGAAAAAAAGTTGCGGCATCTCATGCGTGGTGCGGAGGAACAACTGTTTGCTAGTTTGGTGCGTAGTCCTCTCGAGAGTGTTGCTGAGTTCCTTACTGAAGCGGCAACAATGGAGCAAAAACTGCACCAACGTTCTGCCCTGTTTGACCGTCAAGTGAATGCTGCCTCAACTCCCGAATTTTTCGCCACCCCTGGAAGCAAGAGTACCGAATGGATTCGCGAGGTCATCCGTGAAGAAATAAAAAAGATGTGCGGGACAAGGCAAATCGATGTCGGTTTTATCACCAGTGTCATCCGTGACGAGGTCCAGCAGGTGCTGCACGCCCATCATTTTCCACCAATGTCGATTGATCCGGCAATGGCTCCTGTGTCTACTGACAGTCGCCGTCGTACGTACACAGAAGCTTTGCAATTCTGCCACGCCTTTTTCTGGTCAAGGTGTCCCGATCCAGCCAATGCCGCACGTCCCGATCCAGACAATGCCATACGCCCTGATGCAGACTGTGATGCTGTCAGCCGCAATTCAGTCAGAGCGCGCTGGTTCGCACTTCGATGGTGGCCGTGCACTGAGGCGTAAGTCTGACCTCTGGCGTTCGCCGGACAGACGACCCCTCTGGTTTCATTGTGGTGAGGCTGGTCACATTTACCACGAATGTCCATACCGGCAACTTAAACTGCGCAGATTTTCCGTCGTCACCTCGACCAAAAATTGGTCAAAGGCAAAGGTATATCGAAGAGTATCTCACGCAACAGCTTGCACCCTTTTTTGACGGCAATCGCATTCATCATCTCTGAAAAAACTCACAGCCACTGCAGCACGTTTCGAGGTGACGGCACGGCGACGCTTCTGAGTCCTCGTCGGGAAAACTGAAGGCAGCGGCCTTCGTTGGCAAGGTCACTGAGACTCATGGTGCGGAAGACCTCTCATCAACGCTTTCAGGCAATGCTGAAGGCATTTCGTCAGAGATTGGTCGCAGTACCGAAGAAACGCCGACACCCACATCTGAACACAGTGACTGCGTGTTACGCGACATACCTGTACAGATTGATGGTTTTCAGGTCAATGCCTTGGTAGACGCTGGTGCAGACTATTTGATTATCAGTGGGAGGCTAGCAAAAGACCTCATGAAAATTATTTTACGCCGTGGAATGGAGCGCGAATTCGAACAGCTGGAGGACACGTAACACCGCTGGGTCGCCGTACGGCAAGAGTGAAAATTCGTGCATCAATGTTTGCAGTCACCTGCCTCGTTCTTCGGGACTGTTCTCGTCAGCTGATTAGCGGCATGAACTTCTTTAGGGAATACGGTGCCAAAAGAAATCTCCATGAGCGCATCGTGACTTTCTCGACTCAAGGTGCAACAGTTCGAGACGCTGATAACTGCCGTAGACATGCGCTGCGTGTTGCTGACGACAGTGTGATGCTGCCCCCTCAAGCGACTGTTCCCATCGAAGTCACTTGTGAAGACCTCTGAGATGGTGATGTTGTGGCCGAAAGCAACCTATCACTTCTGCTACTCCAAGGTGTATGCACCGCCCGAAGTGTTGTGCATCCCTGGGACGGACAGTCACAGATACTAGTTATGAACTTCACTTACGAACACCGGCATCCTTTCCGCGGACCCACCATAGCCTATGGAGACCCTGTTGCCGACGTCACGGAGTGCTTGGTGTCTGAGGAAACGCATGAAGATGAGAAATTTCTATACCACATCGACATTAATTCGACGCTGTCAGACGGGAGGAAGGCTGCACTTCATGACCTTTTGAGGGAGTTTCAATCTTGCTTCGCCTCCTCTTCCAAAGTCCATCAAACACACCTCACGAATTATGGAATTATCACCGACGATGACGTCTGCCTTATACGGCAGCAGCCTTATCGCGTTTCTGCCAAAGACCGCGAGGCTATTCAGACACAAGTAAAAGATATGCTTGATGACGGGATTATTCAACCATCCAGCAGTCCTTGGTCCTCGCCAGTCGTCCTAGTGAAGAAAAAAGACGGAACGCTGTGATTCTGTACTGACTACAGGAAGCTTAATAGCGTCACGAAAAAAGACGTCTATCCACTTCAACGGGTTGATGACTCTCGACAGGTTACGACGCGCGTAGTATTTTTCGTCCATTTATCTAAAGAGTGGCTATAGGCAGATGGAAGTGGGTGTACGAGACCGAGAAAAAACCTCGTTTGTGACTCCAGACGGAGTTATTCCCTTCGGCCTCTGTTCTGCCCCAGCCACTTTTCAGAGGATGATGGATAAAGTTCTCGCTGGCTTGAAGTGGCAAAGCTGCCTTGTCTGTCTTGATGATGCGGTCATCTTCTTTGAGAGCTAACTGAAATGCCTGAGAATTGCTCTGGAAGTCATTCACAGAGCTAAACTCGTGCTGAAACCTAGAAAATGCTTTTTCGGCTATGAAGAGCTGAAATTTCTGGGACATGTCGTTAGTGCGGATGAAGTGCGACTTGATCCAGACAAAACTGCTGCCATCGCCGCCTCCCCTCTTCCATCAGATAAAAGAGCAGTACGCCGTTTCTTCGGCTTGTGCGCGTATTATCGCCAATTTATCGCCAACTTCTCGAAGATAGCTGAACTTCTTAGGCGGCTCATTCGAGATGACGTGCCCTTTACTTGGAGTGCAGATACAGCATTCACAGAGCTACGACAGAGAATGCAAACAGCCCCTGTTCTTGCCCATTTTGATGAGGACGCTGCTACAGAAATTCACACAGATGCCAGCAATGTCTGACTTGGCGCTGTCGTCACCTGCAGCGGCGTCTGTGCAAGCAGGCGTTTGGTATGTAGCGACACCACAGACCAGAGCTAATGGGGGGAGGGGGGTTCGACTCCCTCCCTAGCCTAGCCGTGCGTGGCTTTGCCATGTCCGGGAGAAAGGGGATTCGGGGGGTTGATCTGACGCTGGGTGATTGGACCTTTAAGGCCCCCCCGGCAGAGGCAACACACCCCTTTGGCCCTGGCTTCACGTAGATGGCACCCCTGGGCTGACCCACCCAGGGGAAACCGGCAGTCACCTTTTCCTGTCGCTATCTCCTCTTATCTTCATCTTAAATTTTGCTCTAACACATTTTGTATGTCCTGTCATCTACTCCCTTCTAGTTGCTTCTACTTTTCCTGGCAGCGAGGGTTAACCCTGTGTGCTTATCCAACCTAGGATAAACCATATTGGGTTATAGTGACGGCGTACTGCTGGTGTTGCGCAGACTTGCTCACATGCTCTGCCACATCCCCTAGTTGGGTTCCGTGGTGGGTGGTAGGCGCCGTTGCCGAACAAACACTTTCTTTCATGGGATCACCAAACTTCTTCCTAAGTAATCGCCCCTAGAAAAGGGGGAAGCAGTTTCACAGTGTTCATTTGGTCCTTACGCTACAAGACACTGCTCATCATCATCATCACCACAGTGTGTCAAGAAGAATCAAGACTTGTTCCCAAAATATCATGTCATGCATTGTTAAACCACAGGAAAAAAAGCAACAAACATATCACCGTTTCTTGTTTCAAGATGCTTCACTGATACCATCGGGGCTGGCTACAAAGCCACCAAGATGGCCACTGGGGACCTGCTAATAGAAGTCAAAGACAAAATCCAGTATCAGAAACTAAGCAATCTTGTTGCGTTTGGGGACAAACCTCTCACCCTTACTACTCACTGGACATTGAACGCAGTGAAAGGTGTCATATCAGATGAAGCTCTTGTAGACCTTACCGACGAAGAACTTTTGGACGGGTGGAAAGACGAGAATGTCATACATGTGCAGCGCATTAAAATCAGGTGAAATAATGCAGAAATCCCCACAAAACACATTGTACTGACGTTTGAAGCAAACACACTCCCAGAAACAGTCGCTACAGGCTATCTCATGCTCCGTGCTCGACCATATATACCAAACCCGAGACGTTGTTTCAAGTGCCAACTATTTGGCCATGCTTCCCAAAGCTGTCGAGGGCAGCTGATGTGCCCAAGGTGCGCCACCACAGGGCACTCTGCTGATGACTGTAACTCTGAGGCTGGGGCCCATTGCGCGAACTGTGATGGTGATCATCCCGCTTATTCTTGCTCATGCCCAACCTGAAAAAGAGAAAAAGAAATTCTCACAATTAAATTCTAAGAAAATGTCAGTTTCAGGGAAGCTCGACAGCGTGCAACGCACACTTTTCTACAAAAGTCATTTGCCGAAGTGGTGCAAGGGGGGTCAGCACCACTACAATTTTCGGCGCAGCCCCTGACGACACCTGGCGTGTCGAGGCAACCGCCAGCAGACCCCACTGGAGAAGCAGCCCTGGCTGCTCCGCCCTCTTTGAACACAGCCTTACCAAAGGCCCCTGTGAACACTGGCAGAAGCCAGGGCAGCACCCAAACCAAAGAGGTCCCCTTGACCTCTGGCCCAGTGGGGGCAAAGGCTTTGTCTGCCAAGACAAAGCCTACCCCACGTACACGACTGTCTGGCGCCTCTCCAGAGGCGATGGATACCACTGACCCATTGGCGCAGACTGTGGCGAAGGAGCGGCGAGAGCCCCTTGACCGCTTCAAGAAAGAAAAACACCAATTACAGGGCCCCCTAAAGGCTCTGTAAAGTAAGTCACTCCCAATCCATACACAGAGCATTACTTTACACCCAATATGAAAACACAAATTATACAATGGAATGTCGGAGGACTGCTTAGAAACCTCGACGATGTCCAAGAACTTTTACACAAACCCTCAGCAAAAGTGCTATGTGTACAAGAAAACACTTCAAACCAAAACACATGAATTTACTTAGAGACCACATCATTTTCCGCAAAGATCGAGATGATGCAGTTGCATCATCAAGTGGCGTTACTATTATATTAGACAAATGCATAGTGTGTCAAGATTTGCAGATACAAACGGCCCTCGAGGCAGTGGCCATTCGTGCTGTTGTCTTAGGGAAACTTGTTACCATTTGCTCGGTGTACATTTCTCCTCATTATCAGCTGCAGAAAAAAGAATTTCAGTCTTTTATGGATCAACTACTTGAACCATATATCGTCCTTGGCGATTTTAATGCCCACAGCCCTTTGCGGGGTGACTCGAGGAGTGATGCGCGAGGCCTCTTGATTGAGAACTTTATTCTTTCCACAGATGCATGCATTTTAAATAAAAAAGAACCAACATTTTTTAGCCTGGGAAACAAAACGTATTTGTTCATTGATCTTAGCATGGTTTCTCCTACACTTTTACCTGATTTTAATTGGGATGTTATTAAAAACCCCTATGGGAGTGATCACTTTCCCATATTACTGAAGACGCCAAAAGAAAATGAATTTCTACCTCAGACTCCAACTTGAAAGGTAGACAGAGCTGATTGAAAGAAGTACCAGAGTCTTAGTACTGTATCGTTGGCCGAGATTTCCTCTCTAGGAATCGACTCTGTCACTATGTATTTCACCGCTTTTATTATTGACGCTGCTTCAAAGTGTATCCCCCAGACAAGTTGTGGTATTTGCAAACGTCGTGTCCGGTGGAGGAACAACGACTGCAAGACTCCTCGCAAAAAGCAGAATAAAGCGTGGGGTCTGTTGCGTGACTATCCATCTACGGAGAATCTGATCTATTTCAAACAAGTAAAGTCTCAAGGGTGAAGGACGTGCCGACAGGCTAGGAGGGAAAGTTGGCAGAAGTTTTTGTCAGGCATTAATTCCTATACTGATGAAGTCAAGGTCTGGAACAGAGTGAATAGTATAAGAGGCCGACAGACACACTCACTCTCTCTAGTAGACACAGAGGGTAACAGCCTTGAGGATCAAGCAGACTCCCTGGGAGCATACTTTGAACACGTGTCCAGCTCATCGCATTATTCTGACACATTTAAACGATACAAAGAGAGAGTAGAAAGGCAAAAACTTCAACGTAAATGTGGAAAAAATGAGCCATACAACAGACCCTTCCACTTGGCTGAGTTGCAGGCAGCGCTAAACTGCTGCAGTAAATCAGCCCCAGGCTCTGACCGTGTTATATATCAGATGCTTAAACACTTACCTCAAGAAACACATAAAACTCTCCTCTGTCTGTATAACTCCATATGGGCTTCTGGCGAGATTCCCTCTGCGTGGAAAGAGGCCATAGTAATACCTATTCTTAAACAGGGCAAGGATCCATCTTTCGTATCGAGTTACAGACCTATTGCTTTGACTAGCTGCCTCTGAAAATTATTTGAAAAGATCATAAACTGCCGATTATTACATTTTTTGAAATTAAAACAAACTCGACCAATATCAGTGCGGATTTCGAGAGGGTCGGTTCATCATGGACCATCTCATCCGCATAGAGGTGCAAATACGTGAAGCTTTCATTCATAAGCAGTTTTTCCCATCTCTCTTCCTGAGCATGGACAAGGCATACAATACAATGTGGCATTTTGGAATACTGAGATACCTCTCACATTTAGGTATACGAGGTAATATGCTAAGTGTACTAGAAAATTATCCGTCCAATCGGACATTTCGTGTTCGAGTGGGCAATGCGTTGTCACGACCATTCGTGCAAGAAACAGGAGTACCCCAGGGCGGTGTCCTCAGTTGTACTTTCTTTGTAGTCAAAATGAACTCCCTGCGATCGTGCATCCCGCGTAACATCTTTTATTCAGTATACGTTGATGATCTACAGATAGGTGTTAAATCCTGTAATCTCTCTGCATGCGAGCGACAGGTTCAGCTCTGTGTTAACAAGGTCTGTAAATGGGTAGATGAGAATGGTGTCAGTCTGAATCCACTAAAGAGCTCCTGTGTTCTGTTCTCTAGGAAGAGAGGCCTCTACCTTGATCCCCATGTAGAGTAGCAGGGTGAGCAAGTAGCTGTCAAGAGTGAACAGAAGTTTTTAGGCATAATTCTTGACACGAAGCTCATGTTTATACCACACATTAAGTACATTAAGGAGAAATGCATGAAAACAATGAACATCCTAAAGGTGCTGTCCCGCTTAAGTTGGGGCAGCAACAGAAAATGTCGAATGAGCCTCTACAAAAGCCTTATGCGCACACGTCTAGACTATGGGGCGATAGTGTACCAGTCTGCAACACCAACAGCATTGAAAATGCTGGACTCTGTTCACCATCTAGGCATTTGCCTTTCTACAGGAGCTTTTCGTACAAGCCCCGTGTAGAGCCTTTACACAGACTCAGATGAATGGTCGCTACATACACAAAGATTGCACCTGTCTTTTACATATTTTTTTAAGATAGCCGCAAGGATCAACCACCCTACATACTGTGCTGTAAATGACACAGCCAGCTCCCAGCTCTTTCAAAACCGACTCACATTGACACGGCCCTTCTCACTGCGCGTCCGAGCACTAGCTGTGGAGACGGGCATCCCATTGCTCGAACACGGCGCAACGGCTCCTACTACATGCGCCCCGCCATGGCAACGGCAGGTTATAAATTGTGACACATTTTTCATGATTGTGACAAAGCATGCCCCACCCTTACACATTTAGATGTACTTCTGCGAATTGGCACACAAATGTACCTATTCTGAATTTTTCACTGATGCATCAAAGACTCGCGGGGGTGTGTCCTATGCAGCGGTGGGCCCATCTTTTTCGGATGTTGGTATTCTCCATCCTCACACAAGCATTTTTACAGCTGAAGCTTACGCAATACTGGCGGCAGCAAAACACATTAAAGAATCAGAAGTAATGCAGTCATATACACGGATTCATTAAGCGTTGTAAAAACTTTAAAAGCCATCAGAAAGTACAAAAGTCCTGTCATTGTTTCACTGTACTCTCTCCTTTATGCTATTTACGCATCGAAACAGCATGTAGTAGTATGTTGGGCGCCAGGACACCGTGAAATTGAAGGAAACGTACGAGCGGATAAGCTCGCAACATCAGTCTATGCGAACACTCCGTAGTCATCTGTAGCTGTCCCCGTAATGGACTTAAAACTTTTTTGAGAAAAAAGCTGAGCGATTACTGGCAGCATACATGGGACGGACAAGTATATAATAAATTACATTTAATCAAGCCTTACCTTGGTGACTGGCCACCAACATCACAAACACGCCGTACAGAAGTAGCACTCTGTCGGCTATGTATCGGACACACATATAGTGCACACACACCTTCTGACTGGTGGTGATCCACCAATGTGTGAGAAATGTGGTGAACCTCTTAGTGTCCTACATATTTTGATACAGTGCAGTAAATTAGGTCCTATTCGAAAAAAGCATTTTCCAACATCCTACCAAGAACAAATGCCTCTTCACCCAGCGATGTTCATCGGTAGAGATACACTTTTCAAACATCATTCATTATTCGCATTTTTAAAACATGTTCGCAACTTCCACGTGATCTACCCTGGTAATCTGTAGAACAACCTATCACAAAAGGTTGTTGCTGCTGTACATACATTACAAAGCTCATGTTTCGCGGCCCTTAGAGACAAGGGCGCCGGAGAGACATTCGTGCTCTATAATCTTTTCATAGCTTTATCATCAGAACCATTGACCACTATTTTTCACTCTACAAATTTCATGTCACTCTCATAATTTTATTCCCTATATGTTTACCCGCCTTTAGAGTGAGGAATATTAGGCCCTTTTACAGCCATTCATCATACCAATAGCCCAAATTTTTCGTCGCATGTACTGGCGCTCTTTGGCCATAACGTGTTCCTTGCGCCAAGAAAGACTATATATCATAATCATTGGCACTGTCCTTGTACAAGGACATAGCGGCGTTGACCATGTAGTAGCTTTCGCCAGTCATACTCTTTCTCTAGTCGAGACCAACTATTCTACATCAGAAAAAGAATGCCTTGCAGTCATGTGTGCGACAACCAAATTTCGGCCTTACCTCTTTGGTCGTTCCTTCAAAAGGGTGACTGACCACCACTCGCTCTGCTGGCTAGCCAATCTCAGAGATCCATCTGGCTGTCTTGCTCGGTGGAGTTTGCGTTTGCAGGAGCTCGACATTACGATTGTGTACAGGTCAGGGCGCAAACACGAGGATGCATGCTGACGCGCTCACTTGAGCGCCTGTGGGACATGTCATTATGGGCTCCGAGAATGAAGATGGCTTTCTTGAAGCAGTTAGCGATTTCGAATTCATGTCAAGACAGCGGGCAGACGAAGAATTATGCTCAGTTATTGATTCCCTGGAAGGCCGAATCTCTCAGGTCCCTCAGCACATCGCTCGCGAGCTGTCCTCTTTTTGTCTAAGAAGAGGCATTCTTTAAAAGAAAAACGCTCATGGTAGCGACAAAGCCTTCCTACTTGTTGTTCCTACAGACATGCGTCATGACATCCTTCTTGCGTGCCAGGATGAACCCACGTCAGGACATTTGGGCTATTCGCGAACTCTCGCCAGAGTATGCCAACAGTATTACTGGCCGCGACTATCAACTAGTGTACATCGCTATGTGAAAGGCTGCCGCGAGTGCCAGCACAGCAAGACTCCGCCTGTGAGACTCGTGGGTCTGCTCCAGCCGATTTAATCATCACGGACACCATTTGACATCGTGGGAATAAACCTTCTCTGACTCTTCCCTTTGTCATTCTGCGGGAACTAATGGATTATAGTTACGACAGATTATCTTACTCGTTATACTGAAACAAAAGCGTTACCCCGTGTTGTAGTTACGACAGATTATCTTACTCGTTATACTGAAACAAAAGCGTTACCCCGTGGCACGGCCTCAGAAGTCGCGAAGTTTTTCGTGCACCAAATCGTCCTACGGCAAGGTGCCCCGTCATGCGTGATTACGGACAGAGAGACGTCGTTTACAGCGCAAATGATGGAGGACATTTTTATATTGAGCTGCACATGTCAGCGAAAAACGACGGCTTATCACTGGCAATCCAATGGACTGACAGAGAGGCTTAAGAAGACCATAGCAGACAGGCTGTCAATGTACGTACAAAAAACCTAAGACAAGATTCTTTCATACATCACATTTGCGTACAATACGGCAACGCAAGAAACAACGCAATTTCCGCCTTGTTTACGGACTCAACGTGCGAACCATGCTCGATGCTATGCTTCTGTGCGACCAAAGCGACGAACTTGCTCCAGGCGCTGAGCAATACACTCATTACGCCGAAGAAGCTCGTCAGCTAGCTCGCATAAACACCAGTCACCAACAAGATACAGATGCATGGTGTTACAACCTCCACCATGGAAACATCACCTACAACCCTGGGGACCGAGTGTGGGTGTAGATCCCTGTCCGGCGATCAGGCTTATCCGAAAAACTCCTAAGCCATTATTTTGGATCGTACAAGGTTCTTAGGCGTGTGACAGACCTTACCTACGAGGTATTTTCGGGCGGTGCGGTGTCTCCTCGTCGACAGCTTTGGCCCGAAACGATGCATGGCGCTCACCTGAAGCCCTACTTCACACAGTAGCCGTTGTTGTTTCATGTGTTACAACAGGCGATGACTTTGCGTTGCTACTGCTGTTTGCGTTCTTCTGTGTTTTTGTTACTTTTTTTTGCACTTGGCGCAAGTGTTGGCGAAACTTTTGTATTTGTGCTGCTAGTACTGGCGCTCTCCCTCATTTGGTTCTTTAGATCTGCATGTGTATGCCTTCTTTTTTTTTTCTTTCTTTACGAGCATCGAGTCGATGCTTTCAAAGTGGGGGACTATTGCCACATGGTCTGCTCGGGTGAGATCCATGAGAAAAAGAGGACAAAGATGATCTATTTAAGTTGCTGCTTGGCTAGTCAACTCAACGAGCCTATTAAATCAAGTTTGTCGTCAGAAGCGTCACAATACCATATAGCTGCTTCCCATTCTCATTAACTTCGAGCTCTTCATTACTAATGATTTGGTTTAGACGTTTATTAAGTGTCTGCCAAACTAAATCACTCTTGCAATGCTTATCACTAAACAGTTTTTCTATGTATGCCTTTTTTGTATCTCGAAGAAACTTAGTTACAAAATTACAGTATATTTTTAAAAGCAGAAAGATTATCTGGGCTTCTTGAGTGCACAAAGTGGCTGTGTAATTGGTTTTTATTACGAATTTGCTTTAAACACTCATTTGTTAACCAAGGCTTGCCTACCTTTCTTGATGTCTTTACTATTTTTACTTTAAAACAACCAGTGTAGATGTTTTGTATCATGCACATTAGTGTATTGTAAGCTGTGTTAGCGTCGCTACAGTTAAATATGGGTGCCCAGTCAACGTTTTCAAGCTGATTTCGAAAATCATTCATTGATCTTAGGTTTATCACCTGGATCATGAAATATTTACATTCGCATCGTCTTGCTGTGTGCTGTTTTGTTTAGAAAACTTGTAAATCGGCATATGATTGCCTAAATCGGCAGCAATGGCACCAGCGCTGATACTTTTTGTACTGCGAAATTCGTAATAAATAAGTCAATAAGAGATTCAGTAAGGCATTGGACAGGAGTGGGTGCTATTAATACATTCGCACAACCATAAGAGTCAAGGAGTAATTTAAAAGCCTGTGTGATTGAATTTAATTGGATCAGATTTATATTGCAATCGCCACCTATGTTTATGCTCTATCTATTTTGATATGCATAACATAGTAGCTGCCCTAAGAAAGGGAAAAAACTTTCACTATTACCATAAGGTGGTCGATACAAAACAGCGAAAACGTATCCACATTGTTTTGTTAGCCCTTCATAGTCTGGTGTGGTTTTGGAAAGATTTGCAATTAAGTTACATGAAAGCCTTTCTGACATCATCTTTATGACTCCTCCGCCACGACTGTTCGGTCTACTTCAAACGAAGTTTCGATAAGCTGGCAAATGAATAACATCATCTTCTGAACAGTACCATGTCTCAGGTATCATTATAATATCAAACTGAAAGATAAAGTCTGTAAGAAATGCTTCTATCTAGTCGTGTTTATTACGGGCAGACTGAGCATTGAAATGCAGAAAAGTAAGCGAATCGGCGTAGCCAGGACGACCGAAGTTACGTGGTGTGATCATCGTCAAATACAGGATAAGAGGTGCTTTCGGTAATAATCACTAGTATATTTTAGATGAATCTGCTTCACACGTAATCTTAACAATGCCAGGCTCTTGAGTTTTTCGGGTGAACACTTTCCCATCCCTCATCCTTACAAATTGACATTTTATTTCTTTATTTTTAGCAACTCTCATACCAAGTAGTTGCTTTAGTTGAGGGCATAAGTGTTCATTCACAAAAACTGACTGCTCGGAAGAAAAATGAATGCCTTCCACCGTAAATCTTCCCCTTCGTGCTTTTTGAATTATAGCATCGCGTTTCGAGCAACGGTTGAAAGACATGACAACGTTCCTATCAGTATCAGAGTTCTTTACGGAGACATGATGGCAAGCATCGATATTCTGTTCTGTTATTGGCACGCCAAGCACTTCACCTACTTTTTCCAGAATATATTTTCCAGTGCCAGTCCAGTCTTCTTCATCTTTCCGTGTTTTGTTTACTCTAAAGATTATCATTTCTTTAAGAATGAAGTTTAACGATGATCCTCTTTTCTCATGCAGCAAAGAAATCAATTGGCTCCATGCTGTGTGATGTCAAGTCTGTACAGCGATTCCCAACTTCAGCTTCCATTTCGTTTCTGATGCAGGTAAAGACCTTGGCAGGGGAGCAGTACATGTCTGCGGTCTATGCTGAAAAGGCATACCTGTACTCGACAGAGGGCATCATTGTCATCAGGACCCTCCATTGCCAAGATGCAATGCTTTCATCGCAGTCTGGTGCCATAATTTTGGGTGTGTGTACTTTTCTTGTTTTATGAAGTTTGAAGTGACGCATAGGCTGACCGCACGGTGTGGCCAAAAGCATCATAAGAGGTTAAACTAACAGGTTTGAATGATGTGTTGTTTACTGTACCAAAGAACACCAAGTCCATCAGACATGTGCTGTAGTATTAGAAGACAGTTTTAGAGACCAAGAAACATTTAAGGGTTAATCCATTTATTGATGTAAGGCCGACTGCATAAGAAAATGAGATTGCTTACAGAAGATTGTATTTTGTCGATCCTGCATGCTCTTTCTTTTTGTTCTTTTCTCTTCCACTGTGGTAGCAGAATTTGTAATGCTTTCTTATTTCTTTCTTTTCTTGCTTGATGATTGCATGGATTTTCACATTAAATATTAGAGTTGTAGCAGCAAAGGCACGGGAAAAATGCAGCTGTGATCGAAAGCAAGAACCAACTCAAAGCTGCTTTATTATTCCTCAGCTCTAGTGCTCCCCTGCTTGCCACTTCATTGTCAGGCCATCATAGAGCCCACCATGGAATAGACTTACTTCACCAAAACAAAAAAAAGAATCTAGGAGTGGTTGGAGAGCAGCAGTAGACAATGCAGTCCAGACCGTCAGTGTGCGGCCACCGGTATCATCAAGGGGAATTACTGGCTGGTGGCTGTGAGCACAGTGCACTGATGTGCGATGGGATGTTTGCAAGCATTCAGAAACACAAGCATTGTGGCAGAGCATGACAGTGTTGCTATGCTGTTACAGGACATGACAGTGTCAAGATAAGCTGGTAAGCTGTTGCGGAAAAGCAGCTGATGCATACTGGATGTACGATGTTCATGTGTGGTCTGAAGTTGTTCGTGGCTGTGTGGAAGAAATCAACGTAGCATGTCCTTTTACATTTGTGTTGTGCGTTACTTGCCAGTCAGTTACGAGCAGCGAAGCCAGGATTGGAGCGATAAAAGCGTACAAGCCAGCATCATCCACTCAAGAGCAGTGTTGGGGTTTGGGCTAGTTGGTATAACACGACAATTGTCGCGTGTGCTCAGAAAGACGACAAAGAGAGAAGAAGACGAGTGTTAACTTCCAACTGAGTTTATTGTACAGAGCATGAAAATATATGAAGGAGACAGTAAACCATGTGACAAAAAAGAGCAATGTAACAGTAAGAGAAAAAACAAAATTGATTGATTTGTGGGGTTTAACGTCCAAGAGAGAGAAAAAAAAAAAAGCCAAGAAAGAACTCCAAGGAAACGATACAGAAAACTAAAAGAACTATAACTATTTGCGCCCGCTGATACTTTCGAGGAACCTTAATTCCTTCTCGGACAGAGACAAAGAAGGCTTTCTAATAAATGACATCTGTTCAGGTGCCATCTGCGCGGCCTTGACAATGACTCGGGAGCGATCGTCCCTGTGCTTATACAGCATTATTGTGTCCTCGAAAAAGGGCACACAGTTGCACGCAGTGCAGTGATGTGCAAGAAAACCATCTTTCCCATTTCCGACATTGTAAAGATGCTCCCTCATTCGATTGTTCAGACACCTTCCGGTTGTTCTGAGATAACAAGTACCACTGGAAAAGGGGGTCCTATAGACAACTCCCCAGGAGCATTGCACTTACCTGGTCCTATGCTTTACTTTATATTCAGCCAATGACTGCTTCTTCAGCGGGTTTGTCAATTTATTAAGACTGATTAATTTGAATGGTGCAGAGAACAGCACACGGACACTTGAACGTTTACCAGTTTTTTTATCCTGTGGTATGTCTGGTGTTTGTACGTATGACAGCTGTCCTTTTATGCTCTATGTCCGTGTTGCTCGGATCTTAAGGCAAATAAGAAACAAAGACAGCATCTGAGCAATACAAACGCAGAGCGTGAAAGGATAGCTGTTGTTCTATAGAAGCACCAGATATCTCACACGCTTAAAAAATAGGAAAACGTGCAGGTGATTGTGTGCTTTTCTCTGCACCGTTCAAATTTACCAGTCTTACTAAATAGAAAACCCCCTGAAGAAGCAGTCATCAACCTGTCAGCACCATGATATCATTAGGAGGCACGCCGTGGTGTGAGACTCGAGATTAGTTCCGGCCCCTTCAGGTTTTTTTAACGTGCATCTAAACCTATTTGAAGTGTCAGCTAAGCACTACAATGGACTGAGGGTGCGCACACGCACCGAGCGCCTCTTCTGTTTGCATCGAGCGTCATCCCATCGCACGCTTCCCATATGCAATACCAACACCCCCTGTCTGTCATCATTGTACCTAAATCTAAGCACATTGTTAGTACGTTGAGCTTCCATAGAAATTTAGGTGGCGTATGTGGGAATTGAGTTTAGGACCTTGATCCTAGCATCGCAATAGCTCTGCCTGCTGGCTTATCAGGGGGTGTTGCTTAAAAGACCTGTACGTATAAATGCTCAGCGCAAATATGCAGCATAAATCTGTTGACACTGAGCGATGATGAGCAGTCTACAGCCATCAGCGGAATAAAACACTTGCAGGGCTCACAGTACGGTATTTTAACAGTGGTGTATTAAGCTAGCAAGCTCAGCTGCTTTCGCATTACAAATGGTTGTCTCCGAAATCCGGTGCCCAATCTCGAAATGTACAGTGGTTATTTATTTGCTGTAGCTTCAGTTTACGAATGCACTTTCTTTTCATATGAGTGCGATTATCACGTTTGTCCTCGTTAACAGTTGGTAATAGGGTGCATGACCCAAAATTCTACAAAGGAACGAGACCGCAGAATTATTGAGGAACTGCCATAATCCACTCTTGCGTCTTTCCTCTTCCCACTGCTTGCATTGAAAATGGTAAAACTTCACGGGCAGTTTTCAGGTCTGAGACATTATTGAAGTTTTTTAGCAGCTCATAATGCAGCAGAAGTATGTGCCTGCTTTCCTGGATGACAAAGCTGCGGCACGTATAGAGTGCAAATGCGAGATAAAATCCCCAAGCAACACCTTTTTCATGTGTACTGTGAAAAACACCAAGCGAGTGCGGCCTACCTGAGCGACCGGAGCTTTGCGCTCTCTCCGCTATAGTGCCGAACGGCACTGCACAAACTCGGGCCTGTCTTCCCTATAGCTGTAGTGCTTTTTTGCTAGAAGAGTGGCAGCTTAAGCTACACAGAAACCTCATTAGCCACTTTGCCATGCAAGAAACTTCGTTATGTGTGAAAATTTTTTATAAGTGTATATTCAAAGGCATAAGTATATTACTAAGGCTCATTTACTTCATTATAATTGATAATATGTTATATTAGTATTCAATATATTCAGGTTTGTGGTTGGTAGGTCATGCCGAGAGCCCTAAGTAGGCATGAGGGTAAGTTTTCATTAGGCAGATAGAAGATGGTAATGCTACTTTACTTGAATATCCATCGGCAAGTGGATGGCAGCATAGGAAATGCCAGGTGTCATTGAAGGCTGTTAGCATAAGGTAACAGTCATTCGCACCAGCGCGTTGCCTACACAGCATTGTCCTGGGCGTTGTTAAGATTGGCATTGCATCCAAGCCGAAAGGGGTGTTCAGGGTTCTACGAACAAGTTGCCGGAAGGAAGCGGGCTTGCTGACAGCCGTCCGAATATGGGTATTGTTCTCCCAGCCAGGAAGCGAGGCGCATACAGTCGCGATGCCGCAGAGTGTACAACGAGACGAGTGAAATGATTTCGATCGAGACAGCATCTTTCAAGAGATGGTGGTGACAGCATGAATTACCGTAAACCCCGCAAAATGAGAGTGACAAGCGCAGTTCTTTTGATACTCCTGATGGTGCAGGGATAGTACGAGCATGGGACGCAGCACGAAGTGGCATTCTCACCCCAAAGAAGAGACAACTTGGTGCCGGAGGGAGAGCGTGGGGGCCACGTTCTTGTCAAAAGCGTTGACAAGGGCGGTTGTGGACGGTACCGTCAAAAGTGATGTGTGTGGGGTTGCTGGACAGAGAAGTTTAAAGCTGTTCCCCATCTCAGGGTTAGGGGGAAAACGACTCTTGATAACCAGACGCAGTGTGCTCCTGAAGAAGCCTTCGAAAGTGTTATGTTGCTGCCATCAGCCTAAGCAGTTTCACATAGCACCACAGGATGGCGCTTTTTATGACTCCTATAATCATTGAAATAAACGTGCTGCTGAGCCTCGACTGAGCCTCGTCTGTGTGCTGCCTCGGGAGAACATCACAACTGGTGAGAGATAAAATCTGCAAGTTGGGCGCGGCAGAAAACACTTGTGCCGGGAATCAACAAGAGTGTCGTCCGTGGGCAGACTGGAAGCGTTCGACACAAGCACAAGTGATGAGTGGCCCTAATATTATGAGCGTGTTTTGCTTTACATCGTGGCTAATGATGTGGTTGAGGAAAAAAATAAGGTGGTATTCCTGAGAAGCCGCGGAGCAGCAACGTAATCGTTGCTATGAAATCTGCTGTCGTCTACAAAACCGATTGATGCGACATTTGCAACTATCTTCGCAGCCCTTGGTGCACACTTCAAGCCCAAAGCTTCCGAAATGGTCGCAAGTTTCAAGTTTTTTTCTGGAAAAAGGCACAAAGGGGAGGTCGTCAATGACTACATTTAGTACAACTACAAGCTAGTAGACGACTGCAACTTTGGCACAGTGTGCGAGCGAATGATGTGTGACCAGATTGTCTGCGGAATCAACGATGCTGAAATGCAGACTCGCATTTTGGAAAGTGTAGATTTAAACCTGAAACGACGAAAAATCTTGTCATATTGATAGAAACCACAAGAAGAGACTCGCACATGCTTGGCACCCCGTCCATTTCTGCAGATATGGTACAGTCGGCAAACTTCGTAGAGCAGCCAACAAGGAAGATGGCGGAGGTAATGCGCGCCCGGCACAGTGGCAGACACCAGACGACGCGCTGCTGACACGGCAGAGCTACCTGCTTCAAGTGCGGTCAAAAAGGCCACCTCGCAAGGGTTTGCAAGATGGCTGCGAATAACGGAAGGAATGGGACGTGCACGACATGAACGACCATCCCGAAACAGATCCGGGACTAGGTGAGGAATACACATTGTGGTCTTATCGTGCCACCAGACCGGAACCCATGAAAATTGAAGCTAGTGTCAATAACGTGCTGCTAGTGATGGAACTTGACACCAGTGCCAGTGTTTCGATAATAAGCAAAGCTAAATTTAACGCTCTGTTTTCATGGGAGCTGTTGGAGCATACTGACTTGTGGCTCAAAAGCTATTTTGGAGAGCTGTCGTCAGTATTGGGGGAAAATGTCAGCCACAGTAAATGTGGGCGCGCAGGGGGCAACTTTGCTGTTATTAGTTGTGAGCGGAGCGTGCTCGACACTTTTCGGAAGGAACTAGATGGAATCATTCGCTATTACCATTTTGAAGCCGTCAGGCGTGAAAACGATCAGCACCGTTGAAGGCCTGGTCGGACAATTCAGCGACGTCTTCTCAGACAACCTTGGTACAATGAAGGCAGTTTTGGCCACGATATCACTGCAAGAAGGAGCCAGACCAAAATTCTTCAAGGCGCGACCAGTGCCGTTCGCACTTGTCGACAGGTATGTCGAAGAGTTGCCGCGGTTACAGCGCGAAGGCATCCTACGCCCTGTGACGACGTCTAAGTGGGCCACGCCAGTAGTTCCAGTGGTGAAGCAAGATAGTAGACTACGCATGTGTGGTGATCTTAAGGCCACTATCAACCCTGTCACGGTGACTGAATGTTATCCGATTCCCAGGAACGAAGAAGTGTTCGCCAAACTGTGTGGCAGAAAGAAGTTCACAAAATTGAATTTGAAGGACGCTTACCAGCAAATAAAGCTCGGTGCGCAGTCGCAGGAGCTACTTACTATCAACACAGTGAAAGTCTTGTTTCAATTGATGAGGCTTCCGTTTGGTGTCATTTCAGCGCCCGCGTTGTTCCAGCGGGAAATGGACAACTTGCTGAGCGAGCTTTCTCACGTCGTTGTCTACTTTGATGATATCCTAATGACAGGAAACACTGATGAGGACCACTGGAGAAACGTGAGCAAAGTTCGCAAGCGCCTCCAAGTTGCGGGCTTGCGTCTGAAGCTAACAAAATGCGGATTTATGAAAGGCTGCGTTGAGCACTTAGGACACGTCATTACCGCTGAAGGTTTGCATCCCAGCCCCAGGAACAGGGAGGCCATCCTCTCAGCACCAAAGCCACAAAACGTGAAAACTCTGCAAAGCTTTATGGGGTTGATCAACTTCTACCGGAAGTTCATCCTTTGCTTGTCAGCAGTACTCAATTCATTGAATGGTTTATTGGTACCAGGTACACCATAGATCTGGACACCACTTCAGGAGGAGGCCTTCCGCGAAAGTAAGCAGCTCTTGGCATCCTCGAAGACATTGGCGCACTTTGACCCAAAGAAAACTACAGTGCTTGTAACTGATGCGTTGCCTTATGGTCTTGGCGCAGTTCTAGCCCAGCGAGAAGCAAGGGAAAAGAGCGACCAACCACTTTCGGGTCGAGAAGCTTGGCCACAGCTGAACGAAACTACAGCCAGCTCGATGAAGAAGCCTTAGCAGTTATGTTAGGGGTAACACGTTTCAAGCAGTATCTTAGGGGATGGCGATTCGAAATAGCAACCGATCACAAGCCACTTTTGGGGCTTCTGGAAGCAAATCAGTCGATCCCAGAGTCTTGCTCACCTCGATTACTCCGCTGGGCACTCTTCCTGTCAGGCTATGATTATGTGTTGAAGTACGGACCTGGTGGTCACATTTCACACGGTGATGCCCTGAGTCTACTCCCGCTTCCAACAGCTGATTTTCGAATTGAGAATCTGCCTGAGATCTTTATGCTCCACTGTTTTACCCCAGAGTGATGTCAACACAAGCTATTGCGGCCGCTACGAGCAAAGACCCGCTGCTGTCACGTCTTAGCGAAGCTTTTTGGGCTGGTAGAGGAGTTCCCCTAGAAGCTCTATGGAAAAAATACACCACTCGCCTTCATGAAATGAATGTGCAGAGTGATTGCATTCTGCTAGGAAGCAGAGTGGTTGTGCCCGAGTCTATGCAGGTTGACGTGTTGCGACTGCTACATGAAGAGCATCCAAGAGTGGCCAAAATGAAAGTGGTGGCCCGTATCCATGTTTGGTGGCCAGCCATAGATGATGACGTCACGGCAGCGGTGAAAGCATGCCGCACCTGCCAAGCAAATCGGCGAGTGCCAATCAAGCCATGGCCATTCCTGGAGAGACCATGGTCTCGGATTCATGTAGACTATGCTAGACCACTAAGGAATGCTTACCTACTTGTTCATAGCGGTTGACGTATACTTGAAGTGGATAGAAATGTTTCCAGTATCCAGCCTGTCAACTGCAGCCACTACTGGTTGCCTGCAAAAAATGTTCGCTACTCACGGTCTCCTTGATGTAGTCGTATTCGACAATGGTCCAGCGTTTGTGAGTGAAGAATACAAAATCTTCCTGCGTAGAAACGGCATCCGACAAATTCTTGTACCACCTTATCACCCAGCCTCTAAAGGAGCAGCGTGCAGACCATTAAATAGAAGCTGAAGAAAGCGCAGCCAGAGGATGATTTGTACGTACAGATAGCGAGAATTTCGCTCACATACCGGACCACTCCGGATGAAGTAACAGGTTGTAGTTCCGCTGAACTTCTCATGGGCTGGAAGTTGAAAACGGCATTTGATTTACTACGGCCGTACTTACGGACCATGGTGATGTCTCAACAGATCTCTCAGAGTCTTCGGGTCAACAGAGGATTGGCAGGACACACCACCAGGAACAACTGTTTTTGCTCGTAATTCTCCCCCAGTTCCTGTCTGGGTACCAGCAACGGTAGAGGCAGACGAAGGGTATGCGGCAGTGCTAAGACTACCAGATGGCCGCCAATGGACATGGCATCATAATCATGTGCGAGCGGTGCCGTGGCAGCCTGAGCTGTCAAAGTATTCTGGCCGCTCCCATGTAGACTCTCCAGATGCTTCAAGCGTGCAACCAACTGTGGCTCTGGATGCTGTGGAGGCTGCCACGTCCTACGCACCAACACGGAACACTGGTGCCATTGCAACTACGGGGTTTTGTGTGAGGAATTCGAGGACACATGTGTCACCAGTGATCCGGGTGGTTGTGCCAGTGCGCCGGTGGATGCCCCAAAGCCAGAGGCCCTTTCTCAGACTCCACTTCACCACAGCTCGCCTGTGCGAAATCCTGTTATGTGTTATGTGCCCCGGTAGTCGAGCTGAACTCTCTGCTTGCCCATTGTAGCACTTGTTGTCATTCTTTTTTTTTGTTATTTCACTTCTTGTGTTTTCCTTTTTGTGAAGCAGGGAAGGAATGTTATGTTGCTGCCATCAGCCTAAGCAGTTTCACATAGCGCCAGAGGATGGCACCTTTTGCTCCTATAATCATTGAAATAAATGTGCTGCTGGCCGCATAGTTCAGTCGACTTTTGAACTGGGCCTTGTCTGTGTGCTGCCTCGAGAGAACATGACAGAAAGATTGTCACGATGTAGGATGACATCTTCGTCTAGATGTTCGTCTTGTGGCACGAAATGCTCGCTTGTAAATAATATAGAATAAACCTCTGCAGATTTCTTTTCATCTGTCTCTTCATGCTCGGTCTTCCTCCCGAGTCCCCGGAGCTGGTAATGGCAAAGCCCCAACACCTCAACTACGGATAGCAGCGGTGGGATCCCCGTCAAACCCCAGATCCAACAACTGGTGGCAGCAGTGGTATCATGGTCAAAACCCTGGTTCCAACAGCGGCCATGTCATAAGTATGGTAGCGAAGTAGTCACCTGTCAATTAATCGACGCCACCGTGCTCAATTCTGAGGAAATGGAAATACTATTTGATTTGGCTTTGGGCAGGGCCCATGTGACAGCGTTTAAAACAAGCTGTTTGTGTGGCAATGAGTAAATGACAAAGCTGAAGAAGTCCTGCAATGAGGCCAAAGAAAGCATAGGGATCATTAATTACTCCTACGATTTTAGTGTAGTAATCATTACGTAAATTTAGGCTCACAAAACTACACCCTTTTCATCGCTGGGATCAAAAGGCTGGGTCGACAGACAACACTGTTCACTGATGTGTTGTTTACCCAAACGAATCTAACTGGAAGAGAATAGATAGTTTACATTATTAAAGATGAAAAACAATCACATTGCATCAAAAAGAAGTCCAGCTCATCAACACTATGTTTCTATGATTTCCTGTGTAAAGTGGAGGGTTGCAGCAAGTTTGAAGCACAAGCAAAAAAACAAAGTAATGCAAAGGACATGGCTGGACATAGTACTAAAGTTTACTGGAAAACTGTTTTCCCTAGAGCACTGCCAAGCCTGCATAAAAAGCCAACAGCAGTGTCATGATTATCTCGGGAGTGCTTGCTAAGGAGTGAATTAAGAGAAAGAAATGGAGATGAGAACATCTATGCCTCTTGCTAGACAAGGGCAAGTGCCCTCATGTGCCAGTTCGCTGCCAATTTCTATGATGTTCCTGCATGTGCTTGTGTAGATATCGGTCTGTTTGGCTACTGTAGGACTGACCACAGGAGAGACGTATCTGATAGACTAGAGATGTCACACATTTTGTGAAAACACTAGAGTGTTTTTTTCCCGCAATCACTGCTTGCATGTCTCCTCCCTTCTGCAATGCTTTTGCGGAGCCCTGCCAGTTTGCTTGCATGAAAAATATCAGTACAATGCCGTTTCTTGTACCTATTCATTTATTATTGCGAGATAAGGCGTAAAGATATGGCATCACTCGAACCTTTTGCCTTTTCGAGAATGCCATGCCTTCGTCAGTGTGATGGAGTGCGCGGAACTTGAATTTGAGTGAGCAAAATTTGAAGTGCCCGCCATTAACCAAGTTGGAACTCGGCAACGAGGAAGAAGCTGGCACGGATGTGAACAAACGATAAATGATTGAAGCGCCAGTTCAACGGGTCGATTGTTGAAAGCACGCGTGAGAGTGAGAAGAGAAAGAGTCGCAGTGGTGGCATAGGAAGAGGAGCCACGCATCAGGGCAGTCGGGTTTTGGACCCGAGCCAAGGCTCCTACCTCTATCGTCCGGTGACCTGAGGGGCTCCAGGACTACCTGGCTGCGCTCACGTTCCCGTGCCCACGGACAGGTCTGAGCTGTCGATCTTAGGGCTCAAGCTAAGGCGGGGCTGTCCGGCCGGGACTCTGCCTCGGGATGAGTGTGGCAAATGCAGCGTCAACTGGTGCAACGTCAGCTGGTGCAGCGTCCACCGGCAGTGTAAGAAGGCTGCTTCTCCTGCGGTTCGTGTGGCTGTTCGAAACCGACGCCAACTGGGGCGACGACATTAGCCCCGTGCTTCGTGCCCAGGCTCTTGCGCAATGACGTGGGTGAGATGCCGCTTTTTTAACGTTCCGTGACGCACACTGTGTATAGAAACTGTGTGCTTGGGACCTTTTGTTTAGGGACTAGTGTGCAGCTTCTGTATTTTGTGGTGACTGTATGCGAGAGGAGGGACTGATTATAATTGGGTTAAGTGGTCTGAAGCTGTTGCCATTAAATATTTGCGCCAAACAGACTCATCCTTCGGGAAGTGTCCTGATGTGGCTCTTTGGACCTCCCAAATCGAACCTGCACATTGTGCGAAACAAAAACAAAGAACCACATCGTTACAGTCAGCCTTCACTGGCTTCTTCCTCTATGCAAGATAGTTTTGATACCCAACAGGCGAGGTCAACTTCAGCACGCTACCCGAATTCACCACCGAAATCTGTGGCAAAATTTTCATTCTGAAAAATGACGAGAAAGAAGCAAGGTAAGGCTGACGAAGGCCTCGAAAAGGTAAAAGGTTGGAGTGATACCATATCTTGATGGCTTATCTCACAAGATTAAACTGATGGCCACGATAAATCGCATTGCACTGATATTTACTAGTCCAGAAAGCTAGCTGGTCTGTGCAGAAGCATCGCAGGAGGGAAGACAGTTGCAAGCATTGCTGGTGGGAAAAACATGCACTAGAATGTTTTCACAAAATGCGTGACACCTGTACCGTATAAGATTCGTCTCTTCTATGGTCAGTCCTATGTCAGCTAGACAGGCCGATGCCTCAACGAGTGCATGCGGGAACATCGTACTAATTTGCGGCCAACTGGTACAGGAGGGCACTTGCCTTTCTTTGCCTTGCAAGAAGTGTGGATGCATACCCTATTTTGATAATGTATCGATATTGGGAAGGGTACATAGTAATCAAAGTGAGCTATTGGGCTCGTTAGTGATTCATCATTGATTTATACTGGTAGAGAGCAAGGACGTGACAGAGGAATATGAAAAATTTGCCACGTTAGGTAGTTGGCCGCTGAATTATGTGTCAATGAGCTGTCGGTGCTTAGCACTGATAATTTCAATACCTGGCGAATCTATAATTTCCCGTGTTGCACACGTGTTAAGGTATACTTAAGACAAAAAAAAAAACGGGAGTGGAGCATGTTAGATGACATGTTGACATGATTCTGCTGTTGGCTTTTTACCCATGCACAGTAATGCTCTAGGGAGTACCCTCTTTTAAATAAACATAAGTTCCAGGTCCAGCTTTTTCTTGTGTGTCACTTTTCTTTTTGTGTTCACGTTTCTAACTTCCTGGAACCTTTCACTTCGAATCATGTATCAACTGGCCTAGGAAACTGCACTGCATTTTAAATGATTCGAAGGTCCTTGAGAGCACATATGTTTGTTCCTTGAACATTTTTTTTATGTTTCTTAATTTGCCTTTTATTTGCCTTGTTGTGTCAGATACCTCACTGCCACTTCCTGTGCTCTTATCTCACTTTTTGCATGAGTCTTGAAGAAAATGGGCAGCTGAGCACTTGTGTTTTTTTTTTCTGGTGTTTCTCTATTGAGGCGCAGTAAACTTTATGAAAAATGACTTCTGCATTTGTTTATGTGTGATTAGTGAATGTGCTCAGGTTTGTGCCCTTCCACTTGTCATTGTGAAATTTGGTACACTTAGCCACCAGACGATTGAGTTCTGCAGGAAAGTCAGCCACCTGGTAGCAAAGAGCGAAGGTCTGGCAACAGGACTTTGTTTGGCATAGTCGGTGCATGGTACTTCTTTATAAAGGGCAGTGCAAGGACACAAGAACACAAAAAAAAAACAGACTAGAGACCATGAACATTGAGGTATTTACTCTAGCATCTGTGGTGTCTCTTCATGCTTGTATACTTGCACTGCCCTTTCTAAATAAGGGTCTGACAGCAGGGATGGTGCAATCTTGCACGTTTAGCTGGAATGGAAGTGATTATAGAGAGATGCGTTTTGTGTGTAATCAAGTTAATCTAGGGAGAGAAGTCCAACCATTCTGGTGCTTCATTTTCGTAGGTCAGTACTCTGCAGTCGAAGGAGATTCAGAATAAAGAAGCTCACTATGCACTCATCTGAACCTTCATGATGTTTTTTACAGGGGGCCTCGATGGTGACCAGTGCAGTGTGATGACTGGCTCTGGGGACGTGTCGGTGGTGGTCACTCACAGCCAACATCTGAGTGTTGCGACTGATTCTGGTGAGCATTTAAGCAGTCACTTGCTGCATCAGAAATAGCTGGCCGCTGCACTGCTTGCACTTACTACACCGTAAATTTGATTTATTCAATACTGTAGGTCTTTCCAGGTCATTACAGGAGACGGCACACGAAGTAAATAAGACTTCATATTGTGAAAGAGAAAAAAGGAAAAATGTTCACTTCAAAGCAATCACAAGAATGCTAACAGCATAAAAGCAATAAATCTGTTCTAGTGGGGGTAAAAATAAAAACTAAACTTGCAAGTATGATAACATCAATCAATAACATAAACGACACACAGATGAAAGCTGTTGAACAGGTGTAACAATGTGCGAGCATGTGCGCAGTATTGACCACTTATAGCATGCACTTATAACACGCAGGATTCACTGAATATCTGTACTATAGGCAGCACCACACTGTAACTAAAACAACTTTTTTCAAAGGCCGCACTTGCGCAAAACGTGTTGAGCATGCAGTCTCGCGTGTCCAAGAATGCTACGTGAGGTGCTTACAACCATTTTAATTCCGGAATGTTAAAACAAAATTTAACAACCAAAGACAAGTGTTGGCAACGAAATGAAATCGAAAAAGGGGGGTCTCCCAAAAAAAAGCAAAAGAAACCAACTACCTCTCAAATCACCACGATTATGTGCATTACACAGGAACTATGTCGAATGATGTTCGTAATTTTGCGCACTGAAAGGCGCCAAGCATTTGATTTCATGGGCGAAGCGTTTCATTTCATATGAAGTTGGCGTTCGTTGCCGGGAGATCAACAACGACGAAAACCCGCCAAGCTTACGTAAGACAGTACTCTGGCAGCAGAGGCGAAAGCTCACGTCATAATGCTGGAAGAGGTTTTAAATTTACGGACGAGGTAGCCAACGCGTTATCTGCTGCAAGCTTGATAACGACAGGATCGCACGTGCCAAGTTGAGTCGCGCGCGGCCAGAGCCACGATAGCGACGCTAATGCACTGTAGCCACGTCGGCACTGGTACAAAAGCTTATCCGTCGCCAAGGCAACCATTCTCCTCCCATAGTCAACAGGCATGCGCAGCATGCCGGAGTCTTTTTTTTTTTCTTCCGCACTTCGTTCCCTCTGCGTCACCTCCTTCTTTGTAATGACCTTGTTTTTCGATCCCGAGTGGCGCACCCAGCATGCCTTTTTTAAGACGCTTACTTGCTACCGCATTTGTCAGAATAATTATCTGACAGCTTCTTTATATAAACGGTCTTTCATCTTGAAAGACTGCACAATAAGCGGCATGCATATACATGAGGTTCTATGGGAGGGTGAACGGGAGTCGAAAAAGACCGCACTGTAACCGGTTCTCCTCTACAAGCGGTTACGTTATAGCTTAGGTGGTATACACTGTACATAGTCTTTGTCTTTGTTTGTGCAGACATACTGTAGCACCTATTGCAATGTCTCTAAATAAAATTCCATAGTGATGAAAATGATTCAGGTGATTTAGCACTAAAGATGTCATTTGGCAAGCCAATTCACTCATAACTGCGGCAGAAACAAATATTCAAACATGCTACAATGTCACAGGAAGGACTTTGCTTAAGTTACGGTAATTTAAGGTTCAGAGCCTTTAGATATTCATTCTTATTCAGGTTTACCAATTTGTGTGAAAGAAGAAAAAGAAACTTGAGACTAGCTAACTGTTGTCGGCTATCAAGCATTGCCCACGTGCTTGCAATGTACAGAAGCTGGCTGCTTGCACACACAAGCTGCACACACAAGCTGGCTTGTGTGTGCAATTTGTTTATGCTAGTTGTGTCTGTAGAGGTGGCTACTATTGTGTTGGTGACTTGGATCTAGCCTGAAGTTGACAGAGACGAAGTCTCTGCACTAGTTACTCTAGATTTGGCTAAGGTTGAGCATTCAATTTTATTAAAACAGATGGAACTTTCCTAACTAGATCACTGCATGGGTTTTGGAGTTTTTAAAAGGAGGGGAATAATTACTGCTTTAAAGAAGGGTGCTCATCAAAATGATATAACATTCAAATGATATAATGATATAACATCAAAATGATATAGACATGTGGTGCACCACAGGGGGTTGTCCCGTCACCAGTTTTATATAACATCTTCTTAAGCTCCATTCCATCAACTCAGGATATTCAGTTATATCTGTTTGCAGACGATATTGCTTTCTTTGCGAGTAATACCGATCTTCAATCACTATACTAGAGTCTACAAAATTATCTCAATACGTTAGGAGGTTGTCATAAAAACATTCATATGGCGCTGAACATTAACAAAAGTGCGCTTCTTGCACTCTTTTTTCTGCAGCCCATCAACATCTCGTTAATGTATAGTAATGAGCTCATTCCCCAGGCAAATTTTTAAGAAATATTTAGGCATCCTATATAATGATACATTAAATTGGAGAATCCGCATTGATGATGTGTACTCTAAGGCAACTTGCGCCGTGGGGTGGTTACAGAAGCTCGCAAATTGGAAAGCAAGTTTGAGAAAAGATACATTAATAATGATTTATACACTCTATGTGTTGCCTGTCATAAAATTTAGAGTTGTATTGTTTTCTGGCAGTGAAGCTTATAAAATAAGACCCCTAGTATTGTTGAAAAGAGAAGCATTTCGTTTGTGCCTGGGTACGCCCAAAGGTTGTTGCAAACAACGTGTTGTATATGGAAGCTCTCCTGCCTTCTCTACTAAATAGGTTTAGAATTCTTACTGTGCAAGCATTCTTTAAGATATACAGGTAGCACGAAAAATGCTCATTTTACATTTTTATTGAAAAACTAAACTTATTTCTTCGAAACACATTGGTCGCGACTACAAACCCCACAAATTATTTTGCACAAGTGATGCTAGAGCAGCTGAATGTAAGAATTAAACATATTGGCCCAATAAGCAACCTAGAGTCAATAGCTAGCATACAATTTGATGATATATCTCCTTATAATGTGAAACAATTGCCATATAGGCATTTAAAGCACCTGTTAGAAGATTATCTAGCCCACCTGGAGATAAGCAACATAATTGCGACTGATGCATCTGTGTGAAAAGAAAAGGCTGAGGTCGGCATCTTCTATTCTTTTCTTGACAAGTCCTTTTCGATTCTACTCCAAGATTATACTCCTGTATTCATTTCAGAATTATTGGCTATTGTTCTAGCTCTACGCAAATTGTCTTCAAGCAAATTAGCAGTAGTGATCGTTACAGATTCACTATCAGTATGTACTGCACTTTCTGTGGCAGCAAATGCAGAGCTGATGAATACATTTCATCATTTATTACCAAAAAATGCACAAAAACTGCATTTGCTATGGGCAACAGGTCACTGTGGAATATATTTAAATGAAATGGCAGACTCTTTAGCAGCATGATAAAGAGTGCTTAACAGTGCAAACTACAAGATGGGATAAAAGAGATGAGACAGGGTGCTGAAGTGCCAACAGTTCATTTCTTGGGAAAGTCCTTGCTTTTATACAGTCACAAGTTGTACCAGTCATGCACAAAACACAATGATTATGCATAAGTACATCACACTGCCAAGCAAAACCAGCAAAACCATGAGCTCAAGAGTGCCGGAGTGATTTGCCATGCGGACAGTCTAACGCTATAGTGGTCTCTAAAGTGTCGGGAGATTACAGTCTTTGTGTTGACTTAACTCAGCTAAAACAAACCGTATTCCAGAACGCCACATGCTCTCAACGGTTGAACAAGTCTAAAAATAAAATCAGAATGATTTTTGATAGCACGCTTCTTTTACTTTACTTTTCTAACGTGTTCCTTGATCGTATTTTGCAGCCAAAATACAATGTATTGCTTAATTGCACTGCACTCCATACCATACTCTGTTTTATTGTTTTCAAACCAACTTCACTACTGTCCCATGGGAAACCAGACCTTTGTCAAGCTGAAAAACTTTCAGCGTTTTGCTCAGCTTAGCCTTTTGGGCCTGCTGTATGAAGTGGTGTAAATAAGATATTGATTCAGTAATAGCGTGGATAGTTAATACGTAGTTTAATCCTGGCAAATGTGTTCTTCCATGGCATGCATGAACAGCAGATATCATTAATTCACTGAAGGTGTCCAGTAAGGGCAGCGCTATTCTTTCCATAGTGAATGCATTTATGTTTTGCTGTACATGTACAGTTCTAAATATGTCTACAGTGCACCATCTCTTCACCTTCTTTTTGGAACTAGGTACCAAAACTATCTACTTGCCAGTCAAAACTTGGCTACGCTTTTGTGATGTACCCAGCCTGAGCAAACATTTTTGCTAACCTTCGAAGGTGTAATTTTATTGTAGTACGAGCTGAGCAGTCTCATAAAGACACTTTTATCTAAATCCTTAGTCTATGTCCTACATGTGCTGACTTACAGCAATGATAAACCCTATTGCCCGTTTGGAGTACATAATTTTGTTGTTACTGTTAAATGGCAAACATTATTTTTTTTGCAACTATGTAAGTATTTTCTTAGCCGCACGGGTGTCTGAGTAAGCAGGCGTTTTGTGTGTAGTGACACCACGGATCCGAGCTAACGGGGGGGTTCTCACCAGAGAACGATTGGCCACCCTGGTGCAGTATCTGGCCACTACCTCCCGCATGAAAACGTCAATTAACTCATGGCCCTCAGTCCCCAGCAGCTGCGACGCAACTGACCACGGTGGCGGTCAGATCTGCAATGCAGCAGAGGGGGCTAAGAATCTCTCTAGATCCAGACAGGCTGCTATTGGAACCTGAACTTGGTAACGCTACCGCTAGAACCTCATCTAGTGAGGCAAATCTAGCTGTACTATTTGAGGAGCTAGAGGGTGTTAAATGGGATATAATAGGGCTCAGTGAAGTTAAGAGGACAGATGAGGCCTATACGGTGCGAAGCTTGGCTGACAGAAGAGAACTGGGAGGGGTTTTTTTAATTCATAGAAACATAGCTGGCAACATATTGAAATACTATAGCATTAATGAAAGGGTGGTAAGTATTGTGATTAAACTCAATAATAGATACAAGATGAAGATGATACAGGCTTATGCACCTACATACAGCCATAATGACGCTTCAGTTGAAAGCTTCCATGAAGACGTGGAATCGGCAATGAGTAAAGTAAAAACACAGTATACCATACTGATGGGAGAAGTTAATG
Source organism: Rhipicephalus annulatus (assembly GCA_013436015.1). Classification (NCBI taxonomy): domain Eukaryota; kingdom Metazoa; phylum Arthropoda; class Arachnida; order Ixodida; family Ixodidae; genus Rhipicephalus; species Rhipicephalus annulatus. The sequence goes on along the minus strand of WOVY01009927.1, from coordinate 715,163 downwards.
CAAAGGTAGGGAAAAAGCAGGCTGGAGACCAGGCAGTAGGAGATTATGTCATCGGTACTAGAAATGCCAGAAAATAGCTACTAGTAGAATTTGCAGAACGCAATAATTTACGGATTTTGAATACCTTCTACCAAAAGGGAAAGAACCGTGAGTAGAAATGGAGGAGCGCTAATGGCGAAAATAAGAATGAAATAGACTTTATAATGAGTGCACACTCAGGCATCGTACAGGATGTAGAAGTGCTTGGCAAGGTACGATGCAGTGACCATAGAATGGTACGTTCCCGAATTCGGCTAGACTTGATGAAGGAACGACAGAAACTGATATGCAAGAAGCCTATCAATGAGCTAGCACTGAGAGGGAAAGTACAAGAATTCAGAGTCTCGCTTCAGAACAGGTAATCGGCTCTTATCGAGGAAAACAGCCTTAGCGTTGACGCAATGAATGATAACTTGACGAGTATTATTACGGAGTGTGCAGTGCAAGTTGGAGGTACTGTAGTTAGACAGGACACTGGCAAGCTGTTCCAGGAAACGAAGAATCTCATTAAGAAGCATCAAAGCATGAAAGCCTCAAGTACAACAGACAAAATAGAGTTGGTAGAGCTTTCGAAGTTGATTAATAAGCGTAAGGTATCCGATGTAAGAAGGTATAACATGGAGAGAATTGAACACGCTCTGCAAAACGGAGGAAGTGTCAAAGCAGTGAAGAGGAAATTTAGGATAAGGAAAAATCAGATGTATGCGCTAAGGGACAAAGAAGGCAAAATAACTACCAATATGGATAGAATAGTTAAAATAGAAGAGGAGTTTTACAGAGATCTGTAAAGTAGCCGGGACAAGCACAATTTTAATACTATAAGAACTAGCAGTAACCCAGATGACACCCCTCCAGTAGTGATAGAAGAAGTCAGAAAAGCTTTGGAGAGCATTCAAAGAGGCAAAGCTTCTGGTGAGGATAAGGTAACATCAGATCTGCTGAAAGAGAGAGGACAGATTGGGTTAGAAAAATTAGCCACCCTGTTTACAAGGTGTCTCCTGACGGGAAGAGTACCAGAGTCTTGGAAGAATGCTAACATCATTTTAATACATAAGAAAGGAGGTGACAAGGACTTGAAGAATTACGGGCCGATCACTTTGCTCTCCGTAGTGCACAAGCTATTTACAAAAGTAATTGCTAACAGAGTTAAGAAAACATTAGAATTCAATCAACCAAAGGAACTAGCAGTATATCGAACAGGCTACTCAACGATCGACCACATTCATACTATCAATCAGGTAATAGAAAAATGCTCAGAATATAACCATACATAGTATACATAGCCTTTATAGATTACGAGAAGGCGTTTGATTCAGTAGAAATATCAGCAGTCATGCAGACACTGCGGAATCAGGGCGTCGATGAAGCATATATAAACATCCTGGAAGAAATCTACAGGGGATCAACTGCTATCATAGTGCTTCATAAAGAAAGCAACAGAATACCAATCAAGAAGGGTGTAAGGGAGAGGGATACAATCTTCCCAATGCTATTTACCGGGTGCTTACAGGAGGTTTTCAGAAGCCTAGAACGGGAAAAGTTAGAATTAAGAGTTAATGGAGAGTACCTTAGTAACCTGCGCTTTGCCAATGACATCGCATTGCTGTGTAACTCAGGGGACGAATTGCAACTCATGATTACAGAGTTAGACAAGGAGAGCAGAAAGGTGGGTCTTAAATTTAATCTGCAGAAAACGACTGCTCGCCTCCGTACCGCTCAGTCACGTGACATAACTGTAGCTCTGTCACGTGACATCACGGCTGCTCGGAGGCAACTGTGAGAGCATTGCTGTGTTCGCAGGGGGCGGCCGTCGGAGACGCTCGCCTTCGTACCGAAAGAGGAGGGTAAAATTAGATGGTAAAGCAGCGCGTTCGGGGATCATGTCCCAGGCATAATTTTTTTAGGAGGCATTGAAGGAGGGTTCAGCTTAAATTGAGGACGACGCAGCGAGCAATGGAAAGAAAAATTGTAGGTGTAACCTTACGAGACAAGAAGAGAGCAGAGTGAATTAGGGAAAAAAATGGGGGTTAAGGATATAATAGTTGAAATCAAGAAGAGGAAATGGACATGGACCAGGCATGTAGCACGTAGGCAGGACAATCGCTGGTGAATAAGGGTAACTAACTGGATTCCCAGAGAAGGCAAGAGGGTAAGGGGGAGAGAGAAGGTTAGGTGGGCAGATGAGATTAATAGTTTGCGAGTATAATTGGCAGCAGCAAGCATAGGACCGAGTTAACTGGCGCAACATGGGAGAGACCTATGTCCTGCAGTGGACATAGTCAGGCTGATGATGATTATGATGAAGTATTTTCTTGAAGCCATTGACCAAAGGACAAAAATTATCTGAACAAGTCAAGTTTACTATCAATTAGTGATCTGTTTTTCTAAAGCGTCTTGGGTAAGCATTGCAGGAGCATTATTCAAGGATGAGTTGGAACTTTATTATGCTTGTTGAGTGGCTGCAGCAGGCCTGCAGGGAATAATTTTTGTCAGGCCGTGGTGCACCTGATGCTTTGAAAGATATATTTTGTTCGATAAAAGCTTCTTTCTATCAAAGTATTAGGAGGGGAAGTAAGAAATAGGGTTCCTAGACTCCCCCCCCCCCCACACTCAGTTACACGCTTGGTTTGCAGCATTGTTTAAATGCAGGGATGAAGAAAAATAAAGCCCCTACATCCCCGAAGGGAATTGTGAGGAAATGCGCATGCATTTCTTGTGCAGAGAGAGGGTACAGTTGGTGTTGGACATTCACCTTCATCGACATCTGCCATCGCCTTGGTAGGCGCCTGCCAGCAAACGGTCGAAAGTGAGGAGTGAGTGGATGGGAGAGTGGGGCATCAGCGTTCTCAGCTTGGTGTTGGCTTTTCGCAGTGGCATCTCGAGCACACTTTTCAGGATGTTCTTTAGAGGTGTTTAGCCAGCGAATGGTCGAGAGTGAGGCGCGAGTGGATGGGAAATTGGGGCACAGGGAGGACATAGAGTGAACGGAAAGAGAAGGAACGGCAAAGCACTGTACCTACCTTCTCCTACACTCTCTCGCACCACATGCTCCGGTTGCTATGGAGGAGGATATGCGCGCGTGCCTGCAGCTGTTGCTATGGGAGAGGGAGTGAGAGCAGAGAGAACACGTGCTGGCACGTGGACACCAGCCCGGACATTGCCGGATGCCTGATATAGCCCGGCTAAGAAATGCATTTGCATTTAAAACACGAAGGCCCTGTATGAGGATGCATGGGCAGCAGTGTGTTCGTGTGACTCTTCTTCATCCGTTTGTTCAAATATTTCTGCAGCCACTGAACATGCACGATTACCAACTAGCTCAGATGCACACCGTTCCACTCTTGTGCTGCGTGTGTGCGTGTTTGTTATCATGTACCTACAGAGAGAGTTCCTTATGCGTCAAATAAATGCCACTAATTGAAAAAGCGATGGTGGCTCGAGTTTGGATGTTGTCTTGGGAGGTTTCATGTTACAATTGGTTGCGTTGTGGGGAGCAAACACTGATGCTACTTTTTTCAAATAGGCTGCAGATTTCTTTTTTATGTCTATCTTTTTGGATTTTTTACGGCCAGGAAATGTTACCGTCAGCTTGTCGGCACCCTGTGAAGTGTCTGTGGAAGCACCCGTGGTGAAGTCTGATTTTGAAGACCTTCTGGGAGGTGTGTATTTTTTGGGCTCACTGCATAACTGAGGATAAATTGCATTCCATAGAGTTGTATAGATACGTATGAAAGTAGGCACAGTTCTGCGCTGGCTACAATGCAGTTGTGTGCAAAGATGAGCATTTACTGTAACTAGCAAATTTCGGTAAATACTGTCTTGAGATAAATCAATATAATTTCATGATAGTGTGTGTAGTTGTCCTCTTCATTTGATAGCTTAGAAGTGATGCTGGCCAAAACTTCACAAAAGTGCAGAATGCATACGCTTGCAGTTGGTGTGACACAGTTTCTGTAAGGCAATTATTTGCAGTGGAGCCGCTTTATAAAATTAGGAGACATGCACTGAGGATAAATTTTGGTATTATGAAGTGTCTTTTGTAAGCTGGACACCATTTACATTTTAAAACGAAAGTATTTTATGCCAGGATCCATCACACCTTCACTGGCATGTTTACGTCATAGATATGATTTTGTAAAATATGTGTAAAGAAACTGTGAAGGAAAAAGTGAGCAGAAGAGGTTCTGTCGCGGGGCGTGGAACTCAAATCTGCAGATCCGGCACTATCCACTACGCCACTATAAGCACGTTGCCATGAATGCTACCGACAAGCCATTTATATACACCATATATCAATCGGTGGTCCTTTGTACTTTCAGCGCGTTTTTGTTAACAGTAGCGAGATGGCTGGACGGTCTCGCGTTGGGTGTGGTCTGAATGTCGTCATCGCTTCTTGCGCTTCGACGAGTGCCGCCTCCATAGAGTGTGGCCTCTCCTGCGTGCGCTCTTACCAGATTCGTGATTCGAGAGAGCACGAAGGTCACTTCTCTTGCTGCCGTGTGTGTGAAAGGAGCCCGCTGTCACACATGAACAAGCAAGAATAGTGACAGCTGTTAGAGCTTGTCCTGCATATACTTGTGCGTTCGACAATATTTCTTACTGTTTGGGCAGTGTTTTAAGCATCAAGCTGTACAGTAGTCCGCGCGCATCCTCTGTGTTGTCACGGAGTTGTGACACGAATGAAAGAACTTAAGTTCGTGCCGTTGAGAGTTCGTGATGCTTTCGGGCATCACGAACTGCGATTACTGTAACTGAAAGCCCAAAAAGGGTGTTAAGAAGCATAAACTGGATTTAATAGGTGTTGTGTGTCAGATCCCACTTTCTTTAGGAGAACAGTACATCGGTCAGACGTAGGTGTAGGTTGGCAATAAAAGATGGAGCTCCCTCGAACCAACTCAAGAAATATAATTATGTATCCACCGATATGAAGGCTATCTTTTTATCTAAAAGTGTTATGGAAGGGGCACTGATGCAGCTGTCGTGTAGGTTCAGGATGTTTTGGGCTCGTCAGATTTCTCGAGTCATTTTTAGAGCTGTGAAAATAGCACTATTATAGGTGCAAAGCAAACTTGATTGTTAAAGCTTGAGTAGTACGATATTTCAGGCTCTTTTCACTTCTGCTACGATCTAATCGCAGGTTTTGGCCAGTCGTCAGTCCCTCTAAAGACACACAATGTTCTTTGATGTGAAGGTACAAAGAGTGGCAAACTATAGCTTGTTAGAGTGACATTTTCGGACACTAAAGTTCAGCTTATAAAGGTGTAATTTGAACTTTATTGGAGTACTTTTAGATGCAAGCATGCATAGCCACTGTTTTCTTGTTGTTTTGCAGGTGGTGTCCATTACTCATCTAAATCTCAGATATTAGCCAAAAGTTGCTCTGGAAGTGTGACTGTGAAGAAACAAGACTGGATAAGTTCACTAAATCTCGGAAGAGGATCAACGTAGCACAATGTATATCAGCATCTGAATATACTGCCTGTAGAATTTACGGTTGCAACGTTTTTAGATGAGGATCGAACGTATCCTTTCCAGGAGGCGGCGCTCATGTAGCGTTGAGATGGAGCAGCCGGTTGTCGGCGGCTGCCTAAGCCGCGTCAAATGCTTTTCTTGTTGTCTGTCACGTAATGCGCTCATAATTAGGTGTGGTTATTGAAAATTATATTTTAAGAATGTGAAATGACGATCTCGTTGGGTTAAGCCAAATTTGATAGAATACGCATGCCGACATAAAATGCGCTGGGCTATGCTTCTGAGAAGAAAGCGCGCGCGTGATTGTTGGCACAACTTCGAACTCCCGAATGCCCCTGAAGTGCTATGGCGTGGACAGCTGCTATTCCTCGCAACTCCTTTTTTTATTGGTATGATATAAATAAATGTTGGCGCATAACTGCACGGATGCTTTTCTTGAATGTGTCCAGCTGTTGCGCAGGGTCATTAAATTATATGTAAAACTATGTTTCGGCAGCAATACATGAACATGAAAAATACATGGAATATAAAATACATAAATTACAGATCAACCGTAAAGTCTCCAAAATACAGACAATAATGTCCTCATGGGGATTGTCTATCCAGGAGAAGCACATGCATCACTTACATAAATTTTAACACAGCGATATAATATATAATAGTGAAGACGACATATAGCAAATGTTTACATTGTGCAATATACATGCACGCTGCAGTGTTCAGATAAAACAAAAATAAAACACGATAACATCTTGAAAAAATATCTTGTGCTCGTAAGTGTGGTGCTGCATATTTTTGTGAGAGCTGGCTACATTAGCTATGAGGAAAGGGGAGGGGGCAAGTTTCACCACAGCCGCTTAAGTTTGAAAGAAAACCACCTCTGCAGCGCATGCAAAAAATAAAAAAATTTAGTGGTGACGTGCTTCTCATTAAATAACCGACTCGTGGGGGTAAAAGGGGCAATTGTATGCAGTTATTTCAATGCAATATCAGCAGTCCCTCGTCACTACTGTTATAGAGTCGTGACGTAGACGAAGACAGCTAGACTCGATGTTCAGATGAAACGGTTTATTCAGGTGAACTTAGGGCCAGAAAAGTGAAGGTCAGCTACAGCAACACATGGGCACTGATAGCCGTGAACAGAGCCTCGGCCGGCGCTCAAGTGACAAGCGGCGAAGCGCGTTGGGATTTATACACTTGACATCGAATTTTCTAGCATTATCGCTAGCAGTGACGTAACTTCCAGAATAATCTGTTGTGCTCGCGAAGTGGGCGCAATCTTAACGAAATGATCTACTGCAATCTTGAAGCTTCTTGAATACTGCAGGCGTGGTTTGCGCTAACAATTCTCGACAGTGAAATGGGTCGATAACTTAACTTAGAATGTGCAACGCCTGCTAGAAAAACTATGCCAGGAACGTCGCTCTCTTTTCAATTGGGAGCTCCCTGCTAGCACAAAATCTCGGAGGCTATGCCTCCTGCCTTGTGTTGCGACTGGCTGCCGCGTGAAACGGCTCGCCTCTGTACCACTCATACATAAGAGCATGGGTTGGCAAAAAGTCAAGCAGGGATGCATGGAACATTTATGATTAAGAGGGAAAGTAGCTGGGCAGATGACACTCCTTGGTTAGGTGTACTTGTGGACGGGAGCAATGGCCAGAGAGAAAAACGAGGAAATGGTGAAGTGTATATCAAAGGACATTGAGGAATTACGAGGAGAGTGCAAGATAATTATACTAGGAGATATGAATGCGCACATAGAAGATATAGATGGGTATACTGACTCAACAGGCAAAATGATCATGGATATGTGTGAAAGGCATGATTTGATCATTTGCAACCGTAGTGAGAAGTGTGAAGGGCAAATAATATGGAAGGTGGGAAGGCTGCAGTCAACGATAGATTGTGCACTAATGTCACATAGGATGTATGATAAGCTCAAGGCAATGCAAATAGTTGAAGGTGGCTCCAGAAGTCTGGGTAGTGATCACAAACGTATCAAGCTAAGTTTTGGAAGAGCAGCGAAAGTGGGAGGGAGACAAGATGAGCAACTACTGGAAAATTTTCATTCAGTAAGGCAAATAGAAATGGCTACCAAACAAATTGAAAAAGTAATCACTGAGGATAATAAAAGAACGTGGACATACACAAATCTAATTAGACTGTTTGGGCTAGAGCTTGCTAAGGCACGTGAGAAGTCACCCCGGAAAAGAAGACACAAGCCCAAGAGTTGGTGGGATGAGGGAGTTAAGAGAGGTATAGCAAAATGCCAGGAAGCCTCTAGGGAACACAGACATGCTAAGCAGCGGGGTGAACCGACAGATGATGTTGAAAGAAAATGGGAAACCTTTCTAAGCTGTAGAAGAGATGCATCCCTTCTGATGATGAGATGCATCCCTTCAAGTAGTGCAATGGCTCCAATTTCTCAACGAGAGTGGGAAAGGGCTGAGAAGAGGGTTCCAAGTAGTACATCAACAAGAAAAGATGACGTTCCAATTATGCTGATAAAGACATTGGGTCCGAAGTCTAAACAGACTTTGAGAGAGGCAGTGAGCAGAACAATAATCGATGGTGAAGTCCCCGATGGATGGAAACTTAGCAGGATGAGCATGATCTATAAAGGAAACAAGGACAAGGCTGACATAAACGACTACCGTCCTATAACAGTGACATCATTGGTCTACAGGCTGGCGATGCAGATTATAAAGGAAAGACTGCAGGCTATGGATAGAGGATGAGGGGGTGCTGGGGGGACTACAGAATGGGTTTCGGAAACACAGGAGGTTGGAAGACAATCTGTTCTCACCGACGCAGTGCATCTAAATAGCAGAAAAGGAACTCGGGCCTCTGTGGCTAGCATTTTTGGATATCAAGGGAGCGTACAATAGCATGGTTCAAGAGGACTTGTGGGGAATACTGGACACACGAGGTGTGGAAGATGGAGTCACTAATCTTTTAAAAGAACTCTATAGAAGTAACAAGGTAGTTATAATGTGGGAAAAACAGGTATCCAAGCCCACAGAGGTGAAACGGGGGCTTAGGCAGAGGTGTCCTCTGTCACCCTTGTTATTCATGACGTACCTACAAGGTTTAGAGGTCAAATTAGAGGGAAGTGGACTTGGCTTCAATCTCTCTTTCGTCAAAAAAGGAAAACTCATTGATCAGGCACTACCAGCATTAATGTACGCAGATAATATAGTGCTGATGGCCGACAATAAGGAAGATTTGCAGAGATTGATGGACATCTGCGGTAATGAGAGAGATAGGCTAGATTTCAGATTCAGTAAGGAAAAATCAGCAGTCATGATTTTTATTGATAATGAAGGTTGTGAGCTTAGGATACAGGAAGTCACGCTAGAGATTACCGATAAATACAAATATCTGGGCGTACGGATAAGCAATGGGACCTAGTACCTAATAGAACACGAAATATTCAGGACGACTAAAGGTAACAGGAATGCAGCAGTGATGAAAAATAGGGCACTGTGGAATCGCAATAAAAGCATGATGTTGTGAGAGGAATATGGAAGGGGTCATGTTTCCTGGGCTGAGGTTCCGCAATTAGGTCTTGTGCATGAGATCAGTAGTTCAAGCAAGATTAGAACTTAAGCAACGTGGAATAGGTAGGCTTGCTTTAGGAGCTCTAAATCAGGGAGTACAAGGTGATATGGGATGAATATCATTTGAGGGCAGGGAAGCTAGTAGCAAGATAAAAGCTGAGAAGCGATTGAAAGAAATGGGGGAGGAGTGTTGGGCTAGGAAGGTTCTCAGCAACTTGTACATAAAGAATGTCGATACAAATTGAAGGAAGCGAACCAGGAAATTGACTGGTAAATACTTGGAAAACAGCAGGTGGCCAAACCAAAAAGAACTATCGGTTAGGAAGAAAGTAAAAAAAACGGAGACTTACATGTGGAGAATTGGCATGATTAAGCAGTCTACACTAGAGATCTATTGAACTTTTATGCAGGAAATTGCCGAGGAAAGGATCTATGATAATACTCGGGGTAGTTCTCTACTGTTTGAGGCCAGGACGGGAGTATTGCGAATCAAGACATATCGGGCCAAATATGAAGGGGTAGACACGGTATGCAGTGCATGTGGAGAGAAGGAGGAGACTGCCGAACACTTGATAATGTTCTGTAAAGGGCTTCACCCTATAGTGCAGGATCTCCCCCACATATCATTGCGGTTCATTCTGTGAAGTCCGTGTTCGACGTCGATTTCCTGAATCCCGGTTTGAACCAAAGAAAAGGTGCTCTCCCTCGAGCCTGCCAAGGATATATATATATATATATATATATATATATATATATATATATATATATATATATATATATATATATATATATATATGTTTTCCTTTACAGCAACCTCCCATTTTCTCGCCTTTCACCCGCGGCGTTATTTCCTCGGTTTGGTGTTTTTTTAATCGGTTTTCCTCCTTTGTGAACACTGTCACGTTGCTAGTGAGCTGGTCCGTGGAGCCATGTTATTCTGCCAAGGTAACCAAGGTTTCTGTGAAAAGCACAGCCGTAACAGTAGGCTGCATGTATGCAGTTATTTGCACAGCTGAAAAAAAAATTGAAAGAAAGGTGCCTGGTGGAAGAGTGCAAGGATTTATTTGGAACGAATATATGGCAGTCAACATTTCTAATCATATTTTTTTCGTTACCATTCAGCAGGTTGCGAGAGATGAACTGCCACATGGCATAATATGCTTTAATGGCTAAAACGATTTTTCGTCACAATATCCTGCATCAGATATCATGACAAAGATTGAGAGTGACGTTTTTCAAGCCATTTTTTATGTATTAAGTAAGCGTGCATCACTTAGTGTTTTAAATGAACCCAGCGAAGTATTTCCGGCGGGATAGTTGCAAAATAACGGAATTGATGATTACGTTTTGAAAGCTAGCTCGCCGGTATAGTTCACATACTGCGCTTGATATGCTCATTCTGGTTATTATTATTTATGTTACATTTATTATTATTATTATTTTAATTATTACTATTATTATTATCTCTAACTTGCATGCTATTACAAGTGCCCTGTATTGTACTACAAGATTTCCGTGTTTTGCGTTGAACAGCTAGCAGTGTTCCTAAGTAGTATTTTGATAATTTATTCCTTCTTCAATCTTGACGCAATGTCTTTTTCTTGGTGATTTGTATAAAATATTGCGATACTACATGTTCCACCCCCCCCCCCCCCCTAAATGTGACGACCGCTTAGCTTTGTGATTTCAGGGGATAAAATGTTTAGAGCTTTTCAATCTGTACTGCGACATTTTTTCACCTTTAGCATGGTGATATTAGTGAATATTTTCAAACAAGTGCACTAAGATATTAATAAGCGAACTTGGAAATCAATTTATACAGCACAAACACATATCAAGCCTGCTTCACATGCGAGCGATTTTGGTCCAAGAGCGGAGCGACAGCCGCCGCGCAAGGCTAAAACAGGTTTTTACCGCGGCGACTGGACGCCCTTGTGAAATTCGCCCGAGTTGGAAAAATTCGCTAGCGGCACAAGCGGCAGAGCGACCAGTGACGTCGTTTGACACGTGATGACGGGGGTGGAGTCGAGAAGTTGACGCGCGCGCTGCGAGGAACTGGTTCCACAGAACAACTCGCTCCGACCGAGTAGCAGACGACATCCGTCCTCTCCCCGGCTCACAAATGTTTCGCACTGCTTTCAACAAGTCGCTGATAGAAGTGTTGAAACAATCTCTTCTTTGGGACGTCAAGATGAAGGATTTCCGCGAGAACCATAAGAAGAGCATTCTTTGGGAAGAAATCGCCGAAGTCGCATACTTCCATAAAGTAAACGTCGCGACTTGAACTGGCCATGTTCACTGGTGAAGTCGAAGTGCAGCTGTTTTCCTTTCGTTGCTCTCGACGATGCTTTCGCCGTAGTGACAATTGCGTGCGGTGCCTTTTTTATTTCAATAACATTATTATAACATTATTTTTATTTCGATAACATTATTATGTCGCAGCAATTGTTGCTGATATGACAAATGATGACATTAGGTGTCGCGGTGCATAGATGAAAAGCTTCACACGAACGAGAGAGCAAGGACGGCTTCTACGGTAGTGGACTTGAAAAGTAGCATTCCACACAGGTCACTGAAAAGGAATTTCGTGATGTGACTCAACAAAGAAGGGGCGCGAAGCTTTCTGTCATGGTTCGGGGAAATAAGGCACTCATCAGGGGCCTTTATTTTTGTTCTCCCCTTCAACAACACCTTTAATTCTCCCTAAAACCCTGGCTGACTTGTCCGCGTTCTCTGCGACGCTTTTCTCGCAATGAGCAATTGCACCGCAGAGCGCTCAAGTTTGCAGGCTGTCGACAGGTCCTGCCACACTGGCCAGCTGCTTTCCGTGACATTCAGTGCAGGAATGGGTGGCTGGCTAGGCGAAAATAGATGTTCGGTTGCGAGCACAACATACACTGCGTAGATAACGAAGAACAGCTGTTGATTTCAGGCACCAGGGCAGCAACACATGCCTGGAAACATGCATCTAAATTACACGGTCAAATGCTACCAATTGAATGTCACTATGTCCCGACGGCAAAGGTGTGTTGTGTGAAATGATGTGATACTTCGGCTTTCCTGCTCACCACCGCAGCATTTATGGACGCAAATGCAAGCTAAAGCAAGAATCGCTGTGTAGTCCCTTACCTGCGCCGCGCACAAGTGTATATACAGCAGTCAAAGAACCGGGACATTGAGCGTATCACGTATATTATGCTAACTGCCGTTGATGAAACTCTTCATCCTGGAGTGCTTTACTGAATTATTGAAAAAATTAAGAGGCTTACTCTTTAGGGTGGAAACATACAAATTCGAGCGCCAGAACAGATGTAGACCATTCAGAAAACCCCAATGAAGGATGTGCTCGCCTGAGCCAAAGAGTGACCACAAACACTGCCGAAGCTTACTGCTTAGAGTTTTTATAAAAGCTCTTATTTTGACTCGAGCGAACACGTACAAAAATTTAGGTATAAATTTTGCGAGCTGTGTATACTGGGCTGACAGAAACCTCGTTCAGTGTCCCAATGTTAAATCGCTGAAAGCAAAAGCAATGAATTGGAGAAACATGGGAAGTGCTGTGCAAAACGCGCTCGCAGTTCTTAAGCATTCACCTAGCTGGAACAGCTGTATAATAAAACCATACAAGCAAACTCTTTTTTTTTGCTTCACCATGGTCAGTTATATCAGTTATACGAGCGCGCAACAAGAATCATACGTGAAAAAGCCAGGACAAAACAAAAAGGAACTGCAAACGTTGCTTATTTGTTGTAAGATACATGTGAAAACTAGTTCAATCAGTGTACAGACGCGTAAAAGTCGAGCGGCTATTGATGATGAACCTCGTAGCACGGGGCGCCAAAGGAAGGACACTTGGAGGACACTTGGCGGCTTTCAGATACCACTGAAAACAGCGGTTAACCCGCGGCTTCCGCGGACAACACTGCCCGCTAGAGCGGCGGGCGTCGCGGAAGAGCAGCGGTAGCAGCGGCGCATGTGAAACGAACGCACGCCCGCGCGTCCTCTCACCGCTCATCGCCGCGACCGCCGCCGCTCGTTCGCTCGCATGTGAAACAGGCTTTAGTCTTCAAAAAACTTCTTTCCATGAAAATCTAGGGAACTCCAGGGAACTTTTTCCCTCCAGAGAAGGCAAAAGGGACTCCGCAGGTTGGCAGCACTGATACCGAAAGAGGAGGGTAAAATTAGAGGGTAGGGCGGCACGTTCGTGGCTCACGTTCCAGGCATAATTTTGCTAAGAGGCATTGGAATGAAGAATCGCCCCCCCCCCCCTTCATCTGAAAAAGGCATAGCCCCGATTAATGCTTTAACAATAGACGAAAGTACAATAATAAAGTAAGAAAATAAACAATAAGTACAAATAATAAAGCAGAGCAACAACAACAAAATGCAAATCTCGGGTTCGCGTGAAATGGCTTAAGGCGCATGACATAGATGACTTCAGATCGTGCACGGCGCCGTTTAGAGTTCGTTATGCCGTCGTGAACAACCTCGTAGTCGAGTGTATTCAGACGTCGAACTACCCCGTACGGTCCGAAGCACCGTGGCAGAAGGTTTAGGGGCGAAGCTCCTTAAAGCGGCACCACAGAAGACCTACCGTCCCTCGTCGTAGTACGTAACATGTCTTACGCTTTGACTTGCAAGGTGGTGCCGGTGGGAGATTTCTCCTGTGCGTTGTTGAACAATAAAAAAAATTTGCAGCGTGCGTGTTAACTAAAAGCCGAATTCTCCTGTCTCTCGCTCCTGATTAACAGCCATAGGCATGTACATTGAGCACTATCTGACAAGAAAGGGTTGCTACGTTATATTCGCTGGGCGTAGCCTCCTTGGTTATAGGGAGGTTTAGTGAGCATTGCGCTGCAGTGCCAGGAATACAGTGAAATAGTATATAACATAAACTCGATGTGGTTAAAGGTGGGAAGTAGACACGAAGCGCAAGCCGTAAGAAAGTGTGTGTGTGCCACCTATCGTTTAGTTCTTGGAATGTCCGTTGGATTGCGGTGCTTCTCTATGTGGAATATATGATGAAAAGATGCGAGATGGCGGTACTTGGGAGTGTTTACTAGATGGAAGAACGAACACAGACAGATGCATGGACAGATGGACGCATGGACAGACGCAGGGGCAGATGCATGGACGAACGCAGGGACAGACGCACGGATGGACGTGTGGACGCACGAACAGACGCACGCGTGGATGGGCTGATGGACGCACGCATGGTCACACGGACGGACGGATGCTTCGCCCCACTCTCCATCATTCACCCCGTGGATGTGCTGCCATTCTTGTTTTCACTGAGTCGATGCCGGGGGTATCGGCGTCCACACCCAAACTCGGTCACCGTGTTGGTATTCCGCTAAACTTCTTCAAAGGTTGCAACGGCAGCTGTCAGCCGTCTGCTGATTCTTGATGCGCATGAGGGCAAGTTGACGAGCTTCTTCAGCTGGCTAAATGTAGGCAGTGACGTCGAGGTTCTCTTTGTCAACGACATTTAGAAGCATAGCGTCGAGCGTCGTCCGGACTCCTTCCATAGATCAACATGTACGGCGTCATCTGCGTCGTTTCTTGGACGACCGTATTGTACGCGAAGGCACGTACGGAAAGATTTCATCCCACGTCTTGTGCTCGACGTGAAACATACGCCAGCATATCAGCGATGTTCTTGTTAAGACGCGGTGAGGCCATTGGTCTGTGGATGGTAGGTGGTGGTCCGGCGGTGACTTGTCTTGCTGTACCTCAGAATCGCCTGAGTTAGGTCCGCCATAAAGGCCGTACCTCTGTCTGGGATGAGAACTTCTGGAGCTCCGTGACGCAAGACGATGTTCTCGACGCAGAGCTTTGCTACCTCGGCGGCACTGCCTTTGGCCAGGGCCCTTGTCTCGGCGTAGTGCGTGAGGTAGTCGGTAGCTACAACGATCGATTTGTTCCCGGAATTTGACGTCAGGAACGGTTCCACGCAGATTGGCTCGAACGGCCAGTGACGTGGCTCCATGGGCTGGAGAAGTCCAGCTGGCCTAGTCGGTGGTGTCTTTGGTCGTTGGCAGTCCCGGCATTTTCTGACGTAACGAGTGACGTCGGCGACAAATCGTGGCCAGTAATGCTTCTGTATTCTTGTGAGTATACGCAACGCTTCCTAGAAAAACTATGCCTGGAACGTTGCTCTCTTTTCAATTGGGAGCCTCCTGCCAGCACGCAATCTCGGAGGCCATGCCACGTGCCTTGTGTTGTGACCGGCCGCCGCGTGAGACCGCTCGCCTCCATACCGCTCAGTCTCATTACATAACCGTACCGCTCTGTCACGTGACATCACGGCTGCTCGGAGGCAACTGGGAGAGCATTGCTGTGTTCGCAGGGGGCGGCTGTCGGAGACGCTCGCCTTCGTACCGAAGGAGGAGGGTAAAATCAGAGGGTAGGGCAGCGCATTCGTGGCTCACATTACATGCATAATTTTTTAGGAGGCGTTAGTGTAGACCCATTCCATGTTTGTAAACACGGTAGGCGCCGAGTGACGTCACGGTGCGTTGGCTCCGCCCAGTCGTCCCAGCTGAAAGCGTGCCACCAGCTACTGTGAACACGTGATGACGAGCGGAGCAGATGCGCAAGCTGCCTTCAAAAACAGCGCGTCGGGACGCCTCTCGCATGCTCACAAGCTGCGGCCGCAACAGAGGAAGTTGCAGTCGCTGTAGATGGGGTTCTGAAATGAACATAAGAGCTATGTTATGCATAGCTCTAGCTTTGAGAACCTCATCAAACATATGAGGTACCTTAACTGCGGAAATGTAGCCCATTTGCGAAATATCATCGTTGTTGCTGCAACCTACGTCACACATACTTTAATTTGTACTAATGCAAGGACAGACACAGTTCTGCAAGAGGCGCTAGAGTACAATATGCAAATGCGTGGTGTAAAAATACGTGGCCACGAATGGTTACGGTAAATTCTCGCACATAATAAATGTGCCGGAGAAGTTATTCATGCAAATGACCAGAACGACCTCGGTGACACTTTCATCCGCAACACGCTTGCGGTAATGCTTCAATAACATGCTGTGGACAATGCGGTTACGTACTTGTAAGGCCCACGGCTCAATTCGTACGCTCAAGCCGACTCCGCGAAATGCATACGACTGGGAAAAGTTTCTTGCCTGATGTTTTTCTGTAAACTCACACAGACGTGAAAATCTAGTGAAGCGCACCAGAACCAGAAGAGGGCACTTGTGGCAGGTGTGTCATCACAGCCGCATATAGTCATGAAAAAAAAAAAACATAGTATAAGTTATCCTTTCGGTCGCTACTACTTTAATGAACCGTATCCACGCAGAAAGAAACACATTCTCTATCGTTGGCTCGATGACCAAGTGACACCTTCAGTTCATGTCCGTATGGTGATATAATTTGGACGTGTCAAAGACTTTTGCAGTTATATTGTAGGCATTTGTTACTTGCATCGTCTTCATCTCTGCATGATCACAATCACCATCATCCGCTTGTCTCTTTGTCCTCATTGCTACTCTGGGTCATCACCATCGTCATCGTCTGTGTACTGGCTCTGCCCGTTCGTTTTGCGAGGTCTTTCCTCAATTAAACGCTGTCGCAACCAAGACTACCAAGACTTCATACGTGGTGGAGGTGGATTTTCGGTCCTCTTACCTCCCGCAGCCCGCTCTACCCGCTGGAGCTTCGTTCAGGCCGCCGATTGCGCCCACTGTCAGGCAGCATGTCCCAGACCGAGCCTACCGGCGCTGATGTCATCAACCACGCACCGACGCAAGCTGCCCCTCCTATTTACATACACGGACATCAGCGGGAACCGCCGCTTTTCGCTGGTCGTCGTGGAGAAGACGTAGAAGACTGGCTCGACGATTACGACCGCGTAAGTGTCGCTAATCGGTGGGACGAGGCCGCCAAACTGCGTTACGTCCCTTTTTATCTGACTGGAGTCGCAAAGACATGGTATTTTAACCACGTCATTGACTTACCCGACTGGGCTACCTTCCAGCAGCAGCTGCGACACGTTTTTGGGACCCCGGACATTCGATCCGCCGTCGCGAACAGGACACTTGATACTCGCCGACAACATCCCGGTGAATCGTACACTTCATACATTGAGGATGTCTTCGCACTGTGCCGGCGTGTCAATCAATCAATGCCGGAATCGGACAAAGTGCGCCACATATTGAAAGGCATTGAGCCTGTTGCCTTTAATACACATGCTGTGCAAAATCCAGCTAACATCGCTGATGTCGTGACGACATGCCAACGCCTTGATGCGCTGGACTCCGTTCGCCTTCAACCGGACATTGGCGACCACCACTCCACGTCAGATGGCCATCTGCGTGACCTCATCCGGGACATTATACGCGAAGAATTGCGGTCCATGGGCTTCACACCTCCTACACCACGACCTACACAGCCTTCGGGAATGCCCTTACGTGACATCATCAGGGAGGACCTTACATCCCTGACTGGCTCTGCGCCCGTACAACCACCTGCTTCTCACCCTGTATCCACGTACCCTCAAGTTGCTGCCGTGCCTCCCAGCGACGCCCACGCGACATTGCCGCGTCCATCCTACGCGTCAGTTGCTGCCGCTCCCCCGGTGAACTACCATTCCGTGCCCCCTGATCCTCCGGCCCACCTGACCGCGCTATCTACAGGTGCCCCGAATGTCTTCTATTCCCCACCGTGGCGCTCCTCTCGCCCTGTCTGCTACTACTGTGGCTATCGCGGCCACATATCTCTGTTTCTGCCGAAAGCGCCAGGCAGATGAGCGTCGGAACGACGTGCGTGAACGGGATTTGTACGCCGGGGCGTCTTATCAAGGTCGGCGTTATTCGTCTCCCCCGCACCGTTCTCCATCTCCTTCTGCATCGACTGCACCACGAAACAGCCGAAACACGAGACGCCGCTCGCCTTCGCCCTTCCGCAATTCCACTTCTCCACTTCGGCCCGCCTCATTCACCTCTGATATTCATTCGGAAAACTAAGTGATGCAGTTTGTGGAGGAAAAACTGCATTCGGAATTAGAACTGAAATTCCTCCATCGGGCCCGTGTAACATGGTTTCTGTGGAAGTGGAAGGAGTGTGAGTCGATGCTTTGGTGGACACAGGTGCGACATTGTCTGTGATACGTGCTGATTTGTGTGAACATTTAAGGAAAGTAATGACGCCTTACGATGGCCCCACGTTAGTTGCTGCCCAGGGGAACGTCATTCGCCCTTCCGCGTTCTGTACTGTGCGTGTTTTCATCGACGGCATCCGCCATCATGTCCAGTTTGCTGTCCTGTCCCGCTGCTCTCACCAACTAATTTTAGGGTAGGATTTTCTATCATCTGCTTCCGCGGCGATTTGTTGTGGACAACGCGTCGTTCACCTCGCTGACACGGACTACATGCTTGACGACGGCAATCAGAAGCCACTTCGTCTGGTCGCTGCGAAAGACATCGAACTGCCGCCACTACAAGAGCAAATTGTCAGCATTACGTCCAACGACATCTATCACGGGGATGTATTGGTCTCACCGTCACCACTTTGCGTTCGCAAAGGTATAGTTCTTCCGTGCGGTGTCGTTCGTTTTTGCAATGGCTCGGCACTTGTCACCGCTGTCAACTCTACACCGGAGAAGATCTTACTGCCACAGGGCACTACTGTGGCCCGTGTTGCTGACTTCGAGCCTGTATTTGTCACGCCACTTCAGGCCATTGCATCCAAAGAACCTTGCCTCGGTGAGCATGTTTCTTCCTCCGCCTTTACCACCGCTATCAGCAGCGAATTGACATATTCACAGAGGCAGCAGCTGCTCGCATTGTTACAGAAACATGCAAATTCTTTCGATATTTGCTCGTCTAAGCTGGGCCGCACTAATACTACAGCACATCGAATTCAAACTGTTGGGACATCTATCGTACACCGCCGACCCTACCGCGTGTCTCTAACTGAAAGAAAAATTATAGAAGAAAACGTTGCGGACATGCTTAAACGGGAAGTAATCCGTCGTTTATCTAACCCTTGGTCGTCTCCTATTGTTTCGGTCCACAAAAAAGGATGGCTCTGTGCGTTTTTGCGTAGATTACCGGGCGCTCAATAACATCACACGCAAAGACTTATACCCTATGCCACGCATTGACGGCACCCCTGATTCCCTACAAGGCGCGGAATTCTTTTCAAGCATCGACTTGCGTTCTGGGTACTGGCAGATTTCCATGCATGAAGACGATAAGCAGAAAACGGCGTTTGCAACCCCCGACGGGCTATATGAATTCAACGTGATGCCTTTCGGGCTCTGCAACGCACCCGCGACTTTTGAGCGCATGATAGATACCGTGCTGTGCGGTCTGAAATGGAAAAGTTGCCTTTGCTACCTGGACGACATTATCTTTTCGTCAACGTTTCCTGAGCACCTAGAACGACTGGATCAAGTTCTGACGTGCCTTGCCGGCGCCGGGTTTCAAATAAACACTAAGAAATCCTCTTTCGCTAGCAAATCTATCAAGGTCTTAGGACATGTCGTTAGCAAAGATGGCATCCGGCCCGACCCTGACAAGATTTCTGCAGTCCTTCACTTTCCGCGTCCCGAAAAACCAAAGAACCTTCGCAGTTTCCTTGGCCTCGCCTGCTATTTTCGCCGGTTTATCCAGACTTCGCTTCTATTGCTGCTCCATTACACCAACTACTTGCTTCGAACGTCCCCTTTCTGTGGTCTCAAGAATGTCAAACGGCATTCGAGCTGTTGAAGCGGTCACTCACGTCTGAACCTCTGCTCTGCCACTTTGACGAAGCCGCATCGACTATCCTTCATACCGACGCTAGCGGCCTTGGTATAGGAGCCGTTCTTCTACAACGCGACAAGTCTTCCCTAAAGAAAGTTGTTTCAGTATGCCAGTCGCACACTCACCCCTGCTGAAAAGAACTACACTATAACTGAGCAAGAGTGTTTGGCTGTGGTTTGGCCGGTCAGAAGTTCCATCCCTATCTCTACGGCCGTCACTTCACAATCGTTACGGACCACCATGCCTTATGCTGGCTTTCTACACTGAAGAACTTGTCCGGACGCTTGGGTCGGTAGATACTACGCTTGCAGGAGTACGACTTTGACATAACTTACAAGTCAGGCAGAAAATATCGAGACGCCGATGCTATATCACGTTGCCCGCTTCCAACTACCCATATCAGCGTTGGTGAGAACTCAACCGGCACATCTACCAAAGTTCATACGCTCGCATCAATAACGCAACCCTTTTCGTACGACCAGGCAACATTTATCTCCCACCAGTGGTCCGATTCATACTGCAGACGCATGATGGACCACCTTTCGGGAGTTTCTCATCCACCAAACGCGCGACTCCGTCGGCAACTCCTGCACTTTAAGCTGGACAATGGGCTTCTCTACCGCCACGTCTACCACCCTGACGGTCAGCACTGGCTTCCTGTACTGCCACGCTCTCTTCGACTTCAGGTGCTCGAAGCCTTCCACGACGACTTGACTGCTGGTCATCTTGGTTTTAAAAAAAACTCTTGACCGCATTCGATGTCGTTATTACTGGCCTGGCCTTTCTTCTAACGTAGCGCGGTACGTTGGTTCCTGCTACCCATGCCAGCGTCGTAAACTCCCCACGTCTGCACCTGCTGGACCTCTACAGCCACTTCCGTGCCCGTCAATGCCTTTCGAGGTTGTAGGTATTGACCTTTACGGGCCTCTCCCCGTCACATCTGCTGGCAAACGATGGATAGTGACCGCCGTGGACCACCTGACACGATACGCTGAGACTTCCTCTGTTATTACAGGCTCAGCCGTGGAAGTTGCAGACTTTATTCTTCACGCCATAATCCTGCGTCATGAGGCTCCTCGTGTACTGCTTAGTGATCGTGGCAAAGTGTTCCTGTCACAAAGGGTAAATGAAGTACTGCGCGCTTCTGTAACTACTCACAAGACAGCTTCAAGCTACCACCCTCAGACAAATGGTCTCACAGAAAGATTTCACCGAACCCTTGCAGACATGATAGCCGTTTACGTCCAACCTGACCACAAAAACTGGGATACTCTTTTACCATTCCTGACATTCGCTTACAACACCGCCATTCAGCGAACAACTTGCTACTCACCGTTTATCTCGTGTACGGACGCACCCAGACTACCTTTCTCGACGTCTCCTTCTTTAGCAGCCATGGGAATTCATGTCAGTCTTCTAGCGAAGAATACATTTCCCGCCTGGCCCAGTCTCGCCATCAGGCTGGCATCAATACTGAAGCGAGACAGCACGAGCGGAAGATCACCTATGACGAATCCCACCGCGTTGTGTCTTTCCAACCTGGTGACGAGGTTCTGCTTTTGACACCTATTCGCACTCCTGGTCTCTGTGACAAATTCCAACCACGCTTCATCGGGCCATACATTGTTTTAGAAGAGACTTCGCCGGTTAATTATCGTGTGACACCACTCGTCGCCCCAACAGACAACCGCTACCGCAGCACAGAGATTGTCCACGTTTGTGGCATGAAACCTTTCACGCGACGTTCCCCGTCACTTTGACTTACGGCGGCCAGGGTGTCCGCTTCCAAGTGGGGGGAATTAGTGTGGGCATTTGTTACTTGCATCGTCCTCATCCCTACATGATCACAATCACCATCATCCGCTTGTCTCTTTGTCCTCATTGCCACTCTGGGTCATCGCCATCGTCATCGTCTGTGTACTGGCTCTGCCCGTTCATTTTGCGAGGTCTTTCCTCAATTGAACGCTGTCGCAACCAAGACTACCAAGACTTCATAATATGAACAATGGAAACCGTGAAAATGCTTCGCATATGACAGTGCTATCCGGAACGTTAACGTGCTTTGAGGTAAACGTGCTCGATACGCCTCCATGGCTTATTAAAAAAAGCGTAATTCCATAGCTTATTCGAACGCTTGAAAGAACAAATCGCTTTTTCTGGGTAAGCTGCTCCAAAACATAACTGATGAAGCGGCTTTGAAGGCAAGTTCTCGCGTTTCACAGCTGTGGCTGATCGGCTACGGTTTTCGTCAGCAGAAAACTAAAAAAATAAACATAAAAAGACCTGGTCCATCTATATTGTGCCTTTCCGTGCAAATCACCGTGAAAGTTCGTCGGCACAACACTATTTCTCCTTTGCACGGCCACAAACAGCACACGCATCAGCGAAAACAGCAGAAACTGCGGTAGGCGCCGTGGCTTTCGCCTACCAAGCGAAAACAAACGTCCGACAACAGCGCCACCGCATTCTCGTGACTTCTTTCCAGAATTCCACCGGGTGGCGAGTGGGAGCAAAGAATTACACCCGCCGCTGGTGGTATCTGTCGCCCAGAGTGACGCCATCGCTCTAATTCAAAGAGCGTGGGTCAGAGCATGGAACTTCCCCACTATTCGAGCAAAATTATGAGTACCAAAGCGGGTTCCTAACAGTCAAGAGTGAAATGAAGTATCAGATTCTGGCGCTGGAGACGATAATACGCAGTCGGCGAAAACTTTCAGTCAGCGCATTCACACACTGGAGAATGCCCGCAAGAAGCCTAAGTACCCAGTGAGAGAAGCTAAGATCCCGCAGAAAATAAGTAAAAAGGATGGCGAAAAAAAAACTGAGCAGAAAGTCCAAGACAAGCAGCACCCACAGCTAAAAATTTGGCAACGGAACTATCCTTCTAGACGGAGTAAGAGAAGTAACCTTTCTTAATTATGCTTGCACTTAGACCCCGATGTTGTAGCCCTACAAGAAACTGAAGCTGACGACTTCAAGGTGAGAGGTTACGCCGCTCACGTCAGCGACGGCAAAATAAGGACTGCAATCCTGACGAAAAAGACCATCAATGCTCAACAACATTGCATTGATCACCGCAACCAGCACACCCTCGTGGAAATTGTGCCTGAGAAAAAACAGCAGCAAAGCTTATTTGTCCTAAACGTGTACAGCCCTCTGGCAAAGGACCACCTAAAGGATCTGGACAAGCTGATGAGAGAAGTAAAGAAGCTGAGCAAGGGTAACGGGCTAATAGTGGTTTGTGATTTTAATGCTCCCCATGTAGCCTGGGGTTACACGGCGTCAAAGAAAAAAGGAGAAGACATGCACAACATCGCGCAACAACACCACCTCAGCCTGTTATAAACGACCCTTAGACACCCACGCGCATTGACAACAGTGTATTACAAAACACCAGTCCGGCCCTCACGTTCGTACAATGCCTCAAACGTTATGAGTAGACTTGCATGGAAGAAAATGTTGGCAGCGATTATTATATAATAGAAACGATCATTCCGCACCACAAATCGGCGGCGAAAATCGGAAAAGCCAGAATAACGGCCTGGCAAGCCTTTTGCAAGGACGAGAGTGCTGCTGATGCTATAATAGGTGAGATAGAAAGGTTGATTCAAGGAATCGTAGAAAAATCGGAGAAGCTAAACGGGTGATGCAATTGTTGCGCGACATTCCCGTTGTTGATCCTCACTTGCTGCACTTAATTGTGGGAAGCGCGAAGGGGTCTCGCGAAGCATTGGCAACGTCACAAGTGCAACCGCAAACAAGATTCGAATATTCAAGCTAGTCAAGAAGACGCAAGAGTATTCTCACCAACTGAAAGAAAAGACTGGCATGACACTTGTAACAAGCTTCAAGGGACCCTAAGCACCTAGCGTACATGGGCTATACTCAAAAATCTCCTAGCCAAGAAAGAGACAAAAAGCACAGCAAAACAACAAGTACACAGACTCACACACAACCACCGAGGAAATGTGGAAATCATCGTCAAAGAAGTGAAAGAGAAGTTCATTGGTATGGAGTGGAACATTGCTGTTCATTCAGCTCGTTCTCAAAGGAACTCCAACAAAGAGTAGAGATTGACCATGTAATATATGCTGACGACCTCACCATCCGGACAGCGAGGGTATCCACAGGCCAACAGCAAGACGCTCTGCAAGAAGCGGTCGACCGAACAGAAAGATATCTGGGAGCACGTGGACTGACGTGCGCCCCAGAAAAGTGTGAACTCTGAATGCTAAGAAAGCGCTCAAGAGGCCGACAACCACCGTAGACACGGGACCCATAATTGAAGGTTGGAGGCATCGTGATTCCTCAGGTTTCAACGCTGCGAATTCTCGGACTGCTTATTCAAAAGGATGGGGCCGGAGGAGCAGAGCTGGAGAAGGTTCAGAGAACCGTGCAACAGGTCAGTCACCTGATGAAAAGGGTGACAAGCAAAAGCCACGGACTGAAAGAAGAAGACTTTACGAAAATATTCCAGGTGTTAGTCACAAGCATATTCACGTACGGGACCCCGTATGTATATAGCCAGAAGATAAAACTTGACACTCTTATCAGAAAAGTCTACAAGATGGCCACGGGCCTGTCACCTTTCACATCAGTGGAAAAGTTGCTTCAATTGGGAGTGCACAACACATGGAAAGAGCTCACGGAAGCACACCATTTCAACCAGCTGGAGAGTGCGGCTGACGAATACAGGTAGAGCCCTGCTCCAAGATTTGGGTTACCGCAATGAGGATAACATGCACGTCCCTCAACGTATTCCGTACAAGATCGGAAGTAACTTACATATAAGTAATATACCAAGGAACATGCATCCCGAATGCGACAGAGGAAGAAGACAAGCCAGGATAAAACTGCTCAAGCAGATGCTACAGCGCACCATCAGCAATGGAGAAAATGTGAGATACACAGACGCACAGGTTTACCTTACAAATGACCGTTTTGCTATAAGCGTGGTAGACGAAAGCGGCAAATAATTGAGAGCAGCATCCATACGTGCCAAGGGTGCGAGTATAGTGGAAGAGCTGGGCGTAGCCCTGGCCATCGCTACATGCAAGACTACGCTTGATACCATGATAACAGATTCGCAAAAGGCGTGTAGACGATACATGAACGGAAGGATTGAAACTGCAGCTCTACATGTCTTAAAAAGCACCAAGGTGGACGAAACAACCATCTTTTGCACACCAGGACATGAGTCTCTCGCGGGTAACCAGGCCGCGCACGCCGCGGCTCGAAATCATGCACACGGAGCCATCTCCGACATGCTGGAATCACGTATCGACGGCTGTCACGACGAGCATGAGCGCAAACCGAAGAAGTACGCATACATTTTGGCACACTTCAAGAAGCAGAGGAAGTGGTACCAGCCAGCACACAAGAGTCTGAGTAGGGAACAAGCTGTGACATGAAGACTACTAGCCGGAACTTACCCGCACGGAACATTGATGCACACTGTGTATCCAGGAACATTCAGGCGGGACTGCAAGTTTTCCCCTCCATATATGCGCAACACGTACTCTACGCCACATGGTGATTGTGTGTCACAACAATCTGGACGTACCACCGTCGTCACCGCTGTGTGAAAACGCAAACGAAGATAAAGAAACGGATAAAGAGGAAGCATTTGAATACCAGTGGGAGGCTTTGCTGATAACGCAAGACTCTGACAATTAGCTACGATTGGTGACAGGGCTCGAGCGGCAGCAGCGAGCCATGGCTACCTGGACTGAGGAGGCCACCCATCTTAGGGCTGAAGTACAAAAAGCCTGGTCCAAATAAAGTTAGTTTCATTCATTTATTCTCGCGCAGAACATCAAATGAACGTTTTGATCACTCTCTCCAGACGCAAGAATATCGTCTTTTGACGACATTTGCAGTGAAACATGCAGATACGGGGCCAATTTTCTGTACATGAGGAATGTTGATACAAAATGAAGGAAGCGAACCAGAAAATCGACGGGAAAGTACTTAGAAAACAGCAGGGGGCCAAACCAAAAAAAAAAACTATAGGTTAGCTAGAAGCTGAAGGAAACGGATACCGAAATGTGGAAAACTGGTATCATTAAGAAGTCGGCATTAGAGTTCTATCGAACTAGAGTTTCATCGAAGCAAGCAATTGCCAAGGAAATGATCTATGATATTTCTCAGGGTAGCTCTCTACTGTTAGAAGTCAGGACGGGAGTATTGCGAACCAAGACTTATACAGCCACATACGAAGGGGTAGACACGGTATGCGGTGCGTGTGGAGAGGAGGAGAAAACTTCCGAACATTTGATAATGTTCTGTAAAGAGCTTCACCCTATAGTTGTAGATGATGGCGCAGACTTTTTCAAAGCACTGGGGTTTAGTGACAGGCAGGGCAAAATAGACTATAAGCGGGTAGAAATCACTATAAGAAGGTTATCTGATTGGTGGCTACAATCAAAGCACGAGTGAAAATTAAGTCCTTCACTGCAGAGTGCCAGTCGTTCACTGCACTATTTAGAGGAAAAAAAAATATGAATCTATTTTTTGTTCACTATTATGGCTAGGCGGCGTTAGCCGCCGGCTGACAACAAGGAAGATTTGCAGAGATTGATGGACATCTGCGGAAATGAGACGAATAGGTTAGATTTCAGATTCAGTAGGAATTAATCAGCAGTCATGATTTTAATCATAACGAATGTAGTAAGCTTAGGATACAGGAGGTCACGCTAGAGATAACAGATAAATACAAATATCTGGGTGTATGGATAAGCAATGGGACCGAGTACCTAAGGGAACACGAAATATACGTAACGTCTAAAAATAACAGTAATGCATCGGAGAGGAAAAATAGGGCACTGTGGAATAACAATAGGTATGATGTTGTGAGAGGAATATGGAAAGGGGTCATGGTTCTTGGTCTGACTTTCGGCGATGCGGTCTTGTGCATGAGATCAGAGGTTCAAGCAAGATTAGAAATTTAGCAACGTGGAGTTGGTAGGCTTGCTTTAGGAGCTCGGGGTATACACCAAATCAGGGAGTACATTAGAAGTGTGGCAGCTTGGGCTAGTTGGTATGGCATGACGATAGTTATAGCGCGAGAACAAAACGACGACACAGAGACAAGAAGGACACGAAAGACCAGGGGCGGCGCCAGGATGTTTTTACTGGGGGGGCAACCACGAAAAGTGAGTTCCTCCAGGGGGGCAAGCAAGTGGGGAGATTATGCGTTGTATTTTCACTGTCTTACTCTCTTCCCCTTTTCTTCTTTTATAAACGCCCAACTTCTTCGATGGAAGTCTACGATATGTCCTGTTACATGTCACCTACGCTTCGTTCAGTAGCTCAACACGTCAATAAACATGCGTATTGTTCTGCTTAGGTGAGTTCAACGTAATATATTATCTGAAAGATTTTCTATTGGTCTAAATCAACTCTTACACTCTTACAAAAGAAATCACCTAGGCGCTAGCTTTATACGGGTTAGAATGGGATTAGCTGGGCGAAAAACAGCTGATCTATAGCTTCCTTGATAATATTACCAGAACGATAGCAACTTGAGAAAATGGGCGCAGCTGTGATGTAGTCGGAGGTAGCCAGCCAAGCCTCTGGGAGAAGTCGAGCCGAAGCAACGCCTCCTAGAACTTGTCAAGCCTGCGTGTCACGACGTCAGCTACGTCATCAGCGTCGACCGGTTTGACGCCGCTATGCTGCTTCGCTGTCTTTGCTGTCTAGTACACTGTAGCTGTATCTACTGCTATGCGCAGTTCACTGCAATCTCGCCAAGGATAGCTATCTATTAGCTCACCTGCAACTGCTTCATTTGCTGCACGCAAGTGCTGCTTAGTCACGAAATACCACAATCTTTCACCACAATCTTCCGAAAACACAAGAGGACACCAATTAGTCGGTGGCTGAAACCGTTTGGCTGGGCTAAAGGCCAAGGTTCTAAACACACCAGTGTAAGTAAGATATTCGAGCAACGCAGTAGGATACAACTTAATATATAGCATGTTTACACAGCAGTTGTATTGCTAGTAAAATGAAAATTGATACAGTTTGTCAAACAACCGATATACAAAATGCAGTACCAAATAAAAGAAATTAAGCTTGGTAACCAGCAGCAACAAAATAACACGTGTTAACTAGATCACAATATAGCTTCGAAAGAGTCATTTCAGAGCATCAGAGATAACTAACACCACTAAGTAATGTTCATATCAATTCCAAGTTTCGTAATGATGCGCCAGATTACAAAATGTTAAAAGGCTGTTCTTGCACCTGCTGGTGTTGCTAAACGTTGGAAATGGGAAAAGAAAAAAGAATCAATGTAGCAAAAGAATAAACAAATGAAGGGCATAGATTTGTAAAACTGGATCACGCATAGGCAGGTAAGTCATTTCACATCTGACTATACAGTACACCAGTTTTCACAAACGTGTCAGCTCTCCTACTAGGCACTGTTCACCACACAAGCGGGGCACCGACGTGGCCTCAGACAAGCGGGGCACCTTTTGCAGTTTGTTTGAAAGCGAGGAAAAACGGCCGGAATTATTCGATGGCGAAGCGGGTTTCCGTGCCCGAACATTTTTCCCGTGAAAGTGCCGCAAAGGTACTATAGAGTTTCATTTACCGGCATACTAGTGCAGACGTATACGCCGATTATTGTGTGCAGCATCGAACATGTCAACAACACGCTGAAGGTCTATCTTATTGGCTAGAGACCGTTCTACCGCAAGCACAGCTAGGTCGCTCAGACAGTTGTTAGTCATTTTGCTGCGAAGATAAGTCTTCAGTCTTCGAAGGCACGAAAATGTGCGCTCGCAAGAAGATGATGCTGGTATCGTCACGGCGATAACACTTAGCTTGTGCAGTTCGTGAAAGGCTAACTTATACTCTTCCAAGACGGTGACCAATTGCAGCAATGTTTCTATCTTGCACTTCCTTTCGGCTTCGATGCGCTGAAGAAGTTTAATTACCAACTTGCATTCAACTTCAACGCTGTTGATGTCGCATGCATAGTGCTCAGCGAAAGGCTTGAGCAAGGAGACGTCCATAAAATTCTCACTTTGAGGGTGGAGGGCGCTGACTCCGCAGAGTACGTCATTATTTTCCGCAAATCGCCTAGTCAGTTCCACAATGAGGTGGTCCAAAACGGGCAGAAAAACTTTGACTCTGAAAGTTTCTTTCGAATCTGGAGACTCTTCTTCAACGGGCCGTCCTTCACTTAATACAAACTGCTCTAAATGGAGCGGAAGGCGCTTCGTTCTCTGCTTTTCCCTTTGGGGGACCCCGTTCTCCTCAGAAATAGTGCAGGTTTGCTCCCACACAGTGCCAAACGCGCTCTGCGAATTTCTGATTTCGGATAACTCGTCAATGACAGTGTGCGCCATGAGGCATGCCTGACTAAGGTTGCAGTCTTTACTTTGTAATATGTCCGAAAAAACCTTAAGGCGGCTGAGTAGCTTGGTGAATAGCCTTAAATGGAAAAGAAAAGAAGTTCATTTGCTCCAGCAGACCCCCGGCTTCCGTTGCCCGCCTGCTGTTTGTAGCGATGACTTCGCTGAGGCATACAAGAATGGCAGGAAAGCTTTTCATGGCAGCTGTGCAAGCCGTTATCTGGCAGGCCCATCGTGTATCGCTGAGACGCTGCAGCTCTGTCACAGGCAAAGACAACCTTTTTTGAACATCTACATGGAGGGAGTGAACTGCAGATCCACTTAGGAATACATAAAGGCTTTCCAAAAGAGAGAAAAAATCCCTCACCGGTTTTATTGCCTTGCAGACATCCACGATGACAAGATTGAGACGGTGGTTCATGCAGTGTACGTACACTGCCTGCGGCACTTCCTGCCTGAATAGTGCCTGGACGCCTCGTGACGTACCGCTCATGACACTTGCACCATCGTATGTTTGAGCAATGCACAGTTGAGAATCAATGCCGCAGCGATTCAGCGTTTCCTTGACGTAGCTCAGGAGCGACTTAGCATCCAATTGCTCAGCGTTGTGGAATCCAAGGAACCTCTCAAAGACAGCCCCATTGAGGTAGTACCTTACTACCACTGACAACTGTTCCGTCTTACTTAGATCCTTGGTTTCATCGATGATAAGTGCAAAGCACTGGGAGCTTTTCATCTCTTCCTTTATACTTGTTAATGTGATGTGGCTGAGAATTTCGAGGATCTGGTCTTGTATCGAGTGATGAACGTACTTCGCATTCGCTGCTCCACCATTCAGTTTCTTTCCTATAATGTCGTCATATTTAGCAAACAAGTTCAAGAGCTCAACGAAGTTTCCTTTGTTTTCACTTCTGGCACTTTCATCGTGGCCCCTCTGAGAGATTCCCTGAACGGCAGTAAATCGCAATATATCGGCAACTCTTGCTATATAGAGGCGATTTCCCTGCACCTCCCTGGAGTACGCGTCGCTGAGATGTGTTGCAACCGACCTGCTTTGTCCTCCCGTCTTCATCTGCGTGAAGGAAACCCACGATGCCTGGCAAGTCTTATGCACGAGTGAGTTTTCGTGCTTCCTGAAGCCACCGTCTCTTTCTAGGGCATTTTTCCAATTACTGTATCCACCATTGACAAATGCAGATTTCTCATTGTCACCAGTTGAAAACATTCTGCAAGGGAAACAGAAAGCTGCGTCAGCCTGCGCGCTGTACTCCAACCAAGGAAATAGGCGGTACCAGTTTGAGTTGAAGCTCCTGCTCAATTTGCCGTACTTCTTAGATGGAAATGGGTTCAGTATTGGCTGTGTGGGTTGCTCTGTCTTGAATTTCGAAATGTCCAACTGGCCTGCGTGGTCGACATCCACATCAGAGGCGGTGAATTCTGTCGCAGAATCAGGTTGATGTCTTGCTGCACACGATGCGGAAAGGTCATCACATTCGCGGTCCATGTGTCCTGACGAGGACGGGCAAGCATCGTCAGACGCGATGCTACGCACAGTCTCTTCAAGCGGAATTGAAACAAAGCACTGAGCATTTTCTTGTTCCTGAAGCGTCTCCGAATCTTCTGCTGTGGAAGCAAAAAGCTCGGGGGAGACACCTTTTTGCTTGGCCCGCTTGCTCGAAGGCGAAAAAAAGTCGGCAATAGACCTTTTCTGTGACATACTGAGACAAGCCAATGTAGACTGAATGTTGGAGGGATGGCAGGGGAGACCCACGCCGTAGAGGGCGCTGCGGGGTCGGCCGCTGCCGTTGAATGGTGGTGGTAGTGGTTCATGTGGAAAAGGAAGAAGGCACCTAATTTCTGTCTGCCTACAGGCGACACGGCGCAGTGCCTAATTGAATGGGGGGGGGGGGCAAAACTCGTTACAAGAATGTTGACCTCTCCGATGTTCCCTTCAACCTGTCTTTAAAAAACCTGTTCCTTTGCTCCCACGCTACACGCGTTCTGCACGTGTTTTTGAGAGTTTCGCCTCGCGCGCGGTTAGGATGTACATGCTTTTGTCGCGTTTAGGATCGCCGCAATTTAAGATTTTTTTCGTGGCAGCAATTTGGTGAAAGGTCAGCGATCTGCTCAGCCATGTAGCAGATGCGGAGCAAGTGGTAGCAGACAACGCCATAATCAAACTCTATAAAAACATGTGCGATGGCAAAATGCCTCATTAAAAAAAAACTAGCGATTGCGACCATCTGGTGTGCGCAGAAATATGTCATACGAGAACTGCACGGAGATAGCTATGTATGGAAATTTATTTATCAAACATTGTGCGTAGTCCGTTGCTTGAATCATTATTACATTTAATGAAAGGTATCCAAAGAGCAATGCGCTTGTTGTACTCGTTGTTAGGCTAGTTAGTACATGTCTCAAATAAATAGTCAATTTCGCGCCAAAATCACGACCATACTGCAAATGAAGAAAACACATAGACAGGGTGGGCGCGCTTGTTGCATAGACAAATGTCCTTGTTACTAACCGCGTTCCAATCTTACCCTTAAAACGTGGTGGTATGAAGGGGTCACGTTTATGATAAATACCCTTTTATTCTAGCTTTACTTGATAATTGCACGTGCGCGGAACAAATTTTCGCTGAGCGTAAATTTTTGAATCAACAGTCTAAAGAGAATGCTTTAAAATGCATAGTCAGTTATGCGCTTCGCTGCTTATCGTACCTCTGCGCCGTTTCTGCGTGAGATGCCCGTTTCCTGTAAGCCGCTGGAACTATCGTCAGTACATAAGAAGTGTGCTCGCTTGAGTCACTTTGCAGTTTTCCACAAAATGGCTGCTACAAATCATTGTCGAAGCTTTTGGCAACCACATTCTTCCATCGGTGCTGCTTAGATACAAAAAATATATAATCACACATCACAAATACCACATGTGTACACAACTTCAACTACTACAATATCGAATAACAGTAGCAGCATAAACATGTCTTCGCAATTTTTTGACTGTGCTGAAAAGATGCAAGTTGAAAGTAATATGGCAATTTGCGCTTTTAAGATGCAGATATGTATCTCCATGTAACTCAAAAGCTTAGAGGAGTGGTGACGCAGGAATAAACTCCTGTCAGATTAAATGCATCGTGCACGTGCTCATTTTTATAAAAAATTTTACTTGTCTCGGCGCACTGTTGCGATCCATGCTTGTCGCCTGCTTTTTCTGTTTGGGAATGTTGAAGTCGACCCCTTCGTGTTTACATGGCCATTGTCACAGTTGACGACACAGCTATGATTCCCTCCTCTTTGTCGCGTTGACATGGCGGAACGAGGGCTGTTTCAAGTGCAGCGCGCGCTTCACAAGTATACGCGGGAACCAAAGGGAGCGGAGGCTGTACGCTTTTTCCGGCAGAGAAGCGTTGACGTCGCCGGACAAACTTCTCGGGTCTTCTCTCTCACGACGGGGGGCAGGGGGGGCGCAGTCAGGTCTGCACATTGATATAATAGAGGCTGCGACTGGGGGGGGGGGGAGCGCCAAGTCGGCCCCATGCATTGACATAAGAGGGAGGGGTGGCACTGCGACGAACCTTCGCCCCTCCTGAAGGGGAACCCTGCGTATGCCTATGCGTGACACGAACACTGCTTGGGAGCGAGCACAGAGTAAGAAAATAAGAAAAAAGTGTGTGTCTTACACCGCGAGAGCTAGCAAACGAATGGAATACCACGGCAGTTTGTCCAGTTTTGTTTTTTTTACGTGCCGCTTTGGCATCGCCTAAAGACGACACGCATATCCGCTTGTTGTGTGTTCTAGATTTAGTGCCAGGGACCCTCAGCCGCCGGCGTCCGCACGCTCTGGCGTTCCATTGTACTCCCAACTGCACCTGCAGAATATGCAAAGAAACGTACGTGGGCGGCTGGGATCTCCCTATGTTCAAGGTTAAACTTCACATGAAAAGGTATCGAAACCGGCTCCGTATATGAACGTCTACGGTTTTGAGCCCACGCTGCTTGCTGCTCCTGTATTCTAGCCTGCTTATGGCCACACGTGCACAGGCACGCAGGCAGAAATTTGTTTAAGGTGAGGGGGGGGATACTACCTGGATCCGAAGTTGGGGCCGGCCAGGCAGACGTGGTCGAGCGTCGTTTCGTTTTGTGCCCTGTATGCGATGACATTTTTGGAGGGAGGGGGGTCACAGGCCTAATGTGCCACCCCCTGGCTACGCCACTGCACGTGCACCCTGTCTAAGGTTCCCCAGCGCTCGTTGCCCCAGCAGGGCGAAGCTTATTCTCTGCGGTGGTGGTGTGTGAGGGGAAGGCGCGCCTCGAAAAGAGGATCTCGCACGAGCTTGTTGCTTCACACAAGCAGAGCAAACTACAAACTGTGGACTTTCTTGTTTCAATCTACTATCAGTCAGAGCCATTTCTTTTCTTATCGTGCCTGTTCGCACTGTATTTCAAGTGCCTGTTTATCACAGGCGAGAGGGTAATAGCCTGTGATCAGAAATTTCCAATAATTTGATACTTTATTTTGATACCGCATCCCTTGGGTAAGCTTTCCGGGCAGCATATATTGAAAACCTAGTAGGAGCAGAGCTAGCAACTGGCGGCGAGAGCTGATTGGCTACTTGAGCCGAGGGACGCTGTGATGTCACGCCATAGCAACGGCGCCGGCGCCGCTTCGGATCTTGGCCGCTTTGGCCGCGGCACCGTTACCGCTGCTTCGTACGCGGTTTTGGCTTTCGCGCTGCGCGCGTTTGGCCGCCCGAACCGCTCTCTCTCTCGCGGCGCTTCTCGTTTTGCGCTGGGCCGCCGATGACTACTGGAGAACCTTGCCAAACCATGAGCGCTACGCGCGCCGTTATTTAGTGAACAAAGTTGCCTTAATTAGGAATGCATTCCTACACTTCTCCAGGGCATTGCAAAAAACAATAAAATGCTGCGCCGTTCATGGAGTTATTTGAACTATATTAAGAAACTTCATGTAATCGCCAAAATTACGCATCGCAATACAATGGCTGTACTTAAAGCTCATAGCGCTTAAAGCTCATAGTACTTAAAGCTCATAGGCTGTACTTAAAGCTCATAGCTATCTCCTATCGCATCCGACGCGCATTGTTTAGTGAATAAAGTTGCCTTAATTAGGAATGTATTCCTAGCTTTTCCCAGAGCATTACGCAATTTTGCGCCGAAAAATTGCTGCGCCGTTCACAAACTTTTTTGAATTGTATTAAAAAAACCCTATCAGCAACATTCGGTACCGAAATAACGGGCTGTAATTAAAGCCATGGAATACATCGTAAAAGCGCTACCACACAACACAAGGGAAGAAGAGACGAGCACAGGCGCAAACTAACAACTTATTTATTGAACGCAGATCAACAAGTATATATACCAGCAAGCTGCGCAGGCGCATCGTCACAGCGATCCTTAGAACAGGAAACAGAAAAAACGTTCAAACAAGGCGCGTCAGAAATTGAATTTCGGCTTTGTACAGCGCAACGGAAGTGTCGCTGACACAATCCTCACCTGCTTTTATAATGAAAAACGCTTCTAAGGTTTCACGGGCCGTTTTTTGCCTACTTCTGCCAAGGATTTTTGCGCAGCGGAACCGTGGTTCACAATTCGAGCACACCGCGCAGTGGTCAACAAGATGACTTCTCTCGTTATTGTTAAGATTTCTTTCGTGTTCCCTGAGTCGGTCATTGAGGCAGCGCCCTGTCTGGCCGATGTAGCTCATAGTGCATTGAAGGTGTCTCCCATCGCGCGGAGAGCTGCTTTGTTAAGTACGCGCAGTATCTGGAGCCAGCATGTGCCTTTATTATATCACCTAGTTTGGTCCACATGCTCTAAAGCGCCCGTTAAGTTATTTTATCGAACAGCAAATAATAATAAAATAATACGTATTAATTAAAGCTTACAATGCATTGCAGGCGTTTCCCATCGCGCACAGTTTTGCAATAATGCGCACGGCGCAGTCTCCGGAGCCAGCACGTGCCTTTATGTCACCTATATCAACTTTGATCGGAACTGCGCAGAGCCTACATACACGCACTTTGGCCGATTTGCGACCCAATCATGCCACGTGTAACTCGTGAAATAAAGGAAACTGGTATACAGCGTTGTACATAAGCTGTGACCCTTCTAACACCACATTTCTATCTTACAAATAAATATCCGCGAACTTGAGCAAGAGGAGATGAACAGTTGGAAGTATTGTTTCTCTAAAATGTAGTTGATAGGTTTGTTCGTTTTCTTGTTTTGCATGACAATTTTGTTTCAGAGGTTAACTTTTTTTGCTCCGAATGGCCACGTGCGCTTTTCCTTCCCGCTGTCCACGGCCAGCATTTTTTAAGTCTTTCGCGGGTTGTGGGGTCCTTGAGGCTGGCAGAACGAATCTTTCTCCCCTTCACACCAAACCACATTTCTGCGTGCTTTTGTGCAGCGGCCTACGCGGTTTAAGCTTAAACGAGGCCGTGCCGCTGGTGCGCTCTGGGTTCCACTGCCTACTGTAGTCTGGAAAGCGATCGCTGAAACGAGCGAGCAAGCAGCCTCCATATCGAATTGCCACATCGAATTGCGTATGGCTTGATTCGATATGGTCGTGCAGCCCAGCTTCTCGACGGAAAAGCCCGCGCGGCCAAGGTCCGGAGCGGCACCGTCACCGTTGCTATGGTGTGACGTCAGAGCGTCCCTCGGCGCAAGTAGCCAATCAGCTCTCGCCGTCGGTTGCTAGCTCTGCTCCTACTAGGTTTTCAATATATGCTTCCGGGCACTTGGGTGGGCATAGGGGGGGGGCAGGCGAGAATTTTGGGGGGGCTCCAGCCCACCCTTGCCCCCCCCTGGCGCCGCCCCTGCGAAAGACACGACAAGCTGGTATGTGATGGACTTCATTCGAGGGCAGGGAAGCTAGCAGCAAGATAAAATTTGAGAAGCGATTGAGAGAAATGTGGGAAGGGCGTTTGGCTAGGAAAGTTTTTGAGCTACTTGTACATGAGGAATGTCGATAGAAAATGAAGGAAGTGAGCCAGAAAATTGACGGGCAAGTACTTGGAAAAGAGCAAGGGGCCAAACCAAAAAGAAGTATCGGTTAAGAAGAAGGTGAAGGAAACGAAGACCGAGAAGCAGGAAATTGCCGAAGAAAGGATCTATGATAATACTCGGGGTAGTTCACTGCTGTTTGAGGCCAGGACGGGAGTATTGCGAACCAAGACTTATCGTGCCAAATACGAAGGGGTAGACACGGTATGCTGTGCGTTTGGAGAGGAGGAGAAAATTGCCCAATACCTGATAATGTTCTGTAAAATGCTTCACCCTTTAGTTCAGAATGATGGCGCAGAGTTTTTTGAAGCACTGGCGTTTAGGGGCAGCGAGGACAACATAAACTTTAAGCGAGTAGAAGTAACATGAAGGACTCGGTTATCCGATTGGTGGCTAAAATCAAGGCACGAGTGAAAATGAAATCCTTCCCTACAAAGTACTAGTTCTCAACTTCACTATTTAAAGAAAAGAAAGGTTAATTTACTTGTTGGTTCACTAAGTATTACGGCTAGGTGGCGTTCACCGCCACCCGATCTAAAGGGTACAGCCATATTGTCACGCAGCAAAGGACGACGCAGTTGTCTATAAGGAAAATAAGTTTATTGGAGCGAACTTGTGCTCCCCTAACAACTGAAAGAATACACAGGCGGCGAAGCAGCGGTCGGCAAAACGACGTGCACGCTAGTGAGCGTCGGCGATCGAATGTCGCGGCATCGGCTGTGCGAGAATTTATATCCCTCGGCGCGAGGGTTTCTCGAATGGTCGAATTGTATCGAGAACGCTGTGATAGCGTTTGTTCGAAACGCTGTTTGTTCAGAACGCTCGGAGCGTTGTTCGATAGCGTTTGTTCGAAACGCTGTGAAAACAGTGATAGCACAGGCCGGCGCAGCCAGGCCGAAAAAACAAAACGCAAATAAACAAACCCAATGCATGGTTCGCGGCATTACCCCCCCCCCCCCCTCTAAGAGTGCATCGACGCGATGCTAACATAAGGGACAGTCCAAACAAATTAAAATAAAAGTTTGTCATCGTTCGTAGAAAGGTTTTAAGCGAACCACATGGACGACTTCGGGCCGCGTGCGTCGTCGTGATGTACGGGAGTCACCATCGGGGATCACTTCGTACGTTAGTTCGCCAACACGTCGTAGAATCCGGTAGGGTCCGAAATAGCGTCGTAGAAGTTTCTCAATGAGTCCACGTCGTCGAATGGGAGTCCAAACCCACACACGATCTCCAGGATCGTACTCGGCGTCTCGGCGTCGGAGATTGTAGCGTCCGGCATCCACCAGTTGCTGGTCCGTTATACGAACTCGAGCGAGCTGGCGGGCCTTCTCCGCACGTTGGAGGTATCCTTGGACCTCAGTGTTGAGGTCGTCGTCTTCTACGTGCGGAAGTATGGCGTCGAGCATCGTAGTCGGCCGTCTTCCTTAGACGAGCTCGAACGGTGTCATCTGCGTGGTTTTTTGGGTAGCCGTGTTGTACGCAAACGTGACGTACGGGAGAACTTCGTCCCACGTCTTGTGTTCAACGTCGACGTACATAGACAGCATATCCGCGATTGTCTTATTCAGCCGTTCCGTTAGTCCGTTCGTTTGGGGGTGGTACGCCGTCGTTCTTCGGTGATCCGTGTTGCTGTAGCGTAAGATTCCTTGCATGAGCGCCGCAGCGAAGGTCGTTCCGTGGTCCGTGATTAGGACCTCAGGGGCTCCATGTCGCAGCACAACTTGGTTAATAAAGAACTTTGCGACTTCTAGTGCAGTTCCCCTCGGAAGAGCGGTGGTCTCTGCGTAGCGCGTCATGTAGTCTGTCGCTACGACAATCCATTTGTTCGCGGATCGGGATGTAGGGAACGGGCCCAGAAGTTCATTCCGATCTGTTGGAAGGGCCTCGTTGGGACGGCGATCGGTTGCAGAAGTCCGGCGGGTCTCGTCGGTGGTGTTTTTCGTCGTTGGCAGTCACGGCAGCTCCGGACGTAGTGGGTGACATCGGATGTAAGGCGGGGCCAGAAGTATTTCGCCTTGATTTTTGTAATCGTGCGAGCTGTTCCGAGATGTCCGGAAGACGGGTCATCGTGGCACGCTTCCAAAATTTCGTCACGAAGGTCTGCGGCGATGACAAGTAGATAATTCGTTCTCGTTCCGGGGTTGAAATTCTTCTTCACTAGGATGGAGTTTTTGAGGCTGAACGCTGGTAAGTTGCGCTTGAACGCCCTAGGCACGGCGACGTTGCGTCCTTCGAGGTAGTCGATCATGGCGCCGAGCTCGGGGTCGGCACGCTGCTGGGCGGCTAGGCAACACCACCTGGACTTTTTTTCAGGCCTCCGCAAGCCTACGTGACGTCATCAGTGTGAGATCTGCCTGGAAGCTGGCTTCACTCAAATGACCGGCACACGTTCGCATTTTGTCGTTCCGCGGCCCAGTTGCACTCGTAGCATTTTTTTTCTCAGAGGTTTACACCTAGAAGCAGGCCCGCGGCCAGGGGGGAGGGGATAGGAGGCCCCCTTCCCCCCCCACGAAATCCGGATGGAGGGGGCTGTTTTACTGAGAATAAATATAGTGAAAATAGGGGTTTGTCAAGGACTTCAACAGGTGCCAGTCACGTCCATGCTCGCGTCCATGCGGTCCTTTGGTCGGCGTCCATCGGAAACCGATAGACGCGCACTTTAGGTCCATGAGCATAGTTAGAGTTGCACCCCGGTGCACAGCAGCATCCAGGCATAATGCGTAGTTTACCCAACCATGCTCACACAGCACAAGAGAAAGAAAAAACAGCGTGAGCGGTAACAAAATGCAACTAGCCTACAACCACAACAGCCAGCAGAGCAAGCGAGCACGTAAGATCAATGTGGCCAGACGCACTGTCATGCGCTGCCAACTTCGCTCGGCTGTGCACAAAAATGTTTAAAACGTGAATAAATTAAGTAAATATGTACATCATTTGAAAGATAGAATATTGCTAAGTTTTTTTTTGTTAGACAGTAGGTAATAATTTTCTACAGTTTGCCTACTGAAAACTTGTTTCGAAGCAAAAAAGATTGTCTCTCTATTTGGCGAACATAATCCGCAAGCCATTCTAACCACAGCCAGTCGAGCCATAGAGAAATAAAAAAAGGTTAAGGGTGGACACTCCCGTAGACCCCAGCGGCCCAATCGACCCTAGCACACCTGGTGGTTAGTGAGTGCAAGTGGCGTGTGCTTACTGTTTCGGTTTCACTGGCGCAAATTTTGAATTACTTTGCGTAACCGACGTTTGGCTATGACGAAAGTTCATAATTTCAGACCACTTTTCATTGCCCAAATGAATAGTTTTTTGTAGGTCGTTTTGATTTAGCGATTCCCTGTTTTGTTTTGTTCAGTGGTTCGTGCGAATTGGTCGTGATGTGATTTTTATTTCGATTAAGTTATAATAATTCGTCAGTGGAATGCTTTGCCATTACCACTGTTTCATTGTGATTCCCTGGAAAAGTTTGAAGAAGGGCTCAAAGATATTTTTCTGTAAGCATGGTCTACTATGTTAATTTATTGCAATTCATTTGTATGCTACTACGACTGCACTGTTTTTCCTTCAGCCTCAATGCCGGTGTTTCCAATCATATTCATGTAACATTTACAAGTTCAAGTGTTGATGTTTAAATTGCTGTATCATTTGAATGTATCGATGTTTGTCATTCTTAGTATGTCCCACCCCTGTAACAGCCGAAAGGCTAACAGTATTTGGAAAATAATAAATAAATAAATAAATAAAAATATAAAAAAGATGCATGTAATGATAATTTACAACGGTTTTATTCATCGCGCTTGTGTTTTTCTTTTGGAACAAGTGATCAATGTATATATCAGTCAAAGAGACAGAGTATCCGCAATGTTTTATTCAAAGGCAAGGTAGATTCTGAGAATATAAAAAGCACAATATGACAAAGGTAGACAACAAATGCATCTCGCCTTACAAATAAATTGTAACAAATACAGAGAGAACACAGACAACGCACACATCGCTAGAGTTGGCAGAAGCCGAGAAGCTGGTTAAGTATGACACACCGGGCCAGTGGGTAAGTAAGGATTTATGGCAAAAACACAGCGCACAATGCTGATGAAGAAGGAAGAAGTGACATATACACAGCAATGAAGTCGCGAATCACACCTGGGGTTAACCGAAATAATGCATAGAAAAAAAGAGCGCACAGAAACCACACGATACAATATAGCAGAAAGGCAAAGGTGCAGTGTGCTGGCTGTGCTTAAGAACAGCTAGTCCAAAATGAAAAAAAAGCAGACTTGATGTCTGCTTGTCCTCAGAAAGGTAGGGCTTTGCAGCTTGCTCACTACGTGAAAGACAAACTTTATGCTACAACACTGGCAGGTCTTGTGGCTCTTCTTATGCGTCGCCTTCATCAAAAACTTAAGATCCCAAGCGATTCGCGTC
This sequence comes from Rhipicephalus annulatus, assembly GCA_013436015.1. Lineage (NCBI taxonomy): Eukaryota > Metazoa > Arthropoda > Arachnida > Ixodida > Ixodidae > Rhipicephalus > Rhipicephalus annulatus. The sequence goes on along the minus strand of WOVY01009927.1, from coordinate 674,511 downwards.
TGGGTGTTGCTGTGACGCTTGCGAGCTAAAATAGATTGTAGTCATCACTTATCCAGAATTGTGGACCTTAATTGGTGCAACGAGAGCGGTATTACAGGGCTAATAAATAGCAGAAGGAAACCACTTTGGCTCATTATTTTTCACAAAGGCTCTACACCGTACGTTATCAATCACAAGCTATATAAAAATAAAATGGCAGCGTCCGCAGCCCCATCAAACGCTACAAGTTTGGGTATTCTTCTGAAAATTTTGATGGGCGAGATGAGGAGGTTGATGAGAAGCTAAAATACGAAAAGTGTGATAACGTGAACAGTGGCCACTTCATACTGTGTTCCTTACCCGCTCGAAGACATTCAACAAGCGGTTTTGTTATCGATATATTACTTGAGCTGGAGAGATAAAGCATACACAGTGACCAAGCGACCCACAGTAAAGTGTACAGTTCGCCCGCATTTGCTACAAAAATACAGACAGGATACCCAACATTCTTTTTAAGGTTATGCAAATCACGTCGAGCGAATACACAGTGTCCCTACTCTTCATAGCGGGTAACCTAAACAATGTATGCAACGAAGGAGTGGTTAGTCCAGTTGAACTGAATATAAGCATATAAGACCATAATGAATTCTCCTGTAACGAAGTAATAACATAACAAAGCTATTGCAGGATTCGGCTCAACTCGAATACTTAATTGTAAACCCACCGCTAATTGCTAACCTTTGAACTTGTCAAGCTGTATGCCTGAGATTGAAGACTGGAACCTAACCCTATCTAAGTTTCGGTTCACAAAACGCACATGCCAACATAAACGAACCCGGCAAAACATTATCAGAAACTTCGCGCGACACCCAGCAGAGCAGAAATGAAAATCGCCAACACTTGACAGATGTTGATACATAACATCGCACAATTTCAGGTGATGTGCAGTGGCCTCAATCATGGCAAGAAAGTGAGATTCAAGTTGTTGTACGTATGAAAAAGCTGCTTCTGATGGCACAGTGAGATTCCCAAAAAGTTTGCTGGGGACGTGGTATGCATTGAGCATTGTGAAATACTGGTGGGTCCGCTGTGCTGCTACTTTGGCTTGCAGATGTTTAATGGTTTGCTTGTACTTCATTGATGGAGACATTGTCGCTGGCACACAGGAACGCACTGCAATAAACAAAAAATGGATGTAAAAGCGAAGAACAACTAATCCCATACGAGCACTTTCTTCGCTCTTTCAAACCCAAGGTGCACAACTTTCTGTTGTGCAAAGTTTTCGATTCCACTACCTAAAAACAAACCATTCACAATGTTGACAATGCACAAAAAAATGAAAATCACTGAGAGCCCGCCCTTACATTTTGTAAGTGCGCACGTAGTGTCCTTTTGAGGATAGTTTCCTCAGAATGTCCTAAGCATAAAATAGCTCATTAAAAACAGCTGCAATAAAAGCATAGTCACCATTTTCTCTAGGGCACTCAGGCGTGGAGCTGTTGGCGGAGACATCTTCTGGAGGGTCTTGTGAAACTTGTTCAGTGCCTCGGACAGTGCTGTCGGAACAATCTTGCGAGCGGCCTGCGGAAGTCTCTATATCAATCCAATCTGGTGTTGAAGTGAACATACAACTTACCGGTCACACAAGTTCCTTTTGTGACAGCTGAACGACTGGTTAAGGTTTTCTCCGGCAAGACGAAGTCAGCAGAAATTCTTTCACCAGCTACAAGGGAGCTGCCACCTGCAGAGGTTTGGTCAACAGTCAATTTGGGTAAAAAAAAAAGAAATCGCGACACTGAACGCACCCTGCTCATCGGGGCACCTCAATGTGTGGGAGCCGCTTTTTGAAGCCTCTACCGCAGGTCCTGAAGAAATAAAATTACGACAATGTGTCAGTAAGAGGTTTAAAATAACACAAACTGAAGCTCATCCGCACCTTGCAGTGCAGCTTCTGCAGTCATGTCACAGTCACTATTTGAGGCGACGCTCGGAGAACGTGCATATATGTGCAATTGGTACAAGTTACAAAGCTTGTAGCATGGGGAACCTAAACAGCTCTTTCAAACGCATAAATTAGTCGAACGTGGAAGAAAAGAGAAGGCACCAACTAGGAAACAAGTAATTTGTGATTTTTGGAATTGTCAACAGTGCCAGCTTTCACCGATGAAAGGTATATGTACATGTGCACTCAGGCTTGAAGATAACGTGAAATAGCCCTTTAAAGTCTTTCAAAACAAGTTGCGCAGGTCAAGAGCATCAAAAAACGACAGAAATGTGAAGCTGCTGTTAGGAAGGTAACAGCCCACAATTCACAAAATTTAAGACTTTCCAAGTGTTACTTCTATAGTGAGGTTTCTCCATCGGCTACAAAGATCTTCGCGGTTAACTGTCGCCACTGATTCAATACAAGTGGCTGCTATTGCACATATTTGAGTTTCAGTCAATCACTTACATGGTGCAGCTGGTTGCACACTGGGAACAGTCATTCTTGTAAGCCTTGTGTGCCCAGGGTCCATGAAACTTTGAGCAGTAAAATGGTCGCTACAAACCCTGTACGTTTTTAGTATACTGCATCCATGCTTTCATCCTGCATTGGCAATGAACTATCAGCTGAAAGGGGAAGTGCTTGAATAGTGATTTTTTATTGTTACCCTCACTGAGCAAGTTCGAACAGTAACCCTAAAGATATGCAAACCATACAAAAGTTTTAACACACCTGCTGTCCCGTGGTATGCGGAAGAAACTCGTCCCAGGCTTCTTGTGGGTTCTGCCATTGTTGAAGCACCACGATACACAGCAGTAGCTGCCGTAGCTTGGACCACCGGACGGCATGGCATCAGCGCGGTCTGAAAATGTTAGTAAGTGGATGCTTCGCTGTCAAATTACGAAAAAGATATGTGCACGTCACAAGTGTACCAACAAACCCCTTTGAATGATTAGCTAATCGATGCACAATACAAAACCAGTGGTACATCTCTGACCCATAAAACTCTGACCTACAAAGATATACGTCAAGACCACGTACAAAGATATTCAGAAGTTTCCAGGCCGCTATTCCTTGTAATGCAATGGTATCGCGGCCTGGCAACTTTAGAACACCTTCGTACGTACGGAGTATCAGCAGTACATTGGGAAGAAAAATCGCAGTTGAAATTTGTGCGGTAAAATTATACTGGGAACGTCAAAAAAATTTGTGAGCAGCTTGCACTAGTAGCACAAGGCTAGCGAAGAAACGAAGATGATGGCCACTTGGCTAGTCCAGATTTGCCTCCGGCACACCAAGAATTATTCGTGTTCCGAGCCTTCGGGAAACGCGTCGTGAAGCATGCGAGGCCCAGCGAACGCTTCTCAATATTTAGCACCGAGCCTATGACCTAGCTGCCCAGCTATGCTCAGCGCACAGACGCTCGCGTCCGTGGCAGACGCAGCACGTGTCGCCTCGGCTTGACGCCGTGCCGCCTTTGCTATACTGCATACGTTGCACAATTTTCCCGTCTAGCCGCCGCATAGAGCCACAAACTTTCTTTTTAGCGAACCTCCCCGTCCTTACAAGCTTCAGAAAAAGGTTAAAACTGCGTGAATGAGACGCCACGTAAGAAACAAACTCGCACACACGAGACGCAACGTGTGTGTGTGTGCATCTTTCTATGTTTGTTGCATGGTGTCTTAATCGCGCAGGTGTAACCGTTTTCTGAAAAAATGACCCAACGAGACCAACAGCATGTCATTCAACAAGCTTCGCTTGAAAGCGTGCCTCACCTGTTATCTCACGCACGAAAACGCCGACGCAGCCGACGTTGACGAAAGCGACGGAAGCTTCTCGCTGTCAGTAATGCATGGGCTTGTCGCTGGGTAGATGGTGTTTATGACAGTACGGCTGAAGAAAAATAATTGCGTAAGTTGTGTTGAATAAACTGTTTTTATGTATAAATAACATACCAAATTTGGGCGTATAATTATTATTTTGTGAAAATAATTCTATTGCATTGATTATAACTGTTTTTTTTGCGCTTGCGCTCTCTGACGTTTGGTGAGAGCACTAGTTCGTTACGTAATCGTGACGCACTTCCTGAGGCCAGGTTTCGCGGAGTGTCCCCTCTTGTCTTCTTCTTTCTCTATGGTCGAGCGTTGCTTTCTTACAGATCTCACAGCAGTGACGTCACGCTGACGAGATGGAGGCTTGCCGAGGCCTTGAAAAAAAAATCTAGGTGGTGTTGGGCTAGGTCGCTCTCTGTCACGACTCCGAAGAACGCGCTGTCTTCATCGGAGTCCTGTGGTGGTGGGTCGACGGGGGCGCGAGACAGGCAGTCGGCGTCGGAGTGTTTGCTGCCGGATTTGTAGAATATTGTAACGTCGAACTCTTGCAGGCGCAAGCTCCACCGCCCAAAACGGCCAGAGGGGTCCTTCAAATTGGCGAGCCAACACAGCGCATGATGGTCTGTCACAACCTTAAACGGTCTACCATAGACGTGTGGGCGAAATTTTGAAATGGCCCATATGATAGCCAGGCACTCTTTCTCGGAGGCAGAGTAGTTTCTCACCTCCTTCGACAGACCACGGCTTGCATAGGCGATTACCTTTTCGTGACCGCTTTGCTTTTGGACGAGGACGGCGCCCAAACTGATATCACTGGCGTCCGTGTGCATTTCCGTTTCGGCGTTTTCGTCGAAATGAGCGAGCACGGGTGGGTTTTGCAGGCGTTGTTGCAGCTCGAAGAATGCCTTTTCTTGGTCGTTTTCCCAGCTGAAAGGGGGGCTTTCTTTCGTCAGGCGCGTGAGTGGCTCTGCAATGCGTGCGAAGTTTGCGACGAAGCGCCGGTAGTATGCGCACAGTCCGAGAAACCTTCGCACACCCTTCTTATCTTTTGGCCTTCACGACGTGACCCAAGAACTTGAGTTCCTCGTACGCGAAACGGCACTTTTCAGGCTTCAGCGTTAACCCCGACGTACGAATGGCCTCGAGTACAGATTCCAACCTTGTGAGGTGTTCGTCGAAAGTCCGGGTGAATACGACAACGTCGTTGAGGTATACGAGGCAAGTGTGCCACTTCAGGCCTGCGAGCACAGTGTCCATGACTCTCTGAAACGTTGCGGGCACCGTGCACAGCCCAAACGGCATCACCTTGAACTCGTATAGACCGTCCGGGGTTATAAATGCAGTCTTCTCTCGGTCTCTCTCGTCCACTTCAATTTGCCAGTAGCCGGTTTTCAGATCCATGGATGAGAAGTACTTGGCGTGGCAGAGGTGGTCGAGGGCGTCGTCGATTCGTGGCAGGGAGTACACGTCCTTTTTGGTGATTTTGTTTAGTCTCCGGTAGTCAACACGGAATCTTAAAGTGCCATCTCTTTTCTTCACGAGTACAACCGGCGCAGCCCACGGACTTTTCGACGGCTGTATTATGTCGTCGCTGAGCATGTCATCTACTTGAGTCCGGATGGCTTCGCGCTCGAGTGAAGAAACGCGGTACGGTGACTGTCTGGTAGGTCGGGCTCCATCTTCGGTTATTATCCGGTGCTTCGCCAAAGGTGTCTGACGTAACTTCCAGTTCGAGGAAAAACATTCGCTGTAGCGACGGAGCAACTCCAGTAATTTGTCCCGATTTTCTTGCGACAGCGCCGGGTTCACGTCGAAAGGATGTGGCAGCCTGGAAGCATCTGCGCGTGCGCGTTCAAAGGTGGCGACCGCGATCACTTGACTCGCTTCTTGCGTTTCTTCGAGGAACGCAATTGCTGCGCCCTTGTTTAGATGCTGGTACTCCTCGGTGAAATTGGTGACCAAAACGTGGGATCTGCGTTGCTTAAACCGCGCAATGCCTCTTGCGACAGACACACCGCGGTCTAGAAGCAACCTTTGGTCAGTCTCCACGATAGCGTCGACGTCAGGAGCAGCACCTTCACAACAGACGGCGATCATCAAGCTTGCGCGGGGTGGCAGGGTGACGTGATCGTCGGCGATCCTTACAGCAGCACGGTGTCCGAGGTTCGGCTGCGGCGTCGTGGAGTGATCGGAAGGAAACGTTATCGACCTGGTCTGCAGATCAATTATTGCGCCATTGTCCGTCAAAAAGTCCATTCCGAGAATTACGTCGCGGGAGCAGTTAGGCAAAATGAAGAACTCCGCAGGGTACGTAGTGCCGTCTATGGTGATGCGCGATGTGCACATTCCATTGGGGTCACGAGGTGGCCTCCTGCTGTGCGTATGTGCGGACCGTCCCATCTGGTCGTAACTTTCTTTAGCTTGGACGCGAATGACCCGCTCATGACCGAGTAGTCGGCTCCCGTGTCGATAAGGGCGACTGCGTCAAGGCCGTCGATGCACAACTGGACGTCGGATGCCGCTTTCCTCGAATTTCGGGTGCGTCGTGGCGTCGTATTGTGGCTTGCACGTGTTGATGGTCGGGCACTATGCGTCGTTATCGTGGTCTTCTCAGCGGCAGGCTTCGTCATTTCGGGTACGCGTCACGCAGCGTAGCTGTCGTCGTTTTCGGGGGTCTCGTCAGGGTGTCGTCGGGTCGTCGGGATGAGGGCATGTCGTGAATCACGCTCTTGCGTCGTTGGAGGGTTTTCATTTTTTCGTCGTTGTGCAACTTCACCTCCAGAAGTTGCTGCTTTTAGTTTCCCCCTCGTGGGCTGGGGGACCTTCCACGGGCGAAGTCAGCATTGCTGCGACGGTTGGGGGATTGGTACGGGTAGGGCGACGGCGAACGGTTGAAACGGGATGGTCCAAGGCTGGTGTTCGACAGGTATTCTTCGATCTCAAATGGGCGCTGGCCGGCTCGCGGGCGGGGTGCGTTGACGGAGAACCCACGAAAACCCAGCCTCTTGTACGGGCAACGGCGGTAGACGTGGTCGGCCTCTCCGCAGTGGTAGCACAGCGGACGATTATCTGGCGTTCGCCACACCTCGGTCTTCCTGGGCGCCTGGTTTCGGTTTACAGGGGGTCGGGCGGGCGACATTGGGCGGCGGTACGGCGGGGCTTCTTGATAACGGGTTGGGACGGGTCGGGGTCGACGAGCAGCAGCGGAGTAGGTCATCGCTTGTGGTTCGTAAGATGCTTCCGACGGCGTAGAATTCCCCAGTGCTTGCTGAACCTCCTCGTGGACGACGTCAGTGAGGGAGGCGACTTGGGGCTGCGGCGTTGCTGGGAACAATTTCCTCAGTTCCTCGCGAACGACGGCGCGGATGGTCTCCCGTAAGTCTTCCGTCGCCAATCCAGGGGCGTTTACTGGGTTCACCGAAAGGGTGTTGAGTGGTCTATCGTATTGCCGCGAACGCATATCCAAGGTCCTCTCGATCATCGAAGCCTCGGTGACAAACTCAGCGACGGTCTTAGGGGGGTTGCGGATGAGTCCAGCGAAGAGCTCTTGTTTAACTCCCCGCATCAGAAAGCGCACCTTCTTCTCTTCTGCCATTTCGGGGTCAGCTCTCCGGAACAGCATCTTCATCTCCTCAGCGAACAGTACAACACCTTCGTTATGGTGTTGTATTCGCGTCTTCAACAAAAGGGCGGCTCGTTCTTTCCGCACAACCGTAGCGAATGTTTTGAGGAATTCGCTCTTAAAGACAGTCCAGTCGGTTAGGGAGCCTTCATGGTTCTCAAACCACGTTCTAGCTGCATCCTCCAAATAGAAAAAGACATGACGAAACGTTTCTTCGTCATCCCACCTGTTAAAGATGCGGACGTGCTCCAGCCTCTCCAGCCACTCTTCCGGGTCTTCACCAGGAGATCCTCGGAATGATGGGGGCTCACGAGGTTGTTGCAGAACGACGGGAGGGTTGGTAGCGCTGGTCATGGCGCCTGCGTTGATCATCGTCATTTTTACGTCTTCTTTCCTCCTTTTATCCGGGAGCAGTCCAAACTCTGGCTGAAGGCCTTGCTGTCGGCGGCTGACACGAGTTGGGCGTGCTTGTCGTGTTGGGCTTGCTTGTCGGCTTCGCAATGGCTTAGGTTTCATGTACCCCGCACCTCCACCAGACGTCACGCAGAAAAGGACGACGCAGTTGTCTATAAGGAAAACAAGTTTATTGGAGCGAACTTGTGCTCACCTAACAACTGAAAGAATACACAGGTGGCGAAGCAGCGGTCGGCAAAACGACGTGCACGCTAGTGAGCGTCGGCGATCGAATGTCGCGGCATCGGCTGTGCGGAAATTTATATCCCTCGGCGCGAGGGTTTCTCGAATAGTCGAATTGTATCGAGAACGCTGTGATAGCGTTTGTTCGAAACGCTGTGAAAACAGTGATAGCACAGGCCGGCGCAGCCAAGCCGAAAAAACAAAACACAAATAAACAAACCCAATGCATGGTTCGCGGCAATATGAACCCTGTAGTGGAGCATACGCACTAACGTGTATGCGCCTTCCAAAGAGAAGGAAAAACCCCGTGCTCTGATTGCACGAGAACCTGGGCCGCCTTTTGCCAGACTTGTCGTACGGCCACTTTTCGTTGCGACATCGTTGCGACTTCTCCGGTTCAATAAACGTCATCACATTTGGTGGAGGCTGCTGAGATCCCCAAGCAGACCTGGAGCTCCGCTCTCGCAAGTTGCACGAGAGACCACTGCAAAACATGACTGACGCAGACGCCAACCAGCCCGTCCCAGCCCAGCCAGCACCATCGGCTGCCCCGTCTACCTGCCCCGGCGCTACTCGCCAACGGGACCCACCAATCTTCAGCGGCAGTGGCGAGCAAGACGTCGAGGACTGGCTCTCCTTGTACGAACGCGTAAGCGCCAGTAACAAGTGGGACAACGACTCTAAGCTCGCCTACGTTATATTTTACTTGGCAGACGTAGCTAAACTTTGGTTTACGAACCGCGAAACCGCCATCGCCAACTGGTCTTCCTTTAAGACACTCGTCACTGAAGCGTTCGGCCGACCAGAGGTCCGCAAGCTCCGCGCTGACCAGCGCCTGCGCCACCGAGCCCAGCAGCCTGGCGAGACGTTTACTAGTTACATAGAGGACGTGCTCGACCTCTGCAAGCGTGTGAATCCATCTATGCCCGAAGAAGAAAAAATTCGGCAGATTCTCAAGGGCATCGAGGATGGCGCATTCCAGATGTTGCTAGCGAAAAGCCCGAACACGGTGGCAATCCTCGTAAGCCTCTGCCAGAGCTTTGATGAATTGCGCCGTCAGCGTTCCATTGCCAGACAGAGTGTCCTACCGCCGGAATCGATCTCGGCAGTCACACTCACAAATGCCAACGTTTGCAAAGAAAGTCTATCCAACCAGATCAAAGACTTCATCAGGGAGGAAGTCGCCCGACAGCTCTCCCTGCTGCCGCATAGCGACGCGCCCACCGCAAGCCTGCCTACGACACTGCAGCAGGCCATACGCACGGAAATTTGTGATGTCCTCCCTACAGTGCAGGCCCCTTACCCGTGCACTTCAGTAGCGCCTAATCTCTCAGCTGTCGGCTACGCACCACCTGCACCACCTTCACCTCTCAGCTACGCAGCTGTGGTCGCGCGGCCCCCACCGCATCCAGTCGCCTTATCAGCTCCACCTCCTCCGGCATCGCCTCCAGTTTACAGGCCCTCACCTCGCTTTTTCCATCGATCTAATGAGTGGCGCACTCAAGACAATCGTCCTATCTGCTTCGCCTGTGGCATCGCTGGCCACATTGCACGCTTCTGCCACCGTCGCCCCACACCTGCAAACGCATACTTCGGAACTCCTACCTACGCGCCGCAGCAGGCCACCGCATCTGCATATGAACAGAGGCACTCAGACTCGGATCGCCGCCCATCGACTGCTCGTTTCCAATCCCCTCGTCGCCGGTCGCCATCGCCTATGCGTCGCCGACCACCTCCTGAGGAGGGAAACTAATCAGTGCAGTTCCGGAGGCAAGAACTGCAACTTGTGCGCAATTCCCAAGGCCTCCGTTTTTGCCGAAAAATGTTGTTGATGTCGATGTTGAGGGAGTCGCCACATTAGCGTTAATTGATACCGGGGCCGCCGTTTCTGTGATGGACGTCAAATTTTGTCGGAAACTGAAGAAAGTGACCACATCTCTCTGTGGCATGGTGCTGTCCACGGCTAGCGCGCAACGCATTCATCCCTCGGCTCTGTGTACGGCGCGCGTCGTCATCCAAGATGTTTTGTACGTCGTACAGTTTTTTGTTCTGCCATCTTGCTCTCATGACCTTATCCTCGGTTGGGATTTCTTATCAGGTCATAAAGCTATCATCGATTGTTCCCGTGCCGAAGTGTCCCTTGTGCCAACATATGAATTTCCACCACCCGACCGGTCTCCTCGGCTCTGCAAACTCATCGCTGACGACGACATCACCTTGCCCCCGGAAGCTTCGGTCCCTGTAAGCCTTTCATGTGTGGCGCAACCTGACGCCACGGTGGTCTTTACGCCATCTCCTGTTTTTACTGAACGCAAGGGCATCGTTCTCCCATTTGCCGTTCTTACAATTGCATCTGGTTTAACCGTAATGCTGGTTACCAACCACTGCAACTACCCCATCAGCTTACTTCGTGGTGAAACGCTGGGATATGTGCAACCTGTCGACCATATCGATGATATTATTCCTCCCGACGAAACGCCATGTCACATTGCCGCAATAACTCATGCGTCTGAGCCATCAAGTTTGTCAGCCTTCGACAATGCTATTGACGCAGACCTTCTCCTCTCGCATCGCCGCCAACTTGTTGCTCTCCTTAACAAGTTTCGCTCTTCTTTCGACTTTCAAGAACCTGCTTTGGGCCGCACCACGACTATCACTCATACTATTGACACCGGCTCACATTTGCCTGTGCGACAGCGTCCTTACCGCGTTTCCGCCGAAGAGCGCCGCGTCATTACGGAGCAAGTAGACGACATGCTTAAACGTGGAGTGATACAGCCTTCTCAAAGCGCTTGGTCATCACCTGTCGTTCTGGTCAAGAAAAAAGATGGCACCGTTCGATTTTGCGTGGACTATCGCCGCTTAAACAAGATTACGAAGAAAGATGTCTACCCGCTACCACGAATAGACGATGCTCTTGACTGTTTACAAAGCGCCGAGTACTTTACATCCTTGGATCTGCGTTCTGGGTATTGGCAGGTGCCAATGGCTGAATGTGATCGCCCTAAAACAGCCTTTGTAACGCCAGATGGTCTATATGAGTTCAAAGTGATGCCATTTGGGCTCTGCAACGCACCTGCCACATTTGAGCGCATGATCGATACCATCTTGCGTGCCCATAAATGGAAAACTTGCTTGTGTTACCTGGACGACATCGTAGTCTTTTCGTCTGATTTCCCGACACATCTTGTTCGCCTCCACGAGATTCTGACGTGTCTAACTTCTGCGGGCCTACAACTTAACTCCAAAAAGTGCCACTTCGCAGCACGCAAACTAACCATCTTGGAACATGTCATCACAAGAGACGGTGTTCTTCCGGATCCCGATAAGCTTCGGGCTGTCGCTGACTTCCCGTTGCCCACATCACTGAAAGCTCTAAGAAGTTTCGTCGGTCTCTGCTCGTACTTTCGTCGCTTTGTGCCCAACTTCGCGTCCATCATCGCACCTCTAACAAGTCTGCTCTCCAACAGCAAAGGTATATCTGCATGGTCACCTGCATGTGACGACGCATTTCGCCAGCTGCGCCGCCTGCTGACCTCACCACCCATTCTTCGTCACTACGACCCCGCTGCTGCCACAGAAATTCACACCGATGCAAGTGGCATCGGTCTTGGTGCAGTTTTGGCACAACGGAAAGGCACCCAACCCGAATACGTAGTCGCCTATGCAAGTCGCGCTCTCAAGAAGGCTGAGTTGAATTACTCCGTGACAGAGAAGGAGTGTTTGGCCATAATCTGGGCCTTGACGAAGTTTCGCCCGTACCTTTACGGCCGCCCTTTCGACGTGGTCACAGACCACCACGCTCTATGTTGGCTGTCCACATTGAAAGACCCGTCCGGACGCCTGGGACGTTGGGCACTTCGATTGCAAGAATACGACATCCGTGTAGTATATCGTTCCGGTCGCAAGCATGCAGATGCCGATGCACTTTCGCGATCGCCTTTGACCCCAGATGTGGCTTCTCTGTCACCACTTTTTACCACCTTGTCACCAATAGACACCACTGACATGCTTTCGGAGCAGCGTAAAGATCCATACCTTGCATTGTTACTCGACTACCTTACCGATCCGTCTGCTGTCCCTTCCACGAGAGCGCTACGCCGACAAGCAGCCCACTTTTCCGTGCGAGACAGCATTCTGTACCGCCGCAACTACATGCCTGGTGGTCGGAAGTGGCTCCTTGCTGTCCCAACTCATATGCGCTCTGACATCTGCATGAATTTCCATGCAGACCCTCAAAGTGCTCACGCAGGTGTCCTGAAAACCTGCGAAAGGCTGCGCCAACGATATTACTGGCGAGGAATGTATCGCTTTGTGCAGAAATACGTTCAGTCTTGCACCACTTGCCAACAGAACAAGACACCTCCGCGGCACCTTACTGGCATGTTACAGCCGCTCCCATGCCCGGCTCGCCCATTCGACCGCGTGGGTATCGATCTCTATGGCCCCCTCCCATATAGTCGCTCTGGAAACCGGTGGATTATTGTCGGCGTCGATTATCTGACACGCTACGCTGAGACTGCAGCTATACCAGCAGCGACCGCCCACGAAGTTGCACTCTTCATTCTCCGCAGCTTCATTCTCCGCCATGGGGCTCCACGGGAATTACTCAGTGATAGGGGTCGAGTGTTCCTGTCGGAGGTCATCCAAGCTATTCTCGCTGAATGCAACATCATCCACCGGAAATCTACCGCATACCATCCACAGACGAATGGTCTCACTGAACGGTTCAACCGCACACTTGGCGACATGCTGAGGATGTACACCTCCTCCGACCACACTAACTGGGACGCTGTCTTGCCTTTTGTTACCTTCGCTTACAACACCGCGACGCAAGCGACTACCGGTTTTTCCCCGTTCTTTCTGTTGTACGGCCGCGAACCATCCCACCCACTCGACACCATACTCCCGTACCGCCCTGATGTATCGGAGTGCTCCCCGCTTTCGGAAGTCACCAGATACGCTGAAGACTGCCGTCAGTTGGCTCGGTCTATGACAAGTGAGGCTCAAGGTCTACAAAAAACCCGGCATGATGACGCTCATCACATAGCGCCTACGTTTCGTACTGGCTCCCTCGTGTGGCTTTGGGTGCCCCCGCACGTTCCTGGCCTGTCTTCCAAACTTCTGGCCCGGTACCATGGTCCATACCGTGTTATTGACGCAACCTCACCAGTGAATTACATCGTCGAGCCCCTAACACAATCGCCAGATTTGCGCCGTCGAGGACGCGAGACCGTACACGTCGACCGTCTCAAGCCCTACTACGACCCCCTCATTGTGCCTACTCCGTGAGTCGCCAGGATGGCTACTCTTCAACCCGGGGGGTATTGTAGTGGAGCATACGCACTAACGTGTATGCGCCTTCGAAAGAGAAGGAAAAACCCCGTGCTCTGATTGCACGAGAACCTGGGCCGCCTTTTGCCAGACTTGTCGTACGGCCACTTTTCGTTGCGACATCGTTGCGACTTCTCCGGTTCAATAAACGTTATCACAACCCATCCATCTAAAGGAGACAGCCATGTCAATTCATCCATCCATCTTTGAAAGGCCTGCTGTAAAGGTAGGGGCGAAACTTGGAGGTAGCCCAGATGATGGCAAGAAACACCATTTCTTTTGTGGAATAGTTAACTTCCGCTTTAGGTGGCGACCCGCTCGCATAACTGATGACCCTTTGAAGTCCGTCAATCGTCGACACCAGGACGGCTTTGAGCCCTACACTGCTTGTGTCGGTGTGGATTTCTGTGTGGCGTTTTCGTCGAAATGAGCAAGTATTGGCAGTGTCTGCAGTCGTCGATTCAGTTTTTTAAATGCTTCCTCCTGCTGCGTTTCCCACTTGAACTCGACGTCGGTATTTGTAAGGTAAGTAAGTGCGGGTAAAATGTTTTTGCGTTGTAGGCAAAACTTTTGACGAAACGCCTGTAATAGGCGCAGAGAACGAGAAATCGACGTACGTCCGTCTTGTCGGCGGGTGACGGGAATGCAGCAATGGCTGTTGTCTTCTGGAGGTTTGGACGCACTACGGACTTGCTTATCACGTGTCCCAAGAACAAGAGTTGCTCGTATGCAAAGCGGCACTTTTCTGGCTTCAGAGTGAGTCCGGAGTTTTTGATTGCTTGAAGTACAGCTTCAAGGCGCTGGAGATGCTTGTCAAAGCTTGAGAAAAACACGACGACATCGTCCAAGCCCACGAGGCAAGTCTGCCACTTCAATCGTGCGATCACGCTGCGACGTCGCAGGCAAAGGGATCAAAGGGATTAACCTTGAGCTCGAAGAGGCCGTCTGTTGGTATGTGCAGTCGCAATCTTTTTGAGAGTGCCACAGGAGCATGTGGCTTATAGTAATACTGGCGCCAGTAGACGACGCGTCACAGTATCTGAGCGCATGCGTAAGCGGGGTAGCTTCACTTCGCGCGCAGCACGTCATCGCAGCGCTCGTTTGTCGTCTTCTAGCTGATTTTTGGCCTTACTGCTGATCCTATTACGAGTGCAACAAAAATTTTGGTGCTTTCAGTTCAAATGCCTTGTCTTGTATGCCTGCCTATGTCATTTCGTTTTCGTCATTTTTTAGAACTTTTTCTGCGTTCTTGTAGTAAAACGAATAGGTGAAAGAACGCTAACACCCGAATCGTTATTTGGTACGCGTTCGAGGAAAGACTGGCACGTTTATTGAAGTTACGTCAGAAATCCGGAATACTTTCACTTAACGTTACACTTGTATTTTGTCTTGTCCCCCTTTGAAAACAAAAGCACTGACACCATTCTGGAATATATAAAAAATAGGGAGCCAAAGTGACAATTTCCTCGAAGATTCTGATATTAATTGGCGAGCCTTGCGTTTGTCCGCAACCGCCACGTAAACAGGGTTTCGAAAATAGGCGACTTCACGTATATTTCCGCGTATTTTCACCATTTCTCAAGCTTACCAGAAGAGCCCCACGATTCAGCGATTTTCTTTGCGTTCGTTCAATACTTCTACAATGTGCACTGGCGCCAGGTATGCTGAAACACAAAATGTGAATCGGAGAAAGCGCCCACCTAAAGAGAGATGATGACCCCAAAAACGGCAGCAGAAAATGACATATTTTCACGTTTACTTGTATATCGAGTGGAACGTAATTGGAAGTCATACATTGTTGCCTCTTTGAGGCACGCAGCTTTTCTACTGCTATGCGCGTGCACGGCAGTACGAACACGCTACACGCGCTAGCTCGCCTGACGAAATACGCACGACGGCAGAATTTTCACGGCCTGGCTGCACTGCGCGTGAGCGACACTTCTGGCTGCCACCGCTTAACAGCGCTGGGAGCTCCGAAAGCCACGCGCTGCCACGTTCACTCTAAAAAAGAATGCGACTGTACGTTGTCTTTTCTCGGTCTCTCTCGTGTAATTTGATCTGCCAATAGCTTGTATTCAGTTCCATCGATGAAAAGTGTTTTTTTTAGAGGGGGGAATGATTTTTTAGGGAAAAATAAAAGTTGGAAAGGTAAGAAAAAAATGGAGTGTGGAGTGCACGATAACTGTCTTTCATGTGAGGACACCTCAATCGACGCACTAACGGGGGAACGGGGTATGAAGAAACAGTTACAGTGAAGAGAAGAAAGTAGGCTAAAAAGAGAGAGGGGGTGAAACGAGGAAGGATAAAAAAACAGCGTGGTGGGAGGAGGACACGCTTCACCGTAACGAGTGGCTTATAAAAGTCGTCGTAGCCGGTGGGGTGTAGGAGGTTGTTGTTAGTGGTTAATGAGGAAAAGGAAGAAGGCACCTAATTTCTGTCTGCCAACAGGCGACACGGCGCAGTGCCTTGTAGGAGGTCCAGTAAGATCGCACATGGCAGTCCGACGCCGCTTGCGCGCTTTCCCAAGAGCAGGGCACTCGCACAAGAAGTGGGACAGTGTTCCACCACGTCGCAGTCAGCGCAGTTCGGAGAGCTCACGCCGCGCAGACGATGCCTGAGCGGCAAGCGGCGCCTACGGAGCGCACTGAAGCCTCTGCGAAGGAGCGACGTGGAAGCGCGCGCAGTCTTTTACACATTGTTTGCACGTTTCCGACAGTTTCGTCGGGCGTGTTCGTCCTTAATTCTTTTTGTGCCGAGGCATGCGCGCACTGTCAAGGAGTTAAAACAACGTCATTGCTTCGTCCCGGGGTGCACTACAGGCTACAAGTCAGCTAAAAAGAAGCATGCATTGTCACGATTCCAAGGGACGAAGCTCTGTATGCGCAGCGGAGGAGAGTGATCCCGCGCGCAGACAAGTTGCTTCAAGAAAACTCGGCTGTATGCGAGCTGCATTTCGACGAGTGGTACATCTCCCGGCACTTCGAGCCCACTGTGAACGACGAAATTGTCCGCATCAAAAGGGGTAGGCCCATAGGCGTGCGCAGGATTCAGCGGGGGAGGGGGGGAGGCTCATTGCAATGCCCCCCTCCCTATTAAATCAGTGTATAAGGCAAATTTTACATCCCCCTTTTAGTTGACTGAAAGGGTGCCCCATCGTCTAATCAATGTATAGAGCAAATTTTGCGCTCTCTCACAGGCGGCCGCCTCTCTGCCCCCCTCGTGCGCACGCCTATGGGTAGATTTTTTGGAGAAGCTCTTCGCATTTGTAGATACCCTTGAAATCACTTTTTCAGAGTGGTTAAGGCTACAATGAGCTTCACAGTGACAGCTTGGAAGAACTTGTTTGCTCCATGAAAAAAAAAAAATATGTCACACTGGGCTGCGCACAACATGTTTCGAGCCTCACCAATCAAGTGACCAAGTTTTTTCTGCTCCCCCATTTGCGTTTTTACACAAAAGCGAAAAGACGAAGAGGAAGTACCTGAACCTGCGAAGCTAGGTTTAAATTTAACCGCAGAAAATGTTCTAAGTTTTGGTGCCTCTGTTTTGGGAAATTGCCACAGAGATGCATTCGATGCGGTGTGTAATTTTATTCAAGACTCTAAACGTTTTTCAACATAAAGCCCTCGTTAACAAATACTAAAAAAACGGGTCGAAAAGTAATTTTCTATTCTGGATAAATCCGTGACATACCAAATTAATTGGGTTTGGTGAAACCAGCTGTCTGGTCGGCTCCCAAAATCAAGTTGTAGCTATTAGTATCTACTTTGTTATTGATTTTTTCTCACTATCTAAATCTTTGGTTATTTCTTTTTTTCCAACATACTGTATTAACTATACAACTCCCCCCCCCTTTTTTTGTTGTAAGCAATAATGCAGTTATCGTTCATATGAGACTATTTGTTCTCTTGGCCAATCCCCCAGAGTGGGTACGAGCCATGGATTAAAGGATACAAACAAACAAACAAACAAACAATCAGGCGCGTCACTTAGCCTAGGAAAACAATGTTCAGTGGTGCGCTTGTGAACTATAAAACTTTTTTCTTGGGCATAAAACAAAGACTTGCAACCAATTATTTAGAATGCGATGTTGTAAAAATAGTCACTACTCGAAAATGCATTTTACGACCAATGTGCAGAAAATAAAATGTTTTCATCCAGATACCGCTCGTGATTCTTGTCTCTGAGTTTGCTTGTGCGTTATCAGAAGTAGCTATAGCGAGCCATGCATGTTACGATTGATGGGGCTTTATTTACATATTAGTGCTTGTGAGGAAATGATGGTTCGCCATGGAAGGTGTTGCAACTCACAACTGAGTTCGTCGTTCCACTCTTCTACCACTTCACATTATGAAATGTTTCATTGTCGTCACGCAGTCACTTTTGGCACCCTGTCGATATTTTAGTTCAGTCGCCACCCACGTAGGTATCCGGAAATTTCCGAATCTAATTAACATATTTGCTCGGGGACCATTTCAGGTCACGCACGAGTAACAAAATATATTTTAAATCATTCATATTTCCCGCTTGCGTGGTCGATTCCCATCAATGCGCAGCGCATAGCCGCCTTGGGTGACGTATGGATAGATTGATATGGCTGAATCATTTAGATCGGGCGGCGGCCACCGACACCTAAACGTAATACTTGGCTAACCAATAACTCGATTTATCTTTTTTCCTTTTAAGTAGTGCAATTGAGGACTGGTACTTTGCAGTGAAGGATTTAATTTTCACTCGTGCCTTGACTTCAGCCGCCAATCAGATAACCTCCTTCTAGTTAAGTCTACCCGCTTAAAGTCTATTTTGCCCTCCCTGTCCCTAAACCCCAGTGCTTCGAAAAACTCTGCGCCATCAACCTGAACTATAAGGTGAAGCCCTTTACAGAATATTAACAGGTGTGGGGCAGTTTACTCTTCCTTCACACATGCACTGCGTACCATGTCTACGCCTTCGTAATCGACCCGATAAGTCTTGGTTCGCAATACTCCCGCCCTAACCTCAAACAGTGGAGAACTACCCCAAGTATTATCATAGATCCTTTCTTTGGCAATTTCCTGCTTAAAAGTCTGATATATCTCTAGTGCGGACTTCTTAATGCCGATTCTCCACTTGTCAGTCTCCGTCTCCTTCACGTTATTCTTAACCGATAGTTCTTTTTGGTTTGGCCACCTGCTGTTTTCTAAGTATTTACCAGTCAATTTTCTGGTTCGCGTCCTCTGTATTGTATCAACATTCTTCATGTACAAGTAGCTGAAAACCTTCCTAGCACAACGCTCCTCCCCCATTTCTCTCAATCGCTTCTCAAATTTTATCTTGCTGCTAGCTTCCCTGCCCTGAGTAGATGTCCATCCCATATCATTTTGTACTGCCTGATTTTGTGTATTCCCGCGAGCTCCTAAAGCAAGCCTACCTATTCCACGTTGCTTAATTTCTAATCTTGCTCGAACTTCTGATCTCATGCACAAGACCGCATTGCCGAACGTCAGCACAGGAACCATGACCTCTTTCTATATTCATCTCACAACATAATACCTATTGAAATTCCACAGTGCCCTATTTTTCATCACTGCTGCATTCCTGCTACCTTTAGTCGTCACGTATATTTCGTGTTCCCTTAGGTACTCGGTCCCATTGCTTATCCATACGCCCAGATATTTGTATTTATCTGTTATCTCTAGCGTGACCTCCTGTATTCTAAGCTCACTACCTTCGTTATCATTGAAAATCATGACTGCTGATTTTTTCTTACTGAATCTAAAATCTAACCTATCTCCCTCATTACCGCAGTTGTCCATCAATCTCTGCAAATCTTCCTTGTTGTCGGCCATTAGCACTATATCTGCGTACATTAATGCTGGTAGTGCCTGATCAATGAGTTTTCCTTGTTTGACTAAAAATAGGTTGAAGCCAAGTCCACTTCCCTCTAATTTAGCCTCCAATCCTTGTAGGTACATCATGAATAATAAGGGTGACAGGGGACACCTCTGCCTAAGCCCCCGTTTTACCTCTGCAGGCTTGGATACCTGTTTTTTCACTTTATAACTACCTTGTTACCTTTATAGATATCCTTTAAAAGGTTAGTGACTCCATCTTCCACACCTAGTGTGTCCAGTATCCCCCACAAGTACTCTTAAAACACGCTATCGTACGCTCCCTTGATATCCAAAAAGATAGCCACAGGGGCCTGAGTTCCTTTTCTGCTATTTAGATGCACTGCGTCAGTGAGAACAGATTGTCTTCCAACCTCCTGTGTGTCCGAAACCCCTTCTGTAGTCTCCCCAGCACCCCCTCATCCTCTATCCATGCCTGCAGTCTTTCCTTTATAACCTGCATCACCAACCTGTAGACAACTGATGTTACTGTTATAGGATGGTAGTTGTTTATGTCAGCTTTGTCCCCGTTTCCTTTATATATCATGCTCATCTTGCCAAGTTCCCATCCATCAGGAACTTCACCATCGATTATTATTTTGCTCCCTGCCTCTCTCAAAGCCTGCTTAGACTTCGGACCTAATGTCTTTATCAGCATAATTGAAATGCCAATTGGGCCTGTTGATGTACTACTAGGAACCCTCTTCTCAGCCCTTTCCCACTCTCATTGTGAAATGGAGCCATTGCGCCACTTGTTTCATCCTTGTCTATTCTGGTGCATAAAGCACTTTTTTGTTGAATATTTTCTTTCACCCCTGTTCTTATATATTCAATAGCTTCGTCCCCTTCTAGACTAGCACCTTGAGCTGCAGTTTTAAACCTCTGCTCTAGGCTCGTCTCATTTCCTAGGGAGTTCAGATGGTTCCAAAATTTTGCAGTTCCCTTTCTATATTTTTATGTACTTCTGCCAGCCACTAAGCTCCCTTTCTTCTAATCTTTTCATTGATCATAAGGGATGCATCTCTACTACAACTTAGAGAGGTTTCTTATTTTTTTTCAACATCATATGTCGATTCACCCCGCTGCTTAGCATGTCTGTGTTCCTTAGAGGCTTCCTGACGTTTTGCTATGGCTCTCGTAACTTCCTCATTGCACCAACTTTTGGGTTGGTGTCTTTTTTTCGGGGTGACTTGTCACGTGCCTTATGAAGCTCTAGCTCAAACAGTCTTATTGATTCGTGTATGTCCACAGTGTTTTATTACCCTCAGTGATCACTTTCTGAATTTGTTTAGTAGCTATTTCTTTTTGCCTTTCCGAATAAAAATTTCTTTTAGTTGTTGATCTTGTCTCCTTCCCACTTTCACTGCTCTTCCAGAACTTAGCTTGATACGTTTTGATCACTACCCAGACTTCTGGAGCCACCTTCATCTATGTGCATTCCCTTGAGCTTATCATACATCCTATGTTACATCAGTGCGCAATCTATCGTCTACTGCAGCCTTCCTACCTCCCATGTTATTTGCCTTTCACACTTCTTGGTACTGTTGGAAATGATGAAATCATGCCTTTCACACATATCCATGATCATTTTGCCTGTCGGGTTGGTATACCCATCTGTATCTTTTATGTGCGCATTCATATCTCCTAGTATAGTTATCTCGCACTCTGCTCCTAACTCCTCATTGTCGTTTGATATACACTCTACCATTGCCTGGTTTTCCTCTCTGGCCTTTGCTCTAGTCCAAAAGTACACGAAACCAAGGAGCGTCATTTGCCCGGCCACTTTCTCGTTTAGCCATAAATGTTCGTTGCACTCCTGCTTGACCACTTGCCAGCCTGTACTTTTATGAATGAATGCCCCTATACCACCTCCTTTTCTGCTGCCTTCTGTTCTATTACAATATTGCCACGCGTAGTCCAAATTGTTAGGAGGTTGTCCCATTTCCCTAAGATGTGTTTGTACAAAACCGCATACCATCGGCCTCTCCTTCCTTAGCTGTTCTTCTACCTCTTCCCACTTCAGCCTGTTCCTGCCGCCCTGCATGGTAATATACCTTATGTCTGAATTGGCTCGGCACTCGTGGCTACGTCACTTTCTGCCCCGGATTCTACCTATCTTAGATACTGGTGCCACTTTGGAATCGTATATATCCATACCACCTGTCAAAGAGTCTCCCCGGTTGTTTTCCTTGTTACTTGCTATCCTGCACACTGAAGGGCCCGCGTGCCCACGAGAAAAGCCACTGCGTGTCCTGCAAGTCGCCAACCCACCTGATGACCTAGCTGCCCATCGAAGTCAATTCTGTCTCATTGAAAACCACCCCACCTCTGCACCTCTCTGTTTATTTCTACCACATCAAAGCCTTTCTCTCGACTCATCCGCCATATTTCTTGGTTTGCGTTGACAACCGCTTTTTGCAGGTTGCTGTCACGCACCGGTTCTTCCGGTATTGTGCATATCACTACCTGTACCTGAGCAGAAGTGGTGCGCATGTTATCGCCCCCTTTCTCCAGCGTGGTTGCTAGTCCTGCTATATCTCCATTTAAGACATCGTTTAAACTACCTGAAATTATCACGAGGTTTCGTCTATCAGCCGTAGTTTTGAGTTTTGCGCTCGCTTGCCTCATGACTGCTTCCAGCTTGCGTCCTGGGAACGCCCCTACTACAACCTTCTTGTCACCTTTCACCCTCTCTTTGATTGCTTCTGTGCATTGATTTAAATTCGAGTTACCGGCGATTATCACATACTGTGCCTTTTCAGCTGGAGCATCCTGCACCTGGGGATTACTTGCACCTGTGACGCCAGCTGCTTTGTCCCCTCCCAGCCCCACCATCACTTCGCTAAGGCTGGGTCTTGCGACAATTGAACCAGCTGAACCTGTTTTTTTTCAAACTTGCTTGCTCTTTCTTCTTCGCTGTTCTGGTTGCCGGTTACATACTGTTCTCTCCGTAGGCCGCTCCTTTGTTCAGCTTCACTAGTGCTTCCTCGGCGGACTTCATCCTTTCTCCCATTGCCTCGTTTTCTCTTGACCTGTCGCCAACGCAGTCTCCAGCTCGGTGATTCTCATCAGCAGATTACTCTGGGCAACCATCATTTTCTCCAATTTATCCTTGACCTCACATTGCCTACACTTCGCGTCAGCCTCTTCTCCATCAGCTTGTACACTTGGGTTCATTTTCAAACCCACCCCGCATCCTGAACACATGACAGTCTTTTTAAACATGTCTTTCTGACACCAATTGTCCATATGACTTGTCTCACTCAATAATTACAAAACTCGAGCCCTGCCCTACGAAAAAGAAAAAGTCTAAGCTCTACTACAAAAATTTGCTTGTTCAATGTACGTGCACCTCCCCTTGGGGTGGCAAGAGAAAAAACAAGAAAAAATCAAATACACACATGCGCACAAACTAATAAATACCTGGTGACTGACTCCCGAAAAAGCCGTACAATGTAATAAGTGCAACAAAGATTTTAACTTCTGCGTTATTAATTAAAAAGACAAGCTCGAAACATGCAAAACCACTTATCTGCGCAGTCGATCGGGGGCGCTCAAAAACACGTCCATCCACCGTGACTATCCTCGCGCGAGAAAAGCCCGTGCTATCACACGTACTGTGAGCCCATGTTGGCACAAGTTGGATGGATGGATGGATGGATGGATGGATATGGCTGTACCCTTTAGATCGGGCTGTGGCTAGCGCCACCAAGCCGTAATACCTAAGGATCCAAAAACTATATTTTTTTCCTTAAAAAGTGAGTTTGAGGATTCGTACTTTGCAGTGAAGAGTTTAGTTTTCACTCGTGCCTTGACTTTAGCCACCAATCAGATAACCTCCTTCTAGCTAAGTCTACCCGCTTAAAGTTTATTCTGCCCTCCCGGTCCCTAAACCCCAGTGCTTTGAAAAACTCTGCGCCATCATCCTGAACTATAGGGTGAAGCCCTTTACAGAACATTATCAAGTGTTCGGAAGTTTCTTCTTCTTCTCCACACGCACTGGATACTGTGTCTACCCCTTCGTATTTGGCCGATATGTCTTGGGCCAAATACGCATACACACGTACAAACGTGTGCCAGCGCCACCTAGCGGTTTCCTCCCGAGGCATTGCGCGCTAGACGGCGCTTTCGTCACACTTTTCTATTCTATCCACCGTACCTGTGTTCCGCTAGCCACACGACGCCGGTCTTGAGGGCTAGGAGGAGCCCTCGCTCGCGGCAGGTGAAGCGAGTCGCTGGCATAGGAGGAGGGGGGCGTCCGGCGCCAACCCGAGCGTCGGTATGTCGCGCATTAGCTCCCGGCGAAGATGGTTGCGTGCCGAGTCGAATTAGCTTGCACAGTCGGTTATCGGTGTCTCGGTGGAGTGTGCTCGTTCGGCAAGTTCGTCTGCAGCCTCGTTCCCCGCGATGCTGACGCGTGATGGGAGCCGAACTCTTCGGTTTTCCACTTCTGGCTACCTGCGAGCTGCCAAAGCCAGTCAGAGTGCGCTCATTTTTTTTCGGGCTGCTCCGTCGCCCTCGCGGCGCACTTCCGTTTGACGTTCATTTTTCTCTGGATGCTTCTTGCGACTCGCGGGGAGCCCGAAGGTCGCCAGACGCTTCCAGGACAATTTAGTCGTGGAAGCTCTCTGGAACGTTATGGGCAGGTTTCGGGCTAGCAGCAACGAAAAAGATAGGCGCTCGGCGCCATCATTGTAAGGACTCAACGGATAGCAATGTGGGCGCTTGAGGACTGTGCCAGACACATGGAAGGAGGAAATATCTTAGGAGAGGCCCCGACGTCACTCGTTGTGAGGATGTGGTGTAGCCGGAAGTCAGCCAGATTGGCTGGGCAAATTCTCGTCTTTTGTTTACATTCGAATGTAAAGCAGAAGACGCGAATCTCTCTCCGGCTCGGAAAGCACGTGAGCTGCGCAGCGCGCGTGTCGTGACGATCCGAAACCAATGAAACGGGGCTCAACACTCTGGGCCAGCGCGACACCTTCGGCGAAATCATTTCGTCCAAGTATTAACAGCAAGGAACAGCTCACCGACAACGAAGCAAGTACAAGAGAACGCGCGCTAGATGCACTGACAGCGGCAAGTCTTTTCACGTCATTAATTCAGCAACTGTACGGACAACACGATCGGTCGTGCGCCTTCTACGGTTGCATTCCGCCACGCGGCCGACGCAGCTCCCGGCCATTGTGCCCGTGTTCCGCGTGAAACACACCGGCGTCAGCATTCTGCGACCGTGGTTACTTTGAACACGGTGCAAGAGACACTGGAACGCGGTTGCTCTAAGCAACGTTACTAGCATTGGCTCTAACGTTGAGATTACAATGCTGGGGGAGTGTAACAATCGGAACAGAAAAGGTGTTTCATTACGCACATACAAGTTGTTACTGTTCACATACCAAGCACGAAACTACGTATGTGCACATGGTCCTCATTGCGTCTTGCTGAGCACAACAGTTTCGTCCTTTGCCACAAACAGGAGCACGGCCCAACCGTCAGTGACCTGCAAGGCGTTCGTCGTCGTTTCGCTTAGTCATAGTGCCCAACGCAATATCGCGGAACACTTCAAATGCATGCTTCATGTGTCATCCACCGCATGACACATGGATATGCGCTCGTTCTATGCTCTGTTTAGGCCTCGTGGTGAACGGAAGTTTTTTGTAAACGTTGCTAATAGTACAGTAACTGCCAGGAGAACACTACACAACCAATAACACAGCACAGAGCACGGATATTGTCCGCTACGGCTCAGCACGAGACCTATGAAGGCACACATACCAGCCGCGGCCACTCACTGCTAGACCAGCTACACTGCGCTACACGTAACCATTGCAACACCGCCATTGTGCCCAGTGATAATGGCCGCCATGATGTCATTTCCTCCACACTTTTGACGTAGCGCGCCGGCTGGGCATCTCCTTTCATATCCTTTTTCCGTGGCTAGACCCGTGGCATGCACGGCCGGGCTTGACTGCACCTGCGCGCTCCGTTCTTGAGGCCTTCGCAACGGGTGTAGCACATGCCTCTCGCCACTCATTGAGGGGGGTGCTGGGACCCTGCCAAACTGAACAGGCACTACCAGCATTGATGTACTCAGATAATATACTGCTAATGGATGACGACAAGGAAGATCTGCAGAGATTGATGGACATCTGCAGTAATGAGGGAGATAGGTTAGATTTCAGATTCAGTAAGAAAAAATCAGCACTCATAACTTTCAATGATTATTGAGGTAGTGCGCTTAGAATACAGGAGCTAACGCTAGACATAACAGATAAATACAAATATCCGGGCGTATGGATAAGCAATGGGACCGAGAACCTAAGGGAACACGAAATATACGTGGCGGATAAAAGTAACAGGAATGCAGCAGTGAGGATAGATAGGGCACTCTAGGCTTACAATAGGCATGCTGTGGTGAGAGGAATATGGGAAGGGGTCATGGTTCCTGGTCTGACGTTCGGCAATGCGGACTTCTGCATGACATTAGAGGTTCAAGCAAGATTAGAAATAAGCAACGTGGAACAGGTAGGCTCGCTTTAGGAGCTTACACGAGTACACCAAATCAGGGAGTACAAGGTGATATGGGATGGACATCATTTGAGGCCAGGGAAGCTAGCAGCAAGATAAAGTTTGAGAAGCGAATGAGAGAAATGGAGGAGGAATATTGCGCTAGGAAGGTTTTCAGATACTTGTACACGAAGAATGTCGATACAAAATGGAGGAAGCGAACCAGGAAGTTGACTGGTAAATACTTAGAAAACAGCAGGTGGCCAAACCAAAAAGAACTATCGGTTAAGAAGAAAGTAAAGGAAACGGAGACTGACATGTGGAGAATGGGTATGATTAAGAAGTCCGCACTATTGATCTATCGAACTTTTAAGCAGAAAATTGCCAAGGAAAGGATCTATGATAATACTCGGGGTAGTTCTCTACTGTTTGAGGCCAGGATGGGAGTACTGCGAACCAAGACATATCGGGCCAAATACGAAAGGGTAGACACAGTATGCAGTGCGTGTGGAGAGGAAGAAGAAACTGCCGAACACTTGATAATGTTCTGTGAAGGGCTTCACCCTATAGTTCAGGATGATGGCGCAGAGTTTTTCAAAGCACTGGGATTTAGGGACAGCGAGGGCAAAATAGATTTTAAGCGGGTAGACTTAACTAGAAGGAGGTTATCTGATTGGTAGCTAAAGTCAAGGCACGAGTGAAAATTAAACCCTTCACTGCGAAGTACGAATCCTTTACTTCATTATTTAAAGGAAAAAAAGGCTACTGAGCACCGTAGCCATTTTGAAGAAGGGAGAGTGCGCGCAAACTTGAGAGAAACCCCTTGCAGGGAGTGGGGCGAGCGCTTAACGAGTGAACAAAACTAAAAAGAGAAATGCTCTGACGTCGTCAGAGCATTAGCGAGTTTTTGGGACTTACTACTGTCCGTAGAGCCCTCAGAGTCTGTGGTCGGTGGGTGGGCTCGTTTGGTGGCTGAACGGTCTATTTCCATGGCGCTGGCACCGACACTCGCACCGGCGGCCGCACCTGGAATCTGGTAACTGGGGTTTGACAGGCTCAATTTGCGGGTCCGAGCTGAGTACTTGCTGGCGCGGGCGCTCGTCGTTGTCTGTGGCATAATCACTGTTGTGGTCCTGTCTGGGCCGATGATCGGAGCGTCTGCACGTCCCATCGTTCGGGTGCCGCGTCCCATCGAAGCTCTCGGCGCCTCGGAGCTGGTGGTGCCAACTGTGTCAGAGCTGTAGCTCTCGTGGTCACTGCTAAGTACGGGCACTCGGGCTTCGGCTTTGGATGAGCTGTGTTCTTCGTAGGCGTCCGGCGAGAAGTCGCTGGTCTCGGACGGGGTGTGAAGGGTTGACGAGGCTTTCTCAGACAGGGGAGGCAGGTCTCCTGCGTCTTCATGGGCATCAGTGTCGCTTGTGGCAGTGTCGCTCGCAGGCTTGAGCTCCGGATAATCATCTTGCAATGCGGGCGTGAGGTTGGTGCACGCTTTTTCTTCGGTTGCCGCTGCTGCAGCCGCTGCGAAGGACTTCGGACGTACGCAGTCAGCTGTTGCATGGCTGCCCGAGCACTTGCGGCATGGTTCTGCGCATCCCTCTGTGGGATGTCCTAACACGTTGCAGCGCATGCAACGGGGCGTGGCACAATCTTTGCGATGCGGCCAGCATTCCTGCACTTAAAGCACACTTTCTTGACACCCCGGTAGTCACACATGACATTGTAGCCTTGGACTGTCAGAAAGTTTGGTATTTGGCTTTTCATTTCCACACGCGCCACACGGACACCTGTGCGAACCCCAGGGCGGCCCTTGAACACTGGCTCGTGGATATGTTGCACGTTGCCGTAGGCGGAGAGAGCAGTTGCTGGGGCTGCGTCGCTTACCCACAGCAGTACCCGGAAGACAGTGACGTTGACTATTTCAGGACCTACGCTGACTAGTGGAACTGATTCGCCGTTCAAGAGAATGGCGCCCCGGCTCTTCAGCTTGGTGGATGCATGGACGTTTGCGGCTGCGGTGCTGAACTTTGCACCTCCCATGTGCTGGAGGGACTTGATACCGGCTGGGCCGGTTACTGCTTCGAGGGCATCTATGATGTCGTCGACGGTGCTCCCCTCTGGAGCGCTGAAGTTAAAGCAATGAGCTTTCGGCGGTGGTGCTGCGAAAGCCATCACACTTTCGTCCTGGCCCTGGCTCCCGCGGCTTGCGCTGTGGTGCCCGGGCGTTGGCTCACGATGAAGGCCTGGACAGAGCAGGGGGGTTGTCCAGGGATTCACTTGATGCTCCATAAGCTGGGGTCGACGACTGGCAGCGTGCCTGGTCGCGGGAATCCCGCCACCAGGTAACCGGCAAACGGGGCGTTAGCCGTCGATCAACTACTGAAGCGGCGAAGTGCGTCGGCATTTATACTCTTGCCGTCGAATGTTCTAGCGTTATCGCTGGTGGTGGCGTATGTTCTAGAATAATCTGTACAGTTCGCAGAGTGGGCGTGCTCTTATAGAAATGATCTACTAAAGTCCGGAAGCTTCTCGTAAACTGCAGGCGCAGTTTGCGCTGAGAATTGTGTAGTGTTTTGGGGCGACAACAAAACTTGAGAAATGGAACGTGACGTATAATATCCTCCCCCGCTATACGTCATTACCGAGTGTTGTTAGGATGGCAGGGCACCTCGCTGTCGCATGCACACCTGGTCAGCGCACAGGACCAGATGGTGTAATCTCCGCGGTTACGGAAGCTTCTACTAAGTGACGTTAATGAGAAAGTCGATGGAGCCCGAGCGTGAAAACGGCTACTAACAGAGGGGGACCGATACACGGCCTGGCATGGGATAGAGTGAAACGCGGAGAACCTATGCCCTCTCGTGTTGTACTTCATAACGTGGTATTTACCAGTTTAGGGCCTGTTATGAAAATGTTTCTGCGATTGGTTGTGTTGATGCGAGTCCCAACGCATGATGGGGTTGTGTGTGGAACCTTTGTTCAACCGAGGTTTCAAAAGAGGATGTTTGAATCTGAAATGGGAGGAGAGCGGTGCTTTGGGCTTGGACTTGGCAGACGCCTGACGCTGCAATAAAGCGTCTCTTCACCGGAATACGGCTCTTCTATCGCGCTGCTACCGTGCACTCGAGTCATCGAGGGGACCCATTCCGAACCTCAAAATCTTACCTCCTTAGCTAGTGTAGAAGCTAGTCGAGGAGGAGGAAATGAACTGACATGAAACAGCCTCTTAACAATCCGGACTACGCGTGGGGAGATTGTAATAGAACAGAAGGCAGCAGAAATGGGGGTGGTATTGGGGCATTCATTCATAAAAGTACAGACTGACAAAGTGTCAAACAGGAGTGCAAGGAACATTTATGGCTAAAAGGGAAAGTGGCAAGGCAAATGACGCTCGTGGGATTTGTATACTTGTGGACAGGGGCAAAAGCCAGAGAGAAAAAGCAACAAATGCTCCAGTGCATAGGAAATGACATTGACGTACTAGGACAAGAGTGCGAGGTAACTATATTAGGAGGTATGAATGCACACATAGAAGATATGGATGCATATACTGACCAAACAGGCATAATGCTAATGCATATGTGTGAAAGGTTTAATTTAATTCATTTGCAACAGCACTGAGAGATGCGAAGGGCAGATAACATAGGAGGTTGGAAGGCTGTAGTCGACGATAGATTATGAAATAAGGTCACATGGAATGTATGATCGGCTAAGGGTGATAGGCATAGCTGAATATGAGTCCAGAAGCTTAGGTAATGATCACAAACGTATCAATCTGAGTTTTGGAACAGAAATATATTGGAAAAGTTGCATTACGAGCAACCACACGATAACATTTATTCAGAAAGGCAAATAGAAAAATCAATTAAAAAGATTAAGAAAATCATCACCGAGGATACTAAAACAAGGTGGACGTACACAAATCTAAATCGGTTGTTTGAGTTAGAGCTTGCTAACGTACGACTGAAACAAACCGGGTAAAGCAAGTACAAATCCAAGAGCTGGTGGGATGAGAAAGTTAAGGGAGCCATAGTAAGACGCCAGGAAGCCTCCAGGGAACACAGGTATGCTAAACAAAGGGGTGAACCGGAAGATGATGTCAAGAGAAAATAGGATAACTTTTTGAGCTACAGAAGGGAAGCGTCCGATTTGATCAGTGAAAAAATTAGTAGAAAGGGGGCCTAGTGAATGGTGGAAGTAAACAAAAAGGATACAAAGACAGCTGCAACGTTATGGAACCATCTCAATTCTCTCACTATTAGGACAAGCATGAAACAGAGGTTTATCATTACAGTTCAAGGGGTCAGAGTAGAAGGGGATGATACAATGAAAGAAATAAAAACAATGATGACAGAATAATATAAACACCAAGACAGCGCTGCATGCACCATATGAGGATGGACCAATTAGCTCAGAGGCTCCACTGGGACCAGAAGAGTGGGAAAGGGCAGAGAAAATAGTCCGTAATAGCACATTAACAGGCTCTGATGGCATCCCAACCATGCTAATAAAGAAACTATGCACAAAGTATAAACAAACATTAGGAGAGGCAGCGAGCAAAGCAATAACGGTTGGCCTTGCTCCCAATGCGTCGAAACTAAGCAGGATGAGCATGATTTATAAAAGAAAGGGGGACAAAGCCGATATAAACAACTACTATCCTATAACAGTGACATCAGTAGTTTACAGGCTGGTGACGCAGGTAGTAAAGGAAAGACTACAGACATAGGTGGAGAATGACGGGGGTGCTGGGAGAACTCCAAAATGGGTTCCGTAAACGAAGGAGGTCGGAGGACAATCTGTTTTCATTGATGCTGTTGTTATGGCGTTTATTAGCCGGCACACAGCGAGTCTACACAATGGCGACAGTAACGGCCAAAACACGGGGTCTCCGCACGAGCGGCGTTCTTTTTGGGCAGACCAACTAGAAAGCACATAAGAGTTCGACCCACTTCAGTGTTCGGCGGCTTCTGTAAAATTACCCCGGGGTCGAAGAGGGAGCCACCTGGCGACCTAACAGCTTGTCACTACGAGCGGGTCATAGTAAGCCTTCAGGCGCTCCACGTTGACTATGTCGCGCCCGCGGCGGCGCATGTCCGAAGATTGTTCAATTGGCTCAATAAGATAGTTGACCGGAGATGTGCGCTCGATCACATGGTAGGGACCTTCATATTTCGGGAGTAGTTTGGAAGAAAGGCCAGCTACAGAGGTCGGGATTGAGAGCCATACAAGGGAACCAGGAAGGAAGGTGGGCTCAGAAGTGGCGGAGCCATCACGAATACTCTTCTGCCACTCTTGCTCATGCGTCGTAAAAGTCTTGAGCTCGCGACACTCTTCAGCAAGCCTGGCGGTCTCGGAAATAGGTGTACACTCAGATGTATCCGGCGTGTACGGGAGTATCGTGTCGATGGTGTGTGACGGGTGCCTTCCGTACAGCAAAAAGAAAGGTGAAAAACCAGTCGTGCTCTGAGGGGCGGTGTTGTAGGCGTAGGTGACGAAGGGCAGTATGGTATCCCAATTCATGTGGTTGGCGGCGACATACATCGACAGCATGTCGCCGAGAGTGCGGTTAAAGCGTTCGGTCAGACCATTCGTCTGCGGGGGGTAAGCAGTAGTTTTGCGGTGGACAGAATGGCACTCAGTGAGAATGGCATCGACGACTTCTGACAAGAAGACACGGCCTCGATCGCTGAGAAGCTCCTGGGGTGGACCGTGGCGCAATATAAATCGATGTAGTAGGAAGGACGCAACATCACGCGCAGTAGCCGCAGGGAGAGTGGCGGTTTCGGCGTATCGCGTTAAATGATCTACGGCGACGATGGCCCAGCGGTTGCCAGTGGACGTCAGAGGAAGTGGTCCGTACAAATCGATACCTATGCGCCCAAACGGACGGTCAGGGCAAGGTAGCGGTTGCACACCGGCTGGTGACATGTGTGCGGACGGTTTGCGGCGTTGGCAAGCGAGACAGGAGCGAACAAACTGCTGGACGTAGCGGTACATCCCGCGCCAGAAGTAGCGTTGTCTAAGGCGATGGTAGGTTTTGAATACCCCAGAGTGCGCGCACTGTGGATCAGAATGGAAGGATTCACATATCTCCGACCGCAGACTGCGGGTTATCACGAGTAGCCACTGCCGGCCATCGGCGTCGTAATTGCGTCGGTGTAGGAGGCCGTCACGAATGGCGAAATGGTGAGCTCGACGACGCAAGGCACGCGTGGATTGCGTTGCGGACGGATCAGAGAGCAAGTCGATCAGTTGGGCGATCCAATTATCCTTTCGCTGTTCGGTAGCGATGATGTCAACATCAATGGCAGAAACAACAACCGAGGATATTGAGCAGAGCACGTTAGCTTCAGGCAGAGGGGAGCGCGAGAGGGCGTCGGCGTCAGCATGCTGGCGTCCGTTGCGGTAGAGGACGCGGATGTCGTAGTCTTGTAAGCGAAGAGCCCAACGGGCGAGGCGGCCTGAGGGATCCTTCAATGATGACAGCAAGCATAGTGCATGATGATCAGTGACGACATCGAATGGGCGACCATACAAATAAGGTCGAAACTTTGTAAGAGCCCAGACGATCGCCAGGCACTCTTTTTCCGTGACGGTGTAGTTTGTCTCGGCTCTTGTGAGCGTACGGCTTGCATATGCCACAACATAATCAGGGAACCCGGGTTTGCGCTGCGCCAGGACAGCGCCGAGGCCTACACCACTGGCGTCCGTGTGCACTCCTGTTGGGGCCGTAGGGTCATAGTGGCGGAGAATGGGAGGAGACGTCAACAAGTGGCGGAGCTTCAAGAACGCGTTGTCGCACTCTGACGACCACGAATTGAGGGGCCCGTTACTTCCGAGGAGCTTCGTCAGCGGTGATATGATCATGGCAAAGTTTTGTATAAAGCGTCGGAAGTATGAGCACAGGCCCACGAAACTACGCAGTTCTTTGACGGACGCAGGTTTTGGGAATTCGGCCACGGCCCGAAGCTTGGCTGGGTCAGGAAGAATGCCATCCTTGGACACGACGTACCCTAGGATGGTGAGTTGGCGTGCTGCAAAGCGGCACTTCTTCAGATTTAGTTGCAAGCCGGCATTGCTCACACGTGCGAAAACGTCTTTGAGACGTTGGAGATGGGTGGAGAAACTGGAGCGAAGACAACAACGTCATCGGGGTAACACAAGCACGTGTGCCATTTCAAGTTGCGCAGAACGGTGTCCATCATGCGCTCAAATGTCGCAGGTGCATTACACAGACCAAACGGCATGACGTTGAATTCGTACAAGCCGTCGGGTGTGATGAAGGCAGTCTTCGGTCGAGCGTCATCAGCCAGGGGTACTTGCCAGTACCCCGAGCGCAGATCGAGAGAAGAAAAAAATTGGGCTCCGTGAAGGCTGTCAATTGCGTCGTCGATGCGCGGCAGTGGGTAGACATCCTTGCGAGTGATCTTATTGAGCCGTCTGTAGTCCACACAGAACCGCACAGTACCATCTTTCTTAGCAACAAGAACAACACGAGACGCCCATGGACTGTCCGAGGGCCGAATGACGTCGCGTCGGAGCATATCGTCAACCTGCTCGTTAATTTGCCGGCGTTCAGCAGGCGACACGCGGTATCGACGTTGCCGTAATGGTGGATGGGCACCAGTGTCAATACGATGCGTAACAGTGGACGCGCGACCGAGAGAACTTCGCCCGACATCGAAAGAAGAACGGTATTCTTGCAACAGGTCTAGAAGCTGGGAACGCTGTACTGACGTAAGGTTGTCATCAATGAATGGGCCAAATACATCAGGAGATGATGGGTCAGAAGTAGAAACAGCACTGATGGTACGTGAATCGGGACAACGCGAGTCTTCGGGTACGTCCAGGACTTGTGCGTCGTCGACTGGTTCCACTCTGCCGAGACATAACCCTCGAACCAAGGTAACAGTGTACAGGGATGGGTTGGTCACAAAAATAGCGGCGTTGCCCTGGGTGATTTACACGGTCGCGAAAGGTACTAGCAACCCTTTCCTGCTGCAAGAGCGGTCAGATGGCGAAACGAGTGCAATGGTGTCGGAGAGACCGACGCAGCAGACAGACACAGCCGTCGTCGAGTTTGGAGGCACTGTTGTATCGTTTTTCGTTAGAATCTTGCTCAGTGTCGAGGGACTGTCTTCTGGCGTCAAATGCGAGAAGGGTGAGAGCTCAATTTCGGCGGCGGCACAATGGATGACGGCGTCATGGCGGGAGAGAAAGTCCCATCCGAGGATGACGTCATGAGATGATGATGAACTGGGCGACGTACAGAACGTCCTGGATGACAAGGCGAGCTGTGCACCCTGCTGTAGGATTAATACGATGTGAGCTAGCGGTGCGAAGGGACAGTCCAGAAATCGGTGCCGTCACTTTTCGAAGCAAGCGGCAAACGTTTTCGCTCAGAACTGATACCGCAGCTCCAGTGTCAATAAGAGCAGATGCATGAACACCGTCCACAAGCACGTCAATGACATTAGATGGGCGGCTCTGAGGGCTTTCACAATGCGATAGCGTCGCAGTCCTTGCCTCTGGGACTGCGACGACTAGTTTTCCCGCTCATGAGCAGAAGAACTTGGCCGCATGGGGGACAGGGAACGACGTCGTGGAGACGGCGACCTTTGAGCAGACGGACCTGGGTGAGACGACA
Organism: Rhipicephalus annulatus; assembly: GCA_013436015.1. Taxonomy (NCBI): domain Eukaryota; kingdom Metazoa; phylum Arthropoda; class Arachnida; order Ixodida; family Ixodidae; genus Rhipicephalus; species Rhipicephalus annulatus. The sequence continues at coordinate 640,100 of WOVY01009927.1, read as the reverse complement.
GTGGCACAGACGGCAGTTCCTCGTTATACGAACGGCTAAGGTGGCCAGCAACAGGAGAAGAAGTGGGAGCCGGCTGTAGTCGAGAGCAATAACGGGCTACGTGACCGGCGTAACCACAAGCAAAGCAGATGGGCCGGTTGTCGGGTGTGTGCCATCGGTTTGCCGGGGTGGGTCTCGCCCGGAACGGTGGCTGGAAAGGCTGCATGGTGGGCTGAAAATGAGGCTGGGGGGTTGCGCCAACATACGCAGCCAGCATACCCGCTGCAAGGGACGGAGGTCGTGCGGCAGCTTCGGCGTAAGTCACTGGTGCAGGCGCTTGAACTACTGGAGGCGGCCTTGCGACCACTTGGGCGTAACTTGGGGGTGCAGGGGCCGGAAGTTGTTTTGGGTGGTACGCAGGCATGACCTCCGCTATTTCCTGCTCAATCGCTCGGCGGATGAGTGGAAGAATGGTAGTGGCCGATTTTTGAGCAGCCGGTGGGGGGCAAAGGGCAGGAGAGAGAACTGCCGCGCGATTTCCTCACGTATGAAGGACTTGAGATCTGCCAGCAGTGCCACCTGATCACAGGTCGCTTCCAAGCCTGCAAGCCCTGCATCTCGTGGTGTGGAGCGACGGGTCATCGAACGCTGCCGGCGGAGCTCCTCGTAGCTCTGGCACAGCGTGATGACCTCAGCTACTGTGCCTGGGTTTTTGGCAAGCAGCATCGTGAAGGCATCATCGTCAATGCCCTTCATGACGTTCCGGATCTTGTCTGATTCGGACATGCTGTCGTTCGACTTCTTGCACATGTCCAGGACATCTTCAATGTAACTGGTGAATGACTCACCGGCCTGCTGAGCGCGTTCGCGTAAGCGCTGCTCGGCTTGCAGCTTGCGAACGGCAGGGCGGCCAAAAACGTTGGTGATAGCAGTCTTGAAACCGGACCAGGTTGCAAACTCGGACGCGTGGTTGGTGTACCACAAACTTGCAACGCCCGCAAGGTAGAACACCAAGTTTGTCAACTTGCCGTCCTCGTCCCATTTGTTGGGGATGCTCACGCGCTCGTAAATGGCGAGCCAGTCCTCCACGTCAGTGCCATCGGCGCCCGTGAAGATGGGTGGATCGCGGATCCTGGGGACACTGGGACATGGGGGTGGCATGCGAGGAGGCGTTTGCTGAAAGGCGTCGTGGGACATGGTAGATTGCAGCGTACGTGAGCGTAGTTCCAAGGGCATCGAAGGGGATCGTAGCACCCTCCACCAATTTGTCATGGCGTTTATTAGCCGGCACACAGCGAGTCCACACAATGGCGACAGTAACGGCCAAAACACGGGGTCTCCGCGTGAGCGGCGTTCTTTTTGGGCAGACCCACTAGAAAGCACATAAGAGTTCGACCCAGTTCAGTGTTCGGCGGCTTCTGTACACTGTGTATTGAAATAGCGGGAAAAGAACACAGGTCCCTGTGGCTGGCATTTCTAGATATCAAGGGAGCTTACAATAGCGTGATTCAAGAAGAATTGAGGGAAACACTGGACACACTAGATGTGGAAGATAGAATAACTAATTTTCTATAGGATATCTATAAATGTAACAAGGTAGTTATGAAATGGGACGAGCACATATCTGAACCTATAGAGATACAACGCGGGCTTGGACAAGGATGTTCCTTGTCACTTTTGTTATTTATGCTGTGCCATAAGGGACTAGAAGCCAAATTAGAGGGGAGTCGATTTGGATTCAGCCTCTCTTTTGCCAAGCAAGGAAAACACACTTAACAGTTATTACCAGCATTGATGCATGCAGATGATATAGTATTCATGACCGACAACAAGGAAGATTTGCAGGGATTGATAGACATCTGTGGTAATGAGGCAGATCGGTTAAATTTGAAGTTCAGCTGAGAAAACTCCGCAGTTACGAGTTTTAATGATAACAAAGGCAGTGAGCATAAGATACAGGAAGTCACGTTACAAATAGTGGACAAATACAAATACTTGGGCGTATGGAAACATAACGGGGCTGAGTATCTAAGGGAGCACGAAAGATACGTAATGACTAAGGGCACCAGGAATGCAGCTGTAATGAAAAATAGGGCACTTTGGAACTACAGTAGGTATGAAGTTGTGAGAGGTATTTGAAAACGTGTCATGGTTCCCGGTTTGACGTTCGGCAAGGCGGTCTTGTGCATGAAACTTGAAGTTGAAGCAAGATGGGAAATTAAATAACGTAGCAGTGGTAGACTTGCTTTGGGAGCACGCGGGAATTCCCAAAATGAGGGGACACAGAGGGACATGGCGTGGACATCATTTGAGCGCAGGGAAGATAGCAGCGAGATAGAATTTAAGGAGCGATTGAGACAGATGGGAGAGGAGAGTTGGGCTGGGAAAGTTTTCAGTTACTTGTATATGAAGAATGTCGATAGTAACTGGTGGAAACGAACTAGAAAATTGTCAAGCAACTATTTACACAACAGCAGAATACCGAGCCAAAAGGAAACACCGGTTAAGAAGGAGGTAAAAGAAACAGAGAGGGACATGTGGAAGATGGGAATGCTTACGAAATCATCACTGGAGACCTTCCGAACCTTAAAGCAGGAAATAGCATGGGAAAAGGTATACAATAATTCTTGGGGCAGTTCTATGCTCTTCGAGGCTAGAACGGGAGTATTGCGGACCAAGACGCACCGAGAAAAATACAAATGCACAGATACGTTATCTAGTGCGTGTGGAAAGGAGGAGGAAGTAGCTGAACATTTGATATTGTTCTGTAAAGGGCTCCACCCCATAGCCTATCTGATAATCTCGCAGAATTTTTTGAAGCATTGTAGTTGAGGGACAGTGAAGGTGTTACAAGCTGCCACTCTAGCATCGCCAGCGCGAAGTCGGCGACGGGAATGACAGCAGGTTGGTTCGTTCCGTACGCAAGCAGAGACAGTGAAGAGATCAGAGACGTGAGAAAACAAAAGAAACTTTACTCTAGTGATATTGCAGCACACGGGATCTAGTACAACACTTCAATACAACTACCAAAATACATCAACACTTGATACAACAAAAATTCATATAAAAAGCAATAAATCAGCTTACGAGAGAGAACTATTACAAACTACACAAACTAACAACAATAGAACTACGGAGGAGAAAGTTCGAAGATATAAACAGGTGAAGGCATACGTGTGATGACCGGCAGTGTTGCGTCCCCGACGATCGAATGCGAGAAGTCGAAGAGAGCTCTGGCACGACTGCGATGTCGGCGGTGTTGCAACGCTGGTGGCTCCGGGAGGCTCGTGCTTGCAGGTGACCTCGCGCAGGTTGAGCTAACTCGAGGCGAAGTCCCGATGTCTACGTTGCAGACGTGAATATCGCGTCACAACTAGACGAACGGCTAAACTTAGGTGGCCAGCCGATACAGAGCCACACTAAAAACTTCTAGAAGAGATACTTGTTGATCTGTTTCTAAATCATGTTGGTCAGTAACTAGCCTGCCTAGCAGGGCAAAATCCTGCGCCTAAATCCCCCTCGTGTCCCCTCGCTCTCTTCCTTGGAGACAAGAGACCTGTACATGGGTCCAATCATGCGCGTTTCATTGTTGGAAACTCCGCCCCAAAAATATATTCACCCCACCCTTTTTTAATTAGGAGAGGGCCCTCAAATAGCGAGAGTGACAACCTGTTGGGGTGCTGTCATACGGCTTGGCCACCAGAAGTTTTCCCGTGGGAACGGTCAGACTGTTTAGCTCTTAGCCTGTGCGTCCCGTAGTCTAAACCTTGTTCAGGGTACATCGCGGCCTTCTACGACCCTGCAGACGTCGCCGTAGGTACAAAGGGTCAAACATCGGCGGCGACGTTCGAAGAAGAACACCCCATTCTGCACTTCCCGGCTCTCTTTCATGCGCCCACAGTTCCCGCCGGGCAGCGGGGTAGTACGGCGCCCGTTAATTTCCGTGACTCCGGGTCGCAAAAATGGCAGTCCGTGACAAATTGCCGTGACGCCGGGTCGCAAAAATGGCAGTCCGTGACAGAAGGCAAAATATACTTTAAATGGGTAGAAATAACTAGGAATAGGTAAACTAATTGGTGGATACGATCGAGGCGTGAGTGAAATTTAATGCTTGAACACACAGCGATAGTACTTAACTTTATGGCTAGATGGCGAGAGCCACCGCCCAATCTAAAGGGCACAGCCGGATACATCCATCCATCGATCCATCGTCCGCCGCTCCGCACAGAGCGCGAACAAATAAGTTCGGGCGCACTCTCCACTCACCGCGCGTTGAAAAACAAGTTGCTTAATTGTTCAAGGCGCAAAAATGGTTTATTAGACTTCTTATTTGCGTTAGGTGCATCGAGCTTAAGTTTATTGAAAAATGTGTAAGTGTAAGCGCCCGAAGTACAGCTCTCCGCCATCAAACGTGTAGACATTCCGAGGCATGAAAATAAATATTTATTGTTCATAAGTACTGGCAATAATTGAACACTTTCAAATGAAAAACTTTGCCTGACTTCACAAATGTCTTGTTTACAGCCTAAAATGTTTTCTAGCCGGCTTGTGTGTAGGTGGAAGGCCTGTCGTTTGCGTCAATCAGTTGGGTTGTGCGGTTGATGAGAAGAATTCTTAGGAATTTTTTGGCTACGAGATTCGTGGATCGTCGGAATTGGCTGTTGTCAACGTTTTCAGGGCAGCTTAAGATGGGAGCACGTTGCAAGTAGGGCTGGACTGCTGTTTGCAAAACTTCTGGCACATTTCTGCGCGGCAGGTGTTCAGAGGCCTTATTAAAGAAGACCATATCTTGTCCAAAGGAGCTAGAAACTCAGGCCTCGGGTAGTGTACTTCGCCCCTCTCTTGTGCTTGCAGCAGCTTGTACAGCTGATGCTGCTTGTTGTTGGTCGTCAGCAGCGCAGCGCAAGAGTAGCATCTGAGGTCTGTAAAAAGCTTGGTGATGTAACCGCCGAGGTATGCTAAGCCGGTTAAGGTGACATATGGAGACGGACAAGCCTCGTACTCCTACTAAGACCTCAGGTCCTTATCAAGTATATTCGATATCATCACAGCCTCTTCCTCAACTTCCACATTGGATAACTTGATTTCTTTCGGTCTTGGAATGTGCAACTTAGCGATGTTGTCTAGAGAAGTTGTGATGGCCCTAGCATCCATCATGTCATTCCCGCCGCACATTGACCGCTCATTTCCGAAGATTGCTTCGATGGGGTCACTGCTCAGTTTTTTCGTCAGGACATAACCGACGCCGTGCTCCAGGAGGAATTCTGTTGTCTGCACCGTCGACCATGTTGTAAAAAGCAAGGATTTGTGCGTCTCGTTGGTGAAGCCAGCACTCACTGATTCGATGGAACTCTTCTGTATTTTTTCCACATATGAAATAAACTCATCCTTCAGCCACAGTAAGTGATTGTCATCGCTCCTAAAAATGGGAGCTTTGTGACCGCTTCCATTGAATGAAGTGTCATTGATGTCAAATCCTTTCTTGATAGAATTCATGAAGAAAACGGTTGAACTTGCTCTGGCAGCACCTGTGGAATTTCGCTCAAGGTGATTTACGGCTGCAGACATTTGAGGGGCGAATTCTTGAACTACTCGCAGCATATTCATTTTTTTCCAATTAGGAAGGGTAGGCATGTTTCCTCGTCAAATTTCGGGCCAGCTTCACAGTCTTGTGTTTTTGATGCTCATATAATTTCTGCACCAACGCACCACTGATCACTCTTGTGCCATCTGTAAGTTCACGTTCGAGGAACTGGTTTCTAACATTTTTGAGTACGTGACACGGCTCAAAACTCAGAAAGATTCTTGTATCGACTAAAGGTACCATGCACCACAATGCAGAGGACTGTGTTCGCAAAAGCGTTTTTTTCACTGTATTCGCCATGCTACTCTCCGGTGTGTCCTCGAGGCCAAAGACTGCATCAGCCTTCCTATCATAGATGCACTTTTGTTTTATGTTAGCTTCATCCAATAATGAGGCGATATGTGGTTTGCTGCTCAGTAGCGAGACCTCGTGAACCAGATGGTCTTTCATAGCATTGCTTACACTCGAGGATGTTGGGCTTGGACCTATATACCTCTGAAAAGTGCACTTTGCTGGCAGCGTCAGGATCCCCAAAGTGCGAGCGTGACATAGCCTTTTGGGTACAGAAAGTGCCATATCACACACTCCCTAATAACGTTTTCTGGGTACTCTGAATGCTTATCTCCGTAACATTCGATTTGGTACAAAAGAAATTTACACGGTCCTTTTCTCTCCTTTCTGTGCATCTGTTGCGACTTTCTCAACACATGCGCGGTGCTTGCTTTTGCGATAATATGCAGAAGCTTTTTCCTCTTCTTTCAACTGCTGCACCATCTCTCATTTCGAACGATTGTACGACACTTGGGAGCGTAATCTTCCTATCATAGCCAGGTATCGACCCGCGTGATCAGCATTGCTGTTCACTGTTTGCGTACTAATATTTACTGCTTCTTGTTCAGTGAAAGCATCTTGTGAGGTCGCAACATCCAGGTCTGGTCCATTGGTCGCTTCCTTGATGTTTGGCGTAGGGGCGAAGCTCGAGAAACAGGATCTTTGCGACTTCTTTGCACTAGGTGTCATGTAGGAAGGATAGTCCTCGAAGAGACTGGGCGCAGAGTCGGAAAGAAGCTTTTTTGATGCGGCACTCAGGCACATAGTCTACATCGCGGAAGTGTCTACTGCATACGACAGTCGATGCACACACTTCGTCAATAATAAGGTTCTCTATCGCAATATTCTTTTGAAATTTAGCGCACAGTTCAGCATTGCTTGGGAATTGTTGATAAGAAATATCGGGTGTTTTCCTCGAACAGGACTTGCAATACGGAACACAGCAATACAGCATCGCACACCTAATATATATTCATACGTACTACTCGTGCTGAAGGTTGTATGACTGTCTTCTCGAGTCGAAAAATCACTGCAGACTGAACACTGAGAAAGCTTTGAACAAAATGCAGCCGTGGTGGGCAGATACCAAAATAAAGCAAGTCTCACTAGAGGGAAAGAGAAATCGGCAACAACCTGTTTGTAGAGCTTCAAGAGAATTAAAAAAAAGCTGTTTACTTGCCAAAAAGTAGGGATGTCAGTTTTTCTTTCTTAAAATGTTCTTCCACGAACTCAAAGTATAGCGCAGAAATGATTTGACAAGAGAATTTAGTTCGTAAGCAAGTGTCTTGCAAGCGTAAGCAGCTGAATCCTTCACATTATTCATAGATGTGGCTTGCAGTACGAAGGAACGCAAAAGAGCTCGGGGTCTCTGGAATGAATGTTTACAGGTGGCGTTAACACCTCGACAATGCATGCCACTTCTCCAGGGCATGCCGTCCGAAGGGGTTATTCATCGGCAAAAGTCAACTTTTCTTACTTTTATTTTTAACCGTTAGAGATACAAGTCACGTACGTGTTTCAAAGAGCTGTCAAGCAGCAGACTGCAGCTTTTAGCCCTGAAAACCACTACAGTTGTATTTGTAAAAATAAAGAAAAAGAAAATAACCTGCAAAGAGAAAGTGTGCTCGTCATTTCAGTAAGCGACATTTAAGTGCAGCCTCGTTGTCCAACGAGATCAAGGCCCATATTCACAAACGCTCCTCCACTCGACCCTTCACTCGAAACGCTACTTAAGTGGCGTTTTCCCATACACAAACCGCCCTTCACTTGAAACACTTCCTTCACTTGAGAAAATCTTGAGCGTTTCCTCGAGATTGTCAAGGAAGCGATCGAGCTACCTTGAATCGTCCCTCGAGTGAAATATTTGCGCCAGCATCGCGTCCATGGCGGTGCCCGTCTCGCTTTGACGGCGTTGATCGATTAATTTGGCTGCCACCGCCACGTTCTTTCGACAATGACGGTGCGCATTTACTACGGAGCTGTCTTCGAACGGTTCAGCAACGGCTACTGTGGCGCCGGGACAAGCGGGCGTGGTGTCAAGAGGAGCACTCACCAGTGCCGCGATGTGTTGCGTTCCGTGCATGAGCCAGTGGATTACCTGCCTGCGGGTGTGCGTATACTCCGCGTGCGAGTGCTCCATGACTTACTGCGGATTCCAATGCTTTGAAGTGTTTTGATGAAGCTCGCACACCGCATCAGGTCAAGCGTGGTGCGAAAGCTTGACAAGCAAGTGGCATAGCAAACTTTTGATGCGCTGGGTTCACCGTACTTTAGAATGGCTTCCTCTTCGGTGAACCTTTGCTGCCCTAGCCGAAATTTACGACGAAGCACACCTCCGTTAGACGACCATCTGTACCGAGAAGGTAAGTTCTCCTGTGTTATTTTTTATTTTTATCCTGCTTCCGTGAGATTACTATTAAATACAGTTTAGGAAAAGCACAACACAATACATTGGGCGCAATGAGTGCGCTGCTGTAGCTACTACGCGTGAAACATAGCTTCTTTATACAGTGGCTATGCAGCTCACAATACCAATGAACAACCAAGTACACATTTAGGGGATCAAGCAGATGATCATGCTCTGTGAAACCTGCATGTACGCAAACGTGTGTCAAGTGTCGTATAAAAACGCAAACATATGAAATATAAATACAGCAGATACTAATGAGATTGTTTTTTTTAAATTTAACCCCGTTCCTACCCCACGAAGAAGAATTGCTGGCTATGGCACTGATTCGTGCAATTAGATATTCAAATTATATACTCATATGCCTGGTCAGCTGCCCTAGTGCCTGAGCCAAACATGTGTCAAAATAGTCAAAGCTCAATACTGCGACCATGTCTGTTCTTTAACGAAAGACATACTAATGAATGTGTGCACCGCTAGAATTAAAGAAAAATGCAGCTTTTGTATCCAAGCTATTACGTTTTTCTAATACTATTTCTTGCCTATTTTGTGCAGGGGACCGACCAGCTGCCGACAGAAGAACACAGAGAAAAGGCCTCCTAAAATCTGCCGTATTATCAATGCATTGCAGAGTTTGCACGACTGTATACAAAAGCACAAAAACAGCAGTAAATGTGTGCAGCTACACTGCATTAGGCGCGCTATGGTGTCTACTTCCTTAATCTTATTTATGATGTCCTCCGAGCTCGTACTTTATCTTTACAGTGTAGGTTGCATATGTTTGATTGATGAACACTTTTCATTTGCATTCTTATGTTTGCCACGTTGCTCCTCATCAGCCACATGTAATAAAGGTCCATTTGCCATTCACAACTGCTGTTTTGTTCATTTATCAATACATAATTATCGTCGTGTTTGTCTTTTCATGATGAGACAGGACTGCAAAAACCAGTTCTCCGATTCTACAGGAAAGCAGTTCTAGGAAAATAAACTTGTTTTATATAAAGCAGCACCACACCTCTTCCACGAAACTGAGATGGCGTGGTTCTAACTGGTAGACTTGCTAATGATGCAGCAATAGCGGATATTTTATTTACAAGGTTCTGACCAGATGCAACCGCGATGACTGCAATACTCTTGAGCATTTCTCACCGCTTTGTTGCACTGGTCTTCAATAAATCAGCAGAATAATATACGCTGCTCTTGACGACACTTTCTCGAAGGTTGAGAGAACCCACAATAGTTTTTAAAACAGAACAGCGCCAAAAGTCAGACGCGGCTTCAATTTTATGATTTCTAAAAAAATAAAACATCCCCTATAATTTATGTTGTGCCGGGGCTTTGGAATGCAGCACAGACACCACGATCCTTTTCAACAGGTATTTGCAGTAGTTATATTGCAAATAAAATCCAAAACATTAGTGCAAAGGTCATTCATGCACTAACGATTGTACTTCTGAGCATGCGGATGAAGGAGACGGGAAAAAAATTTAGGACGTTGCCACTGTGTGAACTTGGAGACGGAAGCTACACAAATTTAAAGGTTACTTCTATGCGAATCTGTCAAATTAGACGCATCCACAAATGCAGGGCAAATATAAAAACAATGCAAAAACAATAATTTATTCCTTGGAAGTTTAAATGTTAAAGTTGACACACACGCACACACACCAGTCCACGTTTACCGGCTATATATGTTACTAAATGAAGAAAACAACTTTAAAATGCATTTTCGCCAATAGTGAAAGAAAGGCACACGATCGGTTTTCTTGACTTGCGTAGCAGTCTTATTCGAACGCTCAGCCACGAGTATAACATACCTAGTTTTTAACGCTACCCTGGTATAACCTTGAATATCGGTTGCCAGCAATGTCTTTCAAATTTTCTAATATACGCAGAGGAACAACTACGAAAGCGCCACGGTGAAATTCGCAGTAAATGAGAAAAATAAACATTCCACAGGCCCCTGAAATTAGGAACTGTGCACGTACTCCCGTAGCGAGAACGAATTTACGTACGAGTAATCCTTATACATAATGCGGTGGTGAATGCTAAAAGCTCGCCAACATACTGTGATATATAGTAAAAAATACTCATTCCACCGCGTTATACATTCGGTGGCTACATTAGTGATCAGAAGGCTCTCAGTGAAGCGAAAGTAAACAAAGCAACAAACCATCTATTGCGCTTCCTGTCATCACTCACGTAGTTCGTTAGTCACCCCGGCGAAAGTAGGCTCTCAAACGACACACACGCCAACACTACCGTAAATATAAACTGCAATTAAAAGACGCATACAAGACAAAATAAACTAAGCAGGTAAACACGTTCAGCAGCAGATGAAATGCCATCAGCTGTTCGTTCAGCTGCCTGGGTTCGACTGTTGCCAGACTTGAAGGAGGGTTTCGCTAACTCGCTCAGCACAAAGCTTAGGGAAACAACACTACCACTCTAAATGCACGTATTTTGCTGTAATGTCAATTTAGCAAAAAGAATAACTAGAAAAGGCGTTCTCCTAATGTACATAGATAGGCAATTCTTAACCACAATTGCGAATACTCTCGTTATCAGGCGCTTTTCTCGGCGCATGCAGTTCACTCAAGTGAAGGGAGCATTTCCAAGGCCTCCCTTGGCGAAGGTAGTGTGGAGGAGCGTCCATGAAACGCAGCGGCCCCTTGAGTGGAGGAGCACGCTCCACCTTGACTTCGTCAAGTCGAGGGGAGCCCTTGAGTGAAGGAGCGTTTGTGAATACGGGCCTATGCTTCATGCATTATGCCTCGTGAGCGAGTTTTCCACTTTTTTACTGAGCTTCAGCTTGTACTATCCATGAGCACATGCACACCTAAATTATGCGTTGAGCTGTCTGAGAACATTGCGGTTTTTTAAAGAAGAAATGATCCCTCCACTCCCAACTTGTTGAGTAATCCCCCTCCCCTTCATCGTCGAGAACCCTTATTCCACGGTTTCACATCGACAATCTCCCTTGTGCCGTGTTCGCGGCGCAGAAGATGCATGGATGGATGGATGGATGCTATGAGCGTCCCCTTTATAACGGGGTGGTGACAAGTATGCCACCAGGCTCGACAAAAAAAAACAAAAAATACCTTTTTTTCTTTTTTGATGTTGGCCTAATGCCTCTACTTCGATAAATTCTATCTTAATGGAAAAAAAGGTAAATTTTCAGCTTAAGTTCTATGCCATTTACGGCACACTGCCCATATTTTATTTTTTCAATATTTATTTTTGTCCTTTCTCTCTAATTTTCTGCCACCAATACTCTAACCGTCTCTTACTTATTTCAATCGCGGGTGTGTTCAGCTTTCCATTGTTGTCCCTAAAACCCAAGGCTTCCTGTAGGCTCGTGCCCAAACGTACACCTGGGTGGATATCTCCACATTCAATCAGAACATGCTCCGCCGTTTCCTTATCTTTCCCGCAGCATGTGCATTGTTCTTCTTCTTTACTGAATCTTGCTTTATAGCTACGCGTTCTAAGGCAACCCGATCTCGCTTCAAACAGTAAAGCGCTTCCCCTTGAATTATCGTAAAATGCCTCCCTCCTTATTTCATTTTTGCCCTTTCGGTAGTTACTCAAAGCCGGTTTTTTCTCCATAGCTGCCATCCAGTAAATCCTCTCCGCCTCCCTGACTTTTCCCTTAACGCTCTTTGTTGACATATGGCTTACAATACCAGCCGTATATTTACTAGTGAGTCTTCTAGTTCTTTTTCTCCACTGTGTGTCCACGCTCTTCCTATACAAATAACGGAACACCTTCTCTGCCCATCTACTCTCCTTCATATTTCTTAGCCTTTCTTCGAACCTTATTTTGCTCTGCGCTTCCCTCGCCTCAAAACCTGCCCACCCCATATCGCCCTTTACAGCCTCGTTTGTCGTCTTCCCGTGAGCACCCAACGCGAGGCGTCCCACAGTCCTTTGATTTACATCCATTCCCGATTGCACCTCTGCCCTCATGCACACCACTGAGTTCCCAAAAGTAAGCCCTGGAACCAATACACCCTTCCACAGACCTCGAAGCACCTCATACCTATTGTATCCCCACAACGCTCTGTGCTTCATTATTGCCGCATTCCTCTTTCCTTTTGCTGCCGAGGCTTTTTCCTGTACCTCCATGTATCTATCACTCTCATTTAACCATACTCCAAGGTACTTGTATTCACTTACCCTCGGTATTTCTTGGCCTTGTATGGACACCGTCTGATCACAGGGATCATTGAATACCATCAATCCACACTTCGTTACACTGAATCCTAGTCCAAGAGCTTCACCTTCCCTTCCGCATATATTCGCCAGCTGCTGTATATCATCTCGACTGTCCGCAAATAAGACGATATCGTCCGCATAAAATAAACCTGGAAGCTTCTGCTCAATCATCATGCCGCCCTGTTTGTGTGACAGATTAAAACCAATGTTGCTACCTTCTAGCGCTTTTTTCATACTCACCATGTACAGCATGAATAACAGCGGGGACAAAGGACATCCCTGTCTCAGACCCTTGCTAACCTCAACGTTCTCTTTGCTACGCATTCCTTCCCACTCTATGCAAACTGTATTTTCTCGGTATATCTCCCTCAAAAGCTGTATACAGTCGTCGCCCATGCCCATTCCTTTCAATATATCCCACAAAATTTCCTGATTAACGTTGTCGTATGCCCCAGTGATGTCTAGAAAAGCCACGTACAAGGGCCTATTCTCTATTTTAGATATTTCTATACACTGAGTGAGAACAAACAGGTTATCGTCTAACCGCCTGTCGACTCGAAATCCGTTCTGAAGTTCTCCCAAAATATCGTTATGTTCGGCCCATGTTTCTATTTTCATTTTTACTGCTTGCATCGCCAACCTGTATAGTATCCGATGTAATGGTTAGTGGTCTATACGAGCGAATCTTGTCCTTTTCTCCCTTGCCTTTATAGATTAAGTTCATTCTACTTTGTCGCCAACTGTCCGGTATTTGTCCGTCCTTTAAGCTTTTTTCTACTGCTTTTAACAATGCTTCTTTAGTGTTATGTCCTAGTTCGTTAATGAGGCTAACGGGAATCTCATCTAAACCCGCGGCAGTGCGCTTTGGAATTTTTCCTTCGGCCTTTTTCCAGTTGAAATTATCAAGTACTAGCTCTTCCTCTGTTGCTTTCTCCGCCACACTTTTACTCACCGGGGAGATCCCCTGGACGCTCTTTTGAAACGAATCGGCTGTTACCTTTTGGATGTAACCTAGCGCTTCGTACCCTTCCAATTGATTTCCTCCTTCATCTAGAATATGTTGTTGCGTTGTGACAGACTTCCTACCTAGCGCCTTTATGTGGCCCCAAAAAATCCTAGGCGCGGCCTCCTTTTTTTCGTGTATCTCTGTCATCCAGCGTTCACTTTCACCTTTAATTTTTGCCTCTACCAATTTCTGTACAAGGGATTTCTTCTCTAAATATATTTCCCATATTTTTTTGACTTCGTCCTGCGGCCGCTTCTCCTTTTTTGCCTTTCTATGCTCCCGTGATGCTTCGCGTCGCTTCTCGATCGCCTCCCGGATTTCCTTGTTCCACCAACTTTTTGGCTTCCTTTTTCCTTTCCAGCAAACAGTTTTCTTCTCTTTCCCTGTCTCCTTCGTCATTAGATGTAACAGCTCACTATACTCCCAGTCCTTGCCTGGTATTTTGCCTACTTCTTCCTCGACTCTTGCGGCTATATTTATTATTTGTTTGTCATTTAAATACGAGCTGCCAGACTTTGATTCCATGCTCATATTTTCAGTTTCGTATCCCATTTGTAATGTTATTCGTTTATGATCACTACCCAAGCTGTTAATGCCTTCCTCGTCTATCCTCATTTCTGTCAGTTTGTGGTAAATTCCTTCAGTCATGAGACAATAATCAATACTTGATTGCTTGTTTCCGACTTCCCATGTGATCTGGCCGTCACATTTAGGCCCCGTGTTAACTATCTCCAGACTATGTTGCTCGCAAAGATCTAGTAATAACTTCCCATTGGTGTCTGAATATCCGTCAAGGTCATGTATGTGGGCATTCATGTTCCCTAGAAGGATGATTTCGGCCCCATTACCAAATTCCTTAATATCCGCACTCATGCAATCCACTATCTCCTGATTCTTTTCTCTGCAGTTATTCCCCGTCCACAAGTAGGCTACCCCTAGCCACGTTTCCTTTCCACCTACTGTGCCCAGAACCCAGAGGTGCTCTGAACACGTCTGTTTTACTCTAACCCATTTGGCTCCGCGATGAATTAGCATTCCTACACCCCCACCTTTCCTTTCCGATATGGTCCTGTTACACCCTTCCCAAACATAATTTTCAATATGTGGTGGCTCTTCCAAGTCTCTAAGGTGTGTTTCTGTAACCGCATACACGCCTATCTGTTCTTTGTTTAACTGCTCCTCAATCTCTAACCATTTTGCGTTCTTTCTGCCACCCTGCATGTTTATGTAACTAATTGCAACACGCGCCTTTTTCATTTTTCTTTTACCTTTTTTCTGGTTTTTCGCAATTCTACCTGTCAAAGCGTCCTCCTGGTTGTTTTCCCTGTTACGAGCTACCCCGGACTCCGAAGGGCCCGTGAGCCCCCCAAAAAAGCTACTGCGCGTCCTGCCAGTCGCCAGCCCACCTCGTGTCCAAGCCTCTTATCGAAATGAATCTTGTCTCTTTGGAATCCACCCCACCTGTGCACTTCCCTGTTTAAATCCACTACCTCGAAACCCTTCTCTCGACTAATTCGCCATATCTCTTTGTTTGCGTCGACAACCGCTCTTTGCAGGTTGACGTTGCACACTGGTACTTCCGGTACTGTGCATACTACAATTTGCACCTGGGGGGACACGGCGCGCATGTCATCCACCCCTTTCGCCAAGGTCGTCGCTAGTCCTGACGATTCTTTTTTCAGGACGTCATTTAGTCCTCCCGCAATTACAACGAGGTTACGATTGTTAGCTTTAGCTGCGAGTTGTTCACCCGCTTGACTCATTACTGTCCCCAGCGTTTGTCCTGGGAACGTCCCTATCGCAACTCTCTTGTCGCCTTTCACCCTTTCTTTGATTGCCGCTGCGCATCGGACTAAATTTGAGTCACCGGCGATGATGACCTGTTCAGCCATTCCTTCTGAAACCTGCACCTGGCTGCTGACTAGGTGACTAGCGTGAGTCACGGCTGCTGGTTTGCTCCCTCCCTCCCTCAAAACTACTTCCCGGTAGCTGGGCCCTGTGACCAATGTATCTGCCTTTGTCATGCCTGTTTCCTTCATCTCTCCCGCACGGGGGGTCGTCGCCATAATGCTTCCGCCGTCACCTGCGTCCTCGTTTCCTTTCACGACCTTCGATAGGCCCTTCTCGGCTGACCGGAGCCTTTCTTCCATGGCTGACGTTTTCTCTCGCTCCTTCGCCAATGCATTCTCCAGCTCTGCGATTTTCTCCATGAGCCCACTCTGGACCGCCATCATATTTTTCATTTTCTCCTCGAACTCGCGCTGTCTACACTTGGCGTCATCTTCTGCTTTCTCCTCCGCACTAACTTACACCGTCCAACCTACCCCGCACTCTGAACACTTTACGGTCTTTTTGACCATGGCTAGCTCAGTTTACCGATGCCCACGTGTTAGAAAATTGTACTAAAATACACTGGTCTAAGCCAAAAAGAACCACAATAATAAATAAATACGCTACACTTCACAGCACCTGCGCATGCACGTGGTCGGTCTACGCGCAGACCTTAGCCACGTGGTGGCTGGAGAAAAAAAAAGACACAGTACAAAATACTAAAAAAAACGTACACCGTAATAGACCTAATCAAGCTTTACGCTTGCGCCTTACGTTCTCATAACGCTACAGACAGAGGCAAGCTGGAAACATGCAAAAACACTTATCTGTAGCTGTCATTCCGGAGCTCTCCAAAAACACGTCCGACCTCTACCACCATGGGCGTCCGTTTGCAAGGTCACTGCGCCCCTACCGCCGAAGGGTGGCGAAACATAGTCACAAACTCGGCCTTTGTATTTGTGATGGTTGAGAAGGCCGTAAGGAAACAAGCGTGCGCAGGTGCAGTCTAGCTATGGTGGCTAGAATTGGAAGGTGACGCCAGCACCCACATAATCGCCGAGTGCGCGCGATCCTCCTTTTCAAGCGCCGCCGCGACGGCCACCACGGCGCTGCTGTCGGTATAGTGATGCGGGCGAAGCGCGCGCTCCGCGTTCTCTCGTCGGCTCGCCTCTGGGCTCAACGGTTCGCCTCTGAAAGTGTGCCTGGGCGTGTGCAGTTTCCCGCGTTGTTGTCTCGCTTTTGGCAAAATGTATTTAGTTGCTGACACGACAGTGTGACTGCCGAGCTTAGGATGAACTCTAGCACTATGAAAGCGAGGCAACGCCACTGCTTCGCTCCTGGCTGCACGAGCGGCTATGTGTCATCGAGGAAGCAAGGTCAGCGTGCTTCTCTCTTCTCTGTTCCCAAAGACCCTGCCCTCTTCGAAGCCTGGCGACGAGCCGTACCCCGTGCCGACAAGTCGTTGGACGCGAAGTCGGCGCTCTGTGAGCTTCATTTCGACGAGCAGTTTATTGAGCGTTCTTACACGCACGTGATAAACGGCGAAACTGTTCAGATTCCCTGAAGGAAAGTGGTGCTGAAGTCTGACGCGGTGCTAACTATATTCCCAAATGTTCCTGCGTATCTTTCAAAGAAAGTGCCGAAGAAAAGGACGTCAAGAACATCCACTTGCGGCCTGCCATAGGAAATTCGACGTCAAGAACCAAGCACGTCTGCTTGCGAGGAGACAGTTGGAGACAGCGATGAGACAGCGAGGAGACAGCACAGAAAGCGACAGTCACCAAGTACCTGTTCTGAATATGCCTGCAATTCCTGACGCCCGGAAGTGTGATCTTCCCAGCGCTTACTGGATCGACATATAATTGCTGGAGCCGACAACGCCACGGTGTTTACAGTGTGCGCACTAGATGGTGACAAGTTGACTGTTGACATGTATGTGCTATTGACATCAAATGAAAACAAACTTCAAGTGACAGCTTTTGTGCAAGCCACAAAAATAAGTACCCTTGACATTACCGACATCGAAATGGCAGAAGAGTTGCTTCGCGACGTCGACTCCATGATACCATGCAGAGGGTTTGGTAAAACTGGTGAATTTGGAGTAAGTTTAAAGTACAATGAGAAGACTTTTGATGACAGAACCTTCAGCCCATCTTGCCGTGGGGTTGCTCCAACGCCAAAAAAAAAGCCTGCCCACAATGCAAGCACCTCCGAAGACAGCTCCGGAATCGAGAGTCTTACAGGCGAAGAAAAGGCAAAAATGTGGCCCAGTCCCAAAAGCTTTCATACAGGCTTAAACTGCGAACAGCGCAAGCGAAAAGGAGACGCCTGAGTTTCCTGCATGATAAATCACTCATCAAAGAAATGGAAGAAAAGAATGCACAGAATGACTCTGCAGCATTTGAAGAAGCGGTGAAGGCCCTACCCATTAAGCAACAGCAACAATTCAAGGCGTGATTTGCAGCGGCTAAAAGAAAATCCACAAAAGAAATGAAGTATGAAAGTGAATGAGCTCTAAAATGCCTAATTATGTTCATGAAAAGCCCACGCCTCTATGAGCACATACGCAAAAAAAAAACATCATGGCGTTGCCTTCTCGAACTTCACTACGTCGATATCTCAAGTGTTATTTTACCCTCTATTTTACCTGTATTCTATGATGTGCAATAGATATTACTAATAATATGATGTGCAATAAATATTTGTTTTATGTTCCTCCCCCAGAGCTTGGGTAATATTTTTTTAAAAAAGCCGTCGCCTTGCACTCCAAAACACTGCAGAAATATTCGAACGAAAGCTTTTAGTTACGCAGATTCAACGTCACAGAAGTCTCGCAGCGACAGCCAATTTCTTTTATTGCTCGAAATGGCGTTCTATCTGCCACCGTCACAGTGAGTTACCTGAATCGCCAATTTATCTGAATCGTGCATCTTTAAAAGGTCCGCGCACTCAAGGCGCAGCGCGCGTAACTACCATCACCATTCCACCGACAGCGCCACCGCCGCGCTGCTCGAAACGGAGGAGCGGCTCCGAGCTCCCGTTGGCGTCACCTCCCAATTCTAGCCACCATAGTCTAGCCCAGCCGGGTGGCACGTTACGAGCTTCGCGGCCGTGCCGTGAGGCGTCGCCACTATCAAAATGACGACGGTGCGCTGACGGCATACGAAACTTCATCTAAGCCCTTTTTTTGACGGTTTGATTTGTAAGACATGAAAATGGTACGCATAAAAACTGCTTATCATTTAATTTTAGGCAGTTATAAGCATAAGTAGTGCGAACGCGTTGAAGATTGTAAAGTGACCCACTTTAACTGGAATAGATTCAACATGAACCCTTTTCGAAAAAGGGCACCCCTAGCGCTGAGGACGCGAACTACAGTCTGCCGCCATTGTGAGGCACTGCAGGAGGCGACGCAGGCTGTGTGTCCCAGCGACGCTGATGCGTGTTTCTTGCAGTGCACACATACACCTCTAGCGTTCCTGCAGGACGCGGACCACGTCGAGAGGGCACGCCGATGAGAGTCTCTTCTAGGCCGGATCCGTGCATTACCAGTCATAACAAGCCAAACTGCACGTCCAGCCTGTTGAAGGGTACAGAATATTGCTCATTCTGCAGCGGAAGCAGCCCAAAAAGCTTATCGAAAAGTACTAGAAGCTCGTTCAAGCTAAAAAGCGGTGCGATTGCAGCGGATGCTACGGAGAACTAGCCGCCAACACAAACACCACAACACTCACGTATTTGACGGCTCGCTTTCCATGCCCTCATGATGGCGCTGGATATCCCACGGTCCTTTGCGAAGCAAAACTGACGAAAAGCTCACCGTCAGGTGGCGAAAAGCTCCCCATAGGGCCCATGAATTAAAATGTATAACTACTCGTGTGTCGCCATGATGGAACATTATGCAGCTTTCCGGTGACGTGCACTCACAGACGCCGGTGACTGGTGCATGAACACCTGGCATTTTTTTTCTGTTTTGTCAATCTCTGTTACATTGGAGTAAGAGAATGTCACATGAAGTCGAGTTTTTGGCTCACGGCAACAATAAACACGGACGCCAGCGCGCAAGCAAGTAAGCGCAATCGGCCGCACACCCGATCGCCCATGGAGGAAGGCATCACCACGCTCTCAACGTTGCATAATTGGTGGCGCCATATGCTGAGCGAAATTTCAAATGCTCCTGTGAACGCTCAGTAAATTCTATAAATATCCATTGTATCTTTCCGAAAAGTAGTTGATATAGGCTTCATAAAATTTTCAATTGTTTTTAATACGTGAACGCGCGTGTTTACAAGTTGTACTGTGAAAGTTTGAGTGTTTTAAGCATGTAAGTATTCTGACGATAACAATGACAACGTTCCAAGATGTCAGCACTTTGGTGGTTATAGCTTTTTCGGCCCAGCTAAAGACTAGAATAGGGGAGGTGTCTGTATATGGACCCTATGGGAAGGTGTGATGACCGGCCTTAGTAGGCTGGCACAAAAGCGCGTTCTTGCCAAGTGATGGTGTTGTCAGCGGGGGTGACTGACACGGTGGATGGACGTGTTTTAGATGCGGAAGCATCTTATACTCGCGCCTTGTAGTGCGCCGTCCGCGCCGTCCGCACCGCTTCTCGAACATTCGACAGCTGACGCGCGCGCATGCACCGTCGCGCCGTCGCCCACCATCTGTGCCGCGCGCGCTTCTCCTTCGAGAACATTCGACAGCTGACAGCGCATGCGCCGTCGCGCCGTCGCCATCTGTGCCGCGCGTGCGCTTCTCCTTCGAGAACATTCAACAGCTGACAGTGCATGCGCCGTCGCGCTGTATATATACTCAAGGTCGGCGCTCGCTCGCTCAGTTGCCGCTCGTCGGTTGGTTTGTACGGCGCGTCGACGTCCAAGGTCGCGGTGAAATGAATTCCAACGAATCCACAAACACAATGGTCGACGTCCCTTCGACCAGCGCCGTCCTTTCGCATACGTGTGTACGTGTTCACTCATTTAACACCCCCTCCTACAACCACGTTAACCAATTTAGCCATCGACCCAAGTAAGTCGCAATTTAACACCCCATTTCACAACCACGTTAACCAATTTAGCCATCGACCCAAGTAAGTCGCACTTTAACACCCCGTTAACCAATTATATGCTCCGCATCCTCCTCAGTGTTCCCCCGAGGGAAGCTGCGGGCAATTTTTTAGCACTCGCAATTGACTGCGCAGATAAATGGCATTGCATGTTTCGAGGTTGCTTTTATAATTATTAAGGCAGATTTTTAAACCTTTGTCACACTTAATACACTGTATGACTTATTCTGGGGTCAGTCACCAGGTATTTGCTTGTTTGTGCGTGTGTGTGTTTTGTTTGTGTTTTTTTGTCTCTCGCCACCCCATGGGGTAGGTGCACGTACACCAAACACGCAAATATTTGTAGTAGAGCTTAGACTTTCTTTTTTTCGTAGGGCAGGGTTTTTCGTACGCCGTGTTTTGTAATTATCGAGTGGGACAATCGATAAGGACAATTGGTGTCAAGAAGACATGGTTAACAAGGCTGTAAAATGTTTAGAATGTGGGGTGGGTTTGAAAAAGGACGCAAGTGCAGACGCGAATAAAGAGGAGGCTGACGCCAAGTGTAGGCATTGTGAGGTCAAGGAAAAATGGAGAAAATGATGGTTGCCCAGAGTGAATTGCTGCTGAGAATCCCCGAGCTGGAGACTGCGTTGACGACACAGCAAGAAAAAAGAAGGGCTATGGAAGAAAGGCTCGAGTCCGCTAAGGAGGCATTAGCGAAGGTGATCAAAGGAGCGGCCGACGGAGAGAATTGTAGGGCACCAACAACCAGAACGATGGAGAAGAAAGTGCAAGCTAGTTCGGAAGAAACAAGTTCAGACGGTCCAATGGTCGCAAGACCCCGCTTTGGCGATGTAGTGGTGGGGTTTGGAGGGGACAAACCAGCCGGCGTCACAGATACAAGTAACCCCCAGGTGCAGGACGCTTTAGCTAAAAAGTCCCAGCACGTGATAATCGCCGGGAACTTTAATTTAAATCGATGCCCAGAAGCAATCAAACAGAGGGTAAGATGTGAGAGGAGGGTTGCAGCAGGGACATTCCCAAGACGGAAGCTGGAAGCAGTCATGAGGCAAGCGAGCCCAAAACTCAATACTACACCTGATGGACGAAACCTCGTGATAATTGTAGGTAGTTTAAACGATGGGTTAAATGAAGTTACGGCAGGATTAGCGACAACACTGGCGAATGGGGTCGAAGACATGCGCGCCATTTGTCCTCAGGTACAGGTAGTGATATGCACGATACCAGAAGTACCGGTGCGGGACAGGAACATGCAAAGAGTGTTTATCAATGCAAACCAAGAGATATGGCGGATTAGTTGAGAGAAAGGCTTCGAGGTGGTGGAAATAACCGGAGAGGTACGTAGGTAGGGTGGTTTTCAACGAGACAGAATTCACTTCGATGGGAGGCTAGGTCATAAGGTAAGTTGGCAACTTGGAGGACGCGCAGTAGGTTTCTTGGGGGCACGCGGACCCTTCGTGGGTCCAGGATAGCTAGTACCAAGGAAAACGACCAGGGGGTCTCTTTGACAGGTGGCATGGACAGATACGAATCCAAAGTGGCACCAGCATCTAGGACACGTAGAGTCCGGGGAAGAAATCGACGTAGCCACGAGAACCAAGCCAATTCAGGCGCAGGGTATAATAACATGCTCGGTGGCAAAACTAGGCTGAAGTGGGAAAAGATAGAAGAACAGCTAAGGCAGGCGAGGCCGATGACATATGGTTATGTAGAAACGCATCTTAGGGACATGGGACAACCACTTAATGATCCAGACTACGCAAAGGAATAGTGTAATAGAACAGAAGGCAGCAGAAAGGAGGGTGGTATGGGGGCATTCATTCATAAAAGTACAGACTGGCAAAAGGTAAAGCAGGACTTCAAGGAACATATATGGCTAAAAGGGAAAGTGACAGGGCAAATGACGCTCTTTGGTTTGTATACTTGTGGACAGGGGCGAAAGCCAGAGAGGAAAACGAACAAATGGTGTTGTGCATAGAAAATGACACTGACGAACTAGGAGAAGAGTGCGAAGTAATTATATTAGGAGTGTAGCGAAGCCTCCGAACTCTGAAATGGGTCGAACTCTTGAGTACCTCCTAGTGGGGCTACTCAACAAGGACGCCGCTCGCGCTGAGAGCCCGTGCTTGGCCGTGACTGTCGCCATTGTATATTCTCGCTCGTTGCCGGCTAATAAACGCCTTAAAATTTGGTGGAGAGTGCTGCGATCCCCGTCTATGCCTTTGGAGCTACGATCACGTACCCTGCCATCTACTGTGTACCACGACGCGTCTAAGCAAACGCCTCCTCCAATGCCACCCCCTTGTCCTAGTGTCCCCAGAATCCGCGATCCACCCATCTTCACTGGCGCTGATGGCACTGACGTGGAGGACTGGCTCGCCATTTACGAGCGCGTGAGCGTCCCCAACAAATGGGACGAGGACGGCAAGCTGACCAACTTGGTATTTTACCTTACTGGTGTTGCCAGTTTGTGGTACAATAACCACGCGTCTGATTTTGCCACCTGGTCCGATTTTAAGACCGTAATCATCAACGTCTTTGGCCGCCCTGCTGTTCGCAAGCTGCAAGCCGAGCAGCGCTTACGTGAACGTGCTCAGGAGGCTGGTGAGTCATTCACCAGCTATATTGAAGACACCCTGGACCTATGCCACAATTCCAATCACACCATGTCTGAGTCTGACAAGATCCCAAACATCATGAAAGGCATTGACGATGATGCCTTCACAATGCTGCTCACCAAAAACCCCGGCACAGTGGCTGAGGTAATCACACTGTGCCAGAGCTACGAGGAGCTCTGCCGGCAGCGTTCGATGACCCGACGCTCCCTACCACGAGCTGCAACGCTTGCTGGCTTGGAGGCCAGTTGTGACCAAGTGGCGTTGATGGCAGACCTAAAGTCCTTCATCCGCGAGGAAATCGCGCGTCAGTTCTTTCTCCTGCCCTTTGCCCACCAACCGACTGTTCAACAATCGCCAACTACCCTTCTCTCTCCCATCCGTCGAGCGATTGAACAGAAAATAGCGGAGGTAATGCCTGCGTACCACCCCCCCCCCCCAGCATCCGGCTCCTGCGCCCCTGAGTTACGCGCAAGTGGTCGCCAGGCTGCCCCAAGTCGTTGCAGCACCCGCCCCTCTGACTTACGCCAAAGCTGCCGCTCGACCTCCGTCCTTTGCAGCGGGTATGCCCGCTACGTATGTTGACGTAACCCCTCAGCCTCAGCTTCAGTCCACCATGCAGCCACTGTTCCGTCCATCGGCCCTTGCGACATGGGTGAGACATACCCCGGTGAACAGATGGCGCACACCCGACAACCGGCCCATCTGCTTTGCCTGCGGTTACGCCGTTCACGTGGCCCGTTATTGCCATCGCGTACAGCCGGTACCAATTTCTTCACCTGTTGCTCGCCAACTCAGCCGTCCCTATCGCGAAGAACCGCCGTATATGTCACCTCGGTCTCGCCCGAGCCATCTCGAAGATCGCCGTCTCCACGACATCGTTCCCTGGCCCCCATGCGGCTAAGTTCTGCTCATGAGCGGGAAAACTAGTCGTCGCAGTCCCAGAGGCAAGGACTGCGACGCTACCGCATTGTGAAAGCCCTCAAAGCCGCCCATCTAATGTCATTGACGTGCTTGTGGACGGTGTTCATGCATCTGCTCTTATTGACACTGGAGCTGCGGTATCAGTTAAGAGCGAAAACCTTTGCCGCTTGCTTCGAAAAGTGACGACGCCGATTTCTGGACTGTCCCTTCGTACCGCTAGCTCACATCGTATTAATCCTACAGCAGGGTGCACAGCTCGCCTTGTCATCCAGGAC
The DNA here is from genome assembly GCA_013436015.1 of Rhipicephalus annulatus. Taxonomy (NCBI): domain Eukaryota; kingdom Metazoa; phylum Arthropoda; class Arachnida; order Ixodida; family Ixodidae; genus Rhipicephalus; species Rhipicephalus annulatus. Next base: position 615,861 of record WOVY01009927.1, on the reverse strand, counting down.
GTTCTGTACGTCGCCCAGTTCATCATCATCTCATGACGTCATCCTCGGATGGGACTTTCTCTCCCGCCATGACGCCGTCATCCATTGTGCCGCCGCCGAAATTGAGCTCTCACCCTTCTCGCATTTGACGCCAGAAGACAGTCCCTCGACACTGAGCAAGATTCTAACGAAAAACGATACAACAGTGCCTCCAAACTCGACGACCGCTGTGTCTGTCTGCTGCGTCGGTCTCTTCGACACCATTGCACTCGTTTCGCCATCTGACCGCTCTTGCAGCAGGAAAGGGTTGCTAGTACCTTTCGCGACCGTGCAGGTCAACCAGGGAAACGCTGCTATATTTGTAACCAACCCGTCCCCGTACATTGTTATTTTGCTTCGAGGAGAATGTCTCGGCAGAGTGGAACCTGTCGACGACGCACAAGTCCTGGAAGTACCCGATGACACGCGCTGTCCCAGGTCACGTACCATCAATGCTGTTTCCACTTGTGATTCGTCATCTGCTGATGTATTTGGCCCCTCCATCGCTGACAACCTTACGGCCGTACAGCGTTCCCAACTTCTGGACCTGTTGCAAGAATATCGTTCTTCTTTCGATGTCGGGCGAAGTTCTCTCAGTCGCACATCCGTTGTTACGCATCGCATCGACACTGGTGTCCATCCACCTTTACGGCAACGTCCATATCGCGTGTCGCCTGCTGAACGTCGAGTAATTAATGATCAGGTTGACGATATGCTCCGACGTGACGTTATTCGGCCCTCGGACAGTCCATGGGCGTCTCCTGTTGTTCTTGTTGCGAAGAAAGATGGTTCTGTGCGGTTCTGTGTGGACTACAGACGGCTCAATAAGATCACTCGCAAGGATGTTTATCCACTGCCACGCATCGATGACGCGATTGACAGCCTTCATGGAGCCGTTTTTTTTCTTCTCTCGATCTGCGCTCGGGGTACTGGCATGTACCCATGGCTGACGACGCTCGACAGACCAAAGACCGCCTTTGTCACGCCAGACGGCTTGTACGAGTTCAACGTCATGCCGTTTGGTCTATGTAATGCACCTGCGACCTTTGACCGCATGATGGACACCGTTCTGAGCATCTTGAAAGGGTACACGTGCTTGTGTTACCTCGACGATGTCATTGTCTTTGCTCCGGATTTCTCCACGCATCTCCAACGCTTGAAAGAAGTTTTCGCACGTGTGAGCAATGCCGGCCTGCAACTAAATCTGAAAAAGTGCCGCTTTGCAGCACAGCAACTCAGCATACTGGGGTACGTCGTGTCTAAAGACGGCATTCCTCCTGATCCTGCCAAGCTCCAGGCAGTGGCCGAATTCCCCAAACCTGAATCTATCAAAGAATTGCGTAGTTTCGTGGGCCTGTGCTCATACTTCCGACGCTTTATAAAAAACTTTGCCATGATAATGTCACCGCTGACGAAGCTCCTTCAAAGTAACGGGCCCCTCAATTCGTGGTCATCCGAGTGCGACGACGCGTTCGCAAAGCTCCGCCATTTGTTGACGTCGCCTCCCATTCTACCCCATTACGACCCTACAGCCCCAACGGAGGTGCACACGGACGCCAGCGGTGTAGGCCTAGGCGCGGTCCTGGCGCAGCGAAAACCCGGATTCCCTGAATATGTCGTAGCATATGCAAGCCGTACGCTCACGAAAGCCGAGACAAACTACACCGTCACGGAGAAAGAGTGCCTGGCGATCGTCTGGGCTGTTACAAAGTTTCGACATTACTTGTACGGTCGCCCATTCGATGTCGTCACCGACCATCATGCGCTATGCTGGCTTTCATCATTGAAGGATCCCTCAGGCCGCCTCGCCCGTTGGGCTCTTCGCTTACAAGACTACGACATCCGTGTGCTGTACCGCAACGGACGCCAGCATGCTGACGCTGATGCCCTCTCACGCTCTCCTCTACCTCAAGATGGCGTGCCCTGCTCAGTAACCTCAATTGCTGTATCTGCCATCGATACTGACATCCTCGCTACCGAACAGCGAAAAGATAATTGGATCGCCCCGCTGATCGACTTGCTCTCTGATCCGTCCGCACCACCATCCACGCGTGCCTTGCGTCGTCGAGCTCACCATTTCGCCATCCGTGACGGCCTCCTACACCGACGCAATTACGACTCCGATGGCTGGCAGTGGTTACTCGTCATACCCCGCAGTCTGTGGTTGGAGATATGTGATTCTTTCCATTCTGATCCGCAATGTGCGCACTCTGGTGTATTCAAAACTTACCACCGCATTCAACAACGCTACTTCTGGCGCGGGATGTACCGCTACGTGCAGCAGTTCGTTCGCTCTTGCCTCACTTGCCAACGCCGTAAACCGTCAGCACACATGTCGCACGCCGGTCTGCAACTGTTACTTTGCCCTGACCGTCCCTCTGGACGCGTAGGTATCGATTTGTATGGACCACTTCCTCTGACGTCGGCTGGTAATCACTGGGCCATCGTTGCCGTTGACCATTTAAAGCGATACGCCGAAACCGCCGCCGTCCCTGCGGCTATATCGCGCGATGCTGCGTCCTTCCTGCTGCATCAATTCATACCGTGCCACGGACCACCCCAAGAGCTTTTCAGCGATCGAGGCCGTGTCTTCTTGTCGGAAGTCGTCGAAGCCACTCTGACGGAGTGCCATATATTCTGTCCACCGCAAAACTACTGCTTACCATCCACATACGAATGGCCTCACCGAACGCTTTAACCGCACCCACGGCGACATGCTTTCTATGTACGTCGCTGCCAACCACACTAATTGGGATAATATACTGCCCTTCGTCACCTACGCCTACAACACCGCCCCTCAGAGCACGACCGGTTTTTCACCTTTCTACTTGCTGTATGGAAGGCACCCGTCGCACACCATGGACACGATACTCGCGTACACGCCGGATCTATCTGAGTGTACACCTATTTCCGAGACAGCCAGGCTTGCTGAAGAGTGTCGCGAGCTTGCCAAGACCTTTACGCCTTTACGACGCAAGAGCAAGAGCGGCAGAAGAGTATTCGTGATGGCTCCACCACTTCTGAGCCCACGTTCCTTCCTGGTGCGCTTGTATGGCTCTCGATCCCGACCTCTGTAGCTGGCCTCTCTTCCAAACTACTTCCCAAATACGAAGGCCCCTACCGTGTCATCGAGCGCACCTCACCCGTCAACTATCTGAACGAACCCGTTGAACAATCTTCGGACATGCGCCGCCGTGGGCGAGACATCGACAACGTCGAGCGCCTGAAGGCTTATTATGAACCGCTCATAGTAGCAAGCTGTTAGGTCGCCAAGTGGCTCCCTCTTCGACCCCGGGGTAATTGTAGCGAAGCCTCCGAACTCTGAAACGGGTCGAACTCTTGAGTACCTCCTAGTGGGGCTACCTAACAAGGACGCCGCTCGCGCTGAGAGCCCGTGCTTGGCCGTGACTGTCGCCATTGTATATTCTCGCTCGTTGCCGGCTAATAAACGCCTTAACAGGAAATATAAATGCGTACATAGACGATATGGATAGATATAGTGAGCCAACAGGCAGAGTTCCAATGAATATGTGTGAAAATATGATTTATTCATTTGCAACAGTGCCGAAAAATGCGAAGGGCAGATAACATGGGAAGTGGGATGGCTGCTGTCGACGATAGATTACGCGATATATCACATAGGAAGTATTATCGGCTGGTGGTTGTGAACATAGATGAATTTGGGTTCAGAAGCTTAGTTATTGATCACAAACGTATCAAGCTGAGTTTTGGAAGAGAAATTGTAAAGGTGGCGTTACGAGCATCCACGCGGTAATATTTATTCAGAATGGCAAATTGAAATAGCGACTAGACTGATTGAGAAAATTATCCCAGACGGTACTAAAATAGAGTTAACGTACACAAATCTAATTCGGTTGTTAAAGCTAGAGCTTGCCAAGGCACGGGCCAAATCAACCGGAAAAAGCAGACACAAACCCAAGAGCTGGTGGGATGAGGAAATAATGGGAGCAATAGTAAGACGTCTGGAAGCCTCCAGGAAACACAGGTATGCTAAACACAGGGGTGAACCAAAAGGTGCTGTCAAAAGAAAATGGGATGACTTTTTGAGCTGCAGAGATTAGTGAAAAGATTAGTAGAAAGGGGGCTCAATGGGATGGCGGAAGTAAACAAACAAAAAGGATAGAAAGGCAGGTGCAAAGTTTTGGAACCATATCGATTCTATGAGTAATAAGACAAGCGTGAAAGTGTGGTTTATAACTACAGTTCAAGGGGTCAGACTAGAAGTGGATGAGGCAATGGAATATATAAAAAGAATGATGGCAGAAAAATTTAAACACCAAGAAAACGCTGCATGCAGTGTATTAGATAAGGATGGATCATTAAGCTTACTGGCTCCACTGGGACAAGGAGAGCGGGAGGGGGGAGAGAAAAGTGATCCAAATACCAATCAACAGAGCCTGACGGCATACGAATCATGCTAATAATAAAACTAGGACCGAACTCTGAGCAAACATTAAAATAGGCAGCAAGCGAATCAATACTAGATGGTGAAGCTCCCAATGGGTAGAAACTAAGCAGGATGAGCATGATCTATAAAAAAAGGGGGACAAAGCTGATATAAACAGCAACTGTCCTATAACAGTGACATCGGTAGTTTACAGGCTGGTGATGCAGGTAGTAAAGGAAAGACTTCAGATATGCGTAAAGAATGAGGGGGTGCTTGGAGAACTCCAAAATGGGTTCCGTAAACGAAGGAGGTTGGAGAACAATCTGTTTTCGTTGATGTAGTGTATTAAAATAGCGGAAAAAGAACACAGGCCCCTGAGGCTGGCATTTCTAGATATCAAGGGAGCTTACGATAGCGTGATTCAAGAAGACTTGAGGGGAATACAGGACACACTAGATGTGGAAGATGGAATAACTAATTTTCTAAAGGATATCTATTAAAGTAACAAGGTAGTTATCAAATGGTAAGAACAGGTATTTGAACATATATATACAGCACGGGCTTCGACAGAGATGTCCCTTGTGAGCTTTGTTAACAATGCTGTATCTTCAGGTACTGGAAGCCGAATTGAAGGGGAGTCGACTCGGCTTCAGCCTCTCTTTTGCCAAGCAAGGAAAGTACATTGAACAGTAATTACCAGCATTAATGTATTCAGATTATATAGTTTTAATAGCCGACAACAAGGAAGATCTGCAGGGATTGAAAGACATCTGTGGTAAAAAGGAGTATAGGGTAAATTTGAAGTTCAGCAAGGAAAATTTGCCAATCACAAGTTGTAATGATAATAAAGACAGTGAGTATAAAATACAGGAAACACGCTAGAAATATCAGATAAATACAAATATTTGAGCGTATGGAAACATAACGGGGCTGAGTATCTATGGGAGTACAAAGGATACGTAATCACTAGGGGCACCAAGAATGCAGCTGTAAGGAAAAATATGGCTCTGTGGAAGTACAGTAGGTAAGGCCTTGTGAGAGGGATTTGGAAAGGTGCCGTGATTTCTGGTTTGACGTTCGGCAATGCGGTCTTGTGTATCAACATTTTATGGTGTTTTGTAAAGGGCTCCGCCTACTAGTCGAAGATAATGGCACCGAATTTTTCAAAGCATAGGGGTTTAGGGACGGTGAAAGCAAAATAGACTTAAAACGGGTAGAAATAAGTAGAAGGAGGCTAACTGATCGGTGGCTGCAATCGAGGCACGAGGGAAATTCAATCCTTAAACACACAGTGGCTTTACGGCTTTAACTTCATGGCTAGGTGGCGTGAGCCACCATCTCATCTAAAAGGCACAGCCGGATAATCCGTCCATCCATCCGTCCGTCCGTCCATCCATCCATCCATCCATCCATCCGTCCGTCCGTCCATCCATCCATCCATCCATCCATCCATCCATCCATCCATCCATCCATCCATCCATCCATCCATCCATCCATCCATCCATCCATCCATCCATCCATCCATTCATCCATCCACCCATCCATCCATCCATCCATCCATCCATCCACCCATCCATCCATCCATCCATCCATCCATCCATCCATCCATCCATCCATCCATCCATCCATCCATCCATCCATCCATCCATCCATCCATCCATCCATCCATCCATCCATCCATCCATCCATCCATCCATCCATCCATCCATCCATCCATCCATCCATCCATCTGTAGCGCCAGGCTAGATTTGGCCAGCTGGCCCCACCGAAAAAGAAGGAGCCAGGTGGCGCGTGAGGCGGAAGCCACGATGAATTTCAGAATAATGGAGTTCCTGGCCTGGCTGGACGCTGCAGGCCAGAAGCTCAACCGCCAACAGCCAGGCCAGGGGCTCATCGCCGCCATCTCGCCTCTCCTTCCTAGACATATGGTGACCCGGACAACGGACAAGCAACCGGCGCTGCACCACTGCCTCTGAGATTCGTGGCCATGTTCCAGCCAGCTCAAGTCTTGCGGCCGTACACTTGTGGTCGTACACAAGTGGGTGACAGGATGACCAGCTGGGACCAGCCAGGAGTGCACAGGGTGTAGTGAGTGAGTAGTGCAGGCAGAAATGCCTTCAGGGTGAGATGAGGGTGAGTGCAAAAAAGCCGAAGTGGTACCTGCGCGCGAAACATTGAGAAGTGGCGCAGTGAAGTCTTGCCGACCACCCATCCATAAGCACCGGCTTGAACGGTGCTTTTGCGGGCGTGCACAGTGCTGATGGCGATGTCGGCACGCAGGTGTCGTGTCTTTTTCGGTATCCGAGAATGAGTGGACCATAACGCTTACATTGGCAGTGGTTAAGTAGCATTGTACATCTCGGGTAGAGATGAATGACGCCTGCGGCTTTTAAAAGGGCATGCCTACATTCCAGTTAAATGCCTGCTGGTCCACGGTTTTCGTCAAGAACTCGGTTGGAGGCGTGTCATGGGATCCAGCAGGTGTGGGCGTTGGAGGAGGCTTAGTGGGCGCACCCTGACTCGGTGAAACACGTTCAGTAGTTGGCGCACGCGGATCCTTGTGCAGGTCGGTATGACAGATGGTTGCCTCTATGGCAAGTGTGACATGTGCGGTCTGCTGTCCTATAGGTGGACCAGGCACGTCGTCCTTAGGAGCGTTGGTCATAATCGCAGCGTCTCGGAGGTTTGGCCGTAATTGATGGCTGGTGGCTTTAACTTCGACAGCGGGAGACTGCGAGGGCGATGCTGGTCGCTGCTGGCAGGACACCCAGAGCGTTGGGGTGCGTAGAGAGTTGCCTTCAGACATCATGAAAGGTGAAGTTTCTGTGACCGGGAGGTAAATGGCGAGCGTGAAGATGTCCGTAGTCTTGGCAGACTCCGGGGCATGCGGCGATGTAGCCGTCGTGTAGCCTGACATGTCCGAGAAGTCGTGGTCTGTGGAGGTCGGAGAAGGCGTGCGGGTGGCAAGAGTGCCTTAGGGACAATCGGCCGAGGACGTCGAAAAAATGCACCTCGTGGTGGCCCAGACGTTGGCGGCAGTAACGCCTTGAAGAATCTCGTCGGGTTTCGTGGCTGACTGGTCGCATGCAGCACGAATGTCCTGAACCTCGTCGGATGAGCAGTCGTACGAGAGACTCGCGCTCTGTAGGAGACTCGCGCTCTGTAGGAGGCTGTAGGAGACGTCAGCGAAGTTAGGTCCCGGTCAGTGGACACTTTCGGGCCGAAGGGTAGTGCCGCTGCGAAGCAGGGAAAACCTCGAAGTCATGGGTGAACGGGAGTGGGCGGTTGGTGAACCTGTCCAATTGGCTGGACTGTGTGGCAGCCACACCACCAAGCGCCTGATGTATGATTAGTGGGCCCTTTGAACATTTTATATACAATTGTTAAATAAAAGTACCAGTCCCCACTGCCTCTAGGTGGAGTTCGGCATACTACTCGTATTGCCTTAGGCATGGCAGAAGTATAGTCTTCTCTTTAATATACTCGGTGTTATTGAGTTGCTAAATGTTGCGGTGGTATTAATTTGCTGCACAGGTGAAATGAATGCAGTGTATTAAGAGCATACTCTTGTTTACAAAGTCGCACGCTCCATGTCAGTTTGGGTACACATTCATCAGCCACCTTCCCTGTCGCAGGAATGTGAACTCGCCACAGTTCCTATGTTCAATGCCGCACTTGATATTAAAGCATCCTGGCTGAGTTTTTTTTGAACCCGTCCTAGTGGTTGGACTGCGTGGCAGCCACGCCACCAAACGGCTGATGTATTGGTATTAGGCCCTTACAACCTGTTGCTTACATATATTGTTATATGGAAGCACTAGTTTCCTTAATCATGGCTGTGCATCTGAATAGAATTCATCGGTTATTTGATCAAATAAACAACAAAGTCAAAATATAAATTGGTGAGAGTGGGAACCCGCAACGATTTCCGGGTTATGTGCCACTTTTTTTTAAGAACCCCCTAGTAGCTTGACTCTGTAACCATGTTCCTTGACAACTAGTAAAATGCCATGGAATAGTTATGCCGAATGATGTGTTATTTTGTTTGAGGCAGTAGGATATGTACAGTATTGTCACGTCGCTCCAGGGGTGTCGACAAGGTTTATTGACGTCTGAGCAACAGGGCTTTAACCAAGCGCGTCGGTTGGGCTTGTTTGCCAGAGCGGGAGCCCACGTGCACTTCTTCCTTTTTTGAGGTGTGAGCCTTCGCCTTGGAATACGACCCACTACTAGAAGTAGGTGGCAATATTCCTCCTCAACAAAAAAAAAGAAAGCATCGTCCTGATGCTGTCAAGTTATTGCAAAAAAACCCAAAACAAAGTAGCTTAAATAATGAAAAAGGGTACCAATAATCAAATGTTACACGCGATAAGTTCACCAATGATGAGGCCATTGTCGGAGCACAAATAAAAAAACGCAGGAAAAGTGGCCTTTTAGGAACGCGCAAAATAAGGCTTCATGCGCACCACGTGAACTATGTCAGAGGTCGGTTGTCTTCGTTGTACCCATCGTGACGACGTAGCGTCCGGAACCACTTCGTAGTTAACGTCACTCACGCGGTGTAATACTTTATACGGACCAAAGTATCTGCTGAGCAACATTTAGGAGAGGCCACGGCGACGAACAGGGGTCTAAACCCAAACTTGGTCCCCCGTACTGTAAGATACGTCATTGTGACGCATATTGTAACGTCGTGCATCTACCTTTTGGTGCTGACCAATGTGTAGCCGGGCGAGCAGGCGAGTTTCCTCGGCACGCTCTGCAAATTATTCTGCGTCAGTTGTTAACTGATCGGCGTCTTCACAAGGAAGCATCGCATCCAGGATCCTCTGAACTTCGCGTCCGTAGAGAAGGCGAAACCGTGTAAATGGGGTTGTTGCTTGAATTGCGGTGTTATAAGCGAACGTCACATAAGGCAAAATGCGATCGCATGTTTTCTGTTGGACGTCGATGTACATGGAGATCATGTTTGTGACTGTCTTATTTAGTCGCTCGGTTAAGCCGTTGCTCTGCGGATGGTAAGCAGTCGTCGTTCGATGCCTAGTGTTACTTAGTGAAAAAACTTGATCAATAAGCTGTGTAGTGAACGCTGTTCCTCTGTCGATTATCACTCTAGATGGAGCACCGTGGCACAGAACAATGTGGCACAAGAAGAACTGTGCTACCTCAGAAGCCGTGGCTCGTGGTATCACCTGTGTCTCAGCATAGCGGGTCAAATAGTCAGTTGCAACAATGACCAATTTGTTGCCATCGGACGATAAAGGAAATGGGCCTAGAATGTCCATGCCGACTTGGTCAAATGGCTTGCGGGGTGGATTAATTGGCTGAAGTAATCCAGCCAGCTTGCTTGGTGGCGACTTTCGACGCTGGCATTCAACACAGCTTTTGACGTACTGCTTCACGCTTGCCGAAAGTCCGGGCCAGTAGTACGCCTCACTTACTCTGGCGAGCGTTCGCGAGTAACCTAGATGCCCAGATGTGGGCTCGTCATGACGCGCGGTGAGGACTTCGTCCCGCATGTCCTTCGGAACGACGAGGAGGTAAGCGTGGCTCGTGGAACGGGCGTTTTTTTGTACAGGACATTATCTCGGAGGCAGAAAGACGTCACGACTCGAGATAGATGGCGAGGTATAACGGCGCTATGACCATCCAGATAGTCGATGAGCGGTCGAATCTTTTCATCCTCTCGCTTGTGTTTGCTCTAGTCAGATTAGCTAAAGGCACCCAGGAAACCATTATCCTCCTCTTCTTCTTGATTGACTAAAGGTATGGGTGCACGCGACAGTGTATAAGCGTCTTCATGCTTCCGTCCAGACTTACATACGATGGTCACATCAAATTCCTGTAGACGCAAGCTCCACCGGGCCAGTCGTCCAGGAGGATCACGTATGTTTACCAATCAGCAGAGGGCATGATGGTCCGTCACCACTTTAAATGGACGATCATAGAGGTACGGGCGAAACTTGGTGATCGCACACACTACTGCGAGACACTCTTTCTTTGTGGTTGTGTAATTCACCTCGGTACGAGACAGTGAGCGGCTGGCATAGGCTATGCCTCATTCTTTGCCGTGTTGATGCTGGACGAGCACTGCGCCGAGGCCGATGTTACTGGCGTCAGTGTGCACCTCTGTGTCAGCATCATCGTCAAAATTCGCAAGAACAGGGGCTGACTGCATCTGCTGTCGTTGCTCAGCAAAAGCAGCCTGTTGCTCGGTAGCCCATACAAACGGTGTGAAGTCGCGTGTAAGGCGAGTCCAGGGTTCCGCTATCTTCGAAAACCCTCTAATAAATTGTCGATAGTAGGCGCACAAGCCCAGAAAGCGCCGAACAGCCTTTTTGTCTGTAGGATGCGGAAATGCGGCTACAGCGGCGAGTTTGTCGTAGTCGGGTTGGACTCCTTTCGCGTTGACTACATGGCTTAGGAATTTGAGCTCTTCATATTCAAAGTGACAATTCTGCGGTTTGAGTGTAAGATCTGCTGATTGAATAGCCTGTAGCACACTCCTGAGGCGGTGAAGATGTTACTGGAAGGTTTCAGAAAAAACAACAACATCATCAAGGTATACGAGACTAGTTTGCCACTTTAGACCAGTAAGCACTGTGTCCATCATTCGCTGGAAAGTTGCGGGCACTGAGCACAAACTAAAAGGCAGGACTCGAAATTCATACAGGCCATCAGGGGTAACAAAGGCCGTTTTCTCGCGGTCTCGCTCGTCAACCTCAATCTGCCAGTACCCGCTTTTCAAATCCAAAGAGGAAAAATAGTGGGCGCGGCGCAATCTGTCTAACGAGTCGTCGATGCGTGGCAGAGGTACAGTGATGATTTTGTGCCTAGTGATCGAAGTCTGGCGCACCTTAGAGGAAGTAGCGAAGCATGACTTGAATTCAAGCAATAGATTTCACAGTGCTGTCTGGTTTTCTGGTGTGAGGTTACAATTAATATCGATATTGTTTAGAGACGTATCGGCGGCCTCCACTGCGTCCGACGAGAAACAGATGGGAACGGTTCCTAATTCATCTGCAAACGCTAACGAAGTGCCACAAAAAAGGTGTCGGTGTTCGTTGCTGAAATTTGTAACGAGCAGTTGAAATCGGCCGTCACGTAGCTGTATGATACTCCTAGCCACACAAACACCTTGAGCCAGCGGGTGTTCAAAATTACTTTCTATTACTTTCTGCAATCACTTTATCATTTTGCAATCCACAGCATGTGACGTCGACTATAACACTGGCTCTTGGAGGAAGCGTTATACTTTCAGCAGAAACACGAAGAACACCGGCACGTTGTTGGTCGTCCTGCTTGTCGATTGCTCGGTCGGCTGACAAGGTGATGCGATTCTCTTGAAAATCAATGACAGCTCCATACTCCTGCAGGAAGTCAACACCAAGAGTAACGTCGCGTGAACATTCATGGAGCACAAGGAAACTCGCTACAAAAGTATAACCGCAGACCCGAACTCTATTCGTGCAGGTTCCAAGCGGAGAGACGGTGTGGCCACCAGCCGTTTGAATCACGGAGCCATGCCAGGGCGTGATTACCTTCTTTAGTAGTCTGGTCATTTTCCCGCTTAGTATCGAATAGTCAGCCCCGGTATCCACTAAAGCACCTACTGCATAGCCATCCATCAGCACCGGTATATCCAGAGTAAGCCGCACATATCGCTCAGTCGAATCTACACCCTTTCTTGTTAGCGTCGATCGGAGGTCTTCAGCACGTCGACTGCCGGCGACCTCGCCTTCAAGGGTCGCTTGCATTAGTTTTCCCGGCGGGGACTGGGGGACCGTGCGCCAGCATGTCATTGGGGCAAAGATGAAAAGCGCCTCGGCGACGGCGAGCGCGACTGCCGTCCAAAAGGCGGTGGCATGCGCTGTTGAGCCAGGTAGTCCTCAATGTCCCGGGGTCGCTGGCCATACCGAGGAGGAACTGAATATACTGAAAAGTCGCGCAGCCCGAGGTGCCGGTATGGACATTGGCGGTACAAATGGTCCGCTTCACCGCAGTGGAAGCACAGAGGTCGGCGATCAGGAGTGCGCCAAACATCAGATTTCCGAGGCGAAGCGCGTCTGTCGTCAAGGTAGTGTGCTGGTTGTTCCGCAAGATGTACAGGGCTGGCGTAAACGAGGGGTGGGGGCGTGCGTGCGTTCTCGTAGTACCGTAGAGGCTGCGCCAACTGAAGTGAAACCGCAGCAGGTGCCTGAACAAACAGCGGGGAAGAGAAAGCTGGGCGCTTCAAGGCTTCCGCATAGGTCGCACGGTGGTAGTCAGCCGGGACGGGTGTGGCGTTATCCAGACTCACAGGGTCACGAAGGGCATAATGCAGCTCGTCCTTGACGATGCTTGCAATGGAACTCACCGTAGGTAGTGGTGGTGCGGCAGCCTTTTACAGCTCCTCGCGTACTATAGAGCGGATAAGGTCGCTCAGACACTCGGTGTTGCTCCCAATAGTCGTGAGAACTTGAGAAGTGGACGTGTTTACTTGCCGCTCATACAGGGTTGATCGATGCTGAAGCATCTTTTCTATAGTGACGGCTTCGGACAAAAACTCGGCGACCATGTTCGGAGGGCTCCGTACAAAGCCAGCGAGAAGCTGCTCCTTAACTCCCCGCATCAGGTGACGCAACTACTTTTCCTCTGTCATACTCGGATCAGCCCGTCGGAACAGGCGCGTCATATCTTCCACATAGGTCATGAAAGTTTCATTGGGCATGTGGATGCGGGCCTGGATCACTCGCTCCGCTCGTTCATGGCGATCAGCACTTCTCTAAGTATCGAACAGCCGGTGGCGGAATTCGGGCCACGATGTCATCTGTTCCTCATGATTCATGTACCAGGTACGTGCTCCATCCTCCAAATAGAAGTACACACGCCGTAGTTTGGCCGCGTCGTTCCATTCGTTCAAAGCAGCCACGCGCTTGAAGTCGACCAACCAGTCCTCGAAGTCTTCGCGCTCGGTGCCATGAAAAGGTGCCGGAACCTGTGGACTTTCGAGGGTGTACCGAGTAGCCATGGGGTTTTCAGTACCTGTTAAAGTGGTTTGAACGGACGTGCTCATCATACTGGTGTGAACTGTAATGTCAGTTTCGGGTGGTAATCCCCTGATGCTGCGGCTTGTCCGATGAACGGAAGTGTTGACTCGCACTGGGCTTGTGGTGCCGCTTCCAGGAGGGGTCTGATACATCCGTGAGGGGCTACCCCGCACCTCCACCAATTGTCACGTCGCTCCAGTGGTGTCGACAAGGTTTATTGACATCTGAGAAACAGGGCTCTAACCAAGCGCGTCGGTTGGGCTTGTTTGCTAGAGCGGGGATGATGATGATGATGAATCCACAGACATGGCTCGTACCCACTCAGGGGGATTGGCCAAGAATCGATGACTTAATTAGGTAAGTTTTTTTTTAAATATCGAAACCACCCACCAGAAAAAAGAATGAAAAAAATAAAGACACCCTAGTCAGAATGAATGGAGTGCAATAGTTGTTTGTCACTCGTGCAGATAAGACAACTATTCATTACCTTGAATAAGAATCAGGTTAGTTAAACAATGCTCTTGTGTTCGTTGGAATTATTATTATTTTTTGCATGAATAATAATCACGCAATTAAAAGCTTAATTCTTTTACTTTCATTCAGGTACTTGTAAACTGCGTAGAAAACGTTCTCGTGGCTGAAGCCCAGATCGTAAGCACCGAAGGAAAGTATGTTTTCTGTAGATAAGTTCAACCGCAGGCTAGCGAATGGGAGGGCTAAGAATGTTTTCCTAAGCAATTTGTATCGGCGACATGATAAAAAATAGTGCTCTATTGTTTCCTATTCTGAACAAAAGTTGCATAGTGGTGATATCGCCAGACCAGCCCTATGTGAATAGAAATTTAACGGGGGGACACGACATCGAAATCAGGTTATTATGGTTTCCAACTGTTTTGTAGGACACCAATGACTTTTCCATGGAAATCTTAAGTGAGTAAATTCTGGTGTTGACAATATTGCTTCCATAGCGTCTTCACTGAGCGCAAGCTTTCTGTATCTTGTCGCCGTTATAGTGGCCACTTCGGGAAGGACTGATAGTACTGGCCCTTCCAATGCTGCTTGTGCTAGAGTCGGCGATTTCATTTACTTCTAAGCCGCAATGACCGGGTACCCATACTAATTTCAGTAGTTGCAGCTGAGGAGGAACTAGCATAAGGAGCGTCTTTAAGGCCATCGATTTTGTTGACGCCGTAATCGACGTACATACTGACAGGGAATCCGTTATTATGATCACATTAGCGGCATTCAAAGGTAGCTTTCGCAGCGCTAGAACTATTGCCAACAGCTCAGCTTCAAAAACTGGGGTGAAATCCGGTAATCTTAATGAAAAAGACCAGTCAAGCGAATGTGAGTATATACCTACACCTGTCTTTTCATTCAATACTGAAGCATCTGTGGCTATAATGTTATTCGTTTCCGCGTGTGCAAGATAATCTTGCAGTCGGCTATTTAATACCCTATAGGATTGTAATTTGGGCTTAGAGGGAAAAATGTCATCGAATTCAATCTTAAGAATTTGATTTGTATCCTGCGCAGCAATCACATCTCGAATTTTTACATTTAACCTGTCTAGTTGTTTCTGGACAAAAACAATTTGAGGTGTTCGAAAGCGTGGCCAATGGGCAAGAAAAAAGCTGTCTGGGTCATTTATAAAATCATACTAAGATCGTCTTGGCGCATAGCTATAAAATTTCAGAAACGTCTGAACCGTTAGGATACGAAAACGACAAGGCAATGTAGGTAATCGTGCTTCCTGATACAAAACATTGTTTCTTACAAACCTCGGTAGTCCTAGACACAATCTCAAGGCTTCTCGTTCCAGCATGACCAGAGGCTTTATTTTATAGGCAGGGCCACCTGAGAACAATACGCACCTGAATTCTAGGATTGGTCACATATACATTTTATAGATCATCACCATTGTGCTTCTGCGTAGACCATATCGGCGGCTGCTCAGTCTACGAAGAATTCCTAAGGCGCGTTGTGCTTTAGATGCCATGCTTTCTATGTGAGGAGTCCAGTTTAGGTTGGCATTATAAGTTACTCCCAAATATTTAGGAGATTCCACCTGTAGAATGGGCTCTTGTTTATAACATATTGAAATTGAGATGGGATCGGATAACGGGAATATCAAGACTGCACTCTTATTTACATTTAAGGTCATGCAGACTGCATCTAGCCATCTCTCCAGCGTATTGACATATCTCTGTAGCGTTTGATATAAAGAATATATGTCACTATGTGCCGTGAAAAATGCAATATCGTCAGCATATACAAACACCTTAACGTCCTGGCAATGCGGTATAGTGCTCATTAGGATGTTAAATAGAACTGGCGATAATACAGCGCCTTGGGGGACACCACGTGTTTGTTTGCACTTTGACGATGCGCAACCATCCTTAAAGCAATAAAACTCCCTTCCTCTCAAAAATTCCCTCACCCACGCCAATATATATTTTGGGAGATTGTGGCTCTCTAATATGTCTAATAATACTGAATGTTCTACACTATCGTATGCCTTAGCTATATCCAATGTCACTAGAGCCGCATGTTGTCTTTTTTTGCGAGCAAGCTGAATGCGGCTTTCTAAATCTGCGTGTGCTCACCAGATTGAACAATCTGTTCTGAAGCCAATTTGATTTGGATTTAATATAGAATTTTCCTCCATTCATATTATAACTCTTTTATTGAGCACTCTTTCGATGAGCTTCACCATATTAGATGTAAGAGAAATGGGTCGAATGTTTTCTATGACATATCCGAATCCTTGTCTTTTTTGTATCGGCACTATTTTAGCTAATTTCCACTCATACGGAATCCAGGCATATTTTAACGAAGAATTTACAGTGTTTAGTAGGTCACATGGTGATATTTTGAATAATATTTTATCATAGCAGTTGTGATTCCGTCCGGACCAGGAGCTGACGAGGGCAAACCTTGTATCACTTGTGCTAACTCTTCCTCTGTAACTTCAGTAACTTCAATCGTTGACGCTGGTTTTTGTGGATCGTAAGGCTTAGTTGATGTAAATCTACACTCCAGGCCTTTAGCAATGGTTTCTAAGGATTTCTTTGTTTCTTCCAAGGACATAATCTCAAACCCTATATTATTTTGAGATGGCATCATTTTACGTGATCTCATGAACCTGAACAGCGCCTTTTTGTTACAAGCTTTTGAAAGGTGATCATAATGTTTTCTATCATATTGTTCCTTAGCTAAAGAGACCGTGCGTTTGAAAATTGCAGCGTGATACTTGTAATCAGACCAGTTTTGAGGGCACTAGTTATACATTAGTTTTTTTCCAAGCTGCCTTTCTTCGTCGGAAATCCCGGGCACAGTCCGAGTTCCACCACGGACTGTGGGTTGTGCTCTTTGCGGATTCCACAACGAATTCTGCATTTTTATATGTTCTTTTAATCAGTGCACTTAATCTCATGGCTTTTGTATCTTCTTGCTCTTCAGAATGAGTTGTCAAAGCAGATTCTAAATCTTTCCTAAATTTGGTGTAGTTAATAAGCACTCGAGTCTGAGAGCCTGACATTATAACTTGGCAAGCAATCTCGAATAATATTGGCAAATGATCACTGTTAGTTGCACAATCACATGCACTCCACGACAAACTAGTGAGTGATGAACTCACAAAGCTTAAATCTAAGGCTGAACGAGACCTATCACTAATGTAAGTTGGTGTTCTTGAATTCAGGCAACACAAGTTATTATCCGCTGTCCACTCCCACAATCTCTTACCGCATTGATCAGTTCGGAAACCCCAGCACGTATGATGAGAATTGAAATCGCCGATTAGAATTTTATTTTGATAACTAGAAGTCACTGCAGCGTCTAAACATCGAGTATCTATTACACCTTTAGGAAAGTATGCATTCACCACCAAAAAAGGCATGCAGCCTGGTAAGGTTATTTCTAAGGCGAGAATTTCACTCTCAGGTGACATGAGCTTATACGCAATTTTTGCTTTGAGACTTATTCTATTATTAATAAAAAATGCCAAACCTCCACCTTTCGATGGACGGTCTAGACGGAAAGATCTGAATCTATTTAATTGAAAAGACTGATGCATTGAAAGCCAAGTTTCTTGCAGTGCAATAATATCCGGAGAAAATTTCGATGCCAAATATATTAGATCAGTTGCTGCAGAGTGAATTGATCGGCAATTCCAATGAAGAATTTTAAGTGACCCTATTTTTGCTCTAAAATAGCCTCAGCGATGGCCTTGTTTAGAATATTTTCTTTAAGAAAATCAGCTTTAGACAGGTTGTTCTTCTGGTACTTTTTGGTTTTTGAATCGACAGGTGCGATGCCTTTTTTGTATAAAGGTGATCTCGAGCGCTTTAGCGATCGGGGATCCATCTCCATTTCGTCTGAGTCCTCCACTTTCTTGGTAAGCTCGCATTGAGATACGATACCTTCCTCTACTGAATCTGCAGCTACCATAGGTTGCTGTGGCGTATCGGAGCCATACTTCTTTGAAATTTTAGGGGAGTCACGAATGTGAAGGGCTTCCGTAGCCTGATGTGGCGTAGCAGAGTCATACTCCTTTGCAAACTCCGAGGAGTCACTAATGTTACGTGGTGCACTGTGGTTGTTTTCCGCTGTACCCAACATTTGAGCCATCTGGTTCGATAGAATCTGGGCCAAGGACTCACAAATATTCCCAGCGATGCGCTCCATTGCCTTCTCCACTGCCTTCTCAATCGCTTCCGCAATAGGGACAGAGAGAGTTTCCATTGTTGGCATATTACGAGCTGTAACACCCCACGCGCACTTCTTTCTTTTTGAAGTGTGAGCCTTCGCTTTGGCATACGACCCACTACTGGAAGTAGGTGGCAATATCTCCTGAAGGAGATGCGTCATTATCTTGTCTGATCTGCGCGCTGTCTAGACATAAAGTCAGAATCACTGAGGGCTGCGAGAAAGCCATCAGCATACTCCGAGTCCATATCAGGATGTCCTAGAGGTGCTCGAGAAAGTGCGTCGGCATCTTCATGCTTGCGCCCAGAATTACACAAAATTCTGAAGTCAAACTCTAGCGCAAATTCTACGGAGCGAGACGACCAGACGGATCGCGGAGATTGGCCAGCCAATACAGCCAATGGTGATCGGTCACCACCTTGAAGGGATGGCCGTGGAGGTAAGGTCGAAACTTTACCGTCGCCCACACGACTGCGAGGCATTTCTTCTCTGAAGTAGAGTAGCTGGTCTCGGCTAGAGAGAGTAGGACTGACGTAAGCTATGACATGTTCAGCGCCGTTGTGCCGTTGTACAAAAACAGTACCAAGTCCGACATTGCTTGCATCTGTGTGAACTTCGGTATCAGAATTTTCATCAAAATGCGCAAGAACAGGGGAAGCTTGCATTCGCCGCCTTAACTCTGCAAAAGCTGCTTCTTGCTCTGTAGTCCAGGAAAACGGTTCATCATTTCCGGTGAGTCGCGTGAGCGGTTCGCCTATCGTCGCAAAGTTGCTGATGAATCGACGATAATAAGCACACAAGCTGAGAAAACGCCGGATTGCTTTTTTGTCTGACAGAACAGGGAACGTGGCGACTGCTGCAGTTTTTTTTGGTCAGACCGAACACCATGCGCACTCACGATATGTCCCAGAAATTTCGATATGTATGGTTTAACGTCCCAATCCCAGAAATTTCAACTCATGGTAGCCGAAATGGTGCTTCTGGGGTTTTGGCGTGCATGTGACCGAGTGTATAGCTTCCAGAATCATTCTGAGACGCCTCCGATGTTCTTCGAAACTCTCAGTGAAGATGACCACATCGTCAAAATATACAGAGCAGCTTTGCCACTTCAAGCCAGAGAGAATGGTGTGTATCACCCGCTGGAATGTTCCTGAAACTGAACAGAGGCTGAAAGGAAGAACTCAGAATTCATAACGCCCACCGGGATGTACAAACGCCGTCTTCTCTCGGTTCGCTCAGCGACATCTATCTGCCAATAGCCGCTCTTCAAATCAATCGATGAAAAATATTTCGCGTGTCGCAGCCTGTCGAGGGAATCATCAACCCGTGAAAGCGGGTAAACGTCTTTCTCGGTAATACTATTGAGCTTCCTTTAGTAAATACAGAATCATACCGTGCATCTTTCTTCTTTACTAGAACGACTGGCGAGGACCATGGGCTGCTGAACGGTTGTATCACACCATCGTCAAGCATCTCCTTTTCCTGCGTCTGTAATGACTCGCGTTCTTTAGCCTAAACACGGTAATGTTGCTGGCGGATTAGGTGAACACCATCGTTGGTAATAATTCGGTGCTTGTGAGGGGTGTTGGACCAACTATAGATGAAGAGGCGAAACATGATTGAAATTCTTTCAGCAGGGTGTAAAGTGCGGCCTTCTTCTCGTCCGAAAGCTTCGACTTGACGTCGATGCAGTCAAGAAACTTGTTTGCATTTACCATTTCTTCGGATGCGAGGCATTCGGTGACATCCGCTACACAATCTCCAAAGGCCTCGGTGGTGCCGCGGAAAAGATGCCGGCGCTTGAAGTTGAAATTTGTGACGAGTATTAGCGACCCTCCGTCACGCACACGCAGAACGCTTTGCACTACACACACATTGCAGCAGAAAAAAAAAAAGATACGTTGCTCTCGGCGACCACGTCACCGTTTTGGAGGTCTTTGGACGCGACTTCTACGAAAGCAGTCACTCGGGGAGGCAGCGTCACGCTTTTGTCGGCAACACGCAGCGCAGGTCCACTACGGCTATAGGCGCTTTGATCGGTTGCCCCTTGCGTCGAGAAAGTCACCATTCGCTCACAGAGATTTACTATCGCGCCATTCTCTTGAACCAAGTTCATACCATGAATGAGCTGACAAGAAAATTCCCGTAGTACGTGGCAGGTGACCACAAACGTTCATTCGCGTATTTCCACTCTTGCGGTACAGCAACCCGAAGGAGTAATAACGTGGCCTCCAGACATGCGAATACGCGTCTCATTCAAAGGTGTCGTCACTTTCTTAAGACTTGTTGCCGATTTTCCGCTCATAATAGAATATTCTGCACCTGTGTCCACCAATGCGCTGACCTCAAGACCGTCTATCAACACGGGAATGTCGAGCGACACTCGGTCACTCGGTTCAGGCGCACCATTCGGAGTTTATTTCGCACTCAGACGTCAATTAAATTCTGCAGCGTTCTGTGCAGGCGTCGTTAGAAGGTTTTTCGAACTTTGAATCGCAGCGACCTCACCCGCGAAAGTCGCAGCCTTCAGTTTTCCCGACGAAGGCTTGGGAAGCTTCCCCGTGCCGTCGTTCCAAAACGTGGTGCAATGGCTGCGGGTCACCGTGGAGATGGTGACCGCGATTGACGCTGTGAGAAAGGTAGACGTTGCTGCGCGAGGTAGTCCTCAATTTCTCCTGCCCTCTGACCAACTAGGGGAGTATGTGAATGAATAGAGAAAACGCGCAGTCCAAGTTGTCGGCACGGGCATTCCCGGTAGATGTGACCGGCTTCACCGCAATAGAAGCAGGGGGTGTTCTATCCAACTACCTTGTGCACGTTTCACAATAGTGACATGCTTTCTCATTCTATCGTATAAGATCTATGACCAGTCTGACCTACGTAGGATTTGCCACGTGTGGAGAGAATTTCACAAATGAAATTTTCAATAATATCGACATGTCTGGCCCTGTATTACCTTTCGCATCCTTTTTTGCTGTTCCTTGAACTGCATGGCCTCGTAAAACAGCAAGCATTGTTTAATTTTTAAGGAGCAGAAAACTCCACATGAACGTTCGCTCCTCGTGCAATCTTTTTTCAAGTTATGAGCTGCTTTGGGTATATATGAAATGATAACCAGTTTTTTTTGTCTTCGCAGCTTGAAAGTTTCCTTATCACTTGATTGATTGAATAAAACTTTAGTTTGGTCCTGAGAAGACGCAGCGATAACCCCGCGCCACCCGGCTAATCCCACGTAGGCACCGCCAAGCCGAGCTTGGTGGCCCGTTCCCGGGCACTCTGGACGGCCAGGGTTTGATCCTTAAGTTCGGGGCTGCGTAAGAGCGCAGCCAACCTGTCCTCGCGGGGAACGGGGCCTTGCTCGAACTTTTCTGAGCATGCTGTCTGCTACAGAAACGATAACAAGCTCCGGGAATCCTGCGGCCACCAGCCGTTCCACCTGTTGTCCGAACGCTTCTGACAGTTTATTTTTTATTTATTTTATTTTTATTTCATTTTCCTCAAGGGTCCCTAACAAAAGGGATAATACATGAGGGGTGGGCATACAAGACACGGGTGAAGACAAAGTTGGATGTGTAACAAAAAACAAAAAACAAAAATTAAGGACATAGCTAAAGTGCCAGAAACAAAGGGAACAGGTACATTTGTTCGTGGACTCTAGATAAAGAACATTTTACAGTGACAAAAGATACCACTTATAAGATACAAAACATTGCCAAGTACACAAAAAATACATACACGCTACGCTAGGAAGATGACACCAGAAAAAAAAAGTTAGGCACGTTAGAAAGTTATCTGGAAATTATTGCGGTTCAGTGATGGTCGACAGGGAATTTTGAAAGGCTTCTGCATCCTGAATGCTAACAATGGTATCCCTTTGGGCGTTCCATTCCTTAGCTGTCCGAATGAAGAAAGATTCGGTAAATGTGGTAGTTTTGGAACGAGGGTAATGTACTTGCATAGTGTTTCAACAACGATCATAGAAATAGGGGCGTTGGGTGACGTAAATGCTGGATGGGGATGTATGATGGAATTTGTGGAGTAATGCGAGGCGCGCAGTTTTTCGGCGTTGACTAAGAGGAATGAATGCGGCACGTTTCTTTAAGTCTGTTACACTCGGGAACAATGAGTAATCGGAAAAGGCGAATCTGGCAGCGTGGTTTTGGATGGCTTCTAGGTTTTGGATGAGATAATGCTAGTGTGGGTCCCAAATTGCTGTGGCATAACGGATTAGTACGTCTGTGAAAAGGATCTGACCTACATTTAGAAATGTATAAACTCATGCCACTTGTGGCAACAATTTTGAGCGGCTGTTAGGTCTGCTTGTAAAGCTATTTGATCTTCATGACTAGTGATTGTTGCGTAAATAACGAATTCGTCGGCGAATAATCTTATGTTGTTGGTAATACAATGTGGAAGGTCATAGATGTAAATCAGGAAAAGCAGGGGGCCAAGTACTGTTCCCTGGGGAACACCAGAGAGGACGGGAGAGATTTGAGACCTAACTCTTTTTATGATGACGATCTGTTTTCTGTCAGTGAGAAAGTAATTCATCCAGGACAAGACGAATGAGTTGAGATTAAGCAAGGAAAGTTTGCTCATTAGCCAGTGGTGAGGAACATTATGAAAAGCCCTTTCAAAGTCAAGAAATATGGCGTCGGTTTGGATGTTCTGGTCAAGATTTGTGTGGCAATCATGGATGAAGGCTGGAAGTTGCGTTTCACACGACAGGCCTTTTCAAAAACAATGTTTAGAAGGGTGAGTGCAGTTGTGCTGTTCGAGGTGATTAATGATGTTGGTAAATAAAATGTCCTCCATTATTTTAGATGAGACACTTGTAAGCGATATGGGCTGGTAGTTACATGGGGATGCTTTGGTGCCACTTTTGAACAATGGAGATATTTTACCGAGTTTCCAATCACTCGGCACCTGTCCCTGTGAAAGTGATTGGGAGAAGTGCAGCTGAAGTGCTGCGCTAATAATCAATTGTGTATTCTTTAATATTTTGCTGTGGATAGTATCAATTCCACTCGCAGATGATAGTTTCATTTTTCTAATTACGTTAGTTATTCCATTTGCACATTTGAATAGTTGAAATTGGCTTGCTTATAATAGACTCAATGTTCTCTTCGCAGTTCACAAAAAAAACCATGTTCACGCGGGAAAACAGAACAAAAGGCATGGTTTTAGGCATTGGCCAAATCCACGTCACTGAGCGGTTTGTCATTAGTACCGGATAAGGTTATTTGCAAGATGCCGTTTGGGTTTATTGTTTGCCAGAATGTCTTAGGGTTATTTATGAGCATGTATGGTAGTGTTGTTCGAAGAAAATCGCGTTTCACGTTTTGAATGTTAATCGAGAGGCATCGCACAGAGTGGGAATATTCTTTTTATAGGGACGGTTGGTTCTGTTTTTTGGCACGTCTGAACAGGCGTTTTTTCCGGTTTATCAGTTTTTTAATCACGTTGTTAAACCAAGGGGCGGATGTTCTGTTTTTATTTTCATGCTTGGTATATATGCATCAGTTAGCTGGTTCAGTTTTTCGACTAATAACTTCCAATTGTTTACTATGGGGCGCTTGTTGAATTCCTGTTCGTATAAATTGTAAAATTGTTCAAGTTCGATGTTAATGTTTTCATAATTGCCACGACCGTTGAGTTTTATCTGCTTTGGTCTAGGCTTATTTTCTGAAAAAGTAAAACTGAAAGAGGCAAGAATAATTGCGATTACTTATTTCTTTAAGGTAATAGAATGCAGGCTACTTAGATCCGACATTAGTATAAGGCCTAATATATTAGAGGTGTGTAATATTTCTCTGGTGGCATGGGTTATTACTTGTGTTAGTTGGTAGTTTTCTAAACAGTCTCGGAAATTGCCGCATTCACCGCTGCGAAGGGAAACGTTGTTTGACCATTTTATGGATGGATAATTGAAGTCCACGCAAATTCTAAACTTTGCACGGGGATACAATTTGTGCAGTTTGTCGAGGGTGTCGTTAAAGCTGATGTTAAAGTTGGGCTCTGATTCGGAGGGAGGAACCGGACACCTAGTATGATCGGCCCATGGGAACTTTGGCAAGCTACGCAAAGGGCTTCCAGTGGACTGGTAATGCTAATAATGAAGTGAAGGACTATATGTTTAACAGCGATGAGCACGCCACCACTTCGACCAGATAAACGGTCCAGGCGATGCAATGCGAAATTGGTTAGGTATGAAAGAACTTCAGAATCTTGGATGAAAGCTGTAAGCCATGTTTCTGTCAACATCACGACGTCACAATCAGATGATTCAATTATGGTACATATTTCGTCATGTTTTGGCATGATACATCTTATGCTTGCGTAGAGAATAGAAAAGGTGACGTCATTTGCATGTTTGGTGGGGTGATTCTGGATATGGCGAGATGGTGAGGTAACTGGTGATACATTTACTGGGATTTGAAATTCCTAGCTGTCGCGTGGAAAAATTTCTCCGATTTCTTTTCAGGTTGCATTAGAGTGGTATGATTTTTTCTGATAACTACCCTCTTGTAACGAAGCTTGAAAGGGCCGCCGTGCTCCCGTGCGAAGCGTAGAAGCTCTGTCTCGTCAGTCCGGGTAGCGAAACATTAATCCTGACCTACACTGTACGGCGTATTTTTCAGTTTGAAACCGTTAGATAAGATTGCTTCTTTTGTTTTGAACTGGGAGAAGCTAACAATCCCTACATGGTCGTGGCATACATGACCGTTCAAGCGCATTGGTTAGGGTAAGAGTAACAGTACCTCGTTTAACCAGTTTCGAGTGTGACGAGTTGGATGGGAGAAGGAATTTGTTACCCCAAGATTGGTGCAACCAACAGATGTGATCTGAATTGAAGAAAATCAGTACCAGAAGAAAACGAGGTCTCATCCCATCAGGAGATTTGCGAGTGAGCTACAGCGGCTTAAAAACAGTTCTAAAAGTAGCAAGGGCATTGTCAGCGCTAGCCTGATACCCGTGAGAGTCACCGTCAATAAACATGATAAAATTGTCAACGAACTTGAAAACTCTTACCACTTTTGTGGCGTGTAAAGCCTCCCATATGGGCCTGTCGAGGTGGGATATAATCAAGTCACTCAAACTGGTGCAGTGCTCGAACCGATGCACACAAGACTTGAAAGTGAGGGTTGTTCTTCCACACAAGAAACGTTGACATTAAGCGTAAGGCGCACGTTTAGAGATGCCGGAAGTGTTCTGAAAAACCATGGCACCAAACTTTTGAATGACGTCTTCTGCGTAGTGTAATAGGTGGTCATGCAAGAACGAATAAATTATGTATAACATCTATTGAAAAGGGCCTCAGACTTTTGTCACAGCTTCGCAGAAATCGCAGCACTTCCTCAAAGCGCGTTTACACTAAAGAGACTGATTTCGGACTTTAAGAATGTCTTTCTTCTTGTCGTTGTCCTATTTACTATGCAATGACAGAAACAGTTCGATGATGGTCTCTGGAAGACTCCGTCCGTGCCTTGTCGTGCTCACAGCCTTTTGTTGACCAATTCTCTAGTCACACTGGAGAAACACGGGGAGGCACCGACTAAACTTGCACACCTGCACCTCATTTTCAGCCATGCTCCCTGCTGTGCCATTGTCCCTCTCCGGCTACGTGGCGCAGCCTCCGCCATAGCCATAATCTACGGCGTAGATGGATGGGGGTGGGGAGAGACAAAAGGGGAGCGAAGGAAAGACATCTGTGGGGTGCGCAAGATGCCTACTTAAGCAGCATGTACGCCTCGAAGGGGGCATTGTTATCTCCTCCTAGATTTTACCCTTCGTGGTCGTTTGAAGCAAAGACATGGTCGAATTTTCGCTCAGCCGCCGATATCCCGACGACACTCCGACTGCATGTCTGGCAATGCGTTTCGCTGGTGCTTTCGGTCGGCGAATAATTAAGCCCTCAATTAAAGCTATTCGCTTGTTGTTAAGCAACATGCACACAACGTCAGCAAGAAGTGCATTGCAATTACTAGGCGCTTGGGTCCAGTACTCACAGCGCTTGAGTAAATAATGTTACGTGGGAAATAACAGCTGTCAGTCCTCAGCCACAACGCAGCTCACCAACAACGTCCACTTCTTTACTCTCAGTCTGAGGCACCTTTCTTGGGTATGCCCCACTATGCCCTCTTTCAGTCAGACAAAATCACGTAACACGACCCCCGGCGGCAAAAGCGCCGACCCGGCGAGTTTACGGGGCCTCAGCAGGAGCAGAGTGGTAACGCTTGAGCCTTGATACGTGGACGATGTCTCTTGACAGCAGAGCGGAAGAGGTTGATGGATTATCAGGGACAATTTCATATGTAGTGTCGGTCACTCGTCTAAGCACGTGGTATGGGCCCGTGAAACGAGAAAGAAGTTTTTCTGAAAGGCCTGCATGTCGCGTAGGGGACCAAAGAAGTACGAGGGAACCTGTTGGAAAGTGTTCGTCGCGATGCCGCTCGTCGTAACGATGCTTCTGCGAGTCTTGGGAAGCCATTAATCTGCTGCGGGCAAGCTGACGAGCGGGGTCAGCTTGGGTAATAGCATCGCGTGCATATTCAGAAGTAGACTGCGCAGTGGCTGGCAGGAAGGTATCCTACGGCAATGTTGGTTCGCGTCTAAATAGAAGGTAAAATGGCGAGTACCCAGCAGTGTCATGCCGGGAGGAATTGTATGCGAACGTCACATAGGGTAGTGCAAGGTCCCAATCACGATGGTCGGCCGAGACGTATTTTGATAGCATGTCTGTCAGGGTGCGGTTTAAACGTTCTGTAAGCCCGTTTGTCTGGGGGTGGTACGATGTCGTGAGCTTATGTTGGGTAGAGCAGGAACGCAGGATATCGTCAACCACTTTCGAAAGGAACGTACGGCCTCGGTCTGTCAGCAGTTGACGAGGGGCTCCATGCACTAAAATGAGATCGCGTAGTAGAAAATCAGCGACGTCTGTAGCGCAGCTTGTTGGCATGGCTCGCGTAACTGCATAACGGGTTGCGTAATTCGTAGCCACCGCGACCCACTTGTTTCCGGAGGCGGATGTTGGGAAAGGACCGAGAAGGTCCAAACCAACACGGAAGAATGGCTCCGATGGGATGTCGATGGGCTGAAGATATCCGGAAGGGAGTCCCGACGGCTTTTTGCGACGCTGGCAAATTTCACAAGCGTTGACATAACGACGTACAGAGCTTGAAAGGCCAGGCCAGTAGAAGCGGCGGCGGACACGGTCATATGTGCGAGAGACCCCAAGGTGACCCGCGGTTGGCGCGTCATGGAGCTCACGTAGGACTGCGGAACGCAGGTGCTTTGGTATGACCAGAAGTAGGTCGTGACCATTGGGCGATAAATTACGCCGATATAAGGTGTGGTCCTTTAAGGTAAACATGCGAACAGAAGCGTCTTGCGGTGAAGATTTGAGCTGTTGTATTAAGCGGCTGATATCCGGATCGCGGCGCTGCTCGTCCCCGAGATGAAGCAGCTGGGAGATGGAAAGGACGCAGCCCGCAAAATCAGTGCTCGTAGGATCGCAGTCGGCCACAGGGTAGCGTGACAGACAATCCACATCTTTGTGCAGTTTTCCTGATTTATACACTACGGTGTAAGAATACTCCTGAAGGCGGAGTGCCCAGCGGGCGAGACGACCTGTGGGATTTTTGAGGGAGGCGAGCCAGCAGAGAGCGTGGTGGTCGGTGAGAACTGTAAATGGTCGGCCGTATAAGTAAGGGCGAAATTTCGCGACTGCCCACACCAGCGCTAGGCATTCGCGCTCTGTGATGTAATAATTACGTTCCGAGTTGGACAGCAGCCTGCTGGCATAAGCTATCACGCGATGCTGCCCACGTTGTCGCTGAGCCAACACAGCGCCTATTCCGTAACCGCTGGCATCGGTGCGCACTTCAGTTGGTGCCGTAGGGTCGAAGTGAGCCAGCACAGGAGAAGAAGTGAGCGAAGTGGTCAGGTCGGAAAATGCTGCTGCTTGCGAGGGACCCCAGGTAAACGTCTTATCTTGTTTGAGTAAATCTGTTAGGGACCGAGCGATTTCCGCGAAGTTCTTGATGAACCGACGAAAATAGGAGCAGAGCCCCACAAAGCTGCGGACATCTTTGGCGGTTTTTGGCACAGGAAAGTCCTTCACTGCTCGAACTTTTTCTGGGTCAGGCTGTACGCCGTAAGCGTCAACAATATGTCCAAGTATTGTAATGCGACGGCAACCAAACCGGCACTTGGATGAATTCAGCTGAAGGCCGGCGAGACGGAATACATCAAGAATTTTTGACAGTCTCTCAAGGTGCGCTTCAAAAGTTGGAGCAAACACAATCACGTCATCCAGATAACAAATACACGTAGACCACTTGAATCCATGGAGCAGGGAGTCCATCATTCGTTCAAAGGTGGCGGGGGCATTACATAGGCCGAAAAGCATGACTTTGAATTGGTAGAGGCCATCGGGTGTTACAAAAGCCGTCTTCTCTCGGTCCATTGGGTCCACGGCAATCTGCCAATAAGCAGAACGAAGATCGATGGAAGAAAAGTAGGCGGCACCATGGAGGCAATCAAGGGCGTCGTCAATGCGGGGCAGAGGGTATGCGTCTTTCTTGGTGATGTTGTTAAGGTGGCGATAGTCCACACAAAATCGCCACGATCCGTCCTTCTTTTTAACTAATACAACCGGGGATGCCCAGGGACTGGAGGATGGTTCAATAATGTCCTTCGCTAGCATCTTGTTCACCTCCTTCTGAATTATGCTCCGCTCAAAAGCAGACACTCTGTAGGGACGGCGGTGAACAGGGTTGGCATCACCTGTGTATATGCGATGCTGGACAAAGGACGTTTGCCAAAGAGGTCGGTCGCCAAAATCGAAAATATCCTGGTAGGCCTCGAGAAGATGTTGCAGGGCTTCAACTTGCGGAGGCGGAAGATCAGTGGCGATCATGTCTACACTTTGACGGCTGCCCGAATGTGTTGCTAGTGATGTGCGCTGCGGTAAAACAAGTGTGTCTAAGGCAAGCACTTGAATTTGTGAATCGAGCAACGGACACAGGTGGGCCACAGAAATGCCTTGTGGAAGCACCTGATTCATGTAGCCGAAATTGACAAGAGGTAGACAAGTTTTGTTATCTGTGATGCTGAGCACCGTATAGGGCACTGCAACATTGTGCACAAGGAGTACGTCGGTGAGAGGCGTAGCGTAATAGTCACCGTCGGGCACAGCTGGTGAGCACAGAAAATTGACGTACGTCACAGTTTTGGAGGGCAGGCGAACAAAGTCGCTGCATTGTAATCGGCATGTAGGTTGGTACGGGGCGGCACCGATTTGTGGCAGTTCAAGGCGGAGCACACCAGCGGAGCAATCAATCAGAGCAGAATTGGCGGCAAGAAAATCGAGGCCTAGTATGAGGTCGTGGGGACATGTTGAAAGCACGGTAAAAAGGACGACCACTTGATGACCGGCTACGGTAAGTTGAGCTGTGCACATACCGACGACAGGCACTGTTGCGCCATCTGCAACTTGGACGACACTGGTCAAGGGGGGGCGTGAGAACCTTTTTCATGCGACGACGAAAACGCGAACTCATAATACAGACATGAGCGCCCGTATCTATCAAAGCGTCAACAAGTGTGCCATCAACGTATACTTCTAGGGTGTTCCGGTTCAAACGTAAGGGCAACAGAGGATTTTTGGGTAAGGTCGACAGGGCAGCTTCACCTCGAGAAGCTGCGCAGCCTAGTTTTCCGGGGACATGCGGCGGTTAAACGATGGTGAGGGAGAGCGGCGACGCGTATTTGAACGAGAAGGGCGGCTTTGAGGCGGTGGCGACGACGGGACAGAAGGCCGTAGTCCTCAGGGGCAGTAAATGCTGTGGACTCAGTGCGGGTCGGATAACGGTGGTTTGGTGGACGGAATGAGTTACTGTAAGCGGGGTATGAGCCAGAAGACATGGATGGCCATTGGCTGCGGCAGTAACGAGCGATGAGTCCAGCGCGACCACAGCGGAAGCAGATCGGCTTATCATCAGCTGTTCGCCATTCAGACGGGTTCCTGGTTCGAATAGAGTACGGACGGCGACGTCTCATGTCCACAGAAGCTATCGATGGACCAGTATTATCCAGGGTGGGTGCAGTGGACAGGATACCAAGGTTAGCGAATTCCTGGCGGACAACAGCCTGGATCAAGGCGACAGCTGGCGTTGAGGCGTCGGGCAACGTCGGTTTGTTGGCAGCCGGGTAAGCGGCCTCGAGTTCACGTCGGACGATGCGCGTCACGTCTTCGGTTGTAGACGGATGACCAGGAGTGGCTTCGCAAGACGACGTTGCCGCGGTGTTGGGTAGGCGCTGAAACTGCTGCAAAATGCGTCGACTCTTCGCCTGCTCGAGACGGCGGCACTCTTTGATCACGGCGTCGATGGTCGTTACGTTGGTAAATACAAGCAGGCTGAATGCATCGTCGGCGATTCCTTTTAAAACGTGCGAAATCTTGTCGGCCTCAGTCATGTTGGGATCGGCCCTTTGACACAACGCTAAGACGTCTTGAATATAAGTCAAATAGGGCTCAGTGGACGTCTGTGTACGTACGGCCAATTGCTTTCGTGCATCAAGCTGTTGACCAAACGGGTTGCCAAAGAGGTCGCGGAGCTGTTGTTTAAACATGTCCCAGCTTGTGATTTCGTGCTCGTGGGTCTCAAACCAGATGCGAGGTGTCTTGTCAAGATAGAAAATGACATTCGCAAGCATAACGGTTGGGTCCCAGCCATATTGCTTGCTGACGCGCTCGTACATGCTAAGCCACTTGTCCACATTCGCGTTGTCTTCTCCAGTAAAGGTACCGGGATCACGGGGTTGCGTTAGGGCGACGTACCTGGTTGCTGTCGTTGCTGAGGTAGGTGGCGAAGCCGTATCCTCACCCGGAGCCATGGTAGCAGACTTAAGGAGGCGTCCACTAAATAGCTCCGTTGTCAGAAGAGTACCCAGCACCTCCACCAAAATGTTACGTGGGAAATAACAGCTGTCAGTCCTCAGCCACAACGCAGCTCACCAACAACGTCCACTTCTTTACTATCAGTCTGAGGCACCTTTCTTGGGTAATCCCCACTATGCCCTCTTTCAGTCAGACGAAACCACGTAACAATAATGGCTCACCAGCCACTATCTTACAGGGAGGAGGTCCGAAAGGCAGCGATTATTTAATGGAATGTTCGGGGCCTGAGATCACGCATCGCTGATTTCCGTCGGTTCGTGTACACCAATAAGTTCCCAATCATTGTCATCTGCGAGCCAAATTTGCAGAACGAAATCAGACTTTCTGGTTATGAGCCATTCATGTCGTTTACAACTGTGGACAATAGCAAAGTTTTGATGTTTATTCACCGTGAACTCACCCACATTCATCATCCGGTGTCACCCCATGACGACAATCAATACATGTGTATAACAGTGAAGAAGAGACTTACCATCACGGTTGTGGGTGCCTACCTCTCTCTGTCAAGCCCTTTCGACCATACAAGACTACAAGATATTCTGTCAGTAACTTCTC
This sequence comes from Rhipicephalus annulatus, assembly GCA_013436015.1. Lineage (NCBI taxonomy): Eukaryota > Metazoa > Arthropoda > Arachnida > Ixodida > Ixodidae > Rhipicephalus > Rhipicephalus annulatus. The sequence goes on along the minus strand of WOVY01009927.1, from coordinate 584,177 downwards.
ACCCATGAATTATAATTGACGACTTCAACGCTCACAGTACAATCTGGGGAAGTTCGAAGATCAATGTTAAAGGAAAAAATGTTGGTGTTCTTCACCTCGGACAACCAACTTTTCTTGCTAAATGACGGCAGTCCAACGTTCCTACGTGGTTCAAGGTATAGCAGCTGCATTGACCTGGCCTTTGTCTCACGATGCCTCGGCATGCTAAGTGGTATCCAGACATAGAAACGCATGGTAGTGACCACATTCCCACTTGCGTCAAAATCGAAGGATTGTCTCGTGCTAAGATACGTGATAGTGTTCAGAGAGTGGTCTGGTTGAAATTTCAGTCTCGCATAGATGAGCAATGTGAAGCAAACACATCCCTCGACATAGAGGAGACAATTAAAAGCACAATACACGACACTACGTGTACCCTCACCTGCTCTCCCAAAGTAACGGAATTCGACATCGAGCTAGAACGACTTCAAGCAATCCGACGGCGTGCTGAATGAAGATACCGACGCGTAGAGGTAATAGGAGACTTACGGATCACTCGACGTATACAAAAGAAGATTCAGCGCCGGATAAATAAACTCGAGTCACAACGCTGGACTGCTTTTTGTGAATCGCTTGACCCACGAAAACCTTTACCCCAATTGTGGAAGACGGTACGAGGTCTCCACACAAAACCCACTCAGTGGTCACCATTCAGGGCTCTCGCACTTTTTGAACAGAGACGCGGCATTGACGTGGCAGAAGACTTTTGTGCCAGAGTATCTGGGCCACTCGTAGTGCTCAATAGCCTATTGCCCACGACCAACCGTCCACAAAAACTGAATTCTCACATGAATATGCCGTTTTCCATCGTTGAGCTCAGAGCAGCACTAGCTTTGTGTGGAGGCACATCGGAACCAGGGCCCGATAAAATTTCTCATAAGGCCCGGTGTCATCTGGGTGAAGGCGCGAGAATCCTCCTCCTGGAGTTGTACAACAAATCCTGGCAAGATGGAACGCTCCCGACAAGCTGGAAGACAAGTCGCCTAGTTCCACTTCTGAAGCCAGGCAAGTCACCGTTGGACCTCTCATCTTATCGTCCGATCGCATTGGCCAGTTGTATAGGCAAAGTTATGGAGAGGATGATCCTGGGACGCCTGGAATGGTTCTTGGAGTGTAACAACATCTACCCAGATGCCATGGCAGGATTTCGGCGTGGTCGAGCATCGATTGACAACGTAGTCCACCTGGTCACTTATGTCCAACACGAGAAAGGCCGTAAGCGTCTCTGCGCATCTTTGTTCCTAGACGTCAAAGGGGCGTATGACAACGTTACGCATGAGGCTGTTCTCACCGCTCTCGAAGATATAGGAGTAGGTGGTCGGATGTATCACTGGATACGTAGTTATTTGTCAATGCGATCCTTCTATGTGAGCACTGAAGACGGTCCAACCTCTCCACATTACAGCCACCGTGGCGTCCCCCAGGGTGGCGTACTCAGCCCTGTGCTGTTCAATCTTTCGTTAATTGCTCTCACTGAGTATCTGCCAAGCACGGTCAGGCTATCAATGTACGCAGATGACATCTGCATTTGGGCATCGGCTGTAACACGCCTGCAGTTACGAGGAAGAATTCAAAAAGCTGCCACTGAAACATTACACTACCTCCGAAATCGAGGCTTGCAAATTTCTTCCGAGAAACGCGCCCTCGTAGCTTTTACACGAAAGCCTATGGATAAGTACACTATAAGCATCAATGGTCAAACTGTACCATACGTTCGATCGCGCAAGTTTTTGGGCGTCATAATTGACAGGAATCTATCATGGAGCGATCACGTTTCGTACATGAAGAAACGGTTAGTTGACACGTGTAATATACTGAAGTTCTTTGCAGGGAAGACTTGGGGAATGTCTCCCAGTGCAATGCTACAGCTGTACAGGGTACTTTTTCTCGGTTTCCCGCGGCACAGCTTACCGGCATTGACCAATGCAAGCAAATCAAGCCTTCGAACGCTACAGAGTGTTAAGTCCCAGGCACTCCGGATTTGCCTCGGCTTGCCCCGTAGTGCGTTGACAATAGCTACTATAGCAATCGCCAGTGATCACCTCATCACGGCAAATATCACGACGTTGAGGCACTCAGGACACATATAAGGCATATTGCTCGGACACCCTGCCACCACCTAGCCTGTTTACCTGCAGACAGACCACGTTCGTCATTTCGCCAAACGGTAACCACATATCGCGATTCTTTGCCAATATGCTTCACACCCGCCGCCAGGCCTTCGACTCCTCCTTGGTGCCTTACTCCGACTAACATCAGGCTAACTATACCTGGCATCCAGAAAAAAAGCAGATACGTCGTCACCTGCTCTTAGGCAGCTTGTTCTGCTCTTGTTATACGAGACCTATCAAGGCTGTATACACGTATACACCGACGGCTCTGTTTTACAGAAGAGTTCTATGGCATCATTTGTTATACTGATAAAAGACACTACAAGAAAATTCAAGACCTCCCACCTTACGACATCAACGGGAGCAGAGCTCACAGCTCTTCGTGCCGCATAGCAATTCATCAGCGATGAACAGCCACAAAAATGGACAATTTTCAATGACTCAAAGGCGGCTCTGCAACCCCTTCTATTCATTTCCGATGGAGGCGGAAATGTTGTAGGCCCATGTGCTCACATTTGGGTGCCCGTTAAAGAACCCCAGGTGGTCAAAATTTCCGGAGCCCTCAACTACGGCGTCTCTCATAATCATATGGTGGTTTTGGGACGTTAAACCCCACGTATCAATAAAAACCCCTTCTATCACCTTTACGCCACGGCCCGTACAAACAGCTGCTATTAAAGATTGCGGAAAAGACTCAGCAATTCATTGAGAAAGGACATGAAATAGCTTTTCAATTTCTTCCTAGTTATTGTGGAATAATTGGCAATGAACGGGCCGATTGAGCTGCCCATTGTTCCCATACTGAAAGCGATCAAATATCGATTCCGCTTTGCGGAACTGACGCTGCATGGAAACTCCGCATGCTTGCTCGCAAGCGCCCCTCGTCACAATGGAACGAGTCACATTTCATCCATGCACGGGTATGTACCTTAGACCGAACTCTCAGTCTTCGAATATTTCCGGAATTACGCCGACGAAACGCTACTATGCTGTGCAGATTATAGTTGGGCGTCACATTTACCAATGCGTACGCGTTTCGCAAAAAATGGCGGACACTGCTTCATGCGACCATTGTGACGGTGACGAAACAACTTAGTACATTCTGTGTGAATGTACACAATACTGTTCGCAGAGACAGTCACTCTGCAGTCACTACCGAAAGGACTTCATGTGGCAGAAGAAGGCTGTGAAGGCGCTCCTGCGCTTCTTGCGTTCAACCGGCCTGTCCAAGCGACTGTAATCGGAACTCCGTGAATGCGTGCGCATGTCATTTTTTCTCAATTATTTTATATCTCTCTATCTATTCTCTTTCCGACTCTCCCCCCCCCCCCAGAACAGGTAGCAAGCTAGTTCTTCTCGGTTAACCTTCCTGTCTCTTCCTTTTATTTCTTTCTCTCTCTCTCTTTGGTCGGCGATCATGTTACACTACGACGACATGCTGTCTTTTTAGGGACCGTCGTTTTCGGCCTAGTGTGGCCAGGTGGTCTGGCGACCATCGGCGGGTGACTCGTTGGCCGACCGCCTGCGTCTGCCTTGTGTTTCGTCGGGGACGTTTCAATGTCGTTTTGTTCTAGTGCAAACTACCCTTTAGACGATTGTTATAGCGCGAGAACGGAATGATGACACAGAGACAAGAAAGACACGAAGGACGCGAGCGCTGTGTCGTTCGGTTTTGGCGCTTTAACTATCGTTATGTTATACCAACTAGCCCAAGCTGCCACACTTCGCCTTCAGAGCTTCTGATTAGAAATGGGTTGTTATCATTCAGAATGTCCAACATTTTTGCCAAGAGGCTTTCTCAGAAAATATAGTTCTGAAAGGTAAATCCACACTGCGTGTTTTAGCACTCAAAACTTTTTACAGTGTAGTTAACAATGGGAGACGACGAAGTAGCCAGGAAGGTAAGCCACAACGTTGGTGATATAACACGTGACCTGATTTGGCGCTCGATTGGATTTGCGGCCTGCTGACAATCTTCGGTCTGCTGACGTTCCTCGGCCTTCCAGGACGTTTGTACGTCAATAAATCATGTGAAATTTTGTGGAGCTTTGTGGACTCCTTGTACGAACCTGGAACTTCACTCTCGTGCGCTTCTCCCCCTTCTTGTCACCAATTAAGGCAGCCCAGACTCATCACCAGGTGGGACCTTCGGCCGTCCATGTCACTTGTGGCGCCGTGTATCCGACAAAGTCGGCGCCAGCAACAAATGGGACGACCAAAGTAAGCTCGGCTACGTCACGCTCTATCTCATAGACGTTGCGTAATTGTGGTTCAATAACCACGTGGCTGACATTTCTACGTGGTCTGCTTTCAAGACTGCTTTTACGGACGTCTTTGGACGACCTGCAGCTCTCAAGCTTCATGCCGAGGAGCGTTTGCGTCAACGTGCACAAGAACCAGGCGAAAACTGCGTGGGCTACATCGAAGATGTGTAGCATTTATGCAAGCGCGTCAACTCTGCCATGTATGAGGAAGAAAAGATCAGGCACATTTCGAAGGGTAGCGAGGATGGTGCCTTTCAGATGTTGCTCGTGAGCAATTCCTACACGATTACTTCACTCGTCCCCGTTGTCAGAGCTTCGACGAGTTGCATAGGCAGCGCGCATTCGCTCGTCAAGCCCTCACGACGCCAGACACGCTCGCAAGCTTGCAGCTCGCTGCCCCTCCTACCGATCAGCAGTCGCTGCTTTTGATAATCAAGGACTTTGTTCGCGAATAGATGGTGCACAAGCTGTCACTGCTTCCGCTGATACATGAACCCACGCATGCTTTGACTCGAGACCTTCAACACACCCTTCAGACAAAAGTCTCTGCGGCCCTCCCACTGATTCATCAGCAACCACCATTCACTGCTCCTCTCATGTACGCGGTCGTCACTGCTTGGCCCGTGCAACGGCATATGCCTTGTGCTGAACTTGTCATGCCACCCCATACTGTGCCCACAACCACAAGCGCTGCATCGTATCCCTTCACGAGATCTTCTGCTTCGTTTTATCGCTGCTCATTCGCTTGGAGGACGCTGGACAATAGGCCCGTCTAGTTCGCCCGTGGTATCGCTGGACACTTCGCCAATCACTTTCGCCAAGCTCCTCCTTCATTCGATACCATGAGCAGGCTGGTTACGTCATCGTCAAAACCCCGCCAAGATACAGCATTGATGGTCAACGACGTTATGCGAACCCCCGGTCACCATCTCCCCGACGATGCTCCCCGTCACCAATGCGTCGCCGACCAACTACAAAAGAGAGAAACTAACCACTGCAGCCCCGGAGACAACAGCTGCATGCAAGTCGAACTGTCCAAGGCCTCCATCTCTGTCACCGCAAAACGTTATCCATATAAATGTTGAGAGAACCGCGACACAAGCGCTTATTGACACAGGGGCCGCCGTTTGCTTAATCTGCGATACCCTATTCCGCAAGTAGGTGACGACATCACTATCAGGCCTGATGCTGCGCACGACCAACTCGCAGTGCATACTGCGCACACGCGCGGTGCAGCTGTGTGCACTGCGCGTGTGGAGCTTTGCAGCATTCAGTTTTTTTGCTGCCGTCATACTCTCCCAACGCGATTCTCGCATGGTACTTCCTCTCGCATTTTCGGGCCGTCATAGATGGCGCACCTGATGAAGTCGCCCTTATTCCGCTGAAACCATATCGTTCGGTAGATCCCCATCATAACGCTTGCAAACATGTTGCTGCACACATAAATAGCGCCGAAATCAGCCACCCTTGTAGCTCTGACTTGTACGGACATTCTAGACAGATCTGTTCTCGCAGCCTACACATACCCTTTGCTGTACTTACCATAGAATTGGGTGCTATCATCATGCTGGTTGCAAACTCGCTATCATCGTCAGTTACATAATTTTGTGGAGATGGTTTGGGCAGCATACAAGACGTTGATCTTCTGCGCTCTCTAGAGTTGGCCGGAAACCAACCTCATGTCAAGCGTAATGCCATGACGCCACCTATGGCCAAACCTCCCGTGCCAGAATCTTTCCACTCTTCTGTTGACGCCGAACTATCACCGACACAACAACGCAAACTCTTGGCGCTTCTTCGAAAGTTCGGCTCTTCCTTCGATTGTTCTCAACCATCTTTGGGTCGCATAGCGAGCATCACGCACCATATTGACGCCGGTTTTTAGGGTCCCTTACGCCAACACCCATATCGAGTTTCAGGGCAAGAGCGGCGTATCACCAACAAACTAGTCGATGACATCCTGAAGCGTGGTGTCATCCAGCCGTCGCAAAGCCCCTGTTGGTTCCCTGCTGTGCTTGTAAGCAGGAAGGATGGTTTTATCAGACTCTGTGTGGTATACTGCCTGCTCAGTAGGATAACTCGGAAGAATGTATACCCGTTGCCACGCATTGACGATGCCCTCGATTGCTTGGAAGGAGCAGAATATTTTTAGTTTTTGGGTTTAAGCTCGGGTTATTGGCAAGTTCGAAATAGCAGACTGTAACCGATTGAAGACTGCATTCGTTTCGTCTGGTGGGCTGCATAAGTTAAATGTCATGCAGTTCGGACGCTGCAATGCCCCAGATACGCTCGAACACACGATGGACACCATCTTTGCAGGTACAAGTGAGGCGTTTTTTTTTTCAAAAAGCCAAATTCGCTTTAATTTAAACTGAGAAAAAGGCACTTTTTCACTACTGAATGCGTGGTTGGGTCTGATTGATTGATATCTGGGGTTTAACGTCCCAAAACCACTTCATGTTTATGAGAGACGCCGTAGTGGAGGGCTCCGGAAATTTCGACCACCTGGGGTTCTTTAACGTGCACCCAAATCTGAGCACACGGGCCTACAACATTTCCGCCTCCATCGTAAATGCAGCTGCCGAAGCCGGGATTCGAACCCGCACTATGCGGGTCAGCAGCCGAGTACCTTAGCCACTAGACCACCGCAGCGGGGCATGGTTGGGTCTGCTAAACCAACTTTTTTTCTAGTATTTTTATCCCCCCTCAGTACCCCAAAACTATGTTGTGGCTAAAATTCAAATAGCCAAATATTGTGAGTATTGTGGAGTTAAGTTTGTATTTGGCTCATAGACATTGAAACATTTCATTAGGACATGAATTAGCTCGTGAAGTAGGTGTGAAGCGGTTCGAGTGCACGGTGTAGCAATATTTCCCGATAGAATTGACATTATACATGTGCTTCTGTCGGTGCCGTGCTTCGACGCATGAGCGTAATGGTGATTACTAGACTTGCAGAGCGACTGGTACTTCCTGGAAAAGGGGCACAATTTCGGACTGTCATTAGTGTTTTCCTGTCCTTGCATCTTTAGAAGGCCTTGAAAAGTAAATGGAGCTGTAGATGTAGGTCCTAAACTTGTGGCGGACACCCACCAAGGGGGATTGACCAAGAATCGGGTAGCTTAACGAAAAGGAATATATATATATCAATATTAGCTAAAAGAATATTATTAAAAATATTGATTTTTTGTAAATTATTCCAGACAAAATTTTTGGATGAATTATTTCCTGCCGAAGGAGAAATAAATAATTGATATCAAATAATTTTTTCAGTAGTCCACATTGGTTAACTGAGAACATTTTGGAATATAGGTTATTGAGTAAATCACTTTGAGTGTACACTGAAATCTTTCACGGGCTCACATACTTTCCTGATGCTGTGCCTAGGGTATGTGTACATAATAATAGTAAATTTGACGTTGTCAAAGTTAATCCAAGAATTCTTATCGGAATTTCTAGTGATACCTTTCTTAATTGTGAAAACTTTCGGCAGGAGCTCAAAAAGTGTTCCACAATTTCCTCTTCTCCCCAAAAGGAACAGAGCGGGGAGGCAGTCAAGCCTGCTCTAAACAAATAAAAATTTAATTGAGGAATGCGGCAGCGTCATCAAGTTAATAAAACTTCCAGGTAGCGGTTATGACATGAGACAGTTTTCCAGTGTGTCATTAGGTGGTTGAAGTCCAGAGAATTTTTTAAAGATGACGTAGAGAAATATCGCATCACCAATTGCCTAAAAAATCTAGACGCTACTACAAAGGCTTTTGTAGGGGTAATATTGATAGCTGGTCCGTCTAACGTCACTTTCGCTAGTGCATCAGCTGTTTCATTTAGCATTATGTTCCAGTTAGTTTTATGACATGCCATTTCTGACCACTTCTTCTTCTTTAGGAAATAGATAGACGCCCAAAAGTTTTATTTCATGTCTACTTTATTTCAAATAAACCATGTTGGAGTGAACGGAGGACAAGGTACTGTTAACCTAAAGTCGAAAAGAATCACTAAGATTCCAGAAAAGAAGTAGACAAGTCAGTCTCTTACACTTTCCAATCAAGTTTTGTCATTGAACATCATGTCCTTCAGTAAGTACCAACTCGCGCTCGAAAACCTAATTGTAGAACACGATAACAAAGCTACTAAGACACACATGAAACATTCTGGGAAGTACAGTGTTGGTTGTTTTGGTCATGTTGGCGCAGTGCTATTTTAATAAATGTGGCTCACTTTGATTAAAAAAGTTCGAGTACTTGGCTCACTTTTAATCAGAAACTTACTTTATGAGCTCACGTTACAACAAAGAATTGCGCCATTCTGTTATAAATATTCTAGAAATCGAAGATGTTTAGGCATCCATTGCGTTCCAGTGAACTTTAGCCTAGTTCCAATTTCTGCATTTGGCTCTTTTAGATAAAAAAAAAGCACCCTCAAGTGGAACACCTGCCTAGGCTACTTTGACGACGTCATCATTTTTTCTCGTGACATTCCGACTCACCTTGTTCCTTTTTGTGCTATTCTCTCTTGTCTTTCCTCTGCACGCCTTGAAGTTGAGACCGAGAAGCGTTATTTTGCCGCACGGCAGCTCACTCTAATGGACCACGTCGTCTGCAAAGAGGGTGTTCTTCCGGACTTTGCGAAACTTCGCGTCGTGGCCGAATATGCGAAGCCCGATTTCATGAAGTCGCTTCGAAGTTTTATTAGAAAGTGCTCATATTTTCGTCAATTTGTGGGTGACTTCGCTTCCATCAACGCGCCTGGTAACAATCTACTGACAATTTTTAGAGGCCTTTCTGCTTGGTCACACGAGTGCAGTGAATTGTTTGTCACGCGACGGCGCTTATTATCGTCGCGTCCAATACTACGTCATTGTAATCCTGATGGACCTACTGAGATCCACACTGACGCCAGCAGTGTTGGTCTTGGAGCAGTTTTGGCTCAACGAAAACCAAGGTACGAAGAATACGTGGCCGCTTACGCGAGTACAACCCACAAGAAAGTGGAGTGCAATAAATCGTTATAGAGAAAAAGTGACTCACCATTATTTGGGCTATGGTGAAGCTCAGCCCATACTTTTATGGACATCCTTTCGAAGTCGTCACGGGTCACCACGCTTTATGTGGGCTATCATCACTCAAAGATCCGTCAGAACGCCTCGGTCGATGGGCGCTTCACCTGCAGGAAAGCGACATTCATGTTGTGTACCAATCCGGCCGCCAACACTTGGACGCTGATGCGCCATCCTGCTCACCGCTGCCAGCTGACCCAACTTTCTCGTCACCTACTTCAGCTGTCATGACAGCAATTGACTTCGCAGACATGTCATCGCAGCATCAAAAGATGCGTGTATTTCCCAACTTCTCGACTTTCTGATTGATCCTCATTCGGTCTCAAGAACTACCCGCGTCAAGTCACACATTTCACTATCTGAGACGACCTCCTCTGTCAGTGTAATTAGATGTCTGAGGGTCGGAGGCGGCAGCTAGTGATACTCTACCACATTTGCTCGGAAATCTGTACTGCTTTCCACAATGACCCGCAAATTTCTCCCACCGGCGCCCTCAAAACGTACAACCATCAGCGTCAGTGGTACTACTGGCGCGGCGTGTACGCATTTATTCGCAAGTACATACACGCTTATAAATCAACTTCGAAAGCTCTGGCCGTTCTAATTTGTATATCGTAATGGAGGCTTTCATGCTTTACGTTTGTTAATAAGACTCTTCGTCTCTTGGGACAGATTGCTAATGCACTCTCTAACTACCGTTCCCCCAACGTCCACTGCACACGCCGTAATGATGCTCATTCGAAAGATTTTCATTCATTGCGTCAACGCTAAGGCTCGTTTCCTCGATGAGGCACGAGTAGCTGTTCTCAAGTGAGACTCTGAACTGTACTTTCCATCTCCTTGTTAGCTCATTATTTGGCTTCTTGCATATAAGTTTCTGTCGTTCTTTCTTCAAGTCTAGGTAAATTCAAGGTCGTGATCGGTGACTATGGTCACTGCATCGTACCTTGCCAAGCACTTCACATCCTGCACGATGCCTGGATGTGCGCTCAATATATAGTAGACTTCATTCTTACTTTCGCCATTAGGGCTCCTCCATGTTCTTTTATGGTTCCCTCATTTTCGGTAGAAGGCATTCAAGATCCGTAAATTATTTCGTTCGCGTTTTCTACTAATGACTCCCATCTGGCATTTCTAGTACCTATATCATAATCTCCTACTGCGTGGTCTCCAGCCTGCTTCTTCTCTACTTTGGCATTGAAGTCGCCCATAGGTACAGTATACTGTGTTTTTACTTTATTCATTTCCGATTCCACGTCTTCATAAATACTTTTAATGAAAGCGTAATCATGGCTGCATGTAGGCATGTAAACATGTACCACCTTCATCTTGCATATCTTATTGGATTTAATTACAATACCTACCACCCCCTTCATATTGCTCTAGTGTTCCTCTATGTTACCAGCTATATTTTTGTGGATTAGGAGCCTCTCGCTTAGTTCTATTTTGTGAGCCAAGCCACGATAGCAAAGCACAAGCCCATTATTCAGCCCTGTATAGGCCTCATCTGTCCTCCTAACCTCACTGAGCCCTATTGCATCCTATTCAACACCCTATAGCTCCTCGAATAATACAGATATAGACTTGCCTCTCTAGAAAAATTCAAGCGGTAAATGTTGCCTAGTTTAAGTTCCAATGGCAGCTGACCAAAGCCAGATATTCTTAGAACCCTCTGCTGTGATGCTGGTCTAACCAACACCGCGGTCACTTGCCTCGCAGCCGCTGGGAACTGAGAGCCGTAGGTTGCATGATACGTATGCATGTAGCAAGTAGTGGCCAGATGCGGCACTAGGGTGGCCAAGTCCTTTCTGGTGAGAAAGTGCATTATCGGTGGTGGTCACCAGTGAGGCCGCACCCCTCTCCTCGTAATGCAGCTCCATCACACCGCGGATTTTTCAGAAATCTGGTTGGGAACTGCGCGGCACCGGGATTCAAACCACGGACCTCTTTCACGCGAGGCTGATTGATAAGCGTAAGCTATTCGATGCAAGAAGGTATAAAATGGAGAGAATCAAACAAGCTCTAAAGAATGAAGGAAGCGTGGAAAACGGTGAAAAAGAAACCTGGAATCGACAAAAAGCAGATGTGTGCACTAAGGGACAAGAAAGACAGAGCCACTACAATATAAATTGGATAGTCAGTAAAATAGCGGATGAGTTTTACAGAGATCTCTATAGTAGCCGGGACAACCATGACCTTGATATAAGAACTAGCAGTAACCCCAGATGGCATCCCACCAGTAATAATAGAAGAAGTCAGAAAAGCCTAGGAGGGAATGCGAAGAGACAAAGCTGTTGGTGACGATCGGGTAACATTGAATCGGCTGAAAGACGGGGGAAAAATTGTGTTAGGAAAACTAGCCAGCCTGTTTACGAAGTGTCTCCTTACGGGAAGAGTGCCAGCATCTTGAGAGAATGCTAACATCATCTTAACACACAAGAAAGAAGATGACAAGGACTTGAAGAACTACATGTCCATCTGCTTGCTCTCCGTCATAAAAAAGATTAGAAAGGTAATTGCCATTAGAATTAAGTCAACATTAAAATTCAATCAACCAAACGAACAAGCAGGATTCCGAACAGGCTTCTCAACAATCGACCACTTTCATACTATCAATCAAGAAATGCTCAGAATACAGCCAATCACTGTATACAGCCTTCATTGATTACGAAAAGGCGTACAATTCAGTAAAAATATCAGCAGTCACGCAGACGCTGGGAAATGAAGGCTTCGACGAAGCATATATAAACACCCTAGAAGAAATCTACACAGAATGGACAGCCACGGTAGTGCTCCATAAATAAAGCGATAGAATATCAATGAAGATGTGTGTAAGACGGGGGGATACAATTTCCTCAATGCCATTCACAGCGTGCTTACAGGAGGTTTACAGAGGCCTAGAATGGGAAGACTTCGCGATAAGAGCAAAGAAGAAACCGCGCTTCGCCGATGACATTGCATTGCTGATTAATTCAGGGTACGAGTTCCAACTCATGATTACACAGTTCGACAAGAAGAGCTGGAAGGTGTAGGTCCCAAAATTAATCTGCAAAATACGAAAGTAATGTACAACAAGCTCGGAAAAGAACAGAGCGTCGAGATAGGTAATAGTGCGCTTGAAGTTGTAAAAGACTACGTCTACTTAGGACAGGTAATACCCGTGGAGCCGAACCACGACATTGAAGTAACTAGAAGAATAAGGACGAGGTGGAGCACATTTGGTAACCACTCTCAAATCATGACAGGCGGATTGCCACTTTCCCTCAAGAGGAAAAAATATAACAGTTGCATCTTGCCGGTAATTACCTACGGAGCAGAAACCTGGAGACTTACGAAGAGGGTTCAGCTTTAATTGAGGACGAGCAGCGAGCAATGGAAAGAAAAATGACAGGTGCAACATTAAAAGACAAAGAGAGCATAGCGCATCGGGGAACAAGCCAGGGTTAAGGGGGTCATAGTTTAAATCAAGAAGAGCAAATGGACATGGGCCGGGTATGTAGCGCATAGGCAGGCAACCAGTGGCCATTAAGAATAACAGACTGCTCCGCTGCGCTAGTTCTAGGGGCTAAGGTACTCGGCTGCTGACCCGCAGGTCGCGGAATCAGATCCTGGCTGCAGCGGCTGCACTTCCGATGGAGGCGAAAATGCTGTAGGCCAGCGTGCTGAGATTTGGGTGCACGTTAAAGAACTCCAGGTGTTGGAAATTTCCGGAGCTGTGCACTACGGTGTCTCTCAAAACAATATGGTGGTTTTGGGACTTTAAACTCCAGATATCATCATCAAGGGTAACAGACTGGATTCCCAGAGAAGGCAAGCAGGTTAGTAGTTGAGCAGATGAGATTAGGAAGTTTGCGGGCGTAACGTGGAAGCAGCAAGCACAGGACCTAGCTGGCTGTTTGAACATGGGTGAGGCTTTGTCTGGCAGTGGACGCAATCAGGCTGATGAATAAGGATGATGATGTATATGATGATGATGATGATGATGGTGATGATGATGAGGTACGTGCTTGTACTGCATTTCAGCGACGTAAAGCTCCACCTCAACGCGGACCACTTCCCTCGTCGTCTTCTGGAAGTAGTTGGATAATTGTAGGCGTGGACTACCTGGCGCGTTACGCGGAGATGGGAGCACTACTCACAGCTACAGCAAGAGAAGTTGCGTTTGAAATACGAAGCATTTGTTAGCACTGACTTAGCCGGTGACTTCGAATCTATCTATCTATCTATCTATCTATCGATCTATCTATCTATCTATCTATCTATCTATCTATCTATCTATCTATCTATCTATCTATCTATCTATCTATCTATCTATCTATCTAGCTACGATCTTTATCTATCTATCTATCTATTCTATCTATCTATCTATCTATCTATCTATCTATCTATCTATCTATCTATCTATCTATCTATCTACTATCTATCTATCTATCTATCTAGCTATCTATCTATCTTAAGCCTCCCTGGCGTTTAGATAATGTTACTGATACCATAATTAATATGGCTAACATGACGGGATGGCGAGCATAAGTGATTAGTCAATAACATGAAATCATGATATTGTATTTCATGAATGTCACTATTAACATTTTATGGTCTTTGTCTTGCATTGACGTATTGCAAAAGTAATAAAATGTTTACATGACATATTGCTAAAATTAGTATGGTATGGTATAGCATGACTGCATGGTGAACATAAGTGACATACCCTAACGTAGGAATCATGGCATACATGTCATGTGTGTCACGACTACCCGCCACGCTCATGGTGCGCTCGTGGTCGTTCCGCTAGCTTAACATATATCGAATTTGTTATTACGGAACGTAAATGGATGATAAAGGTGCGAACAGGATAATCATGACGTGCGTCTCATGTGAGAACATGACACATACCACACTCATGATGCGCTTGCGGCCGTTTCGCTAGCTTGACATATACCAAATTTGGTATTACCTGACGTGAATAGACGACGTCCAAGTAGGATAATCATGACATGCGTGTCATGTAAATCTACATGCTACGCTCTGAGTGCGCTCGTGGCCGTTTCACAAGGTTCACACATACCAAATTTGGTCTTACGTAACACGAATGAACGACGAAGGTAAATAACACGTTCAGACATGATAATCAAGATATGCGTGCCGTGTAAAAAATGACCACATGCTACGCTCATAGCGCCCTCGTGGCAGTTTTCGTAGGTCAGCATATATCAAATTTGGTATCACGTGACGTGAATAGCCGACGAAAGTAAATGAGACGTCCAAACTTAATAATAATGAGATATATGCCAGGTAAAACAACTACACGCTACGCTCATAGGGTGCTTGTGGCCATTAGCTAGCTCCGCATATACCAAATTTGGTATCAGATATCCTGGCTTCTGTCACGGACTTCGAGCTGGACCCAAAACTGTAAAACTACGTCCGTTCGTTCTTGACCCAGAGGAATGCAAAACTGCGGATTGGTGACTATGTCTCTGACGAGGTGCTGCTGAGCCCACGGGGTACACTGCAAGGTTCGGTCATTTAGCCCACTATATTCAACATCTGCATGGTCGGCCTTTCGAAGAAACTGGCCCAAGTCGAAGGTATAAACCACACTATCTACGCCGACGACATCACAATTTGGTGCACGGCGGTAGTGAAAGGAAAGTGGAAAGTGCCATGCAAGAGAGGGTAGACGTAACGGAAGAGTACCTTCGACCTACCGGACTCATGGGCTCCCCTACTATGTCTGAACTCCTGCTTTACGGAGAAGAAAAAGGGGGCAGACCCAAGTGTTGGAAGCCCGGCTCTAAAAGTGACGTTCACCTGTTCACTCGGAGAATGACCCAATACATAGGGTCGAAACCATCAGAGTCCTGGGTATTTTTATCGAATCATGTGGCGGCAATGGCACTGCGTTTCATAAGATCACTGCAAAGACCGACACAGCTTTTAGCTTCCTTCAAAGAATCACGAACAGATGTCGGGGCCTTAAGGAGGACAACCTGCTTCGGCTCATCAACGCTTTTGTGCTGTGTCACTTCGCTTACATGGTGGCTATGCACAACTGGCTCAGAGCAGAGCGCGACAAGTCTAATACCCCCATAAGAAAAATCGTCAAGGGAGCCCTTGGGCTGCCCGTCAAAACTTATACCGAGGACCTCCTTCGGCTCGGCATACACAACACCGTGAAGATATAGCCAAGGCTCAGGAACGGGCCCAACTAGCTCGGCTCTCTACCACGCTGGTCAGGAGGCGGATACTAGAAGAACTTGAACTCGCTCCCACCAAGAATTTGGCTAGCAACACACAATTACCCTGAGAAATAGGAGAGAAACTCGTCGTTGCTCCACTGCCCCGCAATGTCCATCCAGTGAACAATGCAGGTCGTCGCGGGCAAGAACGGCGACGTTATTTCAGCAAATTTCCCAAGAGCAAGATTGAGGCAAGCTTCGTAGATGCCGTGGAGTACCGAATTGACAAGGATTTTGCGGTTTCCGTCATGGACACGCAGGGCAAGATCATCAACTGTGCCTCGATTCGGATGACGGACGCCGAGGTGGCTGAGCGAGTGGCCGTAGCACTCGCCATGCAAGATGGTCGGAGAGACAGCGTGTTGAGCAACTCCAAAGCCGCCGTCAGGGCATTTCAGAAAGGCCTGGTAGTACGGCAAGTAGTTCATATTCTGAGGCGCCAGAAACAGTGACAGTGACATACACAAGCATCTTCTGGCTCCTTGCTCACGTCGGGGAAATTGAGGGGGCTCCTCTGAACCATAAAAAGTCTGCTCACGATTGATTTGATTGATTTGTGGGGTCTGCTCACGAGGCTGCGCGTGGATTTTTCAAAACGCGCTGCCCTTGGATAGGGTGACTTTCCTCCTGGACACAGGGATGCTCCTAGCACGTAAAATGAGATTATGGAATTCCTTTATTCATATAGATCTTCCCGTCACCTCACACAAAGCTTAACAGAGCGCAGGTGTTCCCGCTCAGACTCATGCAAACTAACTCTTATCCTTGCCATGCGTTCCTTAAAGGTATCTATCCGAAAATTTACACAAATAGACTTCCGCGGCTTGTGGCGAGGTTACTATTTTGCCTAATGAGCTCTGGGAGTGCGGGTCGCTGGGCCCAACGTTCAACAATGAAAAGTGGCACACGCTCCTGCAAAGTCCTGTCTTTGAAGATCAAACCCTGGCCGTTCAGCGTGCCCGTGATCGAGCTGGCAGGCTAGACTTGTCGGTTTCGTCATGGGATCAGTGAGATGCGCGTTTTGTCACGTTTCGCCGGTCCAAATAAAGTTCATTCACTCACTCACTTACTCATTTGACGTGAATACACAACGAATGTAACATGATTATAATGACACGGAAGTTATGTACAACAAATTTACATTCACCTCGAAACGTTGTGCTGATTTTAAAGTGACATGTCAACCTTCCTCATTCGTGCTTCGCATATCATCGATTCTCACTGTACGTAGGATCTGCCAAGTTTTTTATAGCGAAAGCTGTTATGAGATCACAACTCGGGTCACGCGCAGTTGTCCACCGCCGCCCGTGTCCGTAACCACATCGCGCGAACTTGAAAAAAAAAGCCTAGCACCAATGACACAGTGGGGCTCGAACACGGCTCCACCAGCCCAGTATTCTAACACCAAGCTGTGACGGGGCTTGTGACTTGTTGGCAAACTTGCCTGGGGCAGGTTTGATGTCGCTAAAGCAATCGCGTTAATACGACCTGTAAAGTGATTTAAAACAGTGAGAGAACAGCCAGTCGTCGCACAATGCGAAGAGTGTAACGAGTTGGCTGTCCAATGCTCCAACCCATTACAAAAGCTTGTTCTTGTTCCCTTAGTAAATGTGGCGCATACCCACTTCAGCCATAATTCCTCATCGTCGTCAGTCACTGAATGAACAATTAACACAAAATTCCTTGCAAGTGTTTAGAAGATACCATGCTTCCTAGAAGAATGACGAAAATAGCATAAAGAATGCCGGCCTATCAATTGATTGATTGATTGATTGATTGATTGATTTGTGGGGTTTAACGTCCCAAAACCACCATATGATTATGAGAGACGCCGTAGTGGAGGGCTCCGGAAATTTTGACCACCTGGGGTTCTTTAACATGCACCCAAATCTGAGAACACGGGCCTACGCCATTTCCGCCTCCATCGGAAATGCAGCCGCCGCAGCCAGGATTTGAACCCGCGACCTGCGGGTCAGCAGCCGAGTACCTTAGCCATTGGACCACCGCGGCGGGGCAAGCCGACCTATCAAGGAAGTGTGCTTGCAGTAGTTTCCCAATAAATGTACAAGTTCGTAATTTGTTTTTTTAACTGAGCAACAAAGTTTTCCAGAAATTGTTTACCATAACATCTTCCCAACTCGCGCTAAGCTATTACCTGCAGGCATTTTAAATGATTTATTGCAGGAATATTTAGGTAATCTGCCAGCAAATGGCGTTATTGCAACGGACGCATCACAACCAGATGAAAAATCAGGCGTTAGAGTATATTGCATCGTACTTGATTGGTCATTTTCACCACGCTTACCAAATTTTCTTCCTGTATTTCTGGCTTAATTTATGGCAATATAGTTAGCTTTGCGATGAGTGAATACTTCGATTCCAGTCGTAGCAATTATAAATGATTCATTATCAGTGTGCTCCTCTCTGTTCACATCCAGTTGCTCACACATACTGAAACTTTTTAAACCATTGGCTCTGTGTCATCTCCGAAGTATCCATTTATTCTGGGTACCAGGGCACAAAGATTTGTTGTTAAACAAAACAGCTGATTCTGTTGCGAAGGCATCGCTTTTGACACCCATCATTCGTATTTTCCCTCCTACAGTACACATTACGGTGGTGCAATTTCGCACACCTAAAATGAGGCAAAATTTATCAGACCCTGCACTGGCGGCTTCTCCAGAGTACAGGCACTTGCTATTTATCGGTCGCAGTGAAGTGTCTAATTCAAACACGATGGAAGTTGTCATCACAAAATTTCGTTGCCGCGTTACCTCCCTCAATTTTTGCCTGCATAGATCAGGTTTATTGAATTCACCTATAAGAACTTACTGTAATCAAGAGGAAACAAGTAGTTAATTTTTTATTGTATTGTCACTACTTCCATTTATTCAGGCAGAACATACTAGCACCACCTCTTTAATAACAGGACTTGCGATCATCAGTACCTGCTCTTTTCTCATTTGGAGCCTCTACACCCGGTTTTAGCCACAGGGATGTTTTATTCGCCGTTCAGGAATACATCACTTCGACTAAACGATTTTCTTTCTAAATTGTGGTCTCACTATTTTTTCCTTTGTTTTTTTCTTCAAAATCAGAATTGTCACTTCAAATCATAAAAAATAACTAAAGTTTTTTAAGGAATGAAGCAATCAAGAAAGTATCGAGAATATTTACCATATTATCGGCGAATCCCCTCCTTTGGGTGCGAGCCATGTGCAGAGGGAAACAACAACAACATCGTTTTGAAAAGGCTCTGAAAGGCCACTCTTCTAGCTTTCGCTGTGACTGTGCTGTGCTTTCCGTGCAGGCCTGGCGTTTTTCTTGCGCAACTTAGTTCTTTGCCCCGCGAACTTTTGAGCGATAGAGGGCGTGTTTTCCTGTCGGACGCCATTCAGGCCTTGCTCGTTCAGTGCATCACCGTTCATCGCATGACGACCGCATATCGTCCGCAAACAAATAGCCTGACAAAAAAAGTCGAGTGCACTCGCAGCGATAAGCTGACAATGTATACCGCTTCAAACCAGACTAATTGGGGCACCATCTTTACATTCGTCGTGTATGCGTAGAACACCACTACGCACGCGAGCACCGGTTTTCCTTTTTTCTTTCTCTTGTACGCACGCCAAACATCGTGCACGCTGGACAACATCTTCCCCTACACGCCGGACTCACCTGAGTGTACTGAAGTTTCTGATGTTACCAGATGTGCCAAAGATTGCAGAAAATTGGCCCGTTCACTGACAATCGAAGACCAAGGCCACCAGAAGCTAAGGCACGGCACTGACCGACCGCCTCTTTACTTTCACGCCTGGTGCCCTCGTTTGGCTTTGGATTCCATGGGGTATTCCTGTTTTTTTTCGTCGAAATTACTGGCCCGATACCATGGGCCCTACCGCATTCTCGCCTGTAGGTCAGCAGTCAATTACGGGATTGAGATTTTGACACCGTCTGATGACTTGCAACGCCGTGGCAGAGAAATTGTGCACGCGAGTCGCCTAAAGCCCTAATGAAACCTCGCTATACTGACTACGCCTTAAGTTGCCAGGATGGCTACGCTCTTCACCGGGTGTCAATGTAGTGAAGAATGCGAGACGACGACCAAGTAGCCAGGAAGCCAAGCCGCAGCGTCGGTGGTGTACACGCACCACCCGAGTTATCACTGGCTTGGATTTGCGGCCTGCTGACGTTCCTCGCCCTTATATATCGTTTCTACGTGAATAAATCACGTGGCAAGGAACAGTACTTTGAACTGCTAACTACATTGCTGTGGAGGTTATCAAGATTGAGGTTTCAACAAATTTATATAGCTTTAGTCTGTTACTTTTTCAGTGACATATCAATCTCAAAAAGTCTGTGTCACTCGCTTGCCACACCTTGCTATGGCGCAAACACCCTCCCTGTCAGAAAGTACAACACATAGCGAATGCTGGGTCACAATTTCGCCCAGAGAACTGTATTTTTTGCGTAAGAGGTTTCGTAATCTGTCTTAGGTTTGCTGTAGGTGGCCTATCTGTGACATGTCCTGTCGCGGACCATTGGTGGAGGGATCTTCTGTATTGAAAGGCAGTGCACTGTTCTCACAACACCAAAAAAATGTTGACAGTCAGCGATGTGTGCTCCCCCTTTTCGTGTGTGCTGAGCCTTTATCGCGCTGTTCTCTAAGCGTGTACAACCAACAAGCGTAGCTCTCCGTACTTCTCCAGTAGATTGATCGATATGTGGGGTGTAACGTCCCAAAACCACCATATGATTATGCGAGACGCCGTAGTGGAGGGCTCTGGAGATTCAGACCACGTAGGGTTCTTCAACGTGCACCGAAATCTGAGCACACGGGCCTACAACATTTCCGCCTCCATCGGAAATGCAGCCGCCGCAGCCGGGATTCGATCCCGCGACCTGCGGGTCAGCAGCTGAGTGCCTTAGCCACTAGACCACCGCGGTGGAGCGTACCTCTGCTGTAGATCGCGTTTCTTTAAAGTTTGCATATTATTAAACCTTTCTAAAACAATCTACAAGGCTAACAATATTCTGCTTCTTAGTAAAGTAAGTGTTTTAATTTTCGATTGAGCTTTAACTATTAGGCTGGCGCCTTTCTGACATCTTAAGTTCAATTTCTAACGATGGTAATTCCTCATTGATTCCTGTCGATTTTGGAAAGGGTCTGCGCTTGCTTCCTCACTACTCGTGATCTATACTGAGAGTTCCATAACAGAGGTAGAATCCGGGAATTTAGAAAAAAATAGGATTGAGTAGATCATGCGAGAGTCCAACAAGGGTACCTAAATATCAGAGCTATAGCTGTAACGCACGCTAAAGATGAAGTTACTAGTCGCTTCAAAAAGTGGCCAACAATATTTCATAGCAGTTGTGGGCTTAGAGGAATCGGCTCACGAAATAATCTGTTTTTTATGGCTAAGTCGTTGTCCTGCCACAATGCGTGATCCTGGCAACAAAATAAGAGAGAATGAAGTTAGACTTGGTAAGCATTCAGTCTTAAAAGACTGGAAACAAGCAAGAAGTTGTGTTCAGAATTTCTTTCTTGTGTTCGAGTGGTGAGTATTTAAGAATGAATAGCAATTGAGGGTAAATCAGATGAATTCGTGAACGGTTCATGACTGTGAATGTTGGGGAACAGCCGAGTTTGAGCTGCGACAGTCATGATAACCACACCGCTATAGAACAAACAGACCAAGAGCTGATTCAAACACAGCTATCATGTTAAAGAAACTACGCACTTTGCAGTACATAAAGTTCACGACAGAGGCACATGCAGGAATGATGAAAGGAGCATTATAGCGCGGCTAGTGGGGCTCGTTGGAACTAACTTGATGCATCCGTTATTTTGCCGAAATATATACAGGCTATGGAGGACCACACGAGAGAAATGCTGAGCGCAAGGAATGGACCGATTGCACTTCATAGCTAACTGGTTAATTCGTTTTGCTGAGTACATTGGTGCTGACAATGCATCTATTGCTCAGTGTTGTAGCAGACATTCTAGCGAAATGACTATGTTAAAGAAAGCCTAGTAATAATATCGTGTCGGCATTGGTACACTTGCCATCGATTTTTCTACCGTTATCGCTAGCGGTGACGTAAGTTCCAGAATAATCTGTAAAGTTCACAAAGTGGGCGTAACCTTAACAAAATGAATTACTGCCATCGCGAAGTTTCTCAAACAGTGTAGGCGCGGTTTGCGCTGAAAAGTATTGGCAGTGAAACGATGCGATAACAAAATTTGAAGACGGAACGTGGTAATATTTTTTACGGCTTTCTTGAGTCATTCTCTGTCATGTAGAAGTGTCACAATGCACTCTACGTGCACTTGCACTGAATTCAGCGTGGTCTATCTCATGTAATATTCCAGTATAGAACTGCCATTCCAATTCTTTATTACTGTTGGTCACCATGTGCGAAAGCCACGTACGACCCCGTTTGTAACCGTGCATTATTGAAATATATCGCCTGTACAGTTCATATACCGTTCCTATATCGGGGACATCAGTGTGCCAATACGATCTATGCAGACGCCACTGGTATCACTTGCTCTTCGATGAAGACGAAGAAACCAGCTGAACGTCTGTGTTTCATCCTTCGCCACCATGGCTGTTACCGGTGCTGGCGGGCGGCTCTGTCTTATCGCGATCCTTGTCGATTTGTTGAGGATTTCTCGCATGGGAATGTAATGAGCATGCAGAGTCGTCTGCGATCTCACCGCTAAGGCGTCGCCACTGCTCTGAAGTCAGGCTGATACGATATCATAAAAACTTGTTTGCAACGTAACGTCGAGGTTCAAAGTCACCTCAGAAAAAAGCGATAACAGGCTAAAAAGAAAGCAAGACAGCTGCGAAGCAGACGGACTGTGTTTGGCCGGCAGCCATCCTATTGTGCTGCTCACAGAAAATGACTCCGCTGTACCACCCGTAACTTACATGACGTGCTTGTTAAGCAGACAAAGCGTGGGTAAAGCTACGAGTTCATGAAATTTGGCGCTACAGTAGCGTGCACTCTTTGTTGCCCATTGTTGGCCACGCCCCGTGGCCTACGATATAAACGCTGTTTCTCAGTGAAGCGGTGGTGCTTCGCAGCAGAGCTGAAAAGTGCGGAACGAGACCCGTTACGGTAAACATGAAGTTCGTGTTCGGTGTAGCAGTTTTGGTCACCATTGTCGCACTGACTGCAGCCACTAGTGAGTAATAGTTTGTTTATTATGGGTAAATACAGAGTGTTTCAAAACTTATTTCGGTATTGTTTAAAAGTCAGGAAACGACGCTATTTGCTCGCTGTCTTCACAATTATTGTGGCAGCCAACATCAAAAGAAGGTTGAAGACGTCATTCGGAACGGTAGTTAGGAAAGTTAACTTCATTACCTCTTTAATTAGTGGAGTTTGGCAGTTAAGTGACAATAAAGAAATTATGTTCTTGAGGCGAGAAACCCATTGCCGCTTTGATATTACAGAAAATCGGCTTCTAGTAATAACTACGAATTAATAAATATCTGAGTTCTGCGGCGAACCCAAGACACCGGCAGCGGGTTTTCTGCGACACGAGCTTTTTAACACTATCGCGTTAAAACCAATGTACCAAAGAGCGCAACAAGCAGACGACTACAACAAAGTCCCTGTTCAGAACAGCGGTTACAGGGCTGTATTTCTCCCCGTTCATTAACGTATGTGCATCATGCGTGTTGTAATGGTGAGCGCAGCCCACACACCCACCAAAGATGTCGGTTGATGGCTGATATAACGCTCGCTCATTTCAGTTGCCCTTTCGCGTTTCGGTGTTTCAGCAGACTTGGTGAGAATTTCATTGATTCTCAGTTATTACTAGAGGCCGCTTTCCCGAAATCTCAGAGCGACAATCGGTTTTTCGCATGAAAGACTTCAACTCTCCTATTTGACTTGACTGCTTAACTCAACTAATTATTAAGTTAAATATTTTAAATTCTGAATTACCGTTCTAAATAACATTCTTGACCATCTTACAATGCCTGCCACTATATAAAAACAGTGAGGACAGCGGGCAACTAGCGCCTTTTCTTGGATTTTTAAGACTAGTAGACACATTTCCTTGTGTTCGAGTGGTGAGTATTTAAGAATGAATAGCAATTGAGGGTAAATCGGATGAATTCATGAACTGTTCATGACTGTGAATCAATTCTAAGAATGAGCTAAGAATGGCCTTCTCTTCTTTCAACAAGTGACGAAAGAAGCTCGGAAACCACTGGTCACAGCCATTGTATGAGCCAGTGTGTGGCCATCCCTTGGCACAACGCAGGCAGATACAGAAATTGAATTGAAGGAGGAAACATAGTGAAAATAGTGAAATATCAGCGAAAAAGCCTTGGTTGATTCTTTTGTCACCGGAATATTTGTACGACGGTGAAACACGCACTCTTACAGAGATTATGAAATGTTTGCTGTACAATGGTGCGAGAGTTCACACAATATTTATGGGCGCTGGGAAGTTGTGTCACTGTTTAACGTGGATGTACCCACTTTGACTCTTGATGGTACACCTAACCCCGACGAGTAATCTTATGAACCATAACCACAATCATAGTTAATAAATGAACGAACCCTTGCGGTAGCTCGATTAGTTTACGGTGATAGCGTATTGGGAAAAAGAAGAGAGATATGAGAAAAAGCACCGCATATTGGACGCACACCATAGGTTAAGGTAGTCGTCTCACGGCATGTGAAAGTGGGATGGAACACCACGGGCCGGCCTCGGGGGAAACGCAAAGTGCGTCGCCGTGCGCTTGTTGTGCAACCGCAATTATCCTCGGGGTGAGCTTAAGCGGTTATCGGTATTAGGGAGTTTTAGAATAACGTTAGCAGGCGCTGTGGTTGTTCGAAAGCATAGTGGGCGCCATATGAGTTTTAGAACAGCGTTTGCCCTTCTGCAAACCGCAACGCACGATCGCAGCGACACCGCAGCCTAGAAACCAGCCTTTGCGGGCTGCACGCGGGCTGCACACGCCACCCGCTATTTCGAATTTTCTGTGGGCGTGCCGCGAACGGCGGCTCACGCTATGACGCATGCGCAGTAACGGAGACCGCCTCACAAGGGCTTGCAATGCGCTATTCTAAAACTCCCTATTATAACCAGTTGAAGCAGGCCTCTCACATGCATACGTCAAGTAACCTGCGCTTCACCGATGATATTACATTGCTGAGTAACTCAGGAGACGAATTGCAACTCATGATTACGGAGTTAGACGAGGAGAGCAGAAAGGTACGTGGTTCTTAAAAGTAATCTGTAGAAAACGAAAGTAATGTACCACAACCTCGGAAGAGAGCAGCGCTTCGAGATAGGTAATAATGCACTTCAAGTTGTAAAAGTCTATGTCTACTTAGGGCAGGTAATAACCGCAGTGCCAAACCACGAGATTGAAGCAACTAGAAGAATAAGAATGGGGCTGAGAACATTTGGCAAGCACTCTCAAATCATGCCAGGTAGATTGCCCCTATCTCTCAAGAGGAAGGTATATAACAGCTGCATCTTGCCGGTACTTAGCTATAGAGAAGAAACCAGGAGACTTACAAATAGGGTGCAGCTTAAATTAAGGACGACGCAGCGAGCGATGGAAAGAAAAATGTTAGGTGTTACCTTACGAGACAAGAAGAGAGAAGAGTGGATTAGGGAACAAACGGGGGTTAAGGATATCATAGTGGAAATCAAGAAGATGAAATGGACTTGAGCCGGGCATGTAGCGCGTAGAACGGACAACCGCTGGTCATTAAGGGTAACTAACTGGATTCTCAGAGAAGGCAAGCGTGTTAGGGGGAGACAGAAGGTTAGGTGGGCAGATGAGATTAAGAAGTTTGCGGGCAGCAGCAAGCACAGGACTGAGTTCACTGGCGGAACGTGCGAGAGGCCTTTGTCCTGCAGTGGACATAGTCAGGCTGATGATGGTGATAATGAAGCAGACGCGCATCGCAGTTTGAATGAAAGCTAAGAGCGAGGCCGACGCTTGGGCTTAGGTCGCCTAAGGTTATACAGGAGGCTGTGTTAGCACTCTGTTAGGTCGCCACTTCGCGGCGTATTGAAGGAACTTTGAAACAGTTTTTTGAAGTTTTGTCAGCGTATAGGCTATAACATCAATAAACGGTTTGCACCACAAATTTAGTGACACGCCGTGTATCAAGGCCGCCACGACAATTATATCATACCCTCCTACTCACCTCTGTCTGGCCTCCTCAACTCATGAGGGATGCTGGCATCGCTGGTGATCCCGTAGATCTCATGAGCGCGCTAGAAAATTGGAGATATTCGCAGTCTAGACCTCCAAGATAGCACGCTCACAGGTTGCGTTCAGTCTCGAATGACATCACATTGTAAGCCCAGCAGCGTGCATGCCATATGGCAACAAAGATGAATATAGCGGAGTGGTTCATTTCTGCTCCGACAGGTGCTGACTTCTTTGTATTCTACAGTCCATGACAGCCAATCAGACCAGCAGCCATGGTGGCGTGCTCATGTCGCTTTGCGAATGGGCAGTTGAAAACGCGTTTGGCCGAGCTGCACCGATCTGCACTAATCTGCAGTGATTCGCTGCTTTAAAACGTTGTAATAAATCACGCAGTGTACGCAGAGAGCGCCAATAGGTCTCTGAATAACCCTTGGGACTTGATCTGTCGGCCCAATGCGTGTGTACGAAATCACCAAAACCGTTTCAGGGTCTCTTTAAGGCGTACACAAAATTGTACTCCTCTTGATAACGTCCTAAATGGGACTCCATGAGTTGCAGGGGCTAATCCTTAAGGCCACAATAATGATACATTGCCCTACTTGGCTCTCAAAAGGCGATGCTACACCAAGGGCACTGCGAGAGGACCGAAAGGGCGCGTGTTTCAAGCCTCTAAAGTGTGACCGTGGCGCAGTGTTTAAGAAACGACACACGCAAGCGCTTTATTCCTTCGGTTGTGAATGCACATGTAAGTCCGAGGTGGTAAGCATGTGCGTGCACAACGAAAGTGCACAACAAGTGAAACAGTGATGATTAGATGCGCGAAGACAACACACAGTATTCAGATGAATGCTCCTTTGGCCATGCATTCACACCGTTTGCTTTCTTCGCGTACCTAATTACAGCCATGCCATCATTGTTTTTTCACTTGTTAAAATTTCTGCTGTTTACTATTGTGGGGTAAAGCTGTATTAGATTTAAATATGCATTGACAACGAAATAAATAAAGCTATTGATTGCCCGCACTCGTATGGGTCATGTTTTTTTCTATGTGGGGCGTCTTGTGTTCTTGTGCTGTTATATTAGTACAGGAACATGCACCAACTAGCCCCAAATCACGTTTTACTAAAGTGTAATATAAGCGACTGTTTATGAGAAATGAACAGTAATGAATAATCTCTGTTTATCGCAGAGGATTTAACACTATGTGTCTTCTGCCTTTCATAATCACTATGTAATATAAATGCAGGTTGACTAATTACATTTTCGTTCAGAGCCACGGGCACAGAGTGATCACGTATGACGAAACATGTGCTGCGAGAAAGTGTGCAGTTTTGCGCGTGAAACTCAAGTACTGCTCTTCACGCACTCTTTGTTTCTTCTTTCAGAGGGAAAGCATGGCAAGGGAAAGACGAACGGTAGGCACCACCGCAGCTGACAATCTTTTACTGCGACCAAATTTTGTTTCATTTGGTATTTTTGCATGCTGTCACGGCTCTAACGCACTACACAGAGGAGTAGGTGGGACTGCTTTGAAGCTTATCCCATCAGATGTGGCAGCTAGATACAGGCAGGATTGCACTTGTTATCTGAACTTCAGATGAAGAAGTGAACACATTGCTTGACGATCTGCATATCGGGTTGGCAGCCATTTGCAGTGAGTCCAAATACTTATATAGGTGCCAATGAATGTCCTCACCCACGCTTTATAAAACATGGCATCGTCTCGTGGTAGTGAAGATACGGAAGAGGGCAACGAGACCGTCAAACATGAAATTCTTTATTCGGCTCATTTTGGGCGAACCTGTAACAGAAGATCAAGTAAGTAGTTTGTTCTCCCGTTTGTTTTTTTTTTTTCAAAAAGAGCTGAAAGATCCGGAAAGCGAAGCTGGGCTAAATTTTACGATGATTTAAACCACGCCCAAATGTTCTTCACATTAAAGCATTCGTTAAAAACCCCCGGATTGACCACCCTTGTTGAATCGGCAGTCGCCTTTTCCTGTCTCCCCCACACACACATCTTCGTCTTTTCTCTTACTTTAAATCTTTTCTCTCCTCTACTCTCTTCCATTGACTTCCGTGTTTCCTGGCTGCAAGAGTTCACCCTGTGTGGCTATTCTACCGTGGATACACCATATTCGGTTATAGTGGTGGCGTACAGCTGGCGTCTGCAGGGTCTGTGCTTACAGACCTTGCAGCGTCCCCTTGTAGGGCTCCATGGTGGGTGGCTTGCGCCGCTGCCGAAAACTAAACATTTACATATGGTTAGTTCCTTCCGCCCACTCCCTGATAGCCCCCAGAAAAGAGGGCGCACCGATTAGGTGTTCCAGTTTTTTGGTTGCCAGAGAGTAGCTTTTCCCCGATTCCACGTTATCCACGCTGACACACCCGGCAAACCAGTGTGAACACTTCCGCTTTTTCTAGTTTCGAAGTCTTTGACGGAAATCTTTGGCCCAGGATATAAAGCACCGAAAAGGGCAAGTGGTGACCTCCTGTTGGAGCTCCGCGACCAGAAACAATATGACAGACTGCCTAATGTAGTGAAATTTGGAGATAC
This sequence comes from Rhipicephalus annulatus, assembly GCA_013436015.1. Taxonomy (NCBI): domain Eukaryota; kingdom Metazoa; phylum Arthropoda; class Arachnida; order Ixodida; family Ixodidae; genus Rhipicephalus; species Rhipicephalus annulatus. The sequence continues at coordinate 555,712 of WOVY01009927.1, read as the reverse complement.
CAAATGAATAGTAACCCCACACCGACCCATGAACACCACTCGTGGCGCTGTTTCAGATCATGACTTGTTAGGGCTGACGAAAATTGAACTCCTGGAGGGTTTCAGCGAAAAGAATGTCATCAACGTGAAATGAATTAGGATGTGGAGTGATGGCAAAGAAGTCCAGACTAAGCACCTAATACTTACTTTCAATTCAAGTGTACTGCCCGACTCCTTCGAGGCTGGGTACATCAAGCTTCGAGTGAGGCCATATATACCAAAGCCTCTCCGATGTTTCAAATGCCAGCGGTTCGGCCACAGTTCCCAGAACTGCCAAGACCGCCTAACTTGTGCGAAATGCAGAGCTGAAGAACACACATCTGATGCCTGTGAAAACTCTCTTCACTGCGTGAACTGTAATTGGGAGCATGCCGCATACTAACGGTCATGCCCATGCTGGAAAAAAGAAAAGAAAATTGTCACCGTGAAAGTCAAACAAAACATTTCATTTAGGCAGGCACGAAGGCAGGTGTCCTGCCTAGCAGAAACCAGCTTTGCCGAAGTGGCGCGTCAGGGGGCAGCGCCACGACGGCCTCCGGGGGCTGTCTGGCACACGCGTAGTGAGCCGGCGGTGACGCCATCCGCCCCCTCGGCGGTTGCAGCCAGTGCTGCTCCGCCATCGAAGAAGGACCCACCAACCTCCGGGCTGGGGGCCGCGAAGGTCTCGTCTTTTGAGGCGAGGCCCTCAAAACAAATGCAGTGTTCGCAAGAACGCGTGACCAGCGCCTCGCAAGAGGCATTGGACACAACACCGAGCGTGAGGGCGCAGCCAGCGCCTAAGAATCGGCGCGACTCTGTCGACCGATCCAAAAAGGAAAAATGTCATGTCACGGCCCCTGGAAAGGGTCCGCGAGCTAATTTTCTATCCTTGAACAGACAGCACAAAACACATCTAAAATGGACACACAGACCTTGCCGTGGAATGTGAGAGGACTTCTTCATAACCTCGATGATATTAGAGAACTTCTTAACAAACATATTCCAAAGGTGCTGTGTGTTCAGGAAACAAATTTCAAGTGCACACATACAAACGTTCTAAAGCAATATGCCATCTTCCGCAAATATCATGACGACGCTGCCGCCTCGTCGGGCGGTGTTGCTATAATAGTTGATAAAGGTGTTGCTTGTAAGCAATTAAACCTCCGAACTTCTCTTGAGGCAGTTGCTGTCCGAGCAGTGCTGTTCGGGAAGCTACTAACAATTACTTCTATTTACATTCCTCCGTGCTATCAACTTTCGAAGACACAATTTCAAAGCTTCATTCATGAGCTTCCTCCGCCATATATAGTCGTTGGTAATCCAAACGCACTTAATTCTCTATGGGGCGACGCGTTTGGATGCGCGAAAACGCCTAATAGAACACTTTTTGTTTTCGTCAGTTGTATGTTTACTTAACAAAATAGAACCATCATATTATAGCACTACACACAACACATATTTTTCTATAGACCTGGTTATTGTCTCGAGTACACTAATTCCATATCTGGAGTGGTCCGTTTTCAAGAACCCCTTTGGGAGTGACATCTTCCCGATTATGTTGAAGTTAACAGAAGAAGATACATGCTCGCCTAACTTCCTTCGTTGGAAGATGAAGTCAGCCAACTGGGAACTGTTCCTAGAAAAGATATTTTTAGACGAAGATGACATTACTGATTATAATATAGACGATGCTCTGGCATACCTAACAAGTTTTATTATTGACGCTGCAGTGAAATATATTAAGCAAACTATCGGAATGACTAATAAGCGTCGCGTCCCATGGTGGAACGACGATGGTCGGAAAGCGCGCAATAGTCAAAATAAAGCTTGGAAATTACTTCGAAATTATCCAAAGACTGAAAACCTCGTCAATTCGAAACAGTTCAAGTCACAAGCCAGAAGAAAGCGTCGTCTTGCAAGGAAAGGAAGTTGGAATAGGCACATCTCCGGTATATATTCTTACAACGACGAAACGAAGGTTTGGGATAAGGTAAACAAGTTAATGGGTCGGGAGTTACAACCTCTACCCTTGGTAAGTAGCCGAGGTGAGAGCCTGGAGCAGCAGGTGGACTGCCTAGGCGAACACTTTGAATATGTCCCAAGTGCATCACACTATACAGCAACGTTCTTAAGATTCAAAGAACGCGAAGAGCCCTTAAATGTAAACGTCCATCCAGTGAGACTTACAGCTGCCCACTTACATTAGCTGAACTTAAGGCATCTCTTGCGTGCTGCAACAACTCGGCTCCAGGTGGCGATTGTATTATGTACGAATTGGTCAAGTACCTTCATCCCGAAGCACTGAAAACATATCTAACCCTCTTCAGTACCATGTGGGCAGCTGGGTATATTACATTGTCATGGAAAGAAGCGATAGTCATCCCGGTACTTAAACAAGGCAAAGACCCGTCCTTGACCGCCAGCTACAGGCTAATAGCGTTAACAAGCTGTCTATGCAAACTATATGAGAAAATGTTAAACCGGTGGCTATTTCACTTTCTAGAAAGTAACAGTATACTAGATCCCCTTCATTGTGGTTTCAGAGAGGGGAAGTCGACAATAGACCACTTTGTTCGCATAGAGACAAACATCAAAGGTGCATTTATTCATAGGCAGTTTGTACGTTCGGTATTCCTAGACTTAGAGAAAGTTCACGATACCACGTGGCGATTCGGGATTCTACGCAATCTTGCCGCCATGGGCATCCGTGGGAACATGTTAAACACAATTGAAAGTTATCTGTCTAACCGAACCTTTCACGTAAAAGTGGGAAATGCTCTCTTCAGATCATTTACCCAAGAGACTGGTATTCCGCAAGGAGGAGTACTTAGTTGCACACTCTTTCTTGTAAAAACGAACTCCCTGCAATCAGTGATTCCAAGCGCGATGTTTTATTCCGTGTATGATGATGATGTGCCGATGAGTTTCAACTCGTGCAATATGTTTATCTGTGATCGACAAGTGCAGCTTGAAATAAATAAATTCTCTAAATGAACGGATGAGAATGGTTTTGAAATAAACACCCAGAAAAGTGCTTGCGTACTTTTCTCCAACAACTGAGGGGTAATGCCACTACCAAGTGTTGCGATCAAGGGAGACCAACTTTCTGTGAGCAGCTATCATATTCTTGGGAACCACCTTAGATACTAAGCTGACGTTTATTCCTCATATTAAATATGTAAAAATAAAATGCCTGAAAGCGATGAACGTCCTAAAGCTTGTATCACGTACAACATGAGGTAGAGATCGAAAGTGCCTCTTGAAGTTGTACAAAGCCTTGTCTGGTCGTGCCTTATTTATGCCTCTATAATTTATCACTTTGCAACGCCAAGTGGAATAAAATCCTAGACCCCGTTCACCATCTGAGTATTCGACTTGCAACTGGTGCTTTCAGGACAAGTCCGATCCAGAGCCTCTATGTAGAGTCGCATCAGTGGCCACTTCACCTGCAGCGGTCTTATAGCAGTTTCACATATTTTATAAATGTACACGCAATCAACAAGCATCCTTCTTATTCGGATATAAACGATATGACCGCTGCCACCCTCCTCCATAATCGACCCGCAGCGAGAAAGCCACTCCCTTTGGGTGTGAGAAACCTAAGTGAGGAAATGGGTGTTCCACTGCTAGAACTTTGTCCTATGCCCACAGCGAAACATTTACCGCCATGGCGGTGGCAGCTTATACATTGTGACACCTCATTTGTCGAGATCACTAAACACGTACCAGAAGCACATAGTTAAATGCATTTCCGACAACTCTAGTCCAACTACTCATGCGTAGAGTTTTATATTGACGCTTCTAAGTCGCATGCAGGAGTGGCGTATGCAGCCGTCGGACCATTCTTCTCGGAATCCGGTGTACTGCACCCGGAAACAAACAAGTATCTTTACGTCTGAGGGTTATGCACTATTGTCAGCTGTGAAGCATATACGAAAATCAAACATACAAAAATCAATTGTATTTACAGATTCGTTAAGCGTCGTAAATGCATAAAGATTATTTTTCAGATTCAGAAATGCGGTAATAATTGAGCTGTATTCCGTTCTGTGGACAGTGTATATGTCCAACCAGCATGTTACTATTTGCTAGGTACCTGGCCATAGAAGCATTGAAGGCAATGTGTTAGCTGACCAAATAGCCACGCCAATTATATTGCGCGCTATTAACCCTACTGCTACTTCCTGTGCAACAGATCTAAAACCCTTCCTACGTAAGAAACTGCGAAGCCACTGGCAACGCTTGTGGGACACAGAAATAAATAACAAGCTTCACTTGATTAAGCCGCAGTTAGGACACTGGCCCTTCGCTACGAGAACATGGCGAACTGATGTCCTATTCTGTCGCCTCAGAATAAGATACACATATGGTACCATAGATTTCTGCTGACTGGCGATGAACCTCCTACTTGTGGTAGATGTGGCGAGAGGCTAACCGTTTTCCACGTCCTCCTGGAGTATTCGGAAGCTGAAAGAGAGAGAAATATTTTTCTTTAATATACCACTATCGTTTTCCTTTATAACCTAATATGTTTCTCGGCGAAGAGCCGCTTTTTGATGTAAAATCAGTTTTGGCTTTCTAAAAGATGTGGTATTGAATGTTTTTAGCCCAACAAGTTCATAGCACATCCTCTGTCCGGAGGATGCCGCTATATTAGCAGCTTTCTATGAGCTCAGGCCTCCATGCCCTTGTTTTAGGGGCTCTGCCGAGGCACTAGTGCTCCACGCCAAGTTTTTATTTCATATACGTATTATTTTTAATGAATTTTATGTCTCCACAGCACACATCATTTGTCATTGCCATATTTTACTCTATGTATATTTTGCGCACCTACAGTGACTGTTTTTAGGCCAATTTACAGCCACGTCACATCTGTTTTATCCATAGTGCGTAACGCACAGTTCATTATCATAACTCTGCCGTTCTTTGGCCACATCTGGCCTTTGCGCCAATAAACTCCACTAATCATCATTTGTTAATAAAATGAGGTGATTGCTGATTGTAACATTGGCTAAAAGAAAACAAAGCACTTTTGCTTCTAGAATGAACCGCATGTCCATGTCGGACAGTGGTTTCAGTCTAACTGAACCAGATCAGTGAAAGCAGCGCTGGCAGTCTGATCTGTGTAAGCAGTAGACTGCTGCATTTACGCGAACATTGATTCTTACAGCTGAAACTCATTAGCTGCAGCAACGCTCTTTTTTTTCAACTCTACGATAGCTTTCCCTTTATCTAAATCTTAATTTTGCGGGCTTATCTTACCAGTGTAATAAACAGAATGTTGAATACAGAATCCAATCACTCAAATTCACTGGTGTGAAATCATTTTGATGACATTAACAAAAAATGTGGGTACGATATTTTGGAACACCCAAATATGAAATTAACTGTGGTCCTTTTGCTTATATATGGAACAAGTCAAAGCTCCCTTCGAGTGGATTCACTGCTAAGCGAAATGCATATGGACGACCTTTTGATAACGACATATAACCTCACAATTATTTGTTTCTGGTGGAAATGTCTGCTTGTTTAGAAAATCTGTTTTTTTTTTTACAAAATAGCAGCATATCCACGGGGTGAATGATGGAGAGTGGCGCCAAGCATCCGTCCGTCCATTCGTTCTTGCTTCCATCGTTCCATGCCTCCGTCTGTGTTACCGTCCATGCGTCCATCCACCCGTCCGTGTGTGCGTCTGTTCGTGCGTCCACACGTGCATCCGTGCGTCCGTCCCTGCGTTCATTCATGCATCCGCCCCTGCGTCCGTCCATACGTCCAACCGTCCGTGCGGCCATCCGTGCGTTCATCCATGCATCTGTCTGTGTGTCCGTTCGTCCACTTTAAAGCACCACCATCTCGCATCTTTCATCATATATGCGTCAGTCTGTGTGACCGTCCGCGCGTCCATCCGCCCGTCCGTGCGTGCGTCTGTTCGTGCATCCGTCCCTGCGTTCGTCCATGCATCCGGCCTTGCATCCGTCTATGCGTCCATCTGTCCGTGCAGCCATCCATGTGTCCGTCCATGCATCTGTCTGTGTGTCCGTCCATCTAGCCAACACTCCAAGTACCACCAGCTCGCATCTTTTCATCATATATTCCGCATATAGAAGCACCGCCATTCCAATCCTCGCGTCATGAAAGAGGAAAGTGCTGCCACTTTATTAACCCATCGACGGGTGCTCACCCTTAATGAACCGTCTTTCTTCTTAGCGAGGACTGAAAGGTTTACCCAGTCGGTCAGTTCATTCATTTTAATAATTATGTTGGCACGCACAATTCGATCAAGTTCCTTCTTTAGAGGCTCTTCCAGTGCCACCGGAACTCGACTAGCTGGTTGCACGACTGGCACGGCCCCAGGTGTAAACGTCATGCTGTATGCCTGCTGCCAACAACCTAGACCTTCGAAGACATGTCTGGATCTTATTAGGAGCTCGTTGTTTCCAGCCTTGTCTACGATGCATGCTACGCTTGACTAGCACGAGGGCTTCACTTGCTTTAAGTTCAAGTACAGCTTTGCGACCTTTTTTGACTACAAAAAACATGAGCGTAGCCGTAGTATTCGCAAGCCTTACTTCCTTCATACATGTTCCAAAGCATGATATGGTACCGCCGTTATATGCCCGCAAGACAGAGTTCGACGGTTTCAACTGTACAGCTCCATGCAATTTTCGGTAAATTGACATACGCAACAACCTTGCTTGCCACCTGGTGTCAACTCTAAACCTTATCTGGTAGTTGTTAACTTGAGCCTTAATCATGCAGTTCCTCTCGAATCTTGTGTGATCTCGAGGACGTCCAAGTCCTCGTCTAGGCGTTGGTTAACTTCGCTTACTACAGCTTACGCACAACTTGCAAAGTGGTTATACTTGTGACACAACCGAAATTTCTTTCCGAAGGCTGGACATTGTTTGGGTTTGTGCCAGTGGTTGAACCTGTGGCAGTGACCTTCTTTCGCTTGCTTTCCTTTCTTTGAGGAGGACGGGCGCCTTGATGTACTATCGAGACTGTCTTCGCCTTTACGCCACACTTCGTTTCGCGGTGCTACTGTCTCCGCTGCCATGCACATTTCATCTGCTTTTTGTAAGGTTAACTAGCTGTCCCCCAGCATTTGCTCGCATAGCCTCGGATTGCTTGTGCCAAATACACTTTCACCCTTTAACGATTCTAGCAACGTGCAAAAGGGACACTGCGCTGCTTGCTTTTTCAAATCACGAATGAATTTATCAAATGGTTCTCCTCAGCTTGCTTTCTTGTACGGAACACGTATTCTTCGTGCACTTCAATGTTGATTTCGGTGCAATAGACATCAAATTTTCTCACCACAGTGCTGTAGTCATTATTGTTCTCGTTTGGCCTGAACTGGAAGTTCTTGAAGACGTCCAACGAGTCGTCCCCAGCAATGCTCAGCAGTAGCGCTGCCTTCGCTCCTTCCGTTTTGCGCTAGCACGCTGCCGCCATCACCTCCAGAAATAACTGAAACTTCTGCATGAACCACTTCCAATTTTCTGCAATGTTACCCATAAGCCGCAATGGCTCCGGCGTCTTCAGGTGATCCACGATGTGTTGCGCCCGTATTCACAAACGTTTCTAGACTCGACTTTCGCCCTTCACTTGACAAAGTTGACCCCCGTATTCTAGGACGCCCCTTCATGCTATGCTCCACATTCACTTGAGAAAGCCAATGAGAACGCCACCTCTAGGCAGGGCAAGTCACTGCATATCAATGATAATTTGCTGCTATTCTTGCGTAGCGCAGCGTCCTTTTCAGCCGAGCAGCGGCGTAGTGCTAAACTCTGTCAAGTGAAGGGTCAAAGTCGAGTCGAGGAGCGTTTGTGAATACGGGGTTGAGCACTTCGCCGCTACTCGGCTGAAAATTGCACTGCGCTGCTGAAAAATCACAGCAGATTATCGATGATATGAAGTGACTTGCCCTGCCTAGACACGGCACTCCCATCGGCTTTCTCGAGTGAGGCGAAGCTTTGAGTGAAGAGACGTTCTAGAACACGGGGGTTAGACACGGGAACAATTTCCTGCTGCGTCGAAGGGTCGCTTCTAACACCATGCACAACGAGGGCAACAGACGTAGGGATGACACCATAGAATAAAGAACGAAGTTAGAGTAGGGAAACTGTAGTCTTAACAATAGTACGCAAGATGAGCAGCGATGGCGCATAGAACTGCCGTGGGCAACCAAGAGATGGCGGTGAGTCAACAGGAAGAGAAAAAAAATTAACTTTCTTGTTTTTTATAGAAGAAAAACAGGGCTGCATTTTTAAAATTACGTACCAGGAATGCACCCACGCGGTTGCCTCGGCTGATTCTTCATTTTATCGCTGATTTTTTAAACAGAAGTGGACGAAAGAGACTGGAGCTTATGCTGGGCTATACAAGCGTCTTCTTAGTTTTTGTCCGCTTGATTTAGGCGCGTCGATACGCCCAGCAGCACACCAGAGCGCCCTTTGGAACACAGTACCTGTGCGTGTAAGGTTACATGTAACCGCAAGGCATTCATAGGCACCTGGCACCAGTAAAAACAATTTACGAGTGAGTACGGGAAACAACATTTATTGACAGCAAACTAGCAATCATGTTTCAATGCAAAAAACAAAAATCTATCGCATTATAAGCATAATTGTGAGTTCGCAAACGGCGTGCCTTCGTTTTTCGAGGCAAAACGAACAGGAAAGTGTGTCTCTTTAGCAGAAACTATCTCTACAAACAGTCGTAAAAACCAGCATGAGGTGCTTCAGCAAAAGCTTCGAATTACAGCTCCTGCTTTCGCCGAGCTTGGCTCAGCAACTACATTCTTTATTGCAGTACGACATCGTGTGCTCAAGCTGAGGACACAAGGAGGTTGGGTTTTTCGCAAGGAAACCGCGATGAAGTGAAAATCGAGAGAAGCGCAATCATTAGAACATGCGCAGGATCAGCGCAAATGAACGTATAGCACGCAAATATACAACGCTGAAAGCGATAACAAGGTGTGAGAGTGAAATTACCGTGAAGAAATAAGAAATATACGCACACCGGCAAAAATAATCTACCTGTCATTTCCGTGGAACTTGTTGACATCGATGCCTTCGCCGGTATGACACTTCATGCGGCATCATACAGCTGTAGGTATAGTCGCTGTACTGCGGTACAGCGACTATACCTACAGCAACTGCAGTGACTTACTTCAGCAAATAAAAAATGTTAGAACAAAAACGGAACGCCGAGAAATGCGCTAACCATCGGATGAAAGCTAACTGTGCTATGTGCGTCAGCTGCCTTTGTCGAACAGCGGCATCCCATGTTTTCCGCTTCGCCACCATCACAGATAAGAGAATCCATAGTAGAACTCGCAAGGCACCACGTCGCTAAACAAATTTAGTGCTCAGAAGTACTACCTACAACGCGGAATTCAAATGTTACTCTTGAATTATTTAGGGAAGAGCACTTTTTTTTTTGCAAAAATGGTGGATCACTTTGCTTTATATTTTGAGCTTACATTGGTGCCCCTAGCGAATTTTCGGCATCCCCGAGGACAGATATGAACGGAGCCACTATGGTTCTATGTTAGCTGTCAATTTTTGAAACTTCAGGCTTTTCAAGGACTGACGACACTGGAAGCATGATGGTCAGTGCAAACATGATGACGTGTATAGAGCCACAGCATATAGATTCACGCATGAAGCACCCTGAACATACTGAGCATCACTGCTGTGCAAAGGCACTAATCTTATCAGTACGCGTGTCCTATACAATAACATGCATGCGAAGTGCTGCATTCAAATTCACCACGCTCTAGGGATTTTCACTCACAACCACGTTGCGGCCATGATGCAAGCTCCTTTGGTTACGACATGCCCTTATATTTCCACGAGCTTTTTTCAATTTGAGTTTTCGTTCATTTGCTTTTCACCCACAAAGCCTATCAGTAATGCTCAGCCTATCAGGAATGTTGATTGTTTGAGAAGGTTCGCGATTATTGTAGATCGTTCTGTTATAATTGCGGGCAGGACGCGAACACTCGAGATTATTCTAGAACTTGCGGAAGAGCAGTGACAGGCCTTGAATATTCGATGGTACATGTATAAAATCCGACGCGCTTCACCACTTATTCTATCGACGGTCGACACTGAGCTGGCCACTATAAGTGCTAATGTGTAATGCTGTAATTTGTCGTTTCGTTGACAGGCCACAAGTTTGGTCAAATCGCTCTCTTCGTCGACGTCACGACGCAGTGACAATATTTATTCACCATATAAGTAGAAGCGAAACTAGCTGCACGAGCGTGCTGCGTGTGCATCCTTGCCGCCTTCGAGAGTAGACGTTTCCATACGTGGAACGATAAAATTTGTCCGAAAGAGGACAAAGGCCCACGAACACGCCTCTGGGAGGCGTGATATTGAGTGGACAAAACGATGGCGTCACAGTTTCACTGACGTAAATACACTGTGGAAATGGTGACTTGGGAGTGGTGCTCATAAGTTCGACATCTGTAGATCCCACTTTGTTACACCTGGTGCGTATCCTCTGGACACCTGGGCACGCCTCTCTACGGAAATGAACGTGCTACCACGATTGCTCGAGAGCTTAAACCAGGAACCATCGGAAGAGCTGTCCGACCCAGACGATGCACTGAACGAAGCGTTAAACTACACTAACACGCTAAGGTACTACCGACAAAGCCATATGTACTAACCCGTCGCACAAATCACTCAACCGGAAACACGCTGTTGCCTCGCGGCAGCTTCAGACCACTTAATTCTCTTGCTTTTACATCCATTCCACCTCACACAATACCCCTCATGCTTCCTCTATTGTGGAGTGAAGTCTACGGTGTACGATCACTGCACTTGGGAATCTCCACAACCACCGGAGTAACGCCCTATTCATTCATCCTCACATTACTGCTGGGAGACTGCGCTGACCAGCTCAGAAGAGCAACGTCAGCTGATCCAGCGGGCACGTGGTGTGGGGCGAGCCAACGGGGCCCTGAACTAAAAGCTCCGCCCAAGGAGCTTAGTTCAGGGCCCCGTTGCAGTAATAACTGCAGTAATAATTCTTCTCTCTCTTTTTCTCTCTCACAAGCACTGTTTTTTTTATAACCGCCGCAAATGGCCCACTTGCGCTTTATTGATGATTCATATGTGGGGGGTTTAACGTCCAGAAAACCACCATATGATTAGGAGAGATGCCATAGTGAAGGGCTCCACAAATTTCGACCTCCTGAGGTTCTTTAACTTGCACCGAATCGATTGATTGATATGTGGGATCTCACGTCCAGTAACCACCATATGATTATGAGAGACGCCGTAGTGGAGGGCTCCGGAAATTTTGACCACCTGGGGTTCTTTAACGTGCACCCAAATCTGAGCACACGGGCCTACAACGTCTCCACCTCCATTGGAAATGCAGCCGCCGCAGCCGGATTTGATCCCGTGACCTGCGTGTCAGCAGCCGAGTGCCTTAGCCACCTTGCTCCCAAATTTGAGCACACGGGCCTACAGCATTTTCGCCTCCATCGAAAATGCAGCCGCCACCGCCGGGATTCGATCCCGTGACCTGTGGGTCAGCAGCCGAGTACCTTAGCCAGTAGACCCCCGTGGCGAGGCCACATGCGTTTATGACGCCACGCTTGTTGTTGTAGCCGTTTTTATCAACGCTGCCGTCCCGCTCTCCACACCGTCTTTGGCCACATTGACACTTAGAAATTAAGTGAAAAGGAAAGCGTCAGAGCCACCGGAAAGCTACGAGCGCACACGTCGAAAGCCTCCACATTCTGTCTGCCCCTGCGGGATGGCACCGCCGCCACCTTAGTCACTAATTTGAGAATTATTTCTATTTAGCCAGATTTTTCAGCACAGAATTTCGTGCCAAATTCTACATATTCACGCAAAGCACTGAAAAACAGCTTGCACCTTTTCAAACGTTGCTTTGGACGATACGCCAGCAGAAACGACTAGAGCGAATGCACCGGCAGCGGCAGCAGATCCAGCTAGCTGTGCACAAAACTGAGACACGTTCGGGCATGCCGACTCGGTACTGCTGCACTGTTTACTTCCGGTGTTTTTGGCGATGGTAATCGAAACCAGGCTGCGGATGAACGCGTCATTTCTGAGGCGGTGAGGTTTCGTCGTGCTACACCGGTAGTTTGCAATTTGAGCCGATGCGAACCACCGCCGACACAATTGTCGTTATATTTATTCTGTGGCCGGCTGTTCAGATGACGTGGTTTTAGTTGGTGCAGCCAAACCCTTAAAGCGAAGAGAGGATGCGCTTTCGCATGGCGAAAAGATCGGCCTCGTACAGATTCTAGCGTTGCGGCCTCGTGGCTTGGTTTCCCGCTTAGGCGGTGAAGCCAGTGACTTTCTGGTGAGTTTTGTCTCTGTCGCTTCCTTCGAGGCCAAGTGTGAACGGGCCTTTAATGCCATGACCGCTGTATTTCGAACTCATCCTGCATAGGACACTGCTACACCACCTGACTGACGCAATCTTTGCAGTTAGAAAGAGAAAAAAAAATGAGAGGAGTAAAGAAAAAAAAGATATCTTCTAGGTTGCGCAAAGGCGAAGTGTTGCGGCGGTGCTGCTGATGACAGGGACTTGTATTGCGCCACTGTTAGTTTCTGCCGTTACATGTTTATATGGATGTTGTACTGACTGATCCCTTCTATTGACGCAGTGGTAGTCGTGGATGCGTACCCCGAGAGGCGACCAGTGTACGACTACCCAGCTCCACGCCCATCGTACGCCTACCAGCCTACCTACGGTGAGCATTCAAAAGCGCTTAGGATTCTTGAAGAAACGAAGTGGAAATTTGAAGACTCGCATTTTTTTGGTTACACACAATACTGTTGACCACAGTGAGTGATGCAAAGAAATTATAAAATACATTATTAGCCCTAAATGTAATTTTATGTGAAGAAAAAAAAAACGTGGACGAAGGGATTAAACATGCCACTGGCAGCTCGGACACGTTATTCGAAGGTCATAGGTGCAGCAAGTTATCCTTTCGTCCACTTTTCTTTTTCCTACTTACGTCAGAACCACGGCCCCATCCCCCTGCCTATACTTTCCGAGACATCATTCTCAGTATTGTTAGGATGCTTGAGTTATTCCGATTCACGATCTGTATGTATGTATGTATGTATGTATGTATGTATGTATGTATGTATGTATGTATGTATGTATGTATGTATGTATGTATGTATGTATGTATGTATGTATGTATGTATGTATGTATGTATGTATGTATGTATGTATGTATGTATGTATGTATGTATGTATGTATGTATGTATGTATGTATGTATGTATGTATGTATGTATGTATGTATGTATGTATGTATGTATGTATGTATGTATGTATGTATGTATGAATGTATGTATGTATGTGTGTGTGTGTGTGCGCGCGTGTGTGTGTGTGTGCGTGCGCGCGTGTGTGTGTGCGTGCGTGCGTGCGTGTGTGTGTGCGCGCGCGCGTGTGTGTGTGTGTGTTGTGTGTGTGTGTGTGTGTGTGTGTGTGTGTGTGTGTGTGTGTGTGTGTGTGTGTGTGTGTGTGTGTGTGTGTGTGTGTGTGTGTGTGTGTAAGCCTCTTCATGGCAACTTGGGTCAAACCTTGGCTCAGTGGGCTTGGCAGTCGGATTTGTGTCGTGTGCACCGCGACCGAAAACAGCCATTGCAGAAGGTTGGGTCAGTAGGATTGCCGTCGTTTGATGAGCCTCTGTGAGTCGATTCATTTGCTTATGTACAATTGGGTATGTACAAGCTATTTACAAAGTGTACAAAACCAATAGAATCAGAGCCACCTCGTAGTTCAATGAAACAATAAAATCAAGCAGCATTTTATACATGCTAATATAAAATTGACCATAGTCACACTATATTCATATAATAGCGAAACGTGCTGAATTTATTCAATGCCTATAATAGCCTGCATCGAATAAGAAAATCATTTTCATCAGTAGAAACCTCAGCAGCTATGCAGGGGTTTGATGAACAAAATGTAGAAATAGTGAAGCAATCTACAGCTGCTCCACAGCCACCGCAACTCCTTGAAATGAACAAAAAAAAATTTGATAAACAAGGGTGTGAGACAGGTAGACAAGACTTCTCGAATGATTTTTCCCGTGTGCTTAATGAGGTTATCAAGGCCCTAGATTGGGTAAGGTTAGGTATAGGATTTGATCGAATGTACTTTAGTAACCTTTAATAACTAGCTCTGCAGCCTACTCAACTATTTATAAACTTGCCTCAGATATCAGGTACTTTTGGTCAAGTGCGACGATGCTGAGAATCATCTGAGACGCTCAAATTTGCTGTTTTTCGGTACTGCCGATAAGCAGGATGAATAGGGGTCACAGTCTGAGTCGTGTTTACTTTCCTTCTGCTCCCAGGAGCTTGACATCGCTATTAAAGTGAAGATATTGAGCGAGCACACAGACTTTGCCATTTTCAGTCAGGAAAAAAAAAACCGCCCAATAAATGTGAAATTCATGAAATTCAGAGATAAAGAGCGGATTCTTTCTGTTAATTCAAAACTAAAAAAAAAACCTCTCCTTTTTCGATCCAGGAAGAATATTCCGCGCGTGTGCGCTTGGCAAAAAGATACTTTTTTTCATTTGGGCAACAGAGCTCTACTTTCTTGAAAATCCACTTTGGCAAGCTCATTATGAGCAACAAACAGTTTGTTTACTATGCTAAAACTGATTCTGTTGTCGAGATTAGTTCGTAGCGTTCACAACAGTTACCCATGTTTTTCGTACGACGCTCTTTGGGAACTACCATGCCTACAACCCCTGCCACAAGAGATAAATTAGTATCTCTTTTACTTACCAATGTGCGAAGTTACTTCCCAAAAAAAGACGCTGTCAAACCTCTAATGGGAGATAACAGCACCCGCATTGCCATATTTACTTAAACGTGGCTCACAAATGATATACGAAATGACGAATTTTTGCAAGATAATCAACCGTTCACTTTTTTTCGGCGTGACAGACTTGATCGCAGGGGAGGTGGCGTGATGGTTCTTGTTAATGGTACCCTCATTTCTTGTTCTGTCACAATTGTGAGTAAAAGCGAAATTTTTTGTGTAAACATTTCATTTGCTCATCGCACCACTATAATCATAGCCTGCTACCGGTCATCTGATTCTGATCGCTCTTTCATTGACGACGTCAGTTGCATTCTACTTGATGTCAAGAAACGGTTTCCCTGAGCTAACCTCATCGGTGATTTTAATATTCGACCCATCGATCGGGTTAATATAACTGCACCTTCGCGTCATTCCAAAGATGTTTTGGATCTTGTTCTTTCTTTTAATCTTGCTGAATCTGTTGGAACACCAACTTATAGCAGTAACGCTTTCGATCTCGTTCTTGCGTCGAATCCTGAGCTAACCCAATTATAATCATTCATTGGTGATCTTAGCGACCATAATTAAGTAATTTTCAGCCTTGAAATTTCAACTCCTTCACGACAGCCTTGAGTAAAGTACATTCGTGACTATAGTACACAAAATACCAGATTTTTTCAGAATAATAGAAGAATTGGCAGCATTTCTTCAGCACTTTGAACAATCGGCTCCTAACAGGTCTGTAGATGAAAGCTGGTCTGCGTGTGAAGAAAAAGTTATCTCGTTAATAAATCATATGTGCCTTTAGTTTGTATTCATGGTGATGCCAGGAAAACATGGTTCCGGGAAGAGAAGCACTATTCCGGGAAGAGAAGCACTCTTCTTTTGCAACTAAATGGGAAAAATAATTCGAATGTCTGCTAAACGGCACTTCTACAACGCAGACTTACTCGACATCCTCAGAAGTAAACCAAAGTTCTGAACTTTATTAACTTCTAACCACAGTGTATCACATAAAATCTCTTTAGTAAATCAAGATGGTTTTGTCGTTCCGAAAGATTTTCGCTCTAGCGTTATGAATGCCTACTTCAGCTCAGTTTTTAGCCACGAACCGGCTGAAAATATTCCTGTACCACTCGATTGAAAATTTTCTATAATGCTTCCAGTTAGTATTACGACAAAAGTAATCTATAAGTTGATTGAAAACTTACAGATATCTAGTGCCTATTTCTAGCGGCGAAATCCCGCCTGAGTGAAAGGTTAGCAGAGTTGAACCCGTCTACAAGGCAGGAAGCCACTCTGATGCATATAACTGCCGTCCTATCTAACATGTATTGCATGCAAACTTGTTCAACATATAATCTACTCTCACCTGGCAAAGCAGCTGGACCATAATTCATTTTTCTTCCCAAAGCAACGCGGATTTTTATCCGGATATTCGTGCGAATCTAAACTTGTTGAATGCACGACTGACTTACACTTAAACCTAGACTCATTCTTCGTGACTGACGTCATTTACTTGATTTTTTATGAGGCGTTTGACCGCGTTCCTCACCGGTGTCTCATGACTGAACTTTCTTGCCTTTCAATTGATCCCCATATATTTTCATGGATTCACTGCTTTTGAACTGGTCGCTCCCGGTACACCGTCATTGAATACCATCCATCTGTAGCTACAAACGTTATCTCCGGAGTCTCACAGGGCTCTATTCATGGCTCGATTCTGTTCCTAATATTCATCAATGACCTTCCTGCTCAAATTTCATCAACCATCCGTTGGTTTGCGGATGACTGCGTTCTGTACCGACGTATCTCCACTACTGACAATTTGGCGTTACTGCAGGATGATTTAACATTAATCCAAAAGTAGTGCTTGACCTTGCTCATGCAGTGAAATGTATCAAAGTGTAAGTTTATGCACGTCATTCGTAAGAATCATCACATACACTTCCCATACAGGATAAACAACTCCATGCTAGCACAGGTAGAGCCTTATAAGTATCTCGGCGTAGAAATCACAGATAATTTAAAATGGTCTAAATCAATCACATCATTTTGTGCAAGCGTTTCTAGATCATTGGGCTTCATCAGACGGTCACTTACATTTGCTTCACCCACAGTTAGACAAATGGCTTACGAAACTGAAACCCCCATCTGGAAGCCCCATCAAGAGTACTTCGTCCAGGAGTTAGAGGCAATACAAAACCGAGCTGCTCGTTTTATAATTTCAAAATATGATTTTATACTGAGCGTCACTAGCATAAAAACTTGAATTGGTCTAACCCCCCTGGCATCCCGTCGCAAAATAGCCAGTCTTTGCCTTTTTTCATAAGCTGTATTATAACATTCCTTAACTACGCGAGAGCCTAATCTTACCTGCCACGAGATCATCACGACGTCTGTTTAATTGGCACAGTGTTCAAAAAATCATTTTAACCGACTGCCATATCGTATTGGAATGAACTTCCCGACAATATTGTTATTGAAAGAAAGTATGTTAAATTTAACGATTTATTGCTGCAGCACTACTGTCAGCAGGCCGAATAGCAGCCCTGTTGCTTGCGAGTTTATCTGCCTCCTAATTTTATTTTTTTATTTATTTCTTCTTGTTTATTTCTTTTGTTCCTGCTTTATTTTTCCTAGCAGTATTTATTCCTCCTTGCGACGCTCAATTACTTATGGGGCCCTTAAAGGTAAATAAATTATGATGACCATAAATGATCTGTGGAGTACACAGTTTTGATGAGAAACTCACGGCCGAATTGCGCATCATTATTATTGTATAAACAAAGAAAGAATAGTAAGTATGAAAATTATGTGCCAAAAACTAAAGCCATGCGCAACAGTTTGGGAAGAGAACTAAAGCACTGTGCGCTTTGCGATACTTTTCTTATCCTTCTGTTCTTGTCCCTCGTTATTGGCACTATTTTTTATGTGAATCATGTCGTACAACTCGCCCAAGCAGCCACGTTAGCGATACTTTGAAAACTGTGATACTGCGCTTTGCGATGTGTAGAAAACCAAAGCGCTTCGCGATAGGTAGCGAGGCACTGGAAGTAAAAGAATACGCCTACTTAAGGCTGGTTGTGACTGCGAAGCCGAACCGTGAGACTGGAGTAACAAGGAGAATAAGAATTGGGTGGGGTACATCTGGCAGGCATTCTATAACTAAGAATAGTAGTTATAAATGGCAATTACTAAATGCAGAATGCTTAACTACAGAGCATTAAACTGGACACTCACAAAACGTTTCGAATGAAATTGAGGACGACACAGCTATGGGCCCCTCACCTGGTGACAAAAATTTTGGTTGGACACTGGAATTGCAGTGCGGTCAATAAAGGGCATTATGCTATATTAATTTTTCTATTCGGTTCATAAGAAACCGAGAAAACTAATGTTTTGAAGTGGTATGAAACCATTATGCAAGAAGGCGAGAACCCTTACCCCTTGCCCTATGTAGCCTTCGCAAGCCAAATACCTTCCTTGCCCCCTTCGGCACGTGAGCGGGAAGATTACATGACACATATGCGTGAACACATCACGCACACACGTGATCACGAGTATAGTCACGAACTTATGACCTGCGTGAACCATGCCGAACCCCGAGGTTGATTGACTGAAAACATTTCTTCCAAATTAAAACAGAGGTGTAATCGTAAGCGGCTCCGCAGTCGGCGGAGTTCCTGTTACAAATCAAGAGTTAAGAAGTAGACCCCATGGTTAACAGCCGCTATCTTAGCCTCCGGACTGAAAACCTCTGTGCCTAAAGGTCTGAGCAAGTGAGCCGGGTCGCCTTGCACTCCTCTCGAGTGGGGTTAAGGTTGGCTGAAAGAGCTTAGTTGAGATGGCAAGCCCAAACGATGTGGCAAGTGACAGCCTTCTCCTCATAATATTGACACTTGCCAGTGAAGGAAGAACTGGAATATTCTTTGTTTGCCGGGAACATTAGGGTAATAAGGCAGCGATGAGAGCAAATTGGTACATCTTCATGCTTCTGATGCACTGCAGTCTAAGGAGAAAAACACAGAGACAATACAGAGGGATGCGCAATCATTCTGTTTCGTCTCTGGTTTTTTCCTCACCATGAAGTGCATTACAAGCTTGAATAACATTAAAGTATTAGCGAAAAGTCGCACCAAGTGACGAAATACGTTCCCAGTCCGTTTGCAGGAGCTGGGTATATGACGATGTCTATACCTGTATTAGGTCATAATGTCTCTTAATGCGAGCAGATATCCGCCGTCGAGCTTAAGGTACTGAAGATCTAAGCATGACACTCGGAAACGAGTTCTCGGACCCCCGTGTTCGTGGCTCATTAGGTCCTGGTGGCCTGGAGTGCAGACAAGGCAACGGGAGGTAGGGTTGCTTCCCCGTTTGCTGTAGCTCTGCAATATTGTTTCTGCTGGCGATGTGGTCGAACCAACTTCATAATGTCGTCATGTCTAACGCAAATCTATTATGATACGTAGGGCTCGGGCATTGCAGACAGCTGGGCATTGGCTACTCCTTCCGCATGTGTTGTGCCAGAGGCTTTCAAAGCAAATACACCTGATTGCTTCTTCTCGTAGATGATTGCTGCCGTATACCCTCACCCGTAGTCAGGACAAGCCCCATTCACGTAAAATACTTCATCTTTATTGTCATGGGAACTTCCCTATTAATTTTTGCGGGAAGGGGTCGAACTCTGACGGCGCGTCTCCAGAGTTCGGGCACTAGAACGCGCTCCTGAGTGTGAAAGTCGTGTTTCAAGTGGAGCCCTGCTCCTGCTGATTCCTTCCAGACTTTGTGTTAGATGTGTGTATCGGCCCCGTCGCGGTGGTCTAGTGGCTTAGGTACTCGGCTTCTGGCCCGCAGGTCACGGGATCAAATCCCGGCTGCGACGGCTGCATTTGCGATGGAGGTGGAAATGTAGGCCCGTGTGCTCAGATTTGGGCGCACGTTAAAGTACCCCAGGTGGTCGAAATTTCCGAAGCCCTCCACTACGGCGTCGCTCATAATCATATGGTGATTTTGGAACGTTAAACCCCACATATCAATCAATCAATCAATCAATCAATCATATGTGTGTATTGGTTCGTGAGCTGTGCATCCTTGAGCTCCTGAAAAGTGTTCACCATTGCAAGTGCATGCTAGAAGTCTCGCATTAGAATCGTTACGTGGAGGTCATCAGCAAGTCATGCCGAATGCGTTCTTGCCGATCACTTGAATGTCAATATGTTAATGAGCAAGAAGGCTGCGACATTTGTACGGCCACAAAGGTAGCTGGTGCTGCGTGAACGTTTAGGTGGATGCGGGAACATGCGGGAACAGGGTAGCAATTTAGTTTTATTCTTACTAGTGGCGTCTGCACGATGTGAAAAGCGCGGAAATACGAACATGCAAATTTTCTAAATCTCAATAACTACGGAAATGATAAGTGGTGCACAAGTTCGCCTTGTCTTAGTGCTCGTTGCGGAATTCGTTCGCCGATTGGTATCGGTGAGCTTAGAAAGGTCAAGGTGAAGAAGCTTAGCTGTTAAACGTTCGCTCAACTTCGTCATGCGGCAAAGCGGGCTACACGGAGTCAAACGGAGCCGAAAGAACGAATATTTGAGAAATCTGTGTGCTACTGATCATGCTCATGCTAGCCGAAGCGGCATGCGTGGAAGCTTTTATAGACACTAGCGCCAAAGTTACCTCTAGTGTATATATAGGAAACTTTGTGAATACAAATGCTGGTAACGAGGAGGTCTGGAATCTCGTTGTAATTCGAAATGAAAATTAAAAAAAAGATAACATGCACATGTAACGTTTGAGTGTAGTATTGTGGTTTTCATGTTTTCATTTTTTCAAACAACAAATTGCACAAAGTGAACAGTTCAAGTCGAAAAACCATCACAGTGTCACATGTTACTGTGGGTGACGTCAGAGTGGCGGTGTCTACGCAGAGGATTCATTTCAAAGCACTAGGCCCATTTCTTCTTGTACGTCATACCCTCAATCTCGGGGCGTGCACCCGCGAGAAAAAGGGAAGACAGAGTTAAGCTTTAAATTTAATCATTTTCGAGGCGCGTAGTGGTCCAAATTTCGGCAGACGTGATTAGCTAAATATAGTGAGACCTTATGAGGGTCACTTCATGAAAATTTCAGTTAGAGTGTAGTAAATCATTTCGAGTGAGCCAACGAGGGTTCCAAAGTGAGAGACTCGGCGTCGACAGAAGGGATGACGATCGATGTGAACGAGGGTTGTGCTTGCGTGCGGTTCCAGGCGCGCGCGAGGGGCGGGGGACTTCTTTCTCATAAAAATGCATTATTTACGGAGTGCTTCGTTAACCGAGTGCAAGGGGTGCGTTACGTAGTTTTCTAATACATCTGCTGTGACAGCATGGGGTCGCTGACGTACACGCCGACGCCAGCGGCAAAATCCAGCCGAGAGTGTGCATATAATTATCATCGCAATATAAGATCGAAAAAAGAAGGGGAAAAATTGTATTCATCTGACGGTCTTTCTAGCAACGTATCCTTCCGGTTGCCTGAATGAGTGTGCTTACACGCCGAATCTCCGCATCATTCTGTTTGATAATTCTCACCAGCGGCCTCGTCTTTAAATGTGATTTTCACGCATTTTGTGTAAACGGGCACCTCACTCATTACGGCGTGGCAATAAAACTGTGCTTCATTATTGTTTTTGCAGAAGACTGCGTATACAATACTACGACGCCTAACTTGTTTTTCTTCTATACCTAGCTCCATAGTTCTCAATTATTGCAATAAAATTTAGCATGAATTGCGGCATTATATAGCATTTGGAAATGTCATGAGTCGGATAATGTGATACGAATGAATTTTCTCGTTCGTTGCAGCCGAGTATGTGGAAGTACCCGTAAAAATCAAGTCTAAAAGTAAGTGTCAATGTTGGTTTTAATATTATCACTTTATTGTTTAGGCTGGCACCCATTAGTTCGAACAGTTGTAATTTTTTTGCATTTACTACCATGGCAATCATTTACCGCACAAAATCCAAAGAACTTTGAACGAAATAAATTGCGTGTTCTACCAACAAAATTCTTAGGAATGTCCTCCTAACTTTCTGAACGAAAGAATTCGCATACAATTTTCTTTCCATAAATGAACAGATTCTAGTTTTGTTTGCAAGCTGTATCAAAAGTGAATTGTCTTAGTGCTCTCTGTTGCTTATATCATGCTGTGGAGACTTCTTAAGCGATAGTTAACGTCCGATTGGCAGCAGAGCTTGAGATATAACGCATGATGTGTTTGTGTTCGAGACAAAAATGACACGGCGCAAATTGAGTGCGGTCCACGTATTAATTTCTGTAAAGTGCACCTGTGGTTCTAATATATTGCGCTTACTCCGAAGGCAAGCACAACATAGACTTGAACATTACAACGCGTCACATGCCAATGCATATTCCTCTCTTAATAATAACTGTTACCCTGATTCCAGAACACAAGAAGGCAAAAAAGCAAAAAGGTAAGCGTTAAAAACACATGATAGAACTTTAATGCCGATAACGTAAAAGCGCTATGCATATATGTGAATAAGATATAAAAATGTGTCTCATTTCGCGCTTGCACGCAGTTACCATTGTCCAAGCGAGACCAGTGTATGAGAACTACGGCTACGGCAGTTCTTACAACAACTACGGTAAGAATCCTCCGATAAATTAGGATGTCGCAGCCTCGTCAAAATACCCCAGTGATAAATAATCTTAGCTTACAATCACGCTTAATTTACCTTCCGCGGAATGTGTCTTGCGATATTTAGGTTCTGAAAAGAATCAATGCTCCCGTAGTCTGTTACGTATTACCCAATTTTGCGCATCTACGGGATTATCTTGCAAAGTGCACATTTTACTTGACGATTCTCTGTTCCTATCGACTCGACATCTTAAGGTCACTGCTGAACGTTCAGTGCTGAGTCAGGCTTTGCTTATCGAACATATTATCTACAATGAAATTGTGTTCAGCACTACGGTTGAGGCATTAAAGCAGTGCGCAAGGGCTTATTCCGTGAAAGTTTCTAGTACCATTGCGGAACACGAACGCGGATAACACCTCCCTCCACCGACACGACTGGCGCAGCATTGTAGGGCTCTACGGAAGTATCTTCGCCATCTAGAATCTCCTCTGTATTTGGCAATATGGTGGTGATGATGTCATGGATCGCGTGAAACTATCGCCGCGTTCTACATGGTAAGCTAGCCACTATGAAGGCCACATGTGAATGCCAATCGTCGATGACTACCCCTCTACTAAAGCACATTTGAGATGTTCCCTGCGAGATTAGAAAGCCTTCAGAGCACCTGGCAGCAAAATGTCCTCCTCCGGTAACCTTACCCCACCTTACCCGCAGGCGGTGCCGTTTTAAGCCACACTGAACTATCCTTGCGTGATTGTGGTCGCATGATATGATGGCCTATAACTGTCTGTAGCCGTGACGCAGCGAATTATGAAAAGGAAATTTATATATGTAACTTTAGGAGACAGCAAGACCAGAGTGGGTCAAGGGATAAACGGTGTTTAAGGACGATTCTAGGGTGTTTAAGGACGAATAATAGGAAATGCACGCGGGAAGGGCACATAGCAAGTAGGCAAGGTAACTGACTTTATTTGAGGAGGAGAAAAATGTGGAAGGAGGAGACAGGGAATCGGTTAGCTATGTAAAATTAAGAAGGCGAATTTCTGAGAGCACGACCACAGCAAAAATGACAAAGAACAGAGTATAAAACTTCGCGGAACTTCAAGTTTTTTACTGTGTTGCACTTTTTTTCTTGTGTTCGCGTGCCGAGGAATTCGCCATCGTGAACCCAAACCAACTAGTCCTACTTATACACTTGCGCGGCAGTAGCAGGCACAGGACCGGGTTGATTGGCAGAACATGGGAGAGTTCTTTGCTCTGCTGAGACCCTAGTCAGGCTGCAGCTGCTTGATAGAACCGGGGTAGTCGGCATCTCACCTCGTTGTTGCGGCTCGGGTCCGGCGGTTATCGTCGTGGATAGTGGCCCCTCCCCCCAACAGACCCGTTTAGCCCATCTTGCAGAAAGGAAAGCGCTATCTTAGGGAGATTTATACAGAAGTTCATTTACACAGATTACATCGAGAAGAGTTACATCTTGACAGTTTTGTTTCGAAAAGCTCTTTCTCGGAAAAGAGCCATGGTTCGGAAACCATGATGGGATGCGAATCAGCAGCGGTGCGCACGCTGTTGACGTGGCTAAAACAGGCATCGACGTAGGTGACTCATCAACAGTTTAAAGTGAAACTCGGTGTACCATTGAGTCGAGTAAACGTTTTTTTTTTTGAAACGCAAATACTCGGGAGGTGGGTGGGGTTTTGTGTAAGTTTCCTCGCAGATAAACGAGCCGAAAGAGTGTTTCTTTTCGATATGGGGTCGAGCGTTGTGGGCGATGGAGAGGGTGAAGCGAGAGGAAAATTAATCTCTCTCTCACTAGCAGCAGCCGGCAGCTGCTGCGAGTGAGGGAGAGGTTAACGTCAACGCGCAGTTGTGACTTCACCTACTTGGCATCGTTACAAGAACTACAGGGGGGGGGGGGTGGCGCATTGGCACGGAAACACAGACGGACAGCGTTACAAAGGCTGGTCAAACAGTCGCTTCACACCTAATAAACAGTCTCGTTTCCATAAGTTCGTAAATGAGGGAAATCACACCAAAATAAGCTCTCCAATTCCAAGACGCACGCCACTTCCAAAGGTGCCACCCGCACACGCCCACGTCCTCGACTGGGTGGAGCCACCACACCTCCAATGTGGCACCACAGGGTGCTCTCGCTGCCGTGAGAAGGTCGTTGGGTCTCACGCTCGTGTTGATGGATCAAGAAGACCACAGCGATGCCACTGTTCTTTCGAGGATAGCTGTCGTGACCAAAAACTATTGTGGTAATTGCGACGCCGGACTGGAGGACGCCTTACTTCCCGGCCTAGAAATACAACGCCCGCCTAGGTTTGAACTGCTTTCCGCAGGCTAGCAGCCCTTCAGCGACTCGTTTGCAGTACGCAGAATTCTGCTTCCCTTTTCGGGCCAAGCGCCGAACCTAACATACCGCTGCTGATGATGATAAAGAACTACGCCTTCGCGCGGGTGTGTGCGAAGCATACTCAGCGAATATAAAAAAGCTTTGCTATAGCAAACTGTTGTTTGCCTTGGTGTTTCACTTGCTTTAGAAAGATTTTTTGCATGTTGTTTTTGAGTTGCTCAAGCAAAAAAGAAACCCAGTGAGCAACATAGAAAGCTATGAATGCTGTGATTGTGGATCTCGGAAAGCCTAGCACTGCCTCGGGTTTCCAAAGCTATACGCAAGACCAACTCCATCTTAAAGTGTACTTCGTGACTTGTGCACTCCGCAATTCGTAGGACTGGGGCTCAGCTCATGGGTAGAACCCACATACTTGGCGTCAACCACCTCGTGCAGAAATGATAGCGAACAGCGATGAGGGCATCTTCTCGTTCGACGTCGTGCTTCTGTTCACAAGTGTGCCTGTCACGTTCGCAATCTTTAGCTCACGAGCTGCCTCGTGAGCTGAAGATTCCTGGGAATACTGGGATTGCTGAAAATATTGGGATCGATTCTGAGTGCCACCGAAAACTGATTGGTTTTTCGGGCGGAATCACCGGCGCCCGCTTCACACTTCAGGTTGAGAGTACTCCTTTCTCGAGAAGGCAGCATTTCGAGGCCACTCCCCTCTTTTACTCTGCCGAACAACGCTACATATTATAAAAACAAGAACAAAAATAGAACGCTTTTATCGTGATAAAGAAACGAAAAACTGCTCAGGTGACTTTGTACCAGTCGTGCGCCTGCTGAATTTTATTTTTTGCTTTTTGATCACGGCGTTTTATGTTTGTTTTTGGTCACGCTACGAAAATTCATCTCTTGAAGTTCAGCGTTCGACCTGTAGGTGCCCGCCAATGTGTACAGGTATATCAAAATGTGTATACATGTAATTCTACGTCAATACGTGTCATGTCATAGCACGGTCGACACTATGCGTTACGAATAACATACCTGACATAACGCTTTTAACTGGACGTAAA
Source organism: Rhipicephalus annulatus (assembly GCA_013436015.1). Taxonomy (NCBI): domain Eukaryota; kingdom Metazoa; phylum Arthropoda; class Arachnida; order Ixodida; family Ixodidae; genus Rhipicephalus; species Rhipicephalus annulatus. Next base: position 529,804 of record WOVY01009927.1, on the reverse strand, counting down.
TGGCATGATTGATAGGTCGCTGTGAAATCTTTAGGTGAGAGCTATATATGCCCAGAGCAACATGACACGTAGGTCGGCATGTGCCACTCACATAAACCACAACGGGTCTGTTGTCAATCGTCTAATGCTCACAATTGGTGAACGGTTCTATAGCGGGACAGCTGATATTGCCCAAGAGCTGCACAGCATGGGCTAGTGACAACTAGTAGTGACTATGTGTTGTCGTGAGGCAGATGCTGGCGATTAATGTTGATTAGAGCTTAGTTATGTTTACTAACATTGGACTAACTTGATTGTTTCTTGAGTTTGCAAATTTAAGTTGAGGCTGCTTCTTCAAATTCATGGGTGTCAATTAGTGTTTTGTAGTGCAGAATATCATTGGTTGCTGTTTGAGTGTTGGCTGGTCTTTGGTGATATTGCTTATACGTTCTATAAACTTGGCTCAATTTCGGCTAGTGTTGTGCGTTGCTTGCTAGATCTTGCGAGTCGTGGCTTATGTTGTGTCTAGCTGGGGCTATCTGTCGGCCTCAGGAACCTAACACTTGCTATTTTTAGCCAACGTTTGCATTGCACTGAATTAGGTTTCATCTGGTCGCCTAGCGATTTGGGTTGCCTATCAGGGCTCTCTAACGTTGCCTACAGTCGTGAACTGTTTGAGAAGTACACCTACACGTTTTACAAACCCAAGTTTCCCACTCCTGCGCAGGGTTGCAAACCGATTCCTTCTAACAGCTCCCTGCGTTTTTATTTCCATCTGTTTTTTCTCTCTCTGTGTACCTTGCTAAACACTCTTACAGAGATGCAGAAAGTATTGCATATGCACTACTTTAACCCTGGCGCTAACAGTCTCGTTCGGCCAGTCGCCGCAGGAATGCGCAAGCGAAAGTTGTATGCCATATGCAATCGTTAGCGCACAGGAGCATTCATTCCTCACCCATTAAAGTCGCCTGTCGTCTCGAACGAGTTGAGCACTCGTTGTATTTTCAAATTCACTTGCACTTTGTGAAAATTGAAATAGTGCACAATAGTCGGCCCTGTACTGATAGCTTCGGCCAATTCTCTCGGTGCGTGGGTGGAATACTTATTTTGCATCTAGAAAAAAGCCTTATATACGGCAGAGCAGCGTTATGTACCATCTTGATGTCAGCATTACCTGCTTTTGCGAATGCTTGAACACACAGAAATCCTAAATCCCAACTTTTACTGTTTCTCGCAGATGACTACGTGGTCGTCCCTAAAGTAAAAAAAAGTGAGTAGATGATCGTTTATTCTTTTTGACGGATGGTGGTAATATTGCTTGTGAGAAAAGGCAAGTGTGTCTGTAAAGCATAGATTACATTATGTCAAGTTCGTAGCTACTTGCGGTGAGTTTATTTTTCACGAGTTTTAACTTGTGTTCATTTAGTGTATATGCTAGAATATAACGCGATCTTTCTTCTTGAGAGCGTTATATGCCGAGGTCCGCCAAGACTTGATTGATGCATTTATGGCGCGAAAATGACGTCGAAGACAACGTAAACATCAGGTGACAACGAAAAATAGCTCCGTCAGGGAACATCGATCTCATGTCCACTCGGCCCGCAACAACAAATACCGGGCACGATATCGACGGCGGCGTGCTCACGTACTCTGCAGTATTGAAAAACGCACATTTTCACAATTTCCTCCCACAGAAAACTTATTTCTTAGGCTGGTGTCGCCCCCCGGGAGCATCATTACCGGGGCCTCAGTCATTAGCTTCTGCAAGGGGTTGTTGATAGACGTTCGTATCGTTCAACGTGTTTTAGTTGGGTGAAGGTGAATTTTTTCAACGCCTTAGCACAACGCGACGTGATGACCTCAGCCGGAGAGTCGGATTTTGTCACATTTAAGGCCTTGCGTACATTCCTCCTCTCTAGAATCCCGGCCACAGTTTTCCATCCCTTAAACATGCCGCCGCAGGATCGCGGCCGTGGCCCAAGTTTTGCATCCAATTGGCGCCGCTCTTCTGTCACACTGTTATCTCTGATTACGCTTTCCCCGTTAACTACTAGAGACACCACAATGGTTTGCTTAATCAATGATCATGTCATCGAGATGGAGATGTACCAGGAAGCGTCAACGTAGGTACAATACCGTTAAACCATGCTGTAGCTGCTATAGGCACCACTTAAAATTGTGAAAACTATTTTTTGCAAATATTACTGTAGAGACCCGTTTAAGTTCCGCGTTACACAGAATTCCTCACTACCTGAAGCCGATCCTCACTCGAACACCAATATTGGAATTGAAAAGTGTGAGGATGCACCTAAATGTAGACGAATACAGTTCTGGTCATTTCGTGCAGCATCTGCCTGCCGAATGTCATTTGAATGGACTAAAAGCCAACAACCCCGTTTTGTGACGTCATGCTCTTTGCATTCTATCTTGTGTTGCGGTGTGTAGCAGCTGTCTCGGTGGCAGAGGATGCCCTCGGGCGTTTCGATTCTCTGTCAGCCAGAGTTCTTCAATCATAACAGTTTCGCAAGAGCGTTCTGAATCTAAAACCCAGACATTCCTATGGTCGATTCTGTGAAAACCTGCCGGTTGTCGCGCCACCTGAAAGCAGCAATAAAAAAATACTATATTAGCGTGCTTGCTTGCTTGATCATATGCCTTGGCTCGTACCCACTATGGGGGATTGACCATTAAACCGGTGGTTATTCTAAAGGGGAAAACGAATTGTTAAATTTTGAAGAAAAAAAATTGAGTCACATAGGCAATATGAGAGCGGATAAGGTGACTTAGGAATAGCATGCTTCCTCCCCTGCATGCACTGCTGGAAAGAGCCTAACGCACGGCATAACGAGAGCTTATTAACGCGTAAGGCTTAAGGAGCTCGTTTCACAGAAATGCCTGCTTTGACGCGGGCGTCGTTTGTTGGGAGCGAAAAATTCTCATCTTGTCCGTGATAAAAAAATTATAAAAAATCTGAATCAGAGTGAGGATTGAACTAACTTTGTTTGCGTGACAAGCAGATGTTCCACCTGACAGCGCTGCGTATGCTTAGAAATACAGTGAAAATAACTCGTTCTGCTAGAAAATGCAGGAAAAGCAACGCTTACACTTGACAAAAACACGCGTTCGTGTACGGGCTTCATAGTACAGCATGTAATATCGCACTTATATTGAGCGGTACATTCTTTATTTTGAGGTATGAAAACAAATCCTCAGCCTGCACCATAAACATATAGCAGGCAATATATTGAGTGGTACAAGCGGACGCCTCCATCGGGCGCGAAAAAATGTAATCATCGTAAGAATATTGCAATTTAGAGCCGGCGACTCATCGCAAAAGGCACGCACGCTACTGCACGTATTCCTTTTTAAGAATACCATGTAGTGGGTGCACAACAAGTTCGAAAACCTTTCACGCGCGTAATTACTCGTGCTTTTAATCGTGCTACCCATTACATAGAACGCAGCCATATGCGAGAGCTTCCTTGACAGAGGCCACTTTCAAATTATATTGTACTAACGCACAAGTTAAACTTGTCGAGTCGCATATTACAATAACATGTTTGCAATAAATATAGTTGAAGTACGCACTACGGATAGGGTATCGTCTCTCATAATCATATGGTAGTTTGAGGACGTTAAACCCCCATATCAATCAATCATGAACAGGGTATCGATGTCGCGTTCTGCCACATTAGAGGAATCGCATGTTAGGTTTCCTCGTATGTTAATCGAAAACTTGGATTGTGTGCTGGCTGCTTTGTGTGTTTCTCGCATCACCTTACATACAAGACATCGTGGCTTTAAACAAGGTCGGCAAGAATTATTGGGGGGTGATGTGTCAATTTGAGAGTGGACAAGTGTGTCTTTCAGGTTACGTGGCCGTCAATAAACGACGCCTAAAGCGGATGGAAATGCGCGTTTCAGACGTTCACTTTGTTCCAGAATGTTGTAATGTCGCTTAAGGATTTTGTTTACATTGGGGAAGTTTGTGCTGTAAGACAAGCAGAGGTTTGTTTGTTGTGGGTCTTCTTGCCGTGGTCGCTTCATAAGTAAGTCTTCCCGCTTTAGTTTTCTCGCTTTTTGAACAGCGTCATTAATTACATGTGGGGGGTATTTTTGTTTTTCAAGCATAAGTTTTAGCCTCTGTCAGCTCGTGTCAAAGTCAGCGTCTCTAGAGCAGATTCGCTTAAACCGGTGAGCCTGGCTGTATGGAATACTGTTTTTACAGTGGAGTGGGTGATCGCTTTGGTAATGGTGGTATTGTTGTCGATCCGTTGGTTTGCGATATAGGGTTGTAGAGAGCTTCTCTTCTTCTATCGTTATGGTAACATCAAGAAAATTTACGGTTACTTGCGAGTATGTGTGTGTGAAGTGTATGTTCGGATGTACAGCATTGTAAGTGTCGATAAAGCTTAGAAGTTCGTTCTCGCTGTGGGTACAAATAAGAAAGATGTCGTCTATGTATCTTCTGTATAACATTGGTTTCAAGGAACTTTGTGCAAGAAATTCAGATTCTAGCTTTCTCATTGTCTGTTAGATTTTGCATCATTGTCTGTTAGATTTTACCAATATTGTGTCAAAACACAGAAAAACGAGCCCTTAAATATACACTTCTTCCCCTCATATATATATATATATATATATATATATATATATATATATATATATATATATATATATATATATATATATATATATATATATATATACCAAACATATCAACCTTCCTGGTCGCTCTTTCGAACGCGTAAGTGTCATACTCCTACAATCCGGCTTCCGGAACACACGAGAGCGCGAACAGCGGGAGTCATACTTCATAACGAAAATCAGATCACTTACCGACGAAATCAACGGGAGCCCCAGGCGACTGATGTGCCTCCGCGAAGTTTCATGAAACAAAGAAAATGAATTACTCAATTAATTTATTTATACATACGTGAAGTCGCACACGTAGAATGATCAATATAGCGCGTGAAAAAAAAACGAATTCAATGCTACGTGCGCCAACCGGCACGTGTTAGTATAATTAAATTTTATTTTTCGTTTTGAGTACTGTAATATTATTTGTTATTATTCATTATTATTGTCTACGTTTTTGTTTGTTCATCCTGTAAAAAATATCCAATCATTCATTTTGAGTATGACTGGTTGAGCACTTTTCTGCAAGGGAGGGCAGATGGGGGAGGGGGGAGAGGGCACATTAGCTTTACATCGTGGCCAATATTTTCCTAAAGCTGGCGCGGGTCGTATGCTTCTTGTGTGTGTGTGTGTGTGTGTGTGTGTGTGTGTGTGTGTGTGTGTGTGTGTGTGTGTGTGTGTGTGTGTGGCTTGATGCCGCGGGCTAGCCGCCGAACCACGTGAACTTTAACTCTATCCATGTGTGGAATGTGAGTAAGCGACAATGTGTTTCATTTTTTTTCCCTTTTCCTTGGTCGCCTCCGCTGGCGGTGCGTCTTATCTATCCCCAGTAACAATGCAAGCATTATCCCCCGCTCCCGGCGGCTCTCTGTCACTCATTTCTTCTTCCTCTCCTTCTTCTTCTTCTTGTTGTCCGTTGCTACCTCGTTCGCCCGTTTGTCTAGTTTTTTGTCCTTTTTTTCGTTTTTGAGGGCCTTCAAACTGTGAGGGTGGCCCTCTGCTACGGGAACTTGTACCATTTCACTTATATCCTCTGAAGAAGGCCGGTCCACCAGCCGAAACGGTTAGGAATAAATAAATATTTTATTGTATTGATTCCTATACTGCACTATTCCCGAAGTTCATAACTTATATTACGGTAGTGTGTGTGTGTGAGAGAGAGAGAGAGAGAGAGAGTGAATGACAGTGACGGCGGCGACAACGGCAAAAACCAGCCGAGACTGTTCATATGATAGCTATCGCAATTAATTGTAGGAATACTTTTTTTTTGCAGCCAAACACGTCGAAAAGACCTACCGCCAATATCGGGAGCCAGTGTACTACGACGCGCCGAAGAAGGGTGAGCTCTTTTTGTTTTAGGAGTAACAGAAGCACACGAGGACTAGCCCACGATTCGTCTCTTGCTGAGTTTTTTCTAATATCCGTGTGAATGAACAGAGATGTGGTTAGAAGTTAAGCTGTGGTATGTGGATACAAGGTAAACAAATTGATTGCGACAGTCAGGACGTCGTCATGGCCAGGAGTCGTACTGACTCTGCCTTTTCCAAGAAACTTTCAGAAATCTTCATGAATTTCGTATGGAATGTCTATTATCCTGCAGTGCTCTCTTTTGTAACCTCAGTATTACTTCTGTCCTGATCAGCGTGATAGCAGGCCCAAATACTGGACTTTCAGTCTCGGTGAACTTGTACGAAAACCTACAAATCAGGTTATATTAAGGTCACGCTCTGCTTTTAGGAAGCCTCACAAATCAACCAATGCTGTTTATAAAGCAAAGCTTTCTCTAAAAAACTGATAATACTATACCTTGTAATTTGTGACTCTAGACATAATAATTTTGTATGATTATAAAAGGGAATCGATGACTGCCGAGCTTAACGCAAATGAGTTCTGCAGAAACCCGCTACGCATACGTGATGGAATGGGTCAAGACGAGTTTTCTCTTTCTTGACCCTTCCACCAGCTCACGGGTATCCACATAACTCACTTGCATTACAAGTGTCCATGTGCTTCGAGTTGCCGATGAATTCGCGCTGCCAATACTGGATTCCTAGTTTGCTCGATTGATAGAGCGATCACCCCGGATAGGCGTTAGTTCCTGGTTCTAACCCCGGACAAGGACAAACGTTCCGGCAACTGAGAAGCTTTCGTGCGTTTCTTGTAGCTTCGAGGTACAAACGGGCGCTTGTATATTTTTCCTTTCTTGATTGGCTAGTCTGTAGAAGTCCTAGAACTTCAATACAAATATTCATCACTTGTTTACTGTTTGTGCCATACTGCGTGATACGACGTCTCCTGTAAATGCGAATATAGAATACGCACGCTTAACGGCGCCTAACAAAACCAGAGCTTTTTGTGTAAGCTTTTCCAGACAAAAAAGAAAATGTGCCCAGAATGCCCGAAGAAGAATGTTCAATCGTTGAATTTTACCGGCAGAGTTGTGTAGGACCTTAGTAAACACATGATCTATTATCGTTCAGATAATCACCTCTGGCGTTGAATTGTTCGAGCTATGTCTTTATTTGAACTATACTTCATTTATTACAAAATATATACTTTCGAAGCAAGTATTCATTCGCTTCGACCATGATGCGTTAGGTGAAATGCGGGTGTGCAAGAGGTTTTCAGCAATTCCTGCTGTAACTTTTTATGCACTGTGACAAGAGCCTGTTCTGAGTTGATAAGTCTGCAGAGGCAAACCAAATTTTCGAATTATTTCAAGAAGCTATGTTGCATTTCAGGTTCACTGAGCTAGCTCATGAATGTATCTCAGTGGTTATTCTCTACATTAATGCCAATAATATATTATGGAAAACAAAAACAAGTCTGAACGCTAAAATAAGAGTTTGTATTATGCCATGTTACTACCAAAAATCTTCCTATTCTATAATACAATGTATTTTTTGTCTCACTTCAGAGCGACCAATCAGTGAGTATTTCTTTGGTTTTTCTCAGTTTATAAATTTGAGAAGGATAGTGATGAGATGAGTTAATTAAAGCCTCGGTTCTTGTTTTGATTACAGACCTTCACATCAAAGGTGAGCTAAATGTTTGAGTTGTGCATCTGTAAAGGAAACATTTGTGCTGAGTTGTATCGGAAAAGAATGTTGTGCATTCATAAGGTCAGCGTTTAGTATCTTGAGGTACAATAGTTTGGTGACATGCATAATGTATGGCGTTACTGATTTTGTTATATTTCCTGACAGTCGTAAACCAAACACCGAAAAAAGGTAAGCCCATTTTTATTGTTGTTTTTTTGCCTGATTTTCCCACAATTGAAGGAAATGTGTGTACACACTACGAGAGAGTTGTTTTTGCGTCTTCAAATGTTAGTATTGATAATATTCGAAAAGCCTTTCATGAAAACGATAAAAGTGCTGTTCTTTTTTGGAAAATACATATTTTGTATTGAATTTCTATGAAATGCTGGCTTGTCTTGTTTTCGCGTAAGGACTCTGCGTCGAGGAGGAAACACTTGCACAGCTGAATTGATCTCGATGTCACTAGTTAAAAAACATAATTTTATCTACTTGGTTATAGACTACACTCTAAGGCAAAAGGGTGGTAAAACGGTGTGTGGTTCGTCCTTTTGGGGATGAATGGGGCTGCCACAACCAATAATCCCTTTAAGGACTAACACCACCGGGTCTAACAGTTAGTCTCCTCAAGAGAATAACATTTAGTCCTCACATTTACACCTTAGAGAGTAACCGTTAGTCCCACAGTTCACCCCCAAAACTAACATTTAGTCTTCACATTTTCACCTTATAGAGCAACTGTTAATCCCCACATTTACACCTTACCGGGCAACCGTTAGTCCTCACAGTTGCACCTTGCCGGACCAACACTTGATCCTCTCATATACTCCAATCGGAAGAACTTTTTGTCCCCAGTTCAAACAATGTTTTTTGTTTATTTTCCGCCAGGCCTAATACTTTTTTCGCATGTTTTTCGGCGCAGTGAGCAACAAATTGCGCAAAAAAGAACATGCGAAAAACTAGTTAGCCACCTATGTGTAACTGCTTTCACAGTCACGGCAACAACGAAAGACAAAAGTGAGACATGGAAATTTTTTATTTTTCCACATACACATGAAGTTTCGCACTCTTTTAAGTGAATTCATGGTGAAGTGTACAAGTCCAGTCTCGTCGTCAAATCTTGTTCACTCCTTGTGGAGCTTGTTCACTCCTTGTGCAAATGCCAGCGCACGCAGCCTTCTGTCTGTTGTGTTCCCAAAGCTGCACGTAAAATATTATAGTAAAAATAGTTAGGCACACGTCGCAAAGATGAGGGTGCCTGCATATGACAAGTGCGTGCACGTTAATATAAAAACAAGCGTTAAAATATGACACACAAACAACTTTACCTTCACATCTCACAAAGTCCTTCTGAAGCTGCTCTGACGAAAGAGATGGATGACGGGCATCGCAGACGCCAGCGCACAGTCTTACGCATGGTGTGTGGCCATGGCTGCACAATAAGAATGTAAAATAGTGAGTCACACTTGACAGAGGATGAATACAAATGCATATGAGAAATACGTGCAAGGTGAAATGAAAACATATGTGAGATATGACATGCTAATAATTTCACCATGATGTCCCACATCGTCAAAGACTCATTTCGATTCCCGTAGCACAACAGCTTAGGAGCGGCGGCCGAAGCCACAACTCCGCGAACTACCGTACCGCTAACAAGTCGGTGAGTCCAAAGCGAGCGACGCCGTCCAGCTTCAGCAAGCGAACGCGAGACCAAACACGGCACTGCAAGCGGAGTGTCTGCCGCCAGCGAACTTCGAACAGGAAAGCGAGCGTACGCTTGGCCGCCGCCACGAACAGCGCCGAGCTGGTTTGGAGCTATCACCGATAAAATTGACGGTAATGCGGCCCCTTTCCACAAACACGAGCGAGTGCAGCGCGCAAACGCGAGTCCGCCGCCGCGGCTAACGAGCTGCGCCGAGCTGCTTGCGACCGACTGACGGGGAAGCCAACTGTAATGGCGACAAATTTCCAGTGAATTCCGACGCTAGTGAAAGCCCCGATAGCCCGTGCTGGTGCGCTTACAGCGCGCAACATACAATTAAGCTCTTTACGAGAACCCGCAACGTGTTTTCGACGACTCCCAACACAGCGACGAGGTCTCCGCCCAATGTCGTCAGCACGGAGCTCATGGCGGCGCCGAAGACAGGCGAGCACTCGAGAGGGAGCGTACGGGAGACCGATGGCAATCGCGGCCGATTTCCAGGCAGTCGCAAAGCACAGGTGAACTGCAGATGCCGAAGCTGACCTTCGCGATGCATTTCATGCGTGCGATATACAACACGACCGAGCCCGTTGCCGGTAAGCGTGATCTGTATCGCACACGTGACAAGTAGTGTAGAATAAAGAATGATAACCTACTTGCCTTAAAATCCAGCGCCGTTTTCTGCCCCGAGTCGGACTGAAGTATATATCCGATAGGCCTGTTATTCTTGGCCGTCATATTGGCCTTCCCAACTGTTGCTGTCGTGTGTTGGTAGTGACTATCTTAACGCCAGAGATAAACAGCGCGGCGTAGTGACCTGTCGAGGCTTGCTCCTGACTTCATGGGTGCAGCGAAATGCTAAAGCAGCAGCCACGCTCATCCAGCCGTACACACAAGCACCACGTCGTAATTCTTAAGCCAGGTGGCCGTGGTCGAGCACAGCGAGCGCGACGCTGCGCAACCGCCGCCGGCAAAATACGGGGAAAGACTGAGCCAGCAGAGCAGGAGAAGGACACGTAATCTGTGGAGAAGTAGGGCGTCACCTAGTAAACGCTTTTCGTGCTGCCTCCAATGAACGGGCGGTTCATCTCTAGTGGAGAATAAGTGGTTTAGCTCCACACGCTCCCCTCTTTAATTGCTCCTCAATGATCTATCCGTTCATCGCGTGCTCCTATTGGGCTCCGTTGCTCCTTTTCGGGTAATTTTGCCTTAGAGTGTAAAGAACAATTATATCGGAAGGTGTTAAGGCATCCTGTGTTAATTAGTACGCGTTAGACCGGAAGTATCCTTCATAACTGAGCAAGAAATAGAAGCAATTTATATCGTTTTTATTGAAATATGCATTGTGTGAAAAGTAATAAATGCTCAATTCATAAAACATACTCGACGAACACGCAGCTCGCACGAATATTGACGACCTTGATATATATATATGTGATGCTATGATCAATGGCAGACGTGGCCTGGCTCATACGCCATGTTTATTCTAAAAGCACTTCTTCCTTCTCTACTTCTCTTAACCATCCCTGCCTTCTTACGTCACAGGATTCCCCCTTCCCCCGAAAGATGGCACTGATTACAAACTATAACAAACTAAAGAATTGAATGAACAAAACAATGCCCAAATTCACAGTTTCACGTCCAGACGGAGTTCCACAATCTCACGAAATCTTCAAGGCCGATTGAGCAGTCCGATTAATTTTATGACAACTCTGGTGGGCGAGGTTGACTGTTGCGTTCTGGCCAACAGAAGCGCGCCTTGAACGTAGAAATTACTGATGACACAGCGATTCTCATCATGAACGAACAAGGGTCCAAGTACTTGTAGCATTTGAGAGTCGGATGTCGTAGGCACGAAGTTCTCCGTCGTAGGCGCTGCTTTCTGTGTCGTGGCTGAGACAGAACGAGTGCTTTCAGCCTGCATGTGCGAGAACTGAAGCTGATGGTATGATGCCTTTGTTCCTTCATTGTACACGTGGTAGCTGCGCGTCTCTTTCGTAGCTTTCCGTGGACTTCTCTCAGTTTGTTGAATCGTAGACACGGCGTTGAGAATGGGTGCAGAAAACTTTGTCGACGTTGCTTTCTGCGAAGATGGCTTAGGCATCGACTTCGTCTTTGCTTCTTTAATTGATGTTGTCTCTGAGGATCCTTCAGCCACAAGTGTACTCGTGAGGAAGTTTCACTTGATTGTTGTTCTTGTTCGAGTAGCCGTTGCAGTTCGTGGAGTTCGTGGAGTTGCCTTTGTTGAAATTGCTCGTCTTCTTGTGAAAGTTCGTCAGATGGGCCTCTTTCAGGAACATGAGTCTGCTTTTCTTTAGATGGTGATGTGATCAGTAGATTGTCGGTAGTCGACACTGTACTGCTAGGCTTTTCCTGCGATGAAAGCAGCGTGACAGGCTGATGAGAACGCTCCCAAAATGGTTGTGAGTCATCCTTGATTGTAAATGCTTCTGTCAGTTGACAATGCGCTGGCGTTGGTGGATTCGAAATTCCTGCAGTGCTTTGACTCACATGTGTGTTGTCGCTTGACGATGAGAGCACAACAGACATGGCTTCAGGTAATTCTGATGGCGTATGTTTTTCTTTTTGCAGCGTAGTTAGGCTGACAGTGTCTGTCGAACGATCCTGGTCGGGAACGTCAGGGTGGAGGCTGGTATTGCGAGGATTCACCAGCTCGTCACACGTAAATTCCGTCACACGCTCGAAACCGTTTGGGCCTTGTGTGTGACACGATGCATCAAGGCATTCTGGTGGTTCTGTAAAATCTGAAGTGTTGTGGTGCAGTGAACACGTTGAAAATGCCGATTTCATTGCACTTGGGAAAGGCGGGTTTAGGTTAAGTTTTTTGGCGAAATTTTCTAGATTCCTTTCGGTATACGGACGCTTTACCTTGTCTGTTGCGACGTTCACGTTACCAGTCGGTGTTCGAATGCGTGAAGTTTTTTCGGAAGAGTCATATGATGGTACAATGGTGGTATATTTTCTCTGAGATCTAGTTTGGAAAATAGGCTTACTACGGGAAGACTTTGCGTAACTGTGATGGGTCAGTTGAAAAGCCTTCCGCTGATGAGGTATGAACATGTCTTCATCGTATTCTTTGAAACGGGTAATCATTTCTTCCTTGATCTTTTGCCATGATTCGTCGTTTTCGAATATGTGTGTCAGGTAAAACTTGAATGCCTCACCGGAGATGTAGTCAGTGAAGTTGATGATCATCTCCCGTTCCGACCAGGATGCAGCGGCGGCGTGGACCTCGAATAGGTTGAACCAGTCCTGTACGGGTCCGTCGTCCGCTGATCCGGTGTACTTTGGGATGTCGAGCTCACTCGATGGTTCTGTCATGGTGCCGGTAACTGAATGCGCCTGGGATCACCTCTTCTGTGGTCGATATTCAGTTGAGGCGTACTGCAGATGGCTTCGTGAATGATGTGAGGTTGATGAGTGGTGGCCAGGTCTTCATCCTATCGGCTCGTGTGATGCTATGATCAATGGCAGACGTGGCCTGGCTCATACGCCATGTTTATTCTAAAAGCACTTGTTCCTTCTCTACTTCTCTTAACCATCCCTGCCTTCTTACGTCACACACACACACACACACACACACACACACACACACACACACACATATATATATATATATATATATATATATATATATATATATATATATATATATATATATATATATATATATATATATTATTCAGTCATTGTGGGGTTTACGTGCCATAACCACCATATGATTATGAGATAGGCCGTAGTGGAGAGCTCCGGAAATTTCGACCAGCTGGGGTTCTTTAACGACCCCCAAATCTCAGCACACGGGCCTCCAATATTTCCGCCTTCATCGTAATTGCAGTCGCCGCAGCCGGGATTCGATCCCGCTACCTGCGGGTTCGTAACTGAGTAAGTACCTTATCCACTAGAGCGCCGTGGCGGGGCGTATATATATATATATATATATATATATATATATATATATATATATATATATAGTCCAGTAGATCCTCCGTGAGCGGTCACAACGAGATTTAATTCGACGTTTCGGCCTAGAGTCTTGCCTTCATCAGGATGTATAATATATATATATATATATATATATATATAATATATATATATATATAATATATATATATATATATATATATATAATATATATATATATATATATATATATATATATATATATACGGAAAAAGTCAGAACAGAATCGCGTGCGAAGCAGTTTTATGGACGTTTCGCTCGGGGTCCGAGCTTCATCAGAATAAAGTGTGTAGCAACATTGCCGTTATGATGCACATTTCCATATGAAGAAACGCAGACCCCAACTGATATATAAAAGTCATCAATGAAAATGTGCCTGAACAGCTCGAGAGAATCAGTGATGCAAGTGGTATAATGATGATGGTAAAAGTATACACGTGTAAAAAAGTAAAATCGGAAAGCTAAAAGCACTAAAATACAAAGGCACAAAAACTAAACCATTCAACGAACAATGCACTTACTATCACTAAGTCGATTACAGAGACAAACAGCCTAATTTGCTAGCAAATTTATTTAAACCAGGCGCGATGGTATCAAACTTGTGAATTAGGAAGAATTCCCGGGCTTACCTTTTATAATTAGAGCGAAAGCCAGATTCGAGTAACGTAACCTTGAGGGCATTAAAAGAGTGACTGGGGAGATGCACATGTTTTGATATGGGCAGGTGTGACAACATGTTAGCGTGAGATTTATGATTGTTAAATGGCATTCGTAAAGGGCCTTTTGTTTGTCCGATATACTGTTTGCCGCATATTGTACATTTAGGCATATAAGAAACATTTTTGGTGTCACAGGCAAAGTCAGCTTTAATTTTTAAACTAAATGTTGAAGACTTACTGGCGACCTGTTGGGAAGTGCACATATGGGGACATACCTTACAACGCGGTTTGTGGTATGAATGGCATCTGATAGCGTTTAGGCGGGCAATCTTAGGTAATGGTGAAGATGATAGTATGTTGCGAAGGTTTCTAACTCGGCGGTACACTGCTCGGGGTGGTTAAGGAAAGATGTGTTTCAGGTGCTCACTTTGCATGAGAATGTTATGGTGATTGTTAAGTACAGCCGATACACGTGCGACTGATGCAAAGTGGGTTAGCACTAGGTTTGTCTGGGATGGCTGATTAGGTGACTTCGCGGTAGAAAAGCGTTCTGCGGTCACACGTATCTGGGCGCTGGATCGCGTCGTCAACTAATTGCGGTAGATACTTTTGCTTCAATGAGGTGTTTTTAGGTGTTGCACAATTGTTTTGAAAGTCGAATGGGTTAGAGCAGACTCTGTTGAAGCGTAACGATTGACTATACGGAATGCTGGTCTTGGAGTGTTGAACGTGGCTGATGTCGAAACGTCGATAAAACTGCTTTTGGACTTTTCCGTGAATATTGAACCGGACCGAAAAACACACACACACACATATACACACACACGCATATATATATATATATATATATATATATATATATATATATATATATATATATATATATATATATATATATATATATATATATATATATATATATATATATATATATATTGGGATGGGCACTGATTACTAAGAGCAGCGGGGCTCTGGGTGCGAGGAGCTAGCTGGAAGAAAAAGACAGAATAAGAACAGCTGGCCCAGGATCGGGTGTTGTCTCTTGTTCTCTGTCTCGCTGGTGTAAGAGGCGCAACCGCTACTTACTTGAAGACCGCGATCGCTGACTCTTCGGGCTTCACACCCGACAGCGCCGCGGACCTACGGCGTACCATCGCGTTACTCCGCGTCGAGACTAACGAACTTACAGCATCCATCTGTGAGCGAGCTCCTACAATGTTGCCAGAATTGTGTGACATTAACGCAGTGTTAGATGTAGCTGCTTCACACGACCTTGAGGCAAGCAAACCGGAGCAACGCAGGGAGCTTCGGTCTTCTCTCATCGAGCTCTCACACCAGCTCGACTGCTTCCCGTTGGTGATCTCTGCGTTGCCACCTGCCACCCCACAATCACCAGCCGTCTGCGAACTACCGGAATTCCACGGGGTCCGGAACGACGCCGACAGCTGGGTGGCAACCGTCAACGCGATAGCAATGCGCGAGGCTTGGACGGAATCTCAGAAATGGACCGTGGCTGTAGACCGTCTTCGGGAAGATGCAGCGGCGTGGCACCGGTATGAAGGCTTCAAGCAGCAGTCTTGGGTGGAGTGGAGCTCAAAGCTCATAGCTGCCTTCGGCCGGACGCTCTCCATCTCCCTTCCACCACCCAGTTCAACCTGACGACTACCGAGGATAAGGTGCAGGAGGGTTTCCCCCTCCAGGTTGCTGTCATGCGTTGCAGTTCACTTGAGTTTTCGGACTCTGTGCCGTCGCCCGATTCAAGTTCAGCTCAGCCAAAGACTGCTATCGAAGACGGGCCTCGTGAAGAACGTCACTCAAACGACACACCCACACTGAACCACCGCGAAGGTGCAGCTGTACCGTGCATAAGCTTTGATGACCTCTTGGCTGAACGCTCCGCAGGGTACACTGAAACAGGCTCCAAGGCAGGCGTCGCTCTTCCGATGCCAGGTTCCACACCGGGACCCATCTCATGAACTTCCGTGCCAGCAACCAATGCCGTTTCCAAGACAGAGCTGCCGGAGACAACCGTGGATAGCAAGGAGACTATCTTTGACCAGGGTGTAGCACATCTGTTGTCATCGGCCGCGCGTGTGAGCTACATCGATGCATTCCAGGCAGAGAGATCCAGCATCGGCCTTTCTGGCAATAATGTACGATCTTGCCGACGATGACAAGCACGCCATTATGACTCTCAACGTACAACCTGAACGTCGCGCATACCCCCATGAAGTCGTCACCATGGAAATCGCCCCTTATTGTTCAGGCCATGACCAGCTCGGTCAAAACAAGAGCGATAACAGCAAGGAAGCTGCGGGCACGTCGCATCATGATTGTGTCCAGTGGCCTGTGAGCGCTCACACTCACCCTCTGGTACGCAAGCATTTTCCGGCTCGGCATTCAAATGCGCATAAAAACCACACCGCCCCACTCAGACGACATAAATGTCTACTCGGCAAGCAAAGACTGCTCCAACACACCCACTGTCGCCCACCAAATCTCTACACCATGTTACAGCGTCTTAAAGACATACAACCGATGTACAACCAGTTTCATACCACCGAGTCTTCAGCGACCAAGGTGTGAGTGAATGTCAATGCCCAACGTCAACAACGACACTGTGGCCGACCAAGGCAACAAATACACTCAGCGTGCCAAGTCACAGCCTAGACGAGTCCGACCCATGCGAGGAAGTCAATGCCACCCGCCAGAACTGTTTTCACCATGTCTTCCGAACACGTCGAATCTTACACGAGATCAACCGCAGCGACATAACTTATTCCGCCCGTCGGAAAACGCCCTGGAAGCGTTGCAAACATGGCCGATGTTATAGACCGCCGCACCACAAAGTCGTAACCCAGAGTCGCTATCAGCCAAAGTTTACGCCAAACCTCAGCAAACCTCGGCGTCTTAACCGACATTTCGAACGACCACGGTGACACATTCAATGTCAGCCACTGGATTTTGCTCCAAAATATTTTCACACGAAGTTCAAGCGTGGAAGAGTCCGACCACCACGATGCAGCCAACCGCGCCCACATGAAGCACTGTCGGCAGCTCCACGCACTCGCAGTCATGGCCGAGTATGATGAGCACTGATGACTAAGAGCAGCGGAATCGGGGTTCTGAGTGCGAGGAGCTAGCTGGAAGAAGCAGAGGAAGAAGACAGAATAAGAACAGCTGGCGCAGGATCGGGTGTTGTCTCTTGTTCTCTGTCTCGCTCATTACAATATATATATATATATATATATATATATATATATATATATATATATATATTTGCAATACTGTCGACTTCAATGTTGGAGTCAAGAACAAACAATAACATTCCAACCGACATACGGGATTCCTTACATTATTGGTGAAAAAAAAAACCAAGATACAAGGAATGATGAATTATCCGCATAATTAAAAACAGGAAGATAATCGCACCAAAATGTGTTATACAATGTTATAAGAATATGTAGATATGTAGCGCATCTTTATTATCGGCACAACCATCATCACCAGCAAGCGCATCCGGCAAACCATTCCACATTTTATTTGCGCGAGGAAAAAAAGAGAATGAAACGAGAAACATCAATTTGAAACGCACCACATTTTTCGGTTCACATGATATCAGAGAGCAGGACAAATGACGGTGACCGAATCAACAATATGCGCAGTTTTCTAGCAGGAAACTCAGGAAACTGCTGACTTGCGCATACCAAGCCAGGTATTTGAGCGATGGATTGTATGAATAAAAAGGAAAAAAAAACAGACGGTTACGAAAACATAGGCCTCACCCAGTACTTTCTGGCCTGCTACAGTGCGCCGTGCAAAAAAGAAAAAGAAAAGAGGAAAATAGCAAAGGTATGTGAAGCATTGAAGCACTACTGTAGATTACTCATGGTTTCTAACACTGCGGTGAATGTGAGTAGTGTGTCGGCATTAGTAGCATTTGCATTCAGATTATTCCATTCGCGTATTGTTAGTGGGAAAAACGATTTTCCAAAGACGTCACTGTTTGAGGAATATTCCTGCAGACTGTATTTGTGCTTATGACGAGTAGGGCGTGACTGTGAAAATGTGACGTACTTAGACACATCTACCTTGTAGTGGCCATGTAACAACTGGTACAAGAACCTCAGGCGTGCCTCTTTTGCCCTAGTAGCTAGTTTTTCAATGCCAGAAGCCAGAAGGTTAGTGGGAGAATCTGTACGTTTGAACTTGTCGTGTACAAACCGTATGGCTTTGCGTTGTACTGCCTCTAATTTACTAATACCACTTAGCGTGTAAGGAAACCAAACTACGTTGGCATATTCTAATACTGGTCTTACGAACATGGTATAAGCCAAGAGTTTTGCGGGCGCTGGTGCAATTCTAAGTCGTCTTTTTAGGTAGAAAAGTTTACGCAGTGCGGCCGCAGTGACGTTAGCTATGTGTGTATGCCATCTCAGGTCAGACGTTAATGTAATGCCTAAGTACTTAGGCTGCACAACATTAGTCAGTGGTGAACCATGAATGGTGTAAATACTTACATATATATATATATATATATATATATATATATATATATATATATATATATATATATATATATATATATATATATATATATATATATAACAGACAATAATTCCAAGGAATGTAGAGGGGAAGTTATTTGAACAAAGTAATGTAAATAAGAAGAAAGAAAACTGGGTAAAAAAATATCCACCCGTTAGCAGGTTATTTAACATCAACAAACATCAATCAAACATCAAACATAAACATCAATAAAAAAGAAACATGAAGAAGAAACGTTAGCCGTTTCTTTCTCATTTTCTTGGTTGTTGTTGTTGTTAACATTTTTTCTGTCCCCTTTCCTCCTGTCTCGAGAAGCTATAAGAAGACACGAAAATGTGTTATTATTATCATGCTATGAAAAAGATGGTATCCCGTCGAAACGTCGGCTGAATAAACAGTTGTTATGTGAAAGCGCATCTGCTTTTTTACTTATAACCTAGCGGCAACCAAAGTTATTTCCTTTAGGCGTTATATATATATATATATATATATATATATATATATATATATATATATATATATATATATATATATAGATATGAAAGAAGTTTATACTTAAAGACTGAAAGACTCGTTTTTCCTCATTTGACACAACATTATTGAGATCTAAAAGACACTATTGCCAAGGAATGTATGAGGGATATTATTAGAACCAATGTAACGTTAATAAGAAGAAAGAAAAGTGGGTGATAATTTAACTCGCCCAGAGCAAGAATCGAACTCACGACCTTTAAAGAACGCATTCGATGCTCTACCACTGAGCTATCGTGGCGGCTCTCCCTCACAACCACTTTGTTAGGTTTATATGTCAATTTAAACGTGGGAGTGTCAGCCAGCGTCATCTGTAGCCGTGGCGGCAAGTGTGCAACACTTTTTATGAGCCTGTATGGCGTCACGTAGCACGTTAACTTACTACGTGCTGGCAGTTGAGCAATAGTTCCTCGTATGCAACGTAACAGCAACAAGTCTGCCAGTACGAGACCCTCATTAATCAATAAGGGAAAGAAGTGTATATCTAAGAGCTCGTTTTTCCGTGTTTTGACCCAATAATAGTTAGATATAATAGAAAATAATGCCAAAGAATGTATAGGGGAAGTTATTAGAACAAATGTAAAGTAAATAACTTGCCATGATCAGGACTCGAACCTACGAGCACCGAATCTATATATATATATATATATATATATATATATACTGTCCTTTCTTGTTTTTTCTGCATTTTTTTCTTTTTTCCACATGCACATACAAAGTGTTTATGTTCACCTACCACTTGATGACCATTGAAGGGAAACGCAAGAAGATGAAAGGTAAATAGCCGGCCGACCCATTAACGAGAAACCCTTCCTTTACGCACGCCGCCCGCCGCCTGCCGACCGACACATTACGGGGAAACCCCTTTCTTTACGCACGCCGTCACGGACCCTCCCGGCACCGCGGCGACAATCTTGGGTGGCACACGTCAAGAACTGAACAGCACGTGATATGAACCGTGTGTGGATGTAGACGGACAGTTGGTTTCGCTCTCAATGTTGACAGTGGTTCTTCCTCTTTTATACTTTCTTTCTTTTCTTTCTTTTTTTCGTTTTTTTTCTCTCCCTTTTTTGTTTTTTTCCTTTTTCTAGTTCCCTCTCACTCTCGCAAACATCTTTCAAGGCGAGAGGGACGCGGCAGCAACGAAGTTTGGAAGCTCATGTCAGTATAACTCATCCCCTGATGAAGGGAGGACCCCTCCCGAAACTGTTGGGAAATAAATATATTTATCCTTGTTGACAACGCTCCCGTTGTGCCATATCCCATACCTTCACGAAGACTAACTGGCCCATTGAATTATTACTCCCACTATATATATATATATATATATATATATATATATATATATATATATATATATATATATATATATATATATATATATATATATATATATATATATATATATTGCAACGAGCAAGGTTGCGTAAAAACACAGGTTATTGTTCCAGAAACGTTAGCCGCAACAAGCTGGTACAGGCAGGAACCCGGCTAGCACGAGCCACACACGGACGTCAACGTCTTCTTTCACGCTGGTACAGAGCTGGCGCCACTATGCTTCGGTACAATTACTCCCCGCGCAGAAAGGAGCCAACCTGGCGACCTAGGGAAAGGACACGACAAGGGGGTCATAGCACGGTTTGAGGCGTGATACGTGTACTGTTTCACGCCCACGGCAGCGTTGGTCCGCAGGTGGATCAATGGGCTCAACTTCATAGTTGACAGGAGATGTTTGCCGCACCACACGGTAGGGGCCATGATATTTCGACGAAAGCTTCGGGGAAAGACCGGGAGGGGTAGACGGGACCTAGAGCCAAACCAGCATTCCTGGGTTATAGCGTACAGTAGACGCAGAGGAATCGTGGTCAGTTTTCTGGCGCCATTGATCTTGTGCGGTAAATGAGCGAGCGAGTTGACGACACTCTTCGGCATAAGCAGCTGCTTCGGAAACAGGCGTCGCTTCGGAAACATCAGGCCTGTAAGGGAGAATGGTGTCCATGGAGCATGATGGCTCACGTCCGTACAGGAGGAAGTAAGGAGAAAAGCCAGTGGTTGTTTGTGGCGCAGAGTTGTATGCGTACGTGACAAAAGGGAGCACTTGTTCCCAATTAGTGTGGTCGTCAGAGGCGTACATGGCAAGCATATCTCCAAGGGTACGGTTAAAGCGTTCCGTCATGCCATTGGTTTGAGGATGGTATGCCGAGGATTTCCGATGGACCGTGCGACATGCCTTGAGTAGCTCGTCGATGGCGTTCGAGAGAAACACGCGTCCACGGTCACTCACTAATTCACGAGGTGCACCGTGTCGCAAAATGAGATGGTGAAGAAGAAAGGACGCAACGTCTTTCGCAGTGGTAGCAGGCAGCGCAGATGTTTCAGCGTAGCGTGTCAAATGATCCACGGCGACGATAATCCACCGGTTGCCTCGAAGAGAGTTGGGTAGAGGACCATAAATATCAATTCCGACGCGGTCGAATGGTCTCGCTGGGCAGGTTAAGGGTTGCAAAGGGCCAGCAGTGCTGTGAGAAGGCGTCTTGCGTCGTTGACACGTGGTGCATGACCGAACGTACTGGCGAACGTGCCGATACATGCCGCGCCAGTAGTATCTTAGACGAAGGCGAGAGTAAGTCTTAAATACTCCAGCGTGGCCACACTGGGGGTCATCGTGAAAGGCAGCGCAGATGTCCGAACGCAAATGACGCGGGATGACAAGGAGCCACCTACGGCCGTCCGTCACGTAATTGCGGCGATACAACAAGCCTTCACGGACAGCAAAGTGTCTTGCTTGACGAGAGAGGGAGCGTGAAGTCGCTTCTGACGAACTGTGAGAGAGGACGTCGAGCAAAGAATTGATCCAAGGATCCTTGCGCTGTTCGGATGGCATGTCGGTGATGCTCAACGATGACGAATCGCAAATGGCAGTTGATAAGCAGGCAAGGTCAGGAGGCAGTGGAGAACGGGATAGTGCATCGGCGTCGGAATGTCTGCGTCCTGAGTGATAAACAACACGGATATCGTATTCCTGAAGGCGTAAAGCCCAACGAGCGAGGCGGCCAGTAGGATCTTTCATGGACGCTAACCAGCATAAGGCATGGTGATCTGTGACAACATCAAACTGGCGTCCGTAAAGGTAGGTGCGAAATTTTCCTATAGCCCAAATGATAGCCAAGCACTCCTTTTCCGTGACGGAATAGTTGGACTCTGCCTTCGTTAGTGTACGGCTGGCATAGGCGACAACGTACTCGTCGCAGCCATCCTTGCGTTGAGCGAGAATGGCACCGAGGCCGACACCGCTTGCATCCGTATGAATTTCAGTGGGTGCATTGGGATCGAAGTGGCGGAGAACTGGTGGAGAGGTGAGTAGCCGGCGTAGCACCGTGAATGCCTCATCGCAGTGGGAATTCCAGCCTGAGAGGTCCGCGCTACGGGAGAGAAGCTGAGTCAGAGGGGCAATTATAGAGGCAAAATCGCGAATGAAGCGCCGAAAATAGGAACACAAGCCTACAAAACTACGAAGCTCCTTTAGAGTAGTAGGCTTGGGGTACTCGGCAACGGCACGCAGTTTGGCAGGGTCTGGCGATATTCCTTCTTTTGAAACGACATGGCCGAGAATTGTGAGTTTGCGGGCGCCAAAACGACATTTCTTGAAGTTTAGTTGTAACCCGGCTGCCGTAAGGCACTGGAGAACTTGTTCCAGACGAGAAAGATGAGTTTCAAAATTCGCCGAGAATACAACTATGTCGTCTAAATAGCAAAGACAGATGTGCCATTTAAGTCCCCTGAGGACACTGTCCATCATTCTTTCAAAAGTCGCAGGCGCATTGCAAAGACCAAAGGGCATTACATTAAATTCATATAAGCCGTCAGGGGTCACAAACGCCGTTTTTGGACGGTCTGGTTCAGCCATTGGCACTTGCCAATATCCAGAGCGCAGATCCAGTGAAGAGAAAAACTCCGCACCTTGAAGGCAATCCAAGGCGTCATCAATGCGTGGCAGGGGATAAACATCCTTGCGTGTGATGTTGTTTAGTCGACGATAATCCACGCAAAACCTGATGGAGCCATCCTTTTTTCGCACGAGGACCACTGGCGAAGCCCAAGGACTGTGTGAGTGCTGAATAACACCACGTTGCAGCATCTCGTCGACGTGTTGAGTGATGACGTCACGCTCGGCCTGCGAGACGCGGTAGGGGCGCTGACGAAGTGGAGTATGATGACCGGTGTCGATATGGTGAGCGACAACTGACGTGCGTCCCAAGGGAGGTTGTCCGTGGTCGAAGGAGGCGCGGAAACGGTCAAGTAGTTGAATGAGCTGATTGCGCTGGTCTTGCGTAAGGCCGGTGTCTACGCTGCGCAACAGAACGTCTTCGTCAGGTAGTGAGGGCGCGGTGCCAGCTGTGACAGCATCCACGGACATCGGTGTCGTATCAGAACGGGCATCGAAAGGAAAGATGTCATCATAAGTGTCAAGACTCCCAATGCATTCGCCATGCAATAAGGTAGCGGGACAAGGGAACGGATTGCACACGTACATGGCACTGGAGCCATCGGCAAGTGTTATGACGGCAAACGGGACGACAAGGTTCCGGCGACGAGCGCATTCTTGTGACGGCATAAATAGGGCAGTTGAATCGGAAACGGAGTCGCACAAAAGAGATACCGCGGCGACCGAAAAAGCAGAAATGACGACGTCAGCGGCGACGATCACCTTTTTGGGTGAGCGAGGAAGATCTATGAATGTCGTGCTGAATGGAAACAAAACGAGTTGAGCACGAGCGCAGTCAACAACCGCATGATTAGCGGAAAGAAAGTTCCATCCCAGGATGATTTCATGAGACGCATGCGGAAGGACGACAAATTCAACGATGTAAAGCACTCCTTGAATCACAACACGAGCAGTGCATGTGGCAGAAGGTTGGACGTGTTGCGAACTCGCTGTGCGTAAAGAAATTTCAACCAGGGGAGTCGTCACTTTGTTCAGTTTGCGGCATAACACTTCACTGATTATACAAATAGCGGCACCTGTGTCGACAAGAGCAGTTGTGGCGAAACCGTCCACAAACACGGCAATCTCGTTAGGGGGCGAAAGATGAGGCCTTGGAAATTTCGTCGGTGGCGCAGCTCTTGCCTCAGGAACTGCGACTGTTAGTTTTCCTCCTGTGCGTGGTTGGAACGGCGAAGCATGGGGGAAGGAGACCGAAGACGGGGTGAAGAAGATCGACGTCGGCTGAAGTCTGGTCGACGTGAACGGGGGTCATGTGAATCGGGTGTCACATGCGATTCTGATTGCCGAGGTATGTTGCCGGAATGCTGCACATCATTAAAATATAATCCACGGCGACGACAGTAGCGCGCGACATGTCCTGGAATACCGCAGTTGTAGCAAATGGGCCGGTTATCCGGAGTACGCCAAGAGTTTACAGGTGCTCGAGGTGGTGGAAAGGGCCGATTTACCGGATAAACTGAAACTGGTGACCTGTAGTAGTTGGTGGCTGGACTGTATGAAGGAAGCGGCGGTTGGGCAGGAGGTCGGCGGACGGCTTCTGCATAAGTCAGCGGTGCAGCCACTGATATTGGGGATGCGGGCGAAGGGAGAGCCTCGGCAACTTGCGTCTGAATAGCACGGCGAAGTGAGTGGTCCAGTGTTGTGGGGGTCTCGTTGATGGTGGCGACAAGAGAGAGCTGTCGAGCAACTTCCTCCCGGATGTACTGCTGAATTTGAGGCATTAACACGCTGTAGTCGGGGCCACTGCTTTTGCACTCCAAGGCCGAAATATCAGCTGTTTGCGTATTAGCGCGACGTGTAGAAACTCGTTGCTTGCGCAGCTCATCGAAACTTTGACATAACTGAATCAAGGCCGTGACGGTCTGTGGGTCTTTGGCCACAAGCATATGAAAAGCATCGTCATCAATGCCTTTCATTATATTCTTTATTCTGTCAGCCTCCGTCATCCTGGAATCAACTCGCCTACAGAGGCTGATCACATCCTCAATGTAGCTCGTGAAGCTCTCACCATTTCGCTGAAATCGTCCCCGCAGTCCCAGTTCAGCACGAAGCTTACGCATGGCTGGACGACCGAAAAACGAGGTGACGGCCTCTTTGAAAACCGACCAGGTGGGGATGTCGGCTTGGTGGTTGGTGAACCATAGGTTGGCCAAACCCGTCAAGTAGAAGATGACGTGAGTCAGCTTCGCAGGGTCATCCCACTTGTTAATCGCACTGGCATGCTCATACTCTACCAGCCAGTCCTCGACATCTTGATCTTCAGTGCTGTTGTATACTGGTGGGTCACGCAGACGAAGTACACCAGAACACATGACAGGTGGCAGCGTGGAAGAGCCTTGTGGGGGATCGGCGCGCTCGGTCATCGCGGACTGAGATGGTAGCTTACGGCTGCGGAGCTCCAGGACGTTACCCAGCACGTTTCCACCAAATGCAACGAGCAAGGTTGCGTAAAAACACAGGTTATTGTTCCAGAAACGTTAGCCGCAACAAGCTGGTACAGGCAGGAACCCGGCTAGCACGAGCCACACACGGACGTCAACGTCTTCTTTCACGCTGGTACAGAGCTGGCGCCACTATGCTTCGGTACAATATATATATATATATATATATATATATATATATATATATATATATATATATATATATATATATATATATATATATATTAAATGAACTTGCAGATAGCACATTTGAAAAGGAAATCGTATTTGCTAACGTTTCGGCCGTGGCACGGCCGAAACGTTAGTAAATACGATTACCTTTTCAAATGTGCTATCTGCAAGTTCATTCAATATAGAAAATACCCGGACCTGTAGTGGCTTCCCTTCAAGTTCTATATATATATATATATATATATATATATATATATATATATATATATATATATATATGAGTTACTTAGCGGTAGTCTTAAATTTATTTACCAATGGTTTTGGCTGGCAGACCAGTCTTCGTCGGGGTTTATGAACAAGTGCGACGCTATGTGAACATCTCAAATTGCCATGGTCAGATGATAAAAACGGGAGAGAGCAATAAACTACTGATGTTTTACAGTGGTGACATATACTGTGCCAAACAGTTCTGCTCATCTGATTCGTGGAGCAAGCAGAAAAGAAAATATTGGGAGAGGCTCCGTTTACGAAGAGGCCTCATCTCGCTCTCTCTTCCTGTCTCTCTCCCTCTCTCCCTCCCTCCCTCCCTCTCTCTCTCTCTCTCTCTCTCTCTCTATATATATATATATATATATATATATATATATATATATATATATATAATTAGAGGCAGAGCTTTATTCTTGACGAGCTTGAGCTGGCCCACACGCTGATGATGATATCTACAGATGAGAAAATTATACAAATGGTGATGACATGTCCAATTTATAAAGAATAGTCGGTGACTGCGCTCACACTAATTCCTCGTCACGCTGGAAGCGGCCTCCTGGCCGCGCGAAAGACAATATTAGGAATTGCGTCGGGTATAGAGTTGCAGTCGAGAAACGTGCACAATTTCTGTCCCACGGCAACGGTTGTCGGAGGGAGCGTTAAGGGGTGAGATATGGTAATCAACGAGGGACGTTTGTTCAATCACCGTATAAGGTCCTATAAAACGACTGAGGAATTTTTTCCATAAGCCGGGCACACGCACGGGAGTACAGAGAAGAACTTTGTCTCCCGGGGAAAAGGTGACAGCACGGTGAGTTGAGTCGTAGCGAGACTTGCGAGCTTCCTGAGAGATGTCGGTGTTGATTCGGGCCAGATGATGGCAGTGCTCGAGGCGAGACAAAAATTGTGCGGATAAAGGGCCAGCTGAGGTAGCAGGAGCCGAAAGGAAGCAGACGTCTAAAGTTACACTTGGAGAGCGGCCATGGTCTAGAAAATAGGGTGAAAAGCCGGTGGTGCGTTGCGTAGTCGTATTGTAGGCGAACGTAATGAATGGCAAAATGACGTCCCAGTTCGTGTGGTCAGGGTTAACGTACATGACAATCAGTCCGAGAGGGTATGATGAAAGCGTTCCGTCGAGCTATTTGTTTGGGGATGATAAGTGGAAGTTGTCTTGTGGTTGGTGTTGGCGGCACAGAGAACTTCAGCAAGAATAGAGGAAAGAAGAAGTGGAGCAGAAAACGTGAGCAGAAAACGTGGAGCTCCATGGCGCAAAAATATGTTATGCAGAAAACAATAGCCTACTTCAGTGGCTGTACCAGCGTGCAGTGAGGCTGTTTCCGCGTAAAAAGTGAGGTAGTCAACAGCCGTTACAATCAAACGATTTCCATTGGATGTCACGGGCCGTACAAGTCTATCCCGACGGCTTCAAATTGCAAAGTGGGACAAGGAAGAGGTTGGAGAAAGCCAGAAGGAGCAGTAGTGGGTCGTTTCCGCCGTTGACATTAGGCACGCGAAGAAACATATTTGGCAATGGCGGATGAGAGGCCAGGCCAGGTGAACCGACTGCGTATTTTGCGTACGTTTTGTGATTGCCGAGATGCCCAGCAGCAGGATCATCGTGGAATGTCTCAAGAACCTGACCTTGTAGACAATGCGGTATAGCAGGGACCCATTTGTTTCCTTCAGCGGGGTAAATAAAGCGATGTAAAACACCATCGGGAAGCTTGAATTGTTTCAGTTGTCGGCGAAGTCGGGATTTTGGAGGAGTGGATGTGCTTTCTAAGCGTGCTATTTATGGAGCGACAGTAAGGGTCAATGTGTTGATGCGACACAACGGTAGAAGGGTGGCCGGGTCTTAGCCAACTGAGACCTGCGATGGGTAATGCTGCGGTGGAAATTGGTGACGGTTGGCTACTACGGTTGGGTAGAGAGCAGCGAGAGAGGGCATCAGCATCTTGGTGCTTCTTACGAGACCTGTAGACGACATCAAAGTTGTGCTCTCGTAAACAAAGCACCCAACGGCCAAGAGGGCTCGATAAGTTCTTTAGCGACAAACGCCATCACAATGCATTGTGGTCGGTGACGACTATGAGGTGGCGGCCGTGGAGGTATGGATAAAATTTTTGTACCGCCCCTACACAGCGAGGCACTCTTGATCGGTTATTATGTAATTTTTCTCAGCAGCAGTCAAAGCACGAGTGGCGTAAGCGATGACACGTTCGCGTGCGGTGTTGTTGTGCTGCAGTAGAACGGCACCAAGACAATGACCACTGGCGTCAGTGTGAAGAATGGTGGGTGCACCTGGATCGAAGCGACATGGTACCGGGTCGGATGTTAGGGCTCGCTTCAACGCCAGGAAAGCCTTTTCACAGTCTACGGACCAGACGAATGCCGTGTTATTTGCGAGCAGTTGATGGAGCGGAGAGGCAAGCCTTGTGAAATCTCGTATGAAGCGCCGAAAGTAGGATGCCAAGCCGAAAAAACTTTGCAGGTCTTTTTGACACAACGGATGGGGAAACTCGAGGACGGCGGCAATCTTTTAAGTATCCGGTCGAATACGGTCTTTGCTGACTAAGTGCCCTAGAACCTTGATCGTCTTGCTTGCGAAGGTGCATTTTTTCGTATTCAGCTGTAAAGCTGTAAACCAGCTTTTGCAAGGCAAGCTAGGGCTTCTTCGATACGCTGCAGATGTTGCGAAAAGGTAGACGAAAACACTATGATGTCGAGGTAGCATAACCAGGTTTTCCACTTCCGGCCACGCAGTACGCTATCGATCATACGTTCGAAGGTAGCAGGCGCGTTACTAAGTCCGAAAGGCATTACGTTAAATTCAAATAGCCCACCTGGGGTGGTAAAAACCGTCTTCTCTTTGTCAGATTCGGACACTGGTATTAGCCAGTAGCCCGATCGCAGGTCAAGGCTGGAAAAATACTCTGCGCCATGCAACGAATCTAGTGCGTCATCGATTCGTGGGAGAGGGTAAACATCTTAGCACGTTATTTTCTTCAGTGCCCGGTAATCAACGCAAAAACATACTGTTCCGTCTTTCTTTTGAACCAAAACAACTGGCGAAGACCGTGGACTTGAGGAAGGACGTATGATATTCCGCCGATGCATTTCTGAGACGTTTTCCTCGATTATCTTCCTTGCAGCAAGAGACACGCGGTATGGGCGCCGGTGAATAATTCGGGAGCCGTCAGTCTGAATTCGGTGAGTAGCGGAAGTTGTCATACCAAGGACAGCAGAATGAACGTCAAACAAAGAGAAATGTCTGTTCAATAAATTGAGCAATTCTTGACTGTGGGCTGCTGCCAGATCAGGGCTTATCGTCACCGATAGAGGAGTGGGAGAGTTGAGTGGCGGCGTGCTTGGCTCTGGTAGGTCTTCTTGACTTGGAAGGGCAACAATTTCAACGAAATGCGCGTCCATAGCGTATGTGACTGTTGATCCCCAGGGCAACAATAAGGGTCAGGGGTCTGATTTAACGCAGTAGTAAAAGCAGACCCTTCAGAAAAACGAAAAAGGCCTGAAATGATCAGAATGCCTCGATGTACCGTGTGGCCATAAGGTAGTAGAAGCACGTCGCCATCCACAATGTTGATGAAATCAACGCTAATTACTTATTCTCGGGATGGCCAAAGAACATAATCTGAAGTGGTGACGAGGCGAATGCACTCTTCGTGTTCCGATAGAGGGGAGTCGGTGGGATTGAGGTGGATGAGGGGCTGACGACAAAATTTAGAAGCGCGTGCCGACGACAGGAAATCCAACCCCAAAATGAGTTCACGGGTGCACTCACGGAGAACAGCAGTATGATGACGAATAGAGTCTATGAAAACACGAACTGTGCACTGGGCGAGTGGGCGAGTAATAGCGTTCGTCGCAGCACGGAGAGACGGGCCCGAGTAAGGTGTTGTGACTTTGCGGAGACGGGAGCAAAGGTCAGAGCGAATAATCGAAATAGCAGCGTCAGTATCTACCAGAGCTTCAAAGCATATACCTTCTACAAATACTGTTAACAAGTTCGATGGTCTGTCTGGAGGAATTGCTGGCTGTCTGGTGGATGCAGTTTCCCCACCTCAAACTGCATCGGGGAGTTTTCCGAGTTGGCATTCAGAACATTGGAGGTGAGTCACAGAGGCGACACGGAAGGGCGATTGGGAGACGGTGAGCGGCGGCGAGACTCACGGGAGTTCACAGGCAGACACATATTGTAAGGTGGAGAGGGCGAATGCTGAAAAGAAGACCGGTAAGGCTTATGCTGGTAGTTCGTGAGTGGACTGAAGCGTCCCGCGTTCCTTTGGAGCGTAGCCACGTTGATCGTCCTGTTGGCGCCTTTGGTAAAAGCGAGTTATTTGACCCCTATAGCCGCAATCATAACAGATTGGGTGTGGAGGACGCGGCATGGTGTAATACGGCTGTGGGCGCATTGATGGTGACACTGACGCCACAGGTACATGACCACCTGGTGTAGCCGCTGGGATAGTGGCGGGTGCTGAGAGTGCCGCAAATTCTGCTTACGTTGGTACCTGACGAGGTCTGGATTCGGCGGAACAAAGTGAATGTGACGCAGATGCAATCTCTTGCCTAATGATGACCCGCAAGTTGGTTGGAGCTGAGGCTAAAGTAAGTGGTGGAGAGCAGGAAGAGCAGCGCCTATGAAGCTCCCCAGGAACAATATCGCTGACCACGGCATGGATGTCGATGGCCGCAGGAATACGAATGTCCGAGGCATTATGGGAGAGACGAAGAGACTGAAGTTTTAGTTTCTGAGAAATGGTGATGACCTCTTCAGTCATGGTAGGATTTTGCGACGCAAGGGCGCTGAATGCGACGGTATTTAGGCCTTTGATAATATGACGTATTTGTTCGCTTTAAGACATAGCTGAGTTTACACGTTTGTATAAGGCAATAACATCCTCAATGTACGAGTTGTATGAATCACCCGCCAGTTGAATGCGTTCAGCAAGCTTCTTCGTTGCTGCTTCAGTGCGAACACTGTGGTAACCGAAAATCTGACGGAGCTGCCATGCGAACGTGTCCCAGTCATGAAGATCTTGGAGGTGGTTCCAAAACCAGGTTTTCGCAAGATCAGTTGCGTAGAAAGGGACCGTGCGTAATTTGTGTAGAATATCTCACCTGTTCAACTCGCTGACGAGGTCGTAGGTGTGTAGCCATTCTTCAACGTCATCGCCTTTGAGACCCGAGAATACTGGCGGATCACGCTGGTGGCTGTGGGAGGCCAGGGTCAACGGCGGAGGATGCACTAGGCTGGTGGTGTTGCATGGACCAAAATTGTCTTGCACTGCCATGACAGGTGGTAGTAGACGACGACGCGAGCGGAGCTCCAGTGGTAACGTGCGAAAGGACTTGGGGATCGAGAAGCACCGTCCACCACTTATGAGCTTATAAGGACGAGCTTTATTCGAGACGAGCTCGAGCTGGCACACACTGATGATGATATCTACAGATGAGGATATTATAGAAAATGATGATGACTCGTCCAATTGATAAAGAAGAGTCGGTGACTGCGCTCACAATATATATATATATATATATATATATATATATATATATATATATATATATATATATATATTGATAGTAGGAAAGTTCAGTGGATCTGGTACGAATATAAAAGAAGCTGGTACACGTACGAGAAAACAAGCAGTTTCTTTATAGATTTACGTTTCGGCCGTGGCACGGCCTTCGTCGAAGGCCGTGCCAAGGTGGAAACGTAAATCTATAAAGGAACTGCTTGCTTTCTCGTACGTGTAACAGCTTCTTTTCTATATATATATATATATATATATATATATATATATATATATATATATATATATATATATATATATATATATATATACTTGAAGGGAAGGCACTACAGGTCCGGGTATTTTCTATATTGAAATAACTTGCAGATAGCACATAAGAAAAGGATAGTATTTACTAACGTTTCGGCCGTGGCAAGCCTCTGACGAAGGCCGTGCCACGGCCGAAACGTTAGTAAATACTATCCTTTTCTTATGTGCTATCTGCAAGTTATTTCTATATATATATATATATATATATATATATATCATCAGCCTGACTACGTCCACTGCAGGACAAAGGCCTCTCCCATGTTCCGCCACTTAACCCGGTCCTGTGCTTGCTGCTGCCAATTTATACCCGCAAATTTCTTAATCTCATCTGCCCACCTAACCTTCTGTCTCCCCCTAACCCGCTTCCCTTCTCTGGGAATCCAGTCAGTTACCCTTAATGACCAGCGGTTATCCTGTCTACGCGCTACATGCCCTGCCCATGTCCATTTCTTCTTCTTGATTTCAGCTATGATATCCTTAACCCCCGTTTGTTCCCTAATCCACTCTGCTCTCTTCTTGTCTCTTAAGGTTACACTTACCATTTTTCTTTCCATTGCTCGCTGCGTCGTCCTCAATTTAAGCTGAACCCTCTTTGTAAGTCTCCAGGTTTCTGCTCCGTAGCTAAGTACCGGCAAGATACAGCTGTTATATACCTTCCTCTTGAGGGATAGTGGCAATCTACCTGTCATAATTTGAGAGTGCTTGCCGAATATGCTCCACCCCATTCTTATTCTTCTAGTTACTTCAATCTCGTGGTTCGGCTCTGCGGTTATTACCTGCCCTAAGTAGACATAGTCTTTTACAACTTCAAGTGCACTATTACCTATCTCGAAGCGCTGCTCCTTGCCGAGGTTGTTGTACATTACTTTCGTTTTCTGCAGATTAATTTTAAGACCCACCTTTCTGCTCTCCTTGTCTAACTCCGTAATCATGAGTTGCAATTCGTCCCCCGAGTTACTCAGCAATGCAATGTCATCGGCAAAGCGCAGGTTATTAAGGTATTCTCCATTGACTCTTATCCCTAACTGTTCCCATTCTAGGCTTCTGAAAACCTCCTGTAAGCACGCGGTAAATAGCATTGGGGAAATTGTGTCCCCCTGCCTTACACCCTTCTTAATTGGTATTCTGTTGCTTTCTTTATGAAGCACTATGGTAGCAGTTGATCCCCTGTAGATTTCTTCCACAATGTTTATATATACTTCATCTACGCCCTGATTCCGCAGTGTTTGCATGACGGATGATATTTCTACTGAATCAAACGCCTTCTCGTAATCTATGAAGGCTATGTATAGTGGTCGGTTATACTCTGAGCATTTCTCTATTACCTGATTTATAGTATGAATGTGGTCAATTGTTGAGTAGCCTGTTCGAAATCCTGCTTGTTCCTTTGGTTGATTGAATTCTAATGTTTTCTTTACTCTGTTAGCAATTACCTTTGTAAATAGCTTGTATACTACAGAGAGCAAGCTGATCGGCCTGTAATTCTTCAAGTCCTTGTCATCTCCTTTCTTATGTATTAAGATGATGTTAGCGTTCTTCCAAGACTCTGGTACTTTTCCCGTCAGGAGACACCTCGTAAATAGAGTGGCTAGTTTTTCTAACACAATCTGTCCTCCATCTTTCAGCAGATCTGATGTTACCCGATCCTAACCAGCAGC
This sequence comes from Rhipicephalus annulatus, assembly GCA_013436015.1. Lineage (NCBI taxonomy): Eukaryota > Metazoa > Arthropoda > Arachnida > Ixodida > Ixodidae > Rhipicephalus > Rhipicephalus annulatus. Next base: position 496,312 of record WOVY01009927.1, on the reverse strand, counting down.
TTTGCCTCTGTGCATGCTCTCCAAAGCTTTTCTGACTTCTTCTATCATTACCGGTGGGGTGTCGTCTGGGTTACTGCTAGTTCTTATAGTATTAAGGTCGTGGTTGTCTCGGCTACTGTACAGATCTCTGTAAAACTCCTCCGCTATTTTAACTATCCTATCCATATTGGTAGTTATTTTGCCTTCTTTGTCCCTTAGTGCATACATCCGACTTTTGCCTATCCCAAGTTTCCTCTTCAATGCTTTGACACTTCCTCCATTTTTCAGAGCGTGTTCAATTCTCTCCATGTTATACCTTCTTACATCGCATACCTTACGTCTATTAATCAACTTCGAAAGCTCTGCCAGTTCTATTTTGTCTGTTGTACTTGACACTTTCATGATTTGACGCTTCTTAATTAGGTTCTTCGTTTCCTGCGAAAGCTTGCCAGTGTCCTGTCTAACTACCTTGCCTCCAACTTCCACTGCACACTCCGTAATGATACTCGTCAGATTATCATTCATTGTATCTACGCTAAGGTTGGTTTCCTCACTAAGAGCCGAGTACCTGTTCTGCAGCGACACTCTGAATTCCTGTACTTTCCCTCTCAGTGCTAGCTGATTGATTGGCTTCTTGTTTATCAGTTTCTGTCGTTCCTTCTTCAAGTCTAGGCGAATTCGAGACCGTACCATTCTATGGTCACTGCATCGTACCTTGCCAACCACTTCCACATCCTGCACGATTCCAGGGTGTGCACTCATTATAAAGTCTATTTCGTTCTTATTTTCGCCATTAGGGCTCCTCCATGTCCACTTGCGGTTTTCTCGTTTTCGGTAGAAGGTATTCAAAATCCGTAAATTATTGCGTTCTGCGAATTCTACTAGTAGCTCTCCTATGGCGTTTCTAGTGCCGATGCCATAATCTCCTACTGCCTGGTCTCCAGCCTGCTTCTTCCCTACCTTTGCATTAAAGTCGCCCATCACTATAGTATACTGTGTTTTTACCTTACTCATTGCCGATTCCACGTCTTCATAGAAGCTTTCAACTGAAGCGTCTTCATGGCTGGATGTAGGCGCGTAAGCCTGTACTACCTTCATTTTGTATCTTTTATTCAGTTTAATTACGATACCTACCACCCTTTCATTAATGCTATAGTATTCCTCTATGTTGCCAGCTATGTTTCTGTGAATTAGGAACCCCACTCCCAGTTCTCTTCTGTCTGCCAAGCCCCTGTAGCAAAGGACGTGCCCATTCTGTAGCACCGTATAGGCCTCATCTGTCCTCCTAACCTCACTGAGGCCTATTATATCCTATTTAACACCCGCTAGCTCCTCGAATAGTACAGCTAGACTTCCTTCACTAGATAAGGTTCTAGCGTTAAACGTGGCCAAGTTCAGGTTCCAATGGCGGCCTGTCCGGATCCAGAGATTCTTAGCACCCTCTGCTGCGTTGCAGATCTGACCGCCGCCGTGGTCAGTTGCTTCGCAGCTGCTGGGGACTGAGGGCCGTGAGTTATTTGACGTAAGCATGTGGGAGGTAGTGGCCAGATACTGCACCAGGGTGGCCAATCCTTCTCTGGTGAGGGAGTGCGTTCTCGGCGGTGTTTGCCGGTGAGGCCGCACCCCAGGCCTCTTAATGCAGTTCCATCAACACGCGGATTTTTTTTTTAATCCGGTTGCGAACTGCGCGGTACCGGGATTTGAACCACGGACCTCTTGCATGCGAGGCGGATGCTCTAACCACTACGCCATCGCCGCAGTATATATATATATATATATATATATATATATATATATATATATATATATATTTACTGTACCGTAGCATAGTGGCACCAGCTCTGTGCAAGCGTGAAAGAAGACGTTGACGTCCGTGTGTTGCTCGTGCTTGCCGGGTTCCTGTCCGTACCAGCCTGTTGCGGCTAACGCTTCTTGAATAATAACCTGTGTTTTTACGTAACCTCGCTCGTTGCATTTGGTGGAAACGTGCTGGGTAACTTCCTGGAGCTCCACAGCCGTAGGCTACCATCTGAGTCTGCGATGACCGAGCGCGTCAATCCCCCACAAGCCTCTTCCTCGCTGCCGCCTGTCATGTGCCCTGGTGTACTTCGTCTGCGTGACCCACCAGTATACAACGGCGCTAAAGATAAAGATGTCGAGGACTGGCTGGCAGAGTACGAGCGTGCCAGCTCGATTAACAAGTGGGATGACCCTGCGAAGCTGACTCACGTCATATTCTACCTGACGGATTTGGCCAACCTACGGTTCACCAACCACCAAGCCGACATCCCCACCTGGTCGGTTTTCAAAGAGGCCGTAACCTCGTTTTTCGGTCGTCCAGCCATGCGCAAGCTTCGTGCTGAACTGGGCCTGCGCGGACAATTTCAGCGAAATGGTGAGAGCTTCACGAGCTTCATTGAGGATATGATCAGCCTTTGTAGGCGAGTTGATGCGAGGATGACGGAGGCTGACAGAATAAAGAATATATTGAAAGGAATTGATGACGACGCTTTTCATATGCTTGTGGCCAAATACCCAAACACTGTCACGGGCGTGATTCAGCTCTGTTAAAGTTTTGATGAGCTGCACAAGCAACAAATTTCTACACGTCGCGATAATACGCAAACAGCGGATATTTCGGCTTTGGAGTGTAAAAGCAGTGGCCCCGACTACAACGTGTCAATGCCTCAAGTTCAACAGTACATCCGGGAGGAAGTTGCTTGACAGTTCTCTTTTGTCGCCACCATCAACGAGACCCCACAGCACTGGACCACTCACTTCGCCGTGCTATTCAGACGCAAGTAGTTGAAGCTCTCCCTTCGCCCGCGTCCCCAATATCAGTTTCTGCACCGCTGACTTATGCAGAAGCCGTCCGCCGACCTTCTGCCCACGCGCCACTTCCTTCATACAGTCCAGCCACCAACTACTACAGGTCACCAGCTTCGGTTTATCCGGTAAATCGGCCCTTTCCACCACCTCGAGCACCTGTAAACTCTCGGCGTACTCCGGATAACCGGCCCGTCTGCTACAACTGCGGTATTCCAGGACATGTCGCGCACTACTGTCGTCGCCATGGATTCTATTTTAATGATGCTCAGCATTCCGGCAACGTACCTCAGCTATCAGAAGCGCATGTGACACCTGATGAACATGACCCCCGCTGACGTCGACCAGACTTCAGCCGTCGTCGATCTTCTTCGCCCCGTCTTTGATCTCCTTCCCTCATGCTTCGCCGTTCCAACTACGCCCAGGAGGAAAACTAACAGTCACAGTTCCTGAGGCAAGAGCTGCGCCACCGACGAAATTTCCAAGGCCTCATCTTTCGCCCCCTAACGAGATTGCCGTGTTTTGAAACTCATCTTTCTCTGACGATAGTTATAGCGCGAGAACAAAACGACGACACAGAGACAAGAAGAACACGAAGAACACGTCGTGTCCTTCTTGTCTCTGTGTCGTCGTTTTTTTCTCACGCTATAACTATCGTCATGCCATAGCAACTAGCCCAAGCTGCCACACTTCTTCTTTCCCGTCTGGAACAAGTTCTCCAGTGCCTTATGGCAGCTGGGTTGCAACTAAACTTCAAGAAATGTCGTTTTAGCGCCCGAAAACTCGCAATTCTCGGCCACGTCATTTCAAAAGAAGGAATATCGCCAGACCCTGCCAAACTGCGTGCCGTTGCCGAGTACCCCAAGCCTGCTACCCTAAAGGAGCTCCGTAGTTTCATAGGCTTGTGTTCCTATTTTCGGCGTTTCATTCGCAATTTTGCCTCTATAATTGCCCACCTGACTCAGCCTCTCTCCCGTAGCGCGGACCTCTCTGGCTGGAATTCCCACTGCGATGACGCATTCATGGCGCTGCGCCGGCTACTCACGTCTCCGCCAGTTCTCCGCTACTTCGATCCGAATGCACCCACTGAAATTCACACGGATGCAAGCGGTGTCAGCCTCGGTGCCATTCTCGCTCAACGCAAGGATGGCTGCGACGAGTACGTTGTCGCCTATGCCAGCCGTACCCTAACGAAGGCAGAGTCCAACTATTCCGTCACGGAAAAGGAGTGCTTGGCTATCATTTGGGTTATAGGAAAATTTCGCACCTTCCTTTGCGGACGCAAGTTTGATGTCACAGATCACCATGCCTTATGCTGGCTAGTGTCCATGAAAGATCCCACTGGCCGCCTCGCTTGTTGGGCTTTACGCCTTCAGGAATACGACATCCGTGTTATTTATCGCTCAGAACGGAAATATTCACTCGCCGATGCACTATCCCATTTTCCACTGCCTCCTGACCTTGCCTGCTTACCAACTGCCATCTGCGATTCGTCATCGTTGAGCATCACCGACATGCTATCCGAGCAGCGCAAGGATCCCTGGATCAATTCTTCGCTCAACGTCCTCTCTCACAGTTCTTCAGAAACGACTTCACGCTCCCTCTCTCGTCAAGCAAGACACTTTGCTGTCCGTGAAGGCTTGTTATATTGCCGCAATTACGTTACGGACGACCGTAGGTGGCTCCTTGTCATCCCTCGTCATTTGCGCTAGGACATCTGCGCTGCCTTTCACGATGACCCCCAGTGTGGCCACGCTGGAGTATTTAAGACTTACTCTCGCCTTCGTCTTAGATACTACTGGCGCGGCATGTATCGGCACGTTCGCCAGTACGTTCGGTCAAGCACCGCGTGTTAACGACGCAAGACGCCTTCTCACAGCACTGCTGGCCCTTTGCAACCCTTAACCTGCCCAGCAAGACCATTCGACCGCGTCGAAATTGATATTTATGGTCCTCTACCCAACACTCTTCGAGGCAACCGGTGGATTATTGTAGCCGTCGATCATTTGACACGCTACGCAGAAACATCTGCACTGCCTGATACCACTGCGAAAGACGTTGCGTCCTTTCTTCTTCACCATCTCATTTTGCGACATGGTGCACCTCGTGAACTACTGAGCGACCGTGGACGCGTGTTTCTCTCGAACGCCGTCGACGAGCTGCTCAAGGCATGTCGCACTGTCGATCGGAAAACCTCGGCATACCATCCTCAAACCAATGGCATGACAGAACGCTTTAATCGTACCCTTGGAGATATGCTTGCCATGTGCGCCTCTGAAGACCACACTAACTGGGACCAAGTGCTCCCTTTTGTCACATACGCGTACAACTCTGCGCAACAAACAACAACTGGCTTTTCTCCCTTCTTCCTCCTGTACGGACGTAAGCCATCATGCTTCATAGACACCATTCTCCCTTACAGGCCTGATGTTTCCGAAGCGATGCCTGTCTCCGAAGCAGCTGCTTATGCCGAAGAGTGTCGTCCACTCGCTCGCTCATTTACCGCACGAGACCAGTGGCGCCAGAAAACTGACCACGATGCATGTGCGTCTAGTGTCCACCATAACCCAGGAATGCTGGTTTGGCTCTGGGTTCCGTCTACCCCTCCCGGTGTTTTCCCGAAGCTTTCGTCGAAATACCATGACCCCTACCGTGTGGTGCAACAAACATCTGTCAACTATAAAGTTCAGCCCATTGATCCACCTTCAGACCAACGCTGCCGTGGGCGTGAAACAGTACACGTACCACGCCTCAAACCGTGCTATGAACCCCTTGTCGTGTCACTTCCCTAGGTCGCCAGGTTCTGCGCGGGGAGTAATTGTACCAGAGCATAGTGGCGCCTAGCTCTGTGCCAGCGTAAAAGAAGACGTTAACGTCTGTGTGTGGCTCGTGCTTGCGGGGTTCCTGTCTGTACCAGCTTGTTGCGGCTAACGCCTCTTGAATAATAACCTGTGTTTTTTACGTAACCTTGCTCGTTGCAATATATATATATATATATATATATATATATATATATATATATATATATATATATAGAGAGAGAGAGAGAGAGAGAGAGAGAGATGACCTCCCGTAAAAATAACAACAAACTTCCGTGCGGCGAAAACAGCTGCCAGACATTCCAGTTCCGTAACTGTGTCATTGCGTTAAGATTTGCTCAGGCATCGGCTGGCATATGCCACGACTTGCTCTGCGCCACTGTGACGTTGTACAAGCACCACTCCTACGCCGATATGACTAGCGTCCATGTGGACATCAGTCGGGCAAGATGGATCAAAGTGACGCCACAGTGGAGCTGATGTTAGTAAAACTTAAGTTGTGAGAATGCGGTGTCACACTATGGTGTCCAGTTGAAGATTGCATCATGTCGCAAGATGCGTGTCAGCGGGAACACAATCTCCGCGAATCATGGAACAAAACGACGAAAATATGTCCATAGGCCGACAAATGGGTGAAATTCTCGTGCGGACTGTGATGGTTTAAAAGCTCACTGCTTCTATCTTGCAAGGACCGGGTCTGACGCCATCCTCGTCTACCAAGTGCCCCAGCACCGGAGTATGACATTCCGTTGTACTGAGAGTCTTGATGATCATACCAAGCATTATATCTTCATTATGGCGAATATCACAAGGAGTTGCTCTGAACACCAAAACGCAAGTGTGGATTGTGTCAAAAGCTTCTGTCACGATATTCAGGCCCATTTGTAGTTTTCGACCGTCTCAGCCTGCTCACTTACGTAATAGCTCGTCTTTAGTCTAATGGTCGACGATCGAGCAGAACGCAGCTCACTCACATTGCTCGCCTGAAACCTTTCTACCCTCGTTGTGCATCATAACTTGCCCTACTGGCGTCGTCTGCTTGCGGGGATCGTAACGAACTTGTAAAAGGCAAAGAAAGTAAGGAGGGGAAGAGGGTGAGTTCCATAACTAAGGCTGCTATCGAGCTGCATGAGGCTTCATCGAAGAGAGCTATTTTCATGCCGCGAGGAAGCACAACTGGCGTGGCAGAACAGTTCAGTGCCCATAATGTTGCTACTCCTTTTGTCGCGCACACAACAAAACAGGGCACAAGTATGTCCTTCTCAGAACAGTTCTTGCGTAGAGGCTCCACTAGGAGGTCAACACAAGCAGCATCAACCACTGTGGAAGAGACTCGAACTGGTGTCAGGGGCCAAGATGTCGCTGTCACTTCATCAATCACACTAAGTGTGTTCCTGTTTTCGCCAAGGTAGTTGTTGTTGTTGTTGTTGTTGTTGTTGTTGTTGTTCACATAATGATTGTGGTGCATGCCCACTATGGGGAATCGGTCAAGAATCGAGTGGTTTTAAAATTACTGTTCAAATTTGGAATAATGGAGGCATAACAGAAAGATTACCGATAGCCTAGAAAATTGTGGTGCTTTGTAATGCATACAAATATTTACATAAGCGAATTTAATCTTAGAATAGAGAAATAATCTGATTTTTGTAAGTATATAATTTTGTGGACATTCTAGGATAATGAAACAGGTTAATTATTCAACCTAATAGTTTCCTCAATATAGTCCCGGGCGGCCGCTTATACTGTCGCATCAGAGAAACCACGGTAGTCTTCTCCGGAAAGCGACGGTAGAAACAAATTGTTTATTAATGTTTCCCCACTACCACTGTCGATGGAAGCACCACATTGCTCCATAAAATTGATACCAAGAATGAGATCGTGCGAACAACGTGATAGAACCAGAAATTCGAATACAAATACTGTTCCAGTCAAAGAAACACTGACAACACATACACAAAGAGGATTAAGCCACTCGCAGCCTACACCACGAAAGGTATTTGTATCGTTCTATGAAAACATAAATTTGCGACCTAAGTGGTTTCTGAAGGCGAGGTTCATCACAGACACAGTGGCCCCAGTGTCAACTAACGCCATCGTTGGTATTCCATCAATCAACAGATTCACTTTGTTTTTGAGCATAACAATAGGCAGAGGTATATCTTCAATAGACCGCCCGGCGACCTCACCTCCATTGGCCGTGGATGCTAGTTACCGGCGGCGGTGGAGAACAAGAACGACGCAAAGGAGACGGCGAACGAGGACAACGGTTGGATGGTGGTGTCAAACTCCGCTCGGATGATGGCGAATCGCTGCGTCTGGTCTCGCGCGAAAAATGGTCCCTTGGAAGCAAGTTGGTTGTCCACAGTTCATATGAAGCACCGGATCTTGGTAGCGAAGACGTGGCTTGTGTCCTCCGTGATTGGCGGCGTTGTTGGCGGCAATACCAAGCGATATGCCCAGTGAAACCATAGGTGCAGCACACGGGAGGGTCACGGTTTATGCTACATTCTACGGAACGAATCCTGGGCCGCTGCTGTCAGCGAGGAAATTCGTTATCACGCGAAGAATGGGTTTCCGCCATTTTCTGGAATCCCTTGTGCTCGTCGTAAGTTGCATCTTGGAAGTAGGGTCGGTACTGTCCTTGCCGCAGCGGGACGTAGTCCGGCTGAGAGTCCTGAATATAAGAACGCGGCTGTACTCGTCTTGATCGGGCGTCATAGGCAGGGCCTCTATCGTAGAGACCTGGCTGATACTGAGGTGTAGCATTAGAAACCCCAAGGCCCTCCGCCACTCGGTGTGAGGAGAATGGAGCTATGTTTCGCTCGAACTCCGGTGGCAGGTAGGGGGGATGAGTGCCTGGGTGGTGTGCCACTTGCGCGTATAGGCCGAGTTCTTGACGTACTATTTGCCGGATTGTTGATGCAAGATCAAGCGCCTGGTTGCTGTATATACTCGCGATAGTCGTCACAATGTCTAGCTTGCCGAACTTCAGCGTTATGCGCCTCGTCTTTAGTTGCTCAAAAGTGCGGAAATGGCGAATGACATCGGCGAGAGATGTCAAGGTGTCTTTCGTGATGAGGAAACTGTAAACATCCTCCCTCGGTGATTTCATTTAGAATGTGCCTGACTTTGTCTTCCTCAGACATTCCGGTGTCAATGATCCTACATAGCCTTATGACTTCCTCAATGTAGGTCGTGCAAGTTCCACTTGGCACTTGAGCGCGTTGCATTAGCGTCTGCTCTGCTCTTTTCTTTTTCGTTGTTGGGTCATTGAAACGCTGTTTGATCATCTCAGAAGCAAATCTGTCTCACGCCGTTAGCGTTTCCTCCCGTTTATCGTACCACAATAATGCAGTATCCATCAGAAAGAACGCGACGTACAAAAGCTGAGAAGCGGCATCCAATTTGTTGGCGGCGCTCACCCGTTTGTAATGTATGAGCCAAGCCTCGACGTCTTCATCTGCTCTGCCGGCGAAGGGAAGAGCATCTCTCAGTTGTGGAGCCGAACTGGTCGGCGCAGAAGTCGAGAGGGGTCGGTGTTCATCTGCGTTGTGGGACATGTCCAGCCCAGATGGATTCGGTGGAAGTCCAGCAAGTGACGGCTTCGTCGAAGAACTAGTGGTTCAACCTCCGTCTTCGGGTGTCGAATACCCAGCTCCTCCACGACAACTGTTACAGCGAGCTGTGATGAAATGGTGTTATTTACAAGAGGTGAGCGATGGTCGTTTGCGGCAGCGCACTGTGATCGTTCCAAGACTCTTCGTCTTCCTCTCCTTCTCTTCTCTGCCTTTTACTAGTCTGTTACAATATTAATGAGATCTAACAGACAATAATTCCAAGGATAGTATTGGGGAAGTTATTGCACCGAATTTTATGGTAAATGTGAAGAAAGAAAAGTGGGTGAAAAGATAACTTGCCGTGGGCCCGAACCGAACCTGCGACCTTCGAATAACGTGTTCGGTGCTCTACCACAGAGCTGCCACGGCGGCTATCCTCCCAGTCAATTTCTTTATTGGGTATATATGAGAATTTAAACGTGGGAGTGGTGGCGCTGACTAACGCAGGTTTGGTTCCTGCTGACGGTAAGTTATATTTTAACCCTCTTTCTTTCTTCACATTTATCTTACAATTCGGTCTAATAACCTCCCCTATACTTTCCTTGGCATTACTGTCTGTTATATTTCATTATTATTGTGTCAAAACACAGAAAAAGGAGCGCTTAAGTATACACTTCTTTCCCATATATATATATATATATATATATATATATATATATATATATATATATATATATATATATATATATATATATATATATATATATATATATATATATATATATATATATAGAAGGAAAGAAGTGTATACTTAAGGGCTCCTTTTTCTGTGTTTTACACAATATTAATAAGATATAACAGACAATAATGCCAAGGTAAGTATAGCGGAATATATTAGACTGAATTGTAATGTAAATATGAAGAAAAGTGGGTGAAAGGATAGCTTGCCGTGGGCAGGATCCGAACCTGCGACCTTCGAATGACGCGTTCGATGCTCTACCACTGAGCTACCACGAAAGCTATCCCCCCAACTATTTTATTGGGTTTATATGTGAATTCAACGTGGGAGTGTCAGTCAGCGCCACCAGTAGCCATGGCGGTGAGTGTAGCACACTCTTTTGAGCCTATTTGGCGTCACGTAGAACGTGAACTTATTACAATTGAACTTATTAATTGAATCAATTGAACTTATTACAATATATATATATATATATATATATATATATATATATATATATATATATTGTAATAAGTTCAATTGATTCAATTAATAGGTTCAATAAGTTCAATTGTAATAAGTTCACGTGCTACGTGACGCCAAATAGGCTCAAAAGAGTGTGCTACACTCACCGCCATGGCTACTGGTGGCGCTGACTGACACTCCCACGTTTAATTCACATATAAACCCAATAAAATAGTTGGGGGTGAACTTAATACAATTGAACTTATTGAACCTAATAATTGAATATCAATTGAACTTATTACAATATATATATATATATATATATATATATATATATATATATATATATATATATATATATATATATATATATATATATATATATATATATATATATATATATAAAGCTTTTGGGAGCATGAAATGCTGCCATCTTTTCACAGTAGGTTAGTTGAAGAAAACTTGCTTATGTTTATTGAAAGGATGTCCACATTAATAGATATATACAATCCTCGCATTAATATCAGTAACTGTACATCTAATCCTTGGTTGACAAAAACCCTTAGGCGTATGAAAAATAGAAAGACGCGGATGTATAAGCACGCCAAACGCGTTGGAACACCATCAGCAAGGACTGACTACAAGGCCTACCTTAAATCATACTGCTCCGCCATGCTCAAAGCAAAAAATAAATACTTTCCAAACGATCTGCCACAATTACTCAAGATTAATCCAACAAAGTTTTGCAAAACATTGAGCCGAAATCAAGCAAGTTCACAAATTGTCTTGAACAGTGACAACGCAGTTGCCCTTTCTGAGAGTGAGTGTTCTGCGGCTTTTGATTCCTTTTTCACGTCCGTATTCACATGTGAGGATTGCTCACTGGTACCGCTTGTACATGATTTCGATTTTAATTACATGGCACCAATAGACATTACGATCGAGGGCATTGCTTGACAAATAAAAAAATCTTAAATTATCTTCATCGTGTGGGATTGATGGAATAAATTCTAAGATACTAAAAACAACATATCTTTGACAAGCATCATCCTGTTTCACTTCTTCAGGCAGTCCTTATCGTCCGGTGTCCTTCTTTCTGACTGGAAAATAGAAAAGGTAGTGCCTATCTACAAAAAATGGAAGTAAAAACGCATGTGAAAATTACAGGCTCATCTCGCTTACCAGCATTTGCTGCAAATTGCTGGAACACGTCATTGCTTTGCATGTTTACAAACATCTCGAGTGGAACAACTGTTTTTCTCTCGAATCAATACGGTTTAAGAAAAGGCCTTTCTTGCGAGACACAATTACTCGAATTTACTACAGATATCCACCATATCATGAATCACTTCTTACAAACAGACTGCTTTTTCCTTGACTTCTCGAAAGCGTTTGATCGCGTTGCACATTGGCACCTCATATTAAAACTTTCAGCCCTAAAATTGGTCTCCTCTACATTGTCATGGCTACGTAACTTTCTATTCAATCAAGAGTAATTTACTTCTGTTAATGAAGTCCATTCCTCTCAATCTATTGTTTCTTCTGGTGGGCCGAAGGTTACCATTCCTGGGCCTCTGTTGTTTTTAATCTATATAAATGATCTGCCTAACAATAACACCTCTCACATACAAATATTTGCCGATGACTGCATAATTTACCGCCCAATAACCAACATCGATGATCATATCACGCATCAACGAGACCTAGAAATAGTAAACCAGTGGTGTAACACATGGCTCATGAGACTAAACGTGTCGAAGTGTAAAATTATGTCTTTCGCCTGCAAACCTGCTAATTCACAGTTTTCTTATCACATCATCAGAAATGTCATATCACCGACCACAACCCATAAGTATCTAGGCGTGCACCTTACACCTAATCTATCATGGTCAGAGCACATAACTTGCGTATGTGCCAGTGCATCCAAATCATTAGGATTCTTGCGTCGAAACAAGTGCAGTGCACCCTCCCCCTTGCGAAAACTTGCGTATCTATCTTTTGTGCGACCGCAGCTTGAGTATGCGTCTCCCATTTGGTCACCACATCAGAATTACCTTATCGAAGCATTAGAAATTATTCAGAATAAGGCAAGCCGTTTCATTGCTCACAACGATAGTAACATGTCTAGTATCACGCAAATAAAAAGTGAACTATTATCACTGTGGTCTAGTACCCGCCGTAATATTATATTGCTGTCATTGTTCCATGAGGTCATTCACTCTGACGAGTTATCACTGTACTGTTTGAATCAAGTCTATATATCGCGAAGATTGCACAAACCCCACCGCGGTGGTCTAGTTGCTAAAGTACTCGGTTGCTGACCCGCAGGTTGCAGCATCCAATCCCGGCTGCGCCGGCTGCATTTCCGATAGAGAAGGAAATGTCGTAGGCCCGTCTGCTCAGATCCGAGTGCACGTTAAAGAACCCCAGGTGGTTGAAATTTCCGGAGCCCTCCACTACAGCGTCTCTCAAAATCATATGGTGGTTTTGGGACGTTAAATCCCACGTCTATCAATCGCGAAGATTGCACAAAACTCTCAGTTACGCCCGCCTATATATGGTGCGATGAAATCATTCAATTTTTCCCCACTACTTCACGCTATTCCTCTCTGGAACAGCTAACCAGACAACATTGCCCCGCCGCGATCGTCTAGTGGCTAAGGTACTCCGCTACTGACCCGCAGGTCACGGGTTCGAATCCCGGCTGCGGCGGCTGCATTTCCGATGGAGGCGGAAATGTTGTAGGCCCGTGTGCTCAGATTTGGGTGCACGTTAAAGAACCCCAGGTGGTCGAAATTTCCGGAGCCCTCCACTACGGCGTCTCTCATAATCATATGGTGGTTTTGGGACGTTAAACCTCACGTCTATCAATCGCGAAGATTGCACAAAACTCTCAGTTACGCCCGCCAAATGGTGCGATGAAATCATTCAATTTTTCCCCACTACTTCACGCTATTCCTCTCTGGAACAGCTAACCAGACAACATTGCCCCGCCGCGATCGTCTAGTGGCTAAGGTACTCCGCTACTGACCCGCAGGTCACGGGTTCAAATCCCGGCTGCGGCGGCTGCATTTCCGATGGAGGCGGAAATGTTGTAGGCCCGTGTGCTCAGATTTGGGTGCACGTTAAAGAACCCCAGGTGGTCGAAATTTCCGGAGCCCTCCACTACGGCGTCTCTCATAATCATATGGTGGTTTTGGGACGTTAAACCTCACGTCTATCAATCGCGAAGATTGCACAAAACTCTCAGTTACGCCCGCCAAATGGTGCGATGAAATCATTCAATTTTTCCCCACTACTTCACGCTATTCCTCTCTGGAACAGCTAACCAGACAACATTGCCCCGCCGCGATCGTCTAGTGGCTAAGGTACTCCGCTACTGAACCGCAGGTCGCGGGTTCAAATCCCGGCTGCGGCGGCTGCATTTCCGATGGAGGCGGAAATGTTGTAGGCCCGTGTGCTCAGATTTGGGTGCACGTTAAAGAACCCCAGGTGGTCGAAATTTCCGGAGCCGTCGTCTACAGCGTCTCTCATAATCATATGGTGGTTCTGGACGTTAAACCCCACATATCAATCAATCAACCAGACAACATTGCTTCAATTAGACATCATGACAGTTTTTGTCTTTAGTTGAACAAACATTTTTCCACACACTTGGCTTAGTATACTCAATTTTAGATGCGGAAGCATCTTATACTCGCGCCTTGTAGTGCGCCGTCCGCGCCGTCCGCACCGCTTCTCGAACATTCGACAGCTGACGCGCGCGCATGCGCCGTCGCGCCGTCGCCCACCATCTGTGCCGCGCGCGCTTCTCCTTCGAGAACATTCGACAGCTGACAGCGCATGCGCCGTCGCGCTGTATATATACTCTAGGTCGGCGCTCGCTTGCTCAGTTGCCGCTCGTCCGTTGGTTTGTACGGCGCGTCGACGTCCGAAGTCGCCGTGAAATGAATGCCAACGAATCCACAAACACAATGATCGACGTCCCTTCGACCAGCGCCGCCCTTTCGCATACGTGTGTACGTGTTCACTCATTTAACACCCCCTCCTACAACCACGTTAACCAATTTAGCCATCGACCCAAGTAAGTCGCAATTTAACACCCCATTTCACAACCACGTTAACCAATTTAGCCATCGACCCAAGTAAGTCGCACTTTAACACCCCGTTAACCAATTATATGCTCCGCATCCTCCTCAGTGTTCCCCCGAGGGAAGCTGCGGGCAATTTTTTTTTATTCGTAAAACTTATTTTTGATAAGCTATTGTAAGGGCGCTTTTCAAACTGATAGCGTTTGTCTTTTTATACCACTGTCAGACATTTTTTTTACAATGACGCATTTGTATGGTGGCTGTTATATAGTGTATTGTGGCTGTACTTCGTATTATATTACTCCCACGCAATACTTGCTATGTCACGCGCAAATAGATTTTTTTTTCGTTTGCACGTATAGTTATCTGCTAATCTCTTTTCTACTTGTTATTTTATTCTATTTTATTTTATTCTGCTGCCCTGTAATTGTACTACTCTGTGGAAATCTTCCTTTACAATGTATTGAATTGTACTGTATACCCCCCTCACTCTATGCCTCTTACGGGGTCTGTAAGGTATATTCAACTAAATAAATAACTAAACAAACAAATATATATATATATATATATATATATATATATATATATATATATATATATATATATATATATATATATATATATATATATATATATAAACGTTCAAATCCGCAAGCCTGTTCATTATTCGCACTCCAGCCATAGCCGTGCTGCTCAGACCAAAGCGACGATGATGGGTGTTTACATATGAGAAGATTAAGCGCATATCTGAGGGTTTATATCCCAGAAATATGATACGAATATGTGAGGCGCCGCAGTGAAGGCCTTCGGAGATATTGACCTTCTTGTGTTCTTTCACAAACACTGACGTCGCACAGTACTCGAACCTCTACCATTTCACCTCAATCGAAGTGCTAGTGCAACAATCATAAAACTTGTTTCAGAGGAGATCCTTGAGTGCGTTTCCTTTCTACAATCCTGGCACCTGCAGGTCATAAAGGACATGCGTCTAGACATAACCTGATTTTCAGGAAAGCAACAGAGAGCAAAACACTTGATTTATCCAGTTTTTTAAATTATTGGCTGTCACCATCAATGGCACAACAAGCCAGAGAAAGAGAAAGACAAAGACCAGAGAAAGACTTCACTTCGCCACCCTGTAAGTGAGGAAGATAGTGTAAAGTTATGAAAAAGTTTGAGAGGGTGACAGTAGGCAACAAGAGGCGTTCTTGAAGAACTGTGCAATTTCTACACAGCAGCACCGCCTGCAAACAGTCACAGCTTGTCTCTGAGTACTGTTGCTCGAAGAAACCATAACATGCCCTGAGAGCTAGTTGTGTTGAATTCTGGTAGGCGAGGACCCCCGGATGAGGTGGCGGAGGTCCAACTGCGGCTGAGAGGGCCGCGCTTTCGAAGATGAAGCGGATGCACTTGCAGAGAAGCTGCGTGACCGTTTCGCTGCACCCGCGTACTTCCAATGAACGGATGTCAGTCATTCCTATAAAAAATGAATCTTCATTCCAGTAGACCACTCCAAGCAAAATGCGGGCCAGCAAGGGTAGTGTTCAAATATCCAGTAATGTTAGGCTGGTAGGAATAGGTGCAGACAAGCTCAGCGCCAACTACAGTATGCTTTCAGAATATAAGGAGCTTGCGATTTGATACATAAGAACATAGGTATTGCGAGACGTAAGAGATAATTGCGTCTTTGTAGTCCACCTGGGTGGAACAGTTACTATGGCGCGGGGCCGCTGACCCGACCGTTGCAGGTTGGATGTTGCCCATGGTGATCGCATTTCAATGGAAGCAAAACAGCCTGTGTGGTGTGCGTTGTCAGTCCACGTTGAAGAACACCAGATGGTCAAAACTTACGCAGCCCACCACTCTCATAATCACATAGTTGTTTTAAAAGTGAAATCCCTCAATAATAATAATAATAATAATAATAATAATAATAATAATAATAATAATAATAATAATAATAATAATAATAATAATAATAATAATAATAATAATAATAATAATAATAATAATAATAATAATTTATTTAACATGCCCAGAAACAACCGCAAGGCCTTTGATTTCTAGCAAACCGATGGTTATATAGGCTGAGGAATTTTTTTCTGGACTCGTTAAATGTGTTACCGCTGGATTGAGCAATGCCATTCCATATCACGGACGCATACTCAAGTTGTGGAAGACATATTGCGGTGTGCAATTTGTGGAGGGATATAGGAGAACTGAATTCTCGAGATATTCTGCAAACACATCCGAGATACGAAGGCCCTGCATAGCAGCACGCTTAATTTGAGCAGAAAAGTTTAACGTGCTATCAACAACAACACCAAGATCACTGATCTCATAAACCTTACTTAACGACAAAGAATTGACAGAGTATGTAAATGACACGCTAGATGTTTTGTAAGTGAAAGACATGAATTTTGTCTTTGAGGTATTCAGAGAAAGGTTATTGCAGTTGCATCATTCGGAAAAAGAACACAAATCTGACTGCAGCAAGTGACAGTCGTTAACTGTACGAATTGCCCTAAATATCTTGATATTATTGGCATACAAGAGGAAAGAAGAATTGCGAATGACAAAGAAACATCATTAACGTAAATTGAAGACAGGAGTGGGCCTAATACTGACCCCGCAGGGACCCCACTAGTCATCTTATACAAAGAAGAGGTTTGGCCATTTACGGCAACATAACGAGATCTATTGAGCAGGTAGCTGTTCAGGAGATTCAGAACCGACAAGTCATCAAACTGCGCAAGTTTAACCATAATCAGTGAGTGGCTGACTACGTCAAAAGCCTCGCTCACTCAGGTCACATAGATTACGTCAACTTGTCCTCTCATAGAAATAGGTGTGGAGATCTGCATCATGAAACTAGCACGATTTGTGGTAGTTGAGCGACCAGCAAGAAGACTATGTTGATTTGGAATCAATGAGTTTTTCACACCAAAATACACTATGTTGTGAAGAGCCAGCTCAAAAATCGTTGATGTGGCACATAGCAGAAAAATCGGGCGATAATTTGAAACATCTGTTTTAGAGCCCGACTTAAATACTGGGAAAACAGGAGCAGTTTTCTACATGCTAGGAAATGTGAAAGTGTCCAGGCAATTTTTAAATATCGTAGTCAGTACAGGGACAAATATACTAAGCTTTTAGTATGGCGGATGGGATGCCATCTGGGACACATGATGAGGGTGGCTTTAAGCGCTTAATGCATTCGCCGCCGATAAGATTTTCAACCAGCGACAAAACACTGGATGAGCTAACTGCCTTGGGCTATTGCCCGATATCAGTGCTAGAGTCAGGTCTTATAAATGGATGAGAAATGCGTGGCAAAACAGTCAGCGACGACATGCACTTCTACCCCATTCGAGTCCAGCAGTCTGAAGGACTCTCCACTTTTGCTAGACCGTTTACGCACATACTTCCAAAACTCAGCTGGCCTGTCAGAGGCGCTTTTTTCTTAAAGTCAACATAAGAACTATGATCGCGCTTATATAGGCGTTTAGAGAGAGTTAGAAAAAAGCTGAACTCTTCCTTCGACTCGCTGGATCGAGAACATTTAGATTTCCTGTGTGCGCGATCTTTATGCTTTAGTGCACTGATAAGTTTAGATGAGAACCAGTGGGGATATTTACGTTGTTTAGGTGTATATTGGAGAATAACATTACGCATGCTGCTCAGTACAAGCTCCGTAAACCGATCAACCTGATCATCAACATTTGGTTTGTCAGTAACCTGTGACCACTCAACAGTGGACAAGTAATAATACAGGCCCGTGTAATCACCTCGCTTGAAAGCAAATCTTGGAGATTTGTTTACGTAACTGCTGTAGCTCGTTGTTTCGGCTGATGCAGATAATCTTACGTTAAGTGGTGTGTGGAATTTGTCAGGGACGTACAGGGGAGATGTCGGAGCGAGAAACTTCAAGGGGTTGATCGTTGGACACACACAGGTCTAAGACGTTGCCACTGGAATTAACGACTGAGTTATGTTGCAGTAGAGAATTAAACGCCAGAAAGTCCAGGAGCAGGCTGCACTTTTTCTTTATAATATGATTGTAATGAGAAAAGGTGAGTGTGCTCCAGTCAATTCCAGGTGCATTGAAATCCCCAAGAACCATAATTTTGTGCCCACTATGAGAAGAAATCACAGGTTCTATAGAAGACATGATATCATGAAACGAGGCAGGGGAAATGCTGGGCGGTAAATAGAAGCATCCAATCAACAATTTTTCACGCGCTCAAGGTTGATTTTAAGCCAGATCGATTATTTGGTAGATTCTAGGTCTTTCCGTCAAACGGATTTCATTGAATTGTCAATGGCAATCAGCACGCCACCGCCTTTCTGTTTGGTTTCACTCAAATCTCGGTCACTGCGGAAGGTGGTGTAGGTCGGGGGAAAAAGGTCAGATGAGGGAATTTCAGTGCCTAGCCATGTTTCAGAAATAGCGATAATAGGAAAAGAAGACGAAAGAATATCAGAGAAAAACTCGAGTGTCTTGGTACGCAGACCCCGAGCAATTTGGTAAAAGACGTCTACGTTACACGGCACTTTCGATTCCAGTCACAAACTCTGAGGGATGAAGCATGTCATCGCGCAGCTCCCCACGAAATGGCTTGAAGAGGCATCCGAAGGGCCACAACGAAGGGTTATTCAGGCATTGAAGTGTTTGCTCGTCAACTTCGATGTAGAATGAAGAATATGACTGGAATTTTGTTTGAAGTCGCCAGCAGGAGATGGTAGACAAATCCAGTGAAGCAATATGTTTTTTTTATGTCAGCAGCAGTGGTGTCCGGGCTCAGCTTTGTAAAAATGGCCTTTGGCCGTCGTGGCCGTTGAGCTACAGATATAGTTGATGTTTTCACAGCTCCAAACAAGGCGGGTTTCTTCTTTCTTTCACCCTCAGTAACCGCTACAGAAGAGGCTGTCGCTGGTATCACACTGACACGCTCGGAAATGTCTGCGTCAGCTTGCGGCGAATTCAAGGATGAAAGAATTTGGAGAGAGGTTGTGCAGAGTACGCAGGTTGCTTGGAGGCCACAGATCAGTCAACACACACATGCTCTGGGGGGATCACAGCTGCCATCTCTGCCACGGCGGCTGTGCGGCGCGTCAGCTCCTCACGCAGGAAGTGGACCTCTGCACGAAGGGAGGCGACCACGCGGGCTTGTTGTTCAACATCGCGGGAACGATCCTTACAGAGCCGCTCGTTTTCTTCGCGTAGTTGGGACACCTCGCCGTTGAGGAACGAGATTCCCTCCAACGCGTCGAGGAGGAGACGGCGCAGCCCGGCGAGATTCCCACCCGGAGAGGCATACGTAATAATAGTAATAATAATAATAATAATAATAATAATAATAATAATAATAATAATAATAATAATAATAATAATAATAATAATACAATTATATTTTATGATTGTCCACGCTTCTTTGTATGTGCGGCGATATTACCTGATTGATTAATACTTCACGTCTGAGACAACTTTCAAGCGCACTATGAGTAAATGAGATCTTTTCATGCAAGGTGTTGGTGCACAGGGCATTCGGGAGGGTGTAAGCAAACAAATCAAGTCAAATCAAATAAATATGTACACAGGGGGGTGGAATGTACAGAAGAAGGTACACTAACGAAAGCCAAAAGAGGACCTTTGCGAAGAAATTACGTGTTCAAGAGTACAAAAAAATGGCAACAAAGCAGTGGTGAACAATCATTCATAGCTAAGAAAACAATGTAAGATACAAATAAAACTGAACTGGCAGTAAAAACGACAGTCAAACAGCGTGACGCAATTATTCATAGATATAAATTAACGCGAACGTACAGGAATATTAAATCAGAGAATAACACATAATGATAGTAGAACAGTAATAAATAGCGTAACAGTGCAACAGTGCAGCAGTGGAACAGTAATAAATTTGCTTGTCAGCAACTGCAGACATAAAAGTACAGGCTAGATCAGATGAACATTTTTAAACGCTCCTGATTATATCTGTTTGGTGCTGTGTTGTATTGTGCTTCCTAATCGTATAGCCGCTAATGTGGCTGTTGCTTTTTCGCTGTTAGTAGATACACAAATACGGCACTAAATGATGGAATCAAACCTGTAGTGGGATGAGGCTTAAACAAACGTATTTGCTCCAAAACATCAGATGTTAAGGCACTGTTAAGGCATTTTAATACAAACATCACATGTTTATACTTGAATAACTTTTGTTCTGCTAGTATTACATGTTGCTGAAAATGTCAGAATGCGTAAGTGATGGGTCAACTAAATTTAAGGATGCTAATGGCTTTGTTTTGATGTGCTGGAGCTGAAGAATATATTATGTGGTTCACCCAAGATCTAATGCAGTACGTGATGTGACTGTGATTGAAGGCATTGTTTAGATTAAATATTTTCTTCAACATTCATACAAAGAAAATGCATCCACTATTATCAAGGCATCTTGGTAACCCACAAAAAGTGGGTGTATTGCATGTCATGTGTGTTTTATGCTATCGCATGGTTTGCACAGTGCGACCCATAGATGGTCGCACAGGGGGCCGATTGCGAAGTGAAACTAACAACTCAATCGTGTCGTATATACTTAGTACTATATTGCAAAGGGTTAATTATGTGCTTTTTATCTACAGTGAAAGAAGCCTACCCAGGTGAGCAACGTTGCACTTTATTCTAGTATCAGAACGTTCCTTTGCTCCGCTGCGGTGGTCTAGTGGCTAAGGTACTCGGCTGCTGACCCGCAGGTCACGGGATCCAATCCCGGCTGCGGTGACTGCATTTCTGATGGAGGCGGAAATGTTGTAGGCCCGTGTGCTCAGATTTGGGCGCACGTTAAAGAACCCCAGGTGGTCTAAATTTCCGGAGCCCTCCACTACGGCGTCTCTCGTAATCATAAGGTCGTTTTGGGACGTTAAATCCCGTATATCAATCAATCAATTATTCAATCAAATGTGGGCCCGTGTTCTCCAATTCGGGTGCACGTTAAAGAACCCCAAGTGGTCGAAATTTCTGGAGCCCTCCACTATGGCGTCTCTCATAATCAACCCCACATATCAAGCAATCAATCAGAATATTCAATTGAATTCAATTCAATATTTATTTCATTTTTATTTATGTACGCACACAACAAACGAAGGAGGCCCAGCGAAAAGTTGAAACTCTGTCCACTTACAAGGCGTACAGCATGCACAACAGTAGATGGGGCACAGTTTTAAACGTAGAGTACGCGTATTTCTGCTAACAAGTACCGCTAGATTGTACACTTTGCCTTTCTTGTTGTAGTAAAAATGAGCATACTATGTACGCGTATAGAAAAACACCAAATGATATGCTGTACCTCTGAAGTAATATAGATACAGTGAACATGTTAATAACATTTTGCAAATGAAGGATATAGAAATAAACATTATAGAAACTCATATAAATTAAGAATGGAAAAACGTACAAGCTTCCAGTGGTGTTAACTATGCGAGAGATACAAAAAATGTCTCAAAGATTTCCTACTTCCATGTCTTATAAAGCAGTTAAGAAAGTTCTGAGGTCTGTATTAGAGCACCTTCTTACTTATAATTAAACGTCCATACGAAATATACACAAAATACGTCTTAAGTGCGCACAAGCACTTAAATCTCTTCCACCGGGAGGTGGCGCCCACCTAGATTACTACGCACCTTGTATGAGCAGCTTGGCGTGATGCCACAAATTAGGCACGCTTCTGCGTGGACATCAACGAGAATCTGCGCAAGCACCTGGCATAGAAGGCCAGAATTACAGAGGAAGTGGCAAAGGTCCATGTACTGAGCACCTTAAAGAACACCAGATGGTCGAATCTTCCGGAGCCCTCAACTACGGCGTCTCTTCTAGTCATATCGTAGTTTCGAGATGCTAAACGGCTAATAATATTGCTAGCAACTAAGTGAATAACAGGAGAGAGAAAGAGACGCACACGTTGTCCTCACTCGATCACACCTTTCTTCCAACATTTTGCGTGCTGCGCTGTGAACGTTGTGTAAATGAACTTGTGGGATGCCGTGCGAATAGAAGGAAACATCCCAACATAAAACGCCACGACTGTTTGTTAACGTGACAGGAGCAGCGGGGCGAGCATGCTGACGCAGTGGTCGAATGGTTAGATGAAAAATAATACTAGCGAGCTTGGCAGCTCGGCTTTTATAGCAACCAGTGGTGACATAAGCCTGTGTAGAGGCAGTGTGCTGTCCCATATCGGAAACGTGTTGCAGCAAGTGGCCGTGTGACGCCGAACTAAGCAGTGCCGAGACGGAGGCTCAGGTTTGTACGCAGTAATCGCCACTTAACACGCTCCCACCCGCGGAGTGCAGAGCCCTGAGCAGGGTCTGTAGAAATCTGGGAGGCGTGCCAGACGTCCAGAGCGTGTCGTCAAATGAGCCGGATGCAACGTAGGCGGCCGTGGAAGGAGTGGCGCCGCGCGGTTCGTTCGCAGCGATGTGTGCGGGCTTGAGTCAGTTAATCGAGACGTGCACGTTGTTCTCGCTCAGGTGCAGAGTGAAGTTCTTGTCACGAAGGACGACTAGGTAGGTCCGCTATAGGGTGGCTGGAAAGGCCGGTTGACGGTGTCGTCGTGGAGGAAGGCATGCGTGCACAGTGCCTTGAATACAAAAGGTGTGGGCTTGCTGTGGTCTGCCGCAGGTGACGGTCGTAAGGCGGCGATGGTGCGTTGGAGCCAGGCGAAGAAGTCAGTGGGGTCTGACGTAACAGGGCTGGGTGGCAGAGCTGTGAGAAATTCACCTTGAAAATGGAGAGGTTCTCTATGGACGACCTCTGCTGGTGTAGGAGAAGCTGATGTCCAGCTTGAAGGTGGCGTGAAGACTGAGGATGGCAGCTAGGATAGCCTCGGGCCAGGTTGAGTTCGGGTGGCACATAATGGCTACTTTCAACTGTCAGTGGAAATGCTAGATCATTCCGTTGGCGCCGGGGTGGTAACTGGTGGCTCTCAAGTGTTCCAAACCAATAGTAAATCCGAGGAGCCTGAATAGGTGTGACTCAAACTGTCATCCTTGGTCGGTGGTTACACAGCAGGGAGTAATGAAACAAGTCCAGTTGGTGGAGAAGGCTGAGACGACATCTTTCACTGTGATTCCCTCGAGGAGCCATTCCTTCAGCCATCCAGTGCGTTGAGGCAGTAGCGATAGGGTTCAGCCGTTGGAAAGGCTCCTATAAAGTCGAGGTGAACGGGCTCGAACTGACCAGGGGGAATGTTACGAGTGGGGACGTGACGTGCCTGGTGATTTTAGCGCGTTGGCAGTGGTTGCCGGAGCGGGCCCACGTGTGATAATGCAGCTGCGTAGCTGAAATTATTAAGCTGGTTGAGAAGGCCATGGTGACAGGACTGGGGAACATAAGGCTAGCTTCGTTCTGTTGACGTGTCGCAACAGATTGTGACTGCCGACCCGTGAATAGGGACTTCTGTAGCTGTAGTTGTTGGAAGTTGTTTCAGTACGGCGTCCGTCGTCTGAGCCTCGGCGAGGACATCCGTTGTTATCTACACTGATCTGATGGTGACTACGCGTGAAAGCACGTTGGCGATCCGTTGTCTTTTCTGCTGACATGTTTGATGTTGGTGGTGAACTGTGCAATGAACGAGAGGTGGTTCTGCTGAACGGATGAGAGTTTGTCACGAGGTTGAGAGAAAACGTAGGTAAGAAGCTTGTGGACGCGATAGACGGGGCAGTTCTGTGCTTCGAGATAATGGCGAAAGTGTTGCACTGGTTGTTATACCGACAGAATTTCTCCGTGGTAGGCTGGGTGGTGGTCGTGGTTTTGTCAGTGGAACTCGTAGCTGAATAGTTTGTTTTTGGAGTTACAAGTTTTTCAAAAAAGCTAAGGAGGGCCAGGTATTGTCCACGCGTTGCATGTATGTGGTGCCAATGGCGAAGCTAGATGAGTGAGCGAAGAGTCTTAAAAGAGCGTCTTGCAGAAGATGGGTGAGGAGCGTGGTAGTCCATAGGGCGGCTTAACATTCTTGGAATGTTTTCGCTAACGCTGGTGTCCACGTGACACGTTGGTTTCCTCGTAGCCGATTCAAAGCATCATAAAGATGAGCCTGGTGTTTGGCCGCGTGTCGAAAATAAAGAAAAGAACGCATGTAGAAGTTCTACATGCCGAGGAAACAGCGAAGGTCTTTAGCGGTAATGAGTCGAGGGTAAGATTACTGGTCGGAGATGTGTGATGCAGAGTAGGTAGGACTGAGTTCCCCCAGATGTAACTACGTGGCTAAGGAAACAGACGACGGAAGCACCTAGCGTGTTTTTTTAATATTAACAAGTATACAGACTGTGGTCATCGAGGCATTGGAGCAACAGACGAAGGTGCCCGTGGTGTTCTTCATCGTCGCGTGAAAAGACGACTATGTCGTCAAGATATACAAAGGAAAAGTTAAGGCTGCGGGCAACGTTGTAGGTGAAGCGCTGAAAGGCTTGCCTTGCGTTCCTTAGGCCGAAGCTCATGAGGGGAAACTCTAACAAGCCAAACAAGGTGATTAGTGAAGTTTCCGGGCCGTCATCCTGATTCACGGGTATCTGTGTGTAAGTTGAGCACGGAGAACACATGGCAGTCATGAATGCATGAGATGAGTGAAGTCCTGCAGTGCACGTGTTAGGCGAGGTACCTGTCCGGGATGGTGCGCGCGTTGAGGGCGTGGAAGTCCTCACAGGGTCGCCAGCCTTCGGTCTTCTTCGGAACAAGGTGGAGTAGCGACTGTCACAGCAGCGGGTGATTCGTTCGTGGAACATGGCCTCGAACTTTGCTTTGGCTATGCGCATGTGGTCTGGCGCAAGGGGCCGGGTACGGCAGAAAACAGGGGGACCAGAAGTAGTCCGGATGTAGCGCACGGTGGTGTGCTGCACTGTGTGGCAATCTGCTGGGCTGCGTTCATCCGGGAAATTCGGCGAGAATAGCATGGTACAGTGAGTGATTGTCAACACTGAGTACCTTGATATGTGGCTGTTGGGTAGTCGTTCATTGGCCTGGTGCGGAAGGTACTGTTGTCACGTCGGTGATCTGGTCATTGCGACAGTCCGGAAGGACGTTGTAGTGATCTAGAAAGTCTTAGTCGATGGTTGGCTCGGCAATGTGGGCGAGGACAAAGATCCAGTGAAGGTTGTGGCGTAGTTTTTTGAGTTGGATGTACAGGTGCAGTGAGCCGTACGTTTTGGCTACGGACCAGTTCACTGCGCTGAGCTCGATATATGTCGGTGGGCGAAGACCTTGAAGGTGGGATTGCGGGTAGCAGCAAATGTCGGGACCGCTGTCGACTAGGTAACGCTGCTTCACGATTCGCTCGGTGACGAAGATGCGACGATTTCTGGGTTGGAAGCTTGTGGGCGTCTCTATGAGCTGCCGTTGTCGTTTTCCACATGTCCAATGGAACAGAGTTTCCGACGATGCCGGGCTTTGTCAGCGAAGAGCCGGTGGTAGTAAGGATGATCATTGATACCAGGTTGCAGCGAGTAGGTGGTGTTACGGTCGTGACTATGCAAATGGCAGCTCTGCAGCACCGGAAGACGCTCACACAGATATTGAATGAAGGTGAGCTGTAGAATGTCGTCGATACGGCGCGCAAGCTTTGTGGTGTCCAGTGGTGTTGCGACAGCCTCGATGGCGGGGGACAACTGGAGCAAAAAGGCCTCCATGACGCGGTCAGCGTTATCCGCAATTTCGTCGAGAGTTAGCCTGACGAGTGCCTGCAGACTTGCGTGGGCGTGCGGCGGGAGTCGTTCGAGCCAAGACAGCTAAGAATCCTGTTGCCCGCGAGCGCATGAATGTGGCGCAGCAGCTGAGGTTTGCGCTCAGCAGGCTCTGCGGAGTGCAGTTGTATCTTCTGTTGTTCCGAGAGTGACAAGCGGCGGATAAGTGCTGCCTTCACGCAATCGTACAGGTTGGCCATTGGTGGGTTGGCAAAGATATCCTGGACCTCGTTGGCGTAACGTGCGTGCAGGTAGGTGACAACGTATTCGTAGCAGGTCTGATCTTGCTTGACAGGCACCAAGGAAAACTGGGCCGAAACCTAGGCAAAAGAGACCTCGGGTGAGTCCGCCTAAAACAGTGGAAACTCTATAGTAACATGCAAAAAGGCAGCATGCGGGATGGCTATTGCAGGAGAAATTACGTCCTCAGCTGAGGCGGTAGACACGGCCTCGTTTGCGGAGGCATTGCGAGATTTCTACTGCTGCTGGTTCCTAGTTTCTAAGGAAGTTTTTGCATTGATGGCGAAGAGTTGTGAGACCTTCTGTATCGGCCACGGTGGTGCGGTTAGTTCATTTTTCGGGTCACCAGATGTGGGATGCCATGTCGATTGAAGGACGCACGTCGTAACATAAAACGACTAATGATTAACGCGGTAGTAGCAGCGGGGGGGAGCATGCTGACGCTGCGCTCGAATGGTTAGAAAAACAATACAAGCTAGCTTGGCAGCTTGGATTTTATAGCCACCAGTGGTGACGTAAACCCCCTGTGAAGCTGCAATGGCGCTGTCCCTTATTGGAAGCGTGCTGCAGCAGTTGACCGTGTCACGCCGTACTAAGCAATGACGAGACAGAGGCTGCGCAGGTTTGTGCGCAGGGGTTGCAACACACTTTAGCCAGCTGGCCCAAATTGCCCTTCTTTATTGCAGAGAGGTATCGACGTAGCTTGCTGCATACGCCTTGCCTAATCTAAAGAACCGGCCTAATTTAAAGAAAACTGGCCCGGCTAATTAAAAAAAACTGGTACCGGCCTAATTAATAAAAACTCCGGCTGCCAGCGGGTGTAATGAAAAGCGAGTGCGTACAAACAGTCCTTCGAAGGACCGTCGGTTACGTGTGTGCACTGTGTCAGCTGCTTCTGATGTGAAAATCTCATATTTTTAGCGGTCGCTTGGTATTTCACCCACGCGTTTTGTTGGAGAATTTAATTGTGTCACGCAACACGGTCGTTGTCGCCTGTCTGCTAAGTGGCGGGAAAAAGTGTGACTGTCGCCATGGAGGAAAAAGAGAGTTGAAATTGATGGTGTGCGGAATCCCGCCTAGTTGGGAGTGGCCACTGGAGAAGCGGAATTATTACCGACCAGAGTGAAGGCTCCTGGAGAGCAAACAAGACGGCCCGGCTGACGTTTAGATAGCCGAGAATTAGTCTTCATTGCGAACAAAGCTACCGTGCGGGAGCCCTCACGTCCAGTTTGTTTCAGATTGTTTTTGTTACGGTAGGCGTTTATTTCAATTACATCGAAGTAGCATTGCGCAAAGTTAGCAGAAAGCATTGCGCGATGCGACAAATAGGAAGAAAGAGGAGTGTTTTCCTGACAGGTATTTGTATTGTTTCTCCTTACTGCTTTGCAACTGTTAATGAGAAGTGAGCGCAATGCTTTGTGTAACTAACATTTGACCTGTTTGGGAAGGAGTCTTTATACAGTCACTCGACAATACAGTGCTATCTGTGTGACTTTTATGCAGTTCACTAAAGTACAGCTGTCATGCTGCTTCCAACGCAAGTTTATCAGGCTATTTTGCGTGTGTTTTCCAGCCCGTTTAAAATTGTGCAACGAACTTAGACAATAACAAGAATAGACACTGTCACGAACAGGCTAGTGGAGCTGTATAGATACGATAGCAGCCATACGTAAAATGTCATTGGAGACTTACGTGTCATAAAATATGCAGCTGGAAAAGCATAGGATACAAGTATACCAGTGTCGGAATCGGAGGTATACCGTCGATTCATCCAACGTTCTTGTGAATAAGTTGAAGCGATACATTGCCCGTTGTGTTGTCTTATTGTGCCTTTGTTACTTTTGCGCATTCGCTTTCTCAACTCACGCCACATTGTTTTTTGTGTTTTACACAGTGCCAGTGGAAGTCCGTGAGTTGATATCTCCATTCATTGACTTACTATGCCTATTTCGGGATAGTGCGGTTCAACACTCGTCTTAACAGGATCTTGCAAAAATAAAGGAATGCTAAATACAGCTGGGACAGAAGCGGTGAACAGAAAGCATCTATTTCGCTTGAGCTTTACGAATGCTCCTGAATATCTTCAAAACAAATGCTGACTGAGTAAAACCTTTCGCCCAGTTACATCCCCAATCGCCCATTTTGGGGGATGTAACTGCTTCCATACGTGAAGGGTATGCTGTAGGCAACGCCAAGGACACGTTGCACGGAAATATTCGTTTGCTTAATGAAAACACAAATTGGAACTTGAACTTGAATTGGAACTTGAACTTAGCAACGTTTAATGTTAGAACGTTATCTAGTGAGGGAAGTCTAGCTGTAGTATTCGAGGAGCTAGAAGGCATTAAATGGGATATAATAGGGCTGAGTGAGGTTAGGAGGACAGATGAGGCCTATACTGTGCTACAGAATGGGCACGTCATTTGCTATCGGGGCTTGGCAGACAGAAGAGAACTGGGAGTAGGGTTACTAATTCACAGAAACATAGCTGGCAACATAGAGGATTACTATAGCATTAATGAAAGGGTGGTAGGCATTGTAATAAAACTGAATAAAAGATACAAAATGAAGGTAGTACAGGCTTACGCGCCTACATCCAGCCATGATGACGCTTCAGTTGAAAGCTTCTATGAAGACGTGGAATCGGCAATGAGTAAGGTGAAAACACAGTATACTATAGTAATGGGCGACTTTAATGAAAAGGTAGGGAAGAAGCAGGCTGGAGACCAGGCAGTAGGAGATTATGGCATCGGCACTAGAAATGCCAGAGGAGAGCTACTAGTAGAATTCGCAGAACGCAATAATCTGCGTATTTCGAATACCTTCTACCGAAAACGAGAAAACCGCAAGTGGACATGGAGGAGCCCTAATGGCGTAAATAAGAACGAAATAGACTTTATAATGACTGCACACCCAGGAGTCGTGCAGGATGTGGAAGTGGTTGGCAAGGTAAGATGCAGTGACCATAGAATGGTACGGGCTCGAATCCGCCTAGACTTGAAGAAGGAACGACAGAAACTGATACGCAAGAAGCCAATCAATGAGCTAGCACTGAGAGGGAAAGTACAGGAATTCAGAGTGTCACTGCAGAACAGGTACTCTGCTCTTAGCGAGGAAACCAACCTTAGCGTAGATACAATGAATGATAATCTGACGAGTATCATCACGGAGTGTGCAGTGGAAGTTGGAGGCAGGGTAGCTAGACAGGACACCGGCAAGCTTTCCCAGGAAATAAAGAACCTAATTAAGAAGCGTCAAATCTTGAAAGTGTCAAGTACAACAGACAAAATAGAACTGGCAGAGCTTTCGAAGTTGATTAATAGACGTAAAATATGCGATGTAAGAAGGTATAACATGGAGAGAATTGAGCACGCTCTGAAAAACGGAGGAAGCGTCAAAGCAGTGAAGAGGAAACTTGGGATAGGCAAAAGGCGGATGTACGCACTAAGGGACAAAGAAGGCAAAATAACTACCAATATGGATAGGATAGTTAAAATAGCGGAGGAGTTTTACAGAGATCTGTACAGTAGCCGAGACAACCACGACCTTAATACTATAAGAACTAGCAGTAACCCAGACGACACCCCACCGGTAATGATAGAAGAAGTCAGAAAAGCTTTGGAGAGCATGCACAGAGGCAAAGCTGCTGGTGAGGACCGGGTAACATCAGATCTGCTGAAAGATGGAGGACAGATTGTGTTAGAAAAACTAGCCACTCTATTTACGAGGTGTCTCCTGACGGGAAAAGTACCAGAGTCGTGGAAGAACGCTAACATCATCTTAATACATAAAAAAGGAGATGGCAAGGACTTGAAGAATTACAGGCCGATCAGCTTGCTCTCTGTAGTATACAAGCTATTTACAAAGGTAATTGCTAGCAGAGTAAAGAAAACATAAGAATTCAATCAGCCAAAGGAACAAGCAGGATTTAGAACAGGCTACTCAACAATTGACCACATTCATACTATCAATCATGTAATAGACAAATGCTCAGAGTATAACCAACCACTATACATAGCCTTCATAGATTACGAGAAAGCGTTTGATTCAGTAGAAATATCAGCCGTCATGCAGGCACTGCAGAATCAGGGCATAGATGAAATATATATAAACATTCTGGAAGAAATCTACAGGGGATCAACTGCTACCATAGTGCTTCATAAAGAAAGCAACGGAATACCAATAAAGAAGGGTGTAAGGCAGGGGGACACAATCTCCCCAATGCTATTCACTGCGTGCTTACAGGACGTTTTCAGAAGCCTAGAATGGGAACAGTTAGGGATAAGAGTTAATGGAGAGTACCTCAGTAACCTGCGCTTCGCCGATGACATTGCATTGCTGAGTGACTCAGGGCACGAATTGCAACTCATGATTACGGAGTTAGACAAGGAAAGCAGAAAGGTGGGTCTTAAAATTAATCTGCAGAAAACGAAAGTAATGTACAACAACCTCGGAAAGGAGCAGCGCTTTGCGATAGGTAATAGTGCACTTGAAGTTGTAAAACACATGTATACTTAGGGCAGGTAATAACCGCAGAGCCTAACCACGAGATTGAATTAACTAGAAGAATAAGAATGGGGTGGAGCACATTCGGCAGGCACTCTCAAATTATGACAAGTAGATTGCCACTGTCCCTCAAGAGGAAGGTATATAACAGCTGTATCTTGCCGGTACTTAGCTACGGAGCAGAAACCTGGAGACTCACAAAGAGGGTTCAACTTAAATTGAGGACGACGCAGCGAGCAATGGAAAGAAAAATGGTAGGTGTAACCTTAAGAGACAAGAAGAGAGCAGAGTGGATTAGGGGACAAACGGGAGTTAAGGATATCATAGCTGCAATAAAGAAGAGGAAATGGACATGGGCCGGGCATGTAGCACGTAGACAGGATAACCGCTGGTCATTAAGGGTCACCAACTGGATTCCCAGAGAAGGGAAGCGGGGTAGGGGGAGACAGAAGGTTAGGTGGGCAGACGAGATTAAGAAGTTTGCGGGTATAAATTGGCAACAGCAAGCACAGTACCGGGTTAACTGGCGGAACATGGGAGAGGCCTTTGTCCTGCAGTGGACGTAGACAGACTGATGATGATGATGAAATCTCTCAACAATGGCCCGCTTTCCGCGCGTTTTCGCAGCGCTGCACAGACATAAACAATTTTATTCTTAGCTGCGAAAACAACTTCGATGCCATGACGCGATCTCTGTTTTTTTTAAATTAAATAGCTGTTGGAGTATTGCAAAAAGGCAATACTTTTTCACTTTTTGAGTTTTTTTCGTTAGTGCTACGTCTTTATCTGGTTAGGGCTACGTCTTTATCCAGATAACACGCTTCTTATAGCCTCAATATTTGTGACCACACACTTTCTGGCATCTGATAGTCCCATGACTTGGTTACTGTAGACATTAGGGTGGCAAAGGTGACACCTTTTTCTATGACTTTTGAATGAACAGAAACAAAGATAATCAGAGGCTTTGCAAAATGATGCGTTGCTAGGCTAGCTGATTCATAATCTGAAGACTTGAAAGCGAAAAATTGACGAGGACATGAAAGAACACAGATACTCATTACAGAGCACAAAAAAAAGCAGAGGCTTTGAACTACGAGGGCGGTATTTCAAGCTTGAGTGTTTTCAAGAATGAGTCTAAAAACTGCAAGAACCTTGCGATGGCATTTCACATTTGAATTTCAAGCCCAGACTTTCCCCCTAAAAATAATCACACAATTACTATTCACAATGTTCGTAAAGTAATCGACAGTCCGGCGGAATACCTTCTGGTCAGCTTGTTGAAACAAAAAGATGTCCGAGAACAATGTAAGCACAAAACAAGGATGCCATTTCGGGATCTCTACAGATCCCTTGTCATTCTTGTTTGTTTTGAAATTAGTCGGTGACCTCTTATTTTCATACTGTTGATCAAGTTACTGTTACGTAAGAATATGAAGTAGTTGTCGACATACCTATGAACTGTTCGCGCGAGCCAGCTCAGGTTTTCTTTGATTGCCCTATCGATCTTGCCGAAGGAAATATAGAACCGGCACCACCTTTACCGCGATGCACACCCCCGACTTCCGTGCGTAGGCATCCCTTTCCCACCCGATGAAAGTCGACTTAAGGTAGAAGGCAAGAAGTTCAAGAAAACTTTCCATCGAAATCCAGCATTGGTTTCTAAAACATTGTTCATAATCTATCATAAAACCGTCACACTTACGAGTAACAGGTCTTGCACTTCCATTCTGAAGGCGGTCCTGTTTAAACTAGGCCGTCCATTCAAGTCTTAAAAATTGATTAGACAAACGTATCCGTTATGTGAAGACATTCGAGCTTTATTTGAAGGTAACTGGATTTGACTTGAAGCCATGTGCCTCGCTCAGATACTATGAATTGGATCTCCATGTTCAACTTGTGCGTACTAACTATGCAGAAATCTATCCTTTACTCAGTCCCCGTCTTATGTGCGCTGTTTGGCATTTACCAGCAATGACTTCCCCAGTTTTCAATCCTACTTCGCGACATATGGCTTGAGCGATGCACCGTAGTAGGTCTGAGTCATCTAAATTGGACAAATCAAGTAAAGATAAAGTGCTACCACCGCAATAAATGGGCCCCAAAGCGCTTTTTCTTGCATTAATCAAACGGCTTCACTAAATGAGTATATTGATTGATTGATTGATATGTGGGGTTTAACGTCCCAAAACCATCATTTGATTATGAGAGACGCCGTAGTGGAGGGCTCCGGAAATTTCGACCACCTGGGGTTCTTTAACGTGCACCCAAATCTGAGCACACGGGCCTACAACATTTCCGCCTCCATCGGAAATGCAGCCGCCGCAGCCGGGATTCGAACCCGCGCCCTGCGGGTCAGCAGCCGAGTACCTTAGCCACTAGACCACCGCGGCGGGGCTAAATGAGTAT
Organism: Rhipicephalus annulatus; assembly: GCA_013436015.1. NCBI lineage: Eukaryota > Metazoa > Arthropoda > Arachnida > Ixodida > Ixodidae > Rhipicephalus > Rhipicephalus annulatus. Next base: position 462,975 of record WOVY01009927.1, on the reverse strand, counting down.
ATTGCCTGACGCCACAATGCGCCAAGCACGAGAGGAGAGATTCTCCTCTGGTAGCTGATAGCTACACTGATAGGGCCAAGGAGTCCACATTGTTTCTCTCCTCTTTTTCGAACGAACTGCTTCCAGCGTGATCGAAAGTGCACGTGGAGGCATCCAGTGGCGCCAGCGGTAACATTGCAGTTCACTATGGTCGAAGGAGTGATTTAGTTTATGGCACTGTCATTTGGGTTTTCGGCATAATCTGTCGCGAGAAGTGGGAGCGATTTCTAGTAGACCTAAAGAATTGACTGAATTCTAGGTCACGTGCCACACTGTAAAGTTCGAATGACGTGTTCTCAGAAGCATCGAATATCGATCAGCGGTTAGTTTAGATCATTCTCGTATAGTGTTGGGGAGTTGCTACAAAGAAGTTGGGAAAAGTACGCGAATATTCAAAGTTCACCTCGAATTAAGTAGCGTGGAATCGTGGCTAAAATAAAATATCTAAAGGAATATTGAATATAAAACATTTCATTGAAAGTTGAGAGGAAGAACAAAGAAATGAGAGTCGTTACGTCCTCGAACACTTAATGCGGGGAGGGATCGCTACCGAAAGATTACAAATTGCCATGCAAAAACAAAACCAGTGCCACATGACCAGGCTTCAGACTCTTAGCGTGTTATTTTGGTGTTTACTGCAGAAGAGAACTTGCGCTCATTGGGCATCTATTTGTAACAAGTACGTGTTACAGAGCGATGAAGTCCAGTCCCATGCTCTTACGAGTATTTTAAAGAATCTTCTTTCAGGGGTTGATCGACCTTTTGAACCCCTTGGTAGTATGGCCTGAGCTAATCACTTTTAGATGCTAGGTAGCCGAAAGTCTCACAGTCTGGCCTTCTTTGCAGATGCCGTGGCGTGCGAAAATGATATAATCTCCTTTCGACCAAACATGAGCTCACTTGTGAATCCGAATATCGACGAAAGTATTAACGAAATGCATAGAACGTTAGCGTTAAATTTAGCCACCCAGCCTATTAAGCTGGATTACGAGCCTTTGCAGCGTTTTAGATATTCATGTCGAATTATTGGAATCTCGAAATATCTGCTATTCGAAAGTCGAGTCGAATTATTCGGTTTGGTATTCATGGAATCGAATTCGAAACATGAGTATGCGCACACCTCTAGTTTCGAGCCAATTAAATGTTCGATTTCACTGTAGGCTCATACGTGCTTGAAATGCTTATGACACAGGCTTAAAACATAAGTGCTGCAGTGGCGCGTGAACATGCTACTGCGAATGTTCACATAAAAACAACAAAAAAGGATTCAGCCAGCTTACGCCGCGAAAACTTTCGGACAGCCAAGCTGTAGGCGTAAGAAGCTCATCTGTGAAATCAATGAAATGGTGTCGTACATTCCTCGCTAGACTAGAAATGTGTGCATTTGCACTTCATTTGACTACAGAGGTCCATTGAAGTGTAATTGAGGTCCCGACACAGCCTCTCAGAGGCTGTGAGACCTCCTTCAGTACACTGACTGCCTCTAATTTTGCCCTACTTCTAATGTAAATTTCTGATAATTTTGGTTGATAAAAGTGACATCGGGTGACGTGCCAGATCAGGTATTTATATATCACGTGACTTGCCGTCAGCGCAGCCGTAATGCAGCCCAACTGTACGCCATCTGTTATTTGCTTTACGTGGCCTACCTTGCTTTGTAGCAATTAATGTGACCCTCTGAAGAAAGCATCAAAATGATTTTGCAATACATCGTACCAAAATGACCATTAGTAATATGTCTTTACCTTAGAGTCGTGAAAACAAATACCTAAATAGGAAGTGTTGAGCTTTTCATCTGTGTTACAATAGCTTGTACGACGCATTCATTTGCTTTACATAAATTCATGTAGCGCTAGCTGAGGTATTTAGTCTCGGCTAGCCAGGTTATCACACTTGTCGTTAGATTTCCCTGCTTTGAACCTGGCCTTAATACAGAAATAGATTTTGTTTTGTTTATTTGCTTTAATCGCGTGACTAGCGAACACCAGAGCTGGTGCGAGGTCGAGTAAAAAAAGTTCACTGCATATCTTATTGCCGAGAAGGACGCGTTCTGTGACATTCATGAAAGCTGCATATGCAGTGTCAGAGGCTTGCTTTCACTGCACTAAATTAACACAAACACACTTCTTTGCAGCCGTGTACAGAGACCGTATACGTAAGTATATCAATGCCTTCATAACTAGGATTCAGTCAAGAGCAGTCTGATGCATGTGTTTAACAAATCGGTGCAAAAGTAATGTCACGTACTCATTTGTAGAAGTATGTACTGATTATTTTTATCTGCTGAAAAATAGTATATCATGAAAACGAAGAGTGCAGCAAAAAAGGCCTGTTTTGTCGTTCGTAGTTTTCTGCGCTAAACACTATTAGTCTTCATTGAATAGCCAAATAGCCCAATATGTTGTTTTTCTAAATGTATTACGATTTAGTTTGATTGACTGAAGGTAAACAAAACGTTTCTTGAAAGTGACTATTTAAATTATCTAGGCCACACATGGTCTAGTAGTTATTGCCAATGTACAACGCCTCACACCCCTTTTTTAAATGACACATTTGGGGCCCGTCAAGTGCGAAGTCACTTTGAAATGTCAGTACATGTTCCTGAAGATTGCTTAGACCAGTGGATACGCGTTTATAAGTTACAGCTAAGCAGGTAATATAGGGTTACCTACTTTTATCATAAGTAATTTGCTCCGGTTTTGTTGTCAAGGACACATTGTTATGCGAGTGCTTAAGAGACAGACTTTTGCAATGCTCCATTTTGGAACGCTATTTCTTGGAGCTGTTTTTTAGTGTCTTAGCGTTTTAGTTTTTAACATTGCATTAGTGCTTGCATCGTCTCTTTTGTGCACGTTGCCCTCATTCATGCGCTTTATTATTAGTTTTTTACCATGTTTTTGTTGTTTTTTCTACAGAGAAAGTGCCAGTCTACCAACACGGTACGCATTCAGTGCAGACTTTTTCACATGGGGCCAGTACTATTTCGTAGCGAGACTTTAGAAGCATAAGCCTAGGCAAAGGGCACGACTTTTTAAAGTTAGATAAAAAGAAATCAATTAAAGCTTATGCAAATCTGTAGTTTCTGAATGATTGTCAGTACTCTTTCTAGACGCGGAAGATCACACTTGCGCTCGTAAAATAGCACGCGAGCTCGGAATCAGATGCGTTAGACTGCTGGTAGGCACTTGCAGTACCCTTTTCTGCGTAGAATCTGCACGCGATAAATGAAGGACAGAACATTTCAGAACCAATGTCCTTAGTTATGTTCCTAATGCGGTGGGTGCAGAGGCTGTTTATCAAGATGTTCGCTCAAAATTCGAGTCTCCCGTGCAAATCGGCGCTTTGGCAGGTCCGCAACAATCCCGCATGCTAACGTTTTGAGATGGCGCATTCACCAAGACCGTCCCTTTGCACTTTCTGTCTTCGTTCAAAGAATATCTCATTGCGAAGACATGCTAGGCAGGTATGAACCCAGTAAAGCATCGCACAGTCTTAGAAGCACGCGTAGTGCTGCACAGCATGTGCAACGGGTCGACGGAAACGGGGACGCTAGCTGCAACAGAAACACGCGAAGGCGCACTCAAAGATTCGTGTGCACAATCACGGAGGATACCAAGCGCCGTTGACGGTTGATCTTGGCAAATTGGTAGTGCGGTACGATTGCTCTTGTTCGGGCTACCACGCCCGCGCTGACCGCAACTTTTTGAGCCTGCATGGTATAGCGTACGTTTGTATCGAACGGCGTGGGGGGTACTCCCATTGCAGGCTAATGGGGCTTGGCCAGGACCGCAGAAAAACTCATATCCGCCGAAAATTAAGACCTGTGATCGTTCCACCGAACTTTTACTCTATTAGAGCATGCTACCTTCCTTCCTTCATATTTTCAAACTTGGCCTCTTTTTCTCTTGCAGTTCCTTATCCAGTATATATACGTAAGTATTATAACATATATGCATAAACGTTTCCCTGTCCCTCTCTCTCTCATGCTTCTCTACAAATCTAGCAGACAAATATCCTCAAAGATTTGTTCAAAATCCACACGGACGTTGATACATTTGCATGTACGTACATAATATGGTATATTGCCTTGAGCGCTTGTTCCTGGTAGCTTATTCGCAACAGCTCATTTCGTAATAGCTTTTTCCTGATAGCTTTTTTAGCTAATAGCTTCGCCATTTTTCCAATAGTTTAGTCCACCGTTTGATGAGATCATCTTTCACCAACAAAAACTGTTACTGCCGTAGATTTTTTAACTGTACGCCAGAGGGATAATTTGATCAAGTATCTACGGCAGCTGCGATGCATGACGCTTCAGTCAGCAAAGGGACGATGAGGAGTACATTAATTCGGGAACATGATTTGCCATAGAACATATTCAAGCTTTGGCGACACAGAGGCTGCTTTGTTCACTGCAACACTGTATTCAAATAGGAGCAAGCAGGAAGACTAGGCAATTGTTCTAATACACATTTTTTACAAGGTGGCAGAGGGATCGCAGTGCCACAATAATTGTAAACTTCGCGATTGCTCTAGACTGTTTAGTTAACATTAAACGCAGGATGCGGGTAACGTAGTTCAACGTAGACCAGCATTTATGAAGCATGTTGGCCTTAACTGCTTAGCTCCATTATCCCCCCCGCCCAGCTTTTATGCAAGCAGGTATCATTTGGTTGATGCTACGTTCACGTGCACTAAATTCAAAGGTGACAATATATATATATATATATATATATATATATATATATATATATATATATATATATATATATATATATATATATATATATATATATATATATTTAATATCTAGCAGACAATATTGCCAAGGAAAGTATAGGGGAGGTTATTAGACCGAATTGTAAGGTAAATGTTAAGAAATAAAGGTGGTTAAAAAGATCACCTGCCGTGGGCAGGAGCCGAACCTGCGACTTTCGAATAACGCGTTCGATCTTCTACCACTGAGCTACCACGGCGGCTATCCTCCTAGCCACTTTTTAGGTATATATGTGAATATAAACGTAAAAGTGTCCGTCAGCACCATCTGTATACCAATGGTGGAGAGTATGGCGCACTCTTTATGAGCCTGTGTGGCGTCACGTAGCACGTTAACTTATTCCGAGCTGGCAGCTGACCAATAGACCCTCGTATAAAAACTATGGCACCAGGTCTGCCAGTACGAGACCTTCGTTAATAAATAAGGGAAAGAAGTGTATACTTAAGGGCTCGTTTTTTTTTTCGTGTTTTGACACAATAATGATGAAAGCTAACAGACAATAATAAAAAGGAAAGTATAGGAGAGGTTATTGGACCGAATTGTAAGGTAAATGTTAAGAAAGAAAGGTGGTTGAAAAGATAATTTGCCGTGGGCAAGAGCCGAACCTGTGACCTTCGAATAACACGTTCGATGCTCTACCACAGAGATACCACGGCGGCTATTCTCCTAGCCACTTTATTAGGTATATATACAATAATGACAAGAAAATATATATATATATCCACTAACGTGCAACTAGAAATATTTTCCTTGCCACCAACTAATCGATGCAAGGCTTGGTCAGACTCGGGACCAGCCGCATGTCGGCTGTTGAATTGAGCCGGTTGCTGTGCATATTTTTCAGATAGGCTAGTGTCGAGGATGGCCGTTCACAAACGTATATGGTGTAAATGGCAGCAGCATGTCCACTGCCCTATCTCCTTCACTTTCCTTCAAACAGGAAAAATGGGCGAGTGTTTAATATAGCACCTCCGAGATTGAGATGCGGTGGCTAAGCCACGTGGCCCGTTTTCGTAAACTGACTGACTACAGCCATCTGGCGGGATTTATTGCGCTGTTCGCGTGTTTCTGTTAATCACCGAGAGGTGCTGACCCTGGGAAGTGGGTTGAATTGTGTGTCGGGTACACCTTCACTTACTCGGCAAGTGCGGAAACCGCAAAAACTTATCAGTGGCTTGTGGAACCCCGACGATGGCTGGACGAACGCATTTTCAAAAACCGTGCAATAGAGCAAACGCGATCACCCATGATAACGCTAGAAGGTTTGTTAAGGCGTCATCAGCCTTTTCATCGAACGAGCAGATGAAAGATGGCCGATGGCTGTATGAGCCACCATCAGAGCGTATTTTGCCATTTGACTTTCTTCGTTGAATTTTGTTTTCTGGATCCCAGTTCGCCCAGTAAACAGCTATTTCTACAACAGCTCCGCTGCCGCTTTCTTCACCGTCTTAAGCACATGATAGAGAGTGAAAAAGTACAACCAGAGACCTTCAATATTACTGAAGGACTCTCGTACAACTTTGTTACAGTCCATTGGAGACGCTTAGGTTGCCCTATGCCGCATGGCTACTCCCACGTGGGAAGCCAGCCTGTCACTGGTGGACCGGATGGCCCAGAAGCGCTTCCTACTCAGCGTTGCTGTAAGACGGGCCAAGCGACCCGCAATCCCAAAGCACGTATGCTCGCGAAGAGGCCTGCCCGCAAGCGGCGCAGGCAACGTCGGAGAAGTTGTGTGGATGAATTCAATTTAAGTATGCTAACGATGGGCACTAGCCTACACAACCTGCATCGTTATTTACAGACCACTCATTGTCACAGTGAGCTCATCTGGTAATTTTCACTCTGTCCCATTAAGCAGTAGAAAAGAACAAAATACCACGTTGTTAAAATTAAAGCCCCATTCAGCTTTTGTCCACATGGGAACCTCATCTGCCACTGTAGCACTGCACATAACAAGCACTTACTCTCCAAGAAAACATACTGTCAACAGACCTGAATAGTTGCAAGCAAAGGAGAATGTTAATTCTTAACGTGCCACATGAGGAGTGTGTATTGGCGGGGGCTGATTTCTGCACAATGTACCTTATAATTCAACGTTTTTATTTGGTCAAAGAAAAGCTAGACCTTGGCTTTTTAAAAAAGGAGTTTCAACAAGCTTGGCACAACGGCTTTTCAGAGCATGGTACGTAGACTTTCCGGTCACTGGCCTTGTCACTGACCAGATATGGTCCACAGGAAAAGGTGGTACGAAAACGAGCGCAGTACGAGCAAACCAGAGCGTTAATTTTTTCGGTTGGGGCAATTTCAGTTAGTTACAATAAAGCAAGGTAAACACGTATTACTCAGGGCGTTTTAACCAACAGGGCACAGGCGATTTAATGACCATGAGTAGCGGCATAGCTCCTGAGCAGCAATTAACGCAACAAATGAACTAATGTGGAAGTAATACTGTCATTGTTATCACCGGAAACTGGCGTTTTTCAGAAGCAACACAGCAGATACGGGAACAGACCACTGCAGACTCTAGACGGGTGCCAGGCTTTGTGAACTTCTCTGCCTTGTGTTGTGCTCGACATTCAATGCGATGAATACAAAGTCGCTTTAAAGCACTCCAATTTGTGTCCTGCGAAACTTTCACAATCAGTTTTAGAAGACATGGGGCTCTACTAGAGAAATGGTCTTCTGTGCAGAGCAGCCAAAGTCGCATTCCTCAAAAGCAGGAAGTCCAGATTACCGGGAGAGACTGTTCATTTTCAAAATTTGTACATTCCCGGACCAAGCCGTGTATTTCAATATGTCGACGTAGTGGGTTAGTCAAAGCGAACAGTAAAAGTGCCTCAGACAGGCCGGCTAGGCAGCCTGTCTGAGGCACTTCTACTATTCGCCCTGACTATCCCACTACGGGTTTCCATCTGTCGGCTCCCATCTAAATTTTAGATTAACATGTCAACGCGGAATACGTAGTTTCAGCCCAACTACCTTCACTCAAGTTTACTGCTTTTCGAGGCACCCGAATCTATGTGCTCTATGCGTTTTTAAGCGATGACCTTTATGCGTTTTGTTTCGTTTTGTTCCAGCTTTTCAAACATCGAGTCATACTTTTCAGCTAGAAGCTCAATGAATTTTAACGCGACAGCGTTAAAAACCACGTTTCGCAGAAATTTCGATGTATTCATAAGCGCCATCGATTATGAGTGCAAAATAAGTATTGTGCGTAACTTAAAAATCGACTAAGGCAAATTAAGCCTATAGTATAAACACTTGTTTCGTTTTGCAAAGTAAGAAAAACGCCAACCAAGGTAAAATAGAAAAATTTAAAAGATGTTTCGGCTACCTACACGGGAGCCTTGTTCACAGTAACCGCTTTTCTGGACTTGTTTCGTGAGAGAATCGAACATAAGCCTAGTGCATGGCGAGCAGGCGCTCTACAATAACACAACGCCATGGCGCGACAGTTCTTGTAAAATATAAAAATGGCGAAGTTTGCACTGCAAGCCACGCAATGCTAAAAACAGTGACACTGGATGACTCTGAAGGTTGATGAGGTTGCTGCTATAAAGGTTGCTACTATGAAAGTCTATGGCTTTAGATATATGGGCAATGCAAGGTTGTTTCTGCGTTGATTCTCAGCGCACAGGTTCAAGTCTCTTGTGTTCAAGCACAAGAAATAGAAACTTGTGGTGTACGACAACCCAGTGGTCAAAATCTCTGGAGCCTTCCACAACGGCGTCTACCATAATTGTATTGTTAGCTTTAGAGGGTAAGCCGCCCCATCAATGATCATTTAGAAGCACGCGTTTAAACCAAACATTCACGCTTCTCATATATGTACGGTCATCACCGTAGTTCAGAAGTCCGGAGCACACAAATGCGATTAAGACAGCTTGTCCAGCGAATCCATTGATATAGAGGAACCGTGGGACAGCTAAAAAGAAGACGCTTTCTGGGGACACATGAAAACCAACGGCTCCGCTGAACAGCCAACTACCCCCGAATTGCTAAACCCCGCTCCAGCACTATATAGCAGGAACTTTAATTCGAGAGAGATGACAGGGGGGTGTCTGAACCTTGTATAAGGTTGTGCACGTTAGTTTTTGTATCATGCCTGCTCACATGCACACGCAAATGGAAATGATTCGGTCTGCGGGTGGAAGTTATAAACTTTCGTCGATTTCGTGCAAAGTGATAATCGAGACATAGACGCCAAAGGCGGGAATCACCAGCAAAAGTTGTGCATTTATTATACTGGCTTCACTGATGGACCGATATTGAAAACGTTGTCAATATTGTCTCTACAATGTTCGCGGGAATGGAAATTCATTTTCCCAGATGCAAAGTGTTGCAAAGTGTTATCCTGAATGCAAATTCACTTTCCCTGGTACAAGTTAGGCTGTGGTACTTGCAGATGTATAAAGAAATGACGAAACCCGCTAATTGAAGTACTTAGATATACTTTGCCTAGAGTAGTCTTCAGCAGTTGTTATCGTTAGACTTAGCGCGTTGTCGCGCTCGTACAACACCAGGTCATGTGCACACCTGATTGCTTGCTTTCAGTATACTGAAAGTCATGGTATAGCTCTACTTTTTGCACGCATATAGTTGTGTATTGACATATTGGAACCACAATAATTGGCGCAGGAGAATATATCATCAGATAAACTTGCTTTTGCCATCGAGGGAAGTCCTCTGAAATCCTAATCGTCACTTTTTTTTCTTTTCTAGAGCCTCAAAGACATTACGCTCCACCTCGTAAGTCACTCAATAAGCATTCTGACCAGTGAAGCATGTGTCCATCACGCATTAAAAATGTGTTTATACATACCTTTTGAGCTGAATGAAATGTCGAACCTAATCTATTCAATAATTTTTTTCAGAGCGTGTCTACTACCGTGAGTATATTTTTGGAAATAAATAATAATGAGTTATTAACTATATTATACACAATTAAAGCCCTGCAGCACTTGGGGCAAAGAAAATGCCAGAGTGCCTACACCGGTCATTCGCAGAACTTGAGATGTGTACGGGCTGCCATCTGTCGGCAGCCGCATTGACGTGCCATAACTGAAGGGAGAAATTATCTTCCTTGAAATAAACTAGTTTCAAGAACGACTCTGGGGAGGAGAGACCCATAGTAAAAATTTCGCTAACTCACAGCATCGCACTGCAAAACAGGTGGCTTGAACACCACTCAATAGAAACACATGGGCTCTCGTTGTAAAATATTAAACTCTCGGACGCCTAGTTTTTCCCTACTGCAACATTAGTTTTACCATAATGCGCAATTAATGTGTGTTTCGTAGATCCAGAAGTCAATTTTCATAAGTAGCTTCTTTAAAAAAATAAGATTTATAACAGGGAAGCAAGTTATTTCAGGATCGATAAAGACTTCTGTGTCAATTATTAAAATAGAAATAACGTTACAAATACGCATAGCCATTAAGCACAGAAAAAAATTGTCAACTTTAGTTGAAGCAACGGCTTTTCGGCCCACGGGGACAGTGGCCGGGCCCACTACACACCGCGCCACAGCAACATACTATTGCACTGTTGCTAACGCACCTTGTATATGCAACACTCCTCTTCCACAGCGCTCTTGGAAAAGGGAAGTGATGCATGATGACCCATGATTAGTTTTTCAACGTACTGTTTATGCGCGTCTGTCGCATTCGGCACGTTTCTAATAGGAGAGGTGCAATTTTATCGGCACATTCACACGATGTCCGGTGGCGAGGTTACCCCTAGCGTCGGCCTCACGCATATCATCTATCCATACTAAATATTGCTCTGCTTCGCCTGGTTCTAACTTCAAGTTATCGACTCGCGCTCGCCCTGCGAAAAATTGCGGCCGGCCAATGGCGTAGGCACGACGCACGTCGCCTTTCACTCTTGTAGGGCAATGATGCTCAGTAATACTACAAGTATGTGGCCTTACATTCAGAATGTGTATCCATTCAGAATGTGTACTCTCTGCTCCTGGTTCCACCGCTAACTCCGATGCCGTTTTCACCACGTTAACTACTTCAGATGCCACCAGCAGCTATGACTGGAAGGGTTTTTCAATCATGGATCATGACGATTAGTAATCGGAATGGAAATGTTTCACTAAGCCTCAACGTGGGTGCATTCACGTCAAACGGTGCTATAGCTAACACGCATCAGGGGACATTGTTCAAGGTCTGCTATATCAATATGCAGCAAACATTCAACTATAATACTGTACGGTCTAGTTTTCCTTTCATGTTATACTGATTCATATGACGCTAGAGCTAATCATGTTTTTTAGTCTATTGCTCATATACTTACGGCAGGCCACCATTGTCACCGACTAGAGATGGCCCTATGAGCCCATGTCCCCAAATCCTGGTCATGTTCACCCAAAAGAGGCTCTGAAACATTTTTTCAAGTGGCCATGAAAGATATTCAATAAAGGAACTCATTCCTTCACAAATTCATCACTGCGAAAAAATTCTAAGAGTCCGTCCAGTACGAGTGGATTAACAAAAATTTGTCGCACGCTGCAATCGCATTCTCTCCTCTCTCGTTCTGATGAAAGCGCTAGAAGCCAAACAGGGAGGAATGGCGCGAGAAAATAAAGTACGTCACGCGTGCCCCTTGACCTTGAGCACTTTTTCTCTTTTTCGTTTTTTTAGTGCAATCGCGCGTGCACGCGTCGACAAGTCGTGGCCTCCTGCGACTGTCCCAGTAACGACCGAGCAAGCCATGCCCAAATCAGAAAATGACAAATACTTGGCCTGTGAGGCCGTGATTTTGAGTCTGTAACACTGATTCTGGATAGCAGAGGAAGTGATGTTTAGTTGAATTTCGGTTAATGTAAATTCCAGGCCACAAGCTGCGCTATAACAATTGTCTCGCATGTTCTCGAGAGTGTCGACTATTTATCGGCAGTGTTTTCTGACCATGCTCGAAAAATGTGGCAAGACCTCTTCAAGTGCCGCCATACGGCAAAGCGCAGGACGTGATATTGTGCACAAAGTTATCAGCTGCCTAAATATGCTCCAGTAATTCTCATTCTTTTATGCGGGAGGAGAGAGGGGGGAGGCGGGGATTGTAGGAGCATGTGGGTTTTAGTGAATACTAGGAAGTGTGTGACGATGACAACCGTGATGAAGAAGCTGATAGAGGTATACCTATTCGAAGTATGGATGGATGGATGGATGTATCCGACTGTGCGCTTTAGATCGGATGTTGACTCACGCCACCTAGCCATAAAGTTAAGTACTGTCACTATGTGTTTAAGGATTGAATTTCACTTGCGGCTAGATTGTAGCCACCAATCAGTTAGCCTCCTCCTGGTTATTACAAGTTACTGATAAATAATGAATTGTTACTGGTATTGCCTCTTCAGTATTTCCTACCAGCTTGAACATTTATTAATGAAATGGTGTACAGAGCGTTCAGTGTACTTTCAGTTGTGGAATGTATCGCGGTAGATAATGGCTCTTAACGAAGCCATCTTGCCAGGCGCCTGCCTCTCTGAGTGGTGGGTATGCCCGGTTCCTAAAATAATATCGAAAACTTAGTTTAGAGCGAGCAAAAAAAGCGCAATCGCAAAAGATGAAAATAGACATAGTGAAAAGCTCTTTTATGAATGTGCGTTATCGCACCTTAAAATAATCATGAACGTACAATGATTCGCCCGGCAAATATTTCTCTTAATTTTAAATGTATAAGGGATAGCTCTGCTGCTTTGAAGGCTTTCGTGGACGGAAACCAAAACCATATGCGTGCGCTCAATTCTTTTTGTCTCCCCCTCCGGCAGTCCAGGGACAAATGAATTTCAAGTGATGAAGTGACTGTCTTCAGTCCCGAAATTTCCGAGAGTAGAAGTGACAACTAAACAGTTATTTGAATGTAACGATTAAGGGTCTTCGGTCGCGATTAACATAGGAAAACCCTAGTATCCATAAACATACGCATATTTAAGTGCTCAGGTTTGTGGGTACAGACGTCCTCCGCTGATTCGGTGTGAGTGCATACTGACGATGCCTTCTGCATTGGCGGCGAACGTCTATGCGAGTTTATAACATTTTTGTTGCACTAAGTAGAAGTAATTCTTCAAGAATCATAAAATCGACCGGCTCCTGGAATATTTTCGCAATAAATAGGCCTTAAGGATAGGTTTTTTTTTTTAAAAGAGTGTGAATGTGAGACTTTCTACAAACTTTTTATCGCAGGCCTTGGATTCAATGGCAATTATTGCTTTGTTTGCTTATTAAATGCGAAGCATTTCTCAGCGAACTTCGGTGACTTGGAGTGTATATCTATCTATCTATCTATCTATCTATCTATCTATCTATCTATCTATCTATCTATCTATCTATCTATCTATCTATCTATCTATCCGCTTACGTTTGGGTGCTCTTGTGTGGTCACCCCCTTAAATTAGCGTGAACCAAAATTAGCATGCGAGGGTAAGGTGGTTCCACAAATATGATGCACTCGTCAAGACACAAATAATGTCACAATCCCGTCGCGTACGTCACCAAACACTTCCCGCCAGACAGTGGCACATACCAACGGGCGGGTATATGCTGCTGGTATGCGGGTATGTGACACAGGTGATTGACACTTAGTATCCAACCTAGGAACGACGAGAACACACACGGGCAATTTTAGCTCGCGAGCGTAATAAATACATGACATCGGTAGCGTCGACCCGACGAATGCGCATAATAAATATCAGGGTCCCAGCTGGAATCGAACCCAAGAATTCTGCATTGCAATGAAGCATTTTACCACAGTGCTACGCTAGGTCGCGGAACTACTTTTCAACTATACGCTTATCTTCGTGAAACGTCAATAGTGGTTGCAGTGCTGCCTACTCAATTTTATAAACAATTAATATGTACTCCTTTGATACAGCCGACTCGTCAAATTAACGTCGATTGTTGTTAGTTGCCATGTGCTGAATTAGTGGATTTATGTAGCAGTGTTCAGGGACAACATCCTCGCGAGCATCAGTGCTTCATATCAGCTTCTGATGCTTCTAATACGCCTGCTCCAGTTGGCATCGTTGTGGAAGTTCAAACAACTGGTTATATAAACAGCTGTAACTCTTCAACATATGTCTGTGCATGCAGCATGCGTAAATATATTCAGCGTCATTCCGTGACGTGTCACTCAATGAAGAAATTGCAACACGGTCCCCTTTCTTCCGCATGCTTTGCATAACATCGATTCTCAGGTACGTGGGATCAGCTTAAATTTAGCAAGAAATTACTGCTCAGTTATTACAACGAACAACAGCAGTTTGCGTTCGTTAAAACAAGTTTTTACAGGCATCATAATAAACTGTACTGTTTTCCGTGCTAATCTACAACAAGAGTTATAGGCACTGTGCAGCAGTGGGCTTCAAAAATTCGGGACATTGCGGGTTATTTTTACTTGCCCCTATGTTTTAGTACGTGGAATATTGGGGACATCAGCCATAAATAGATATTGTCCTTTCCGTAGCTGAGGTTCTGAGGTGAAAACGTGAATGAACTTTACGTGTAATGCGGTTCTGAAAAGAAGCTTTTGCAATTGTTGCATTTCGCACAATGACGGAGAGTGTAGGACTTTTTCATGTTACGTTTTTTCTTTGAACAAATTCTGCTATCAAGTTTTTTTTTTCGTTGAGTTGTACTAAAGAGGTCTTTTTATCTGTTTTCTGCACAGATGCACCCAAGCAAGTCTATCATCGTAAGTAAACTAGAATCAGAACCAGAATTTTATTGATGTAAATACAAGAATGTTACGTGAGTCTAGTATACTTAAGGAGGTCCCTAACTCGAACACTGTATCGGCACCTCCGTTAAGGAGGTATCATCATAATACATAGTGTTTCTAGCAGAAGTAGCCTTCTTTGTAAGCATGAATTAGACTGAACACGTTTGCAGCAAAACAGTAAAGGAATATACGAAGTGAAAATAAAATACACTCAATGCAGAAAATGGAACCACAAGTTCAGTAAACACGAAGAAGCATACGAAATAAAACAACATAATATTATAAAAAAGGAACAGTGTGAGTCACCCATGTGTAATGTGTGTATTGTGGCTGTTTCTGTTCATCCAGAAGAGCGCGAAGTCGTTTGTTGCATGTCAGGTGGAGGTGGTGTGTGGGATCCCGTTGTTTTGCAAACGCTCGTTTGCAAGACCGACGGGCTGCTGCTTCAACGATTGCCTGCATGAATATGCGTGTGATATCCGAAATACCTTAACCGTGCTTCTTGCTGACTGCGCATGCCGACCATCTTTCGTTGAGCGCAGAAGTGATAAGCCAGTATGCAGACTGGTTGAGACAACCACTTGAGGAAGCCTTAGAAATTCAAGAATGTGTATATTCCTCGTCTATTGCTCTTTCAGAAAAAAGCCTGTATTTTTTTAGAGCAGAGAGCAGGTGTAGGTGCGAAGTGGAGGCATCTCGCTTTGCTGATGCTGTGACGTCAAGTGTGCTTTTTTGTTGAATTTTGCCCATTTTTGGATCTCTCATAACAAAAATTAAGTTGTTAGCGTTGAGTAGGTTTTTGTCCTTCTAACTTTTTGTCCCGTTCAGGTACACGGTGGTTCTCGCTTAGGTTTTAGTTCTCTCTTACATTCCTTGAGTGTCTTGGATTTTTTAAAGAAGCTGGAAGTGTATTCCATACTCATATAAAATTGAGCTGCCTGTTGACCATAATTAGTGCGTACATCAGACTATTGGTGAGCGCAAATCTTGTAGTAGTTAGTATAAGCAATCATGTCAGTAGATGAGAAGCAGACTGGACGCCGGGCCTTGGTTACGAGTTAATAGTATAGGATACAGTACTGAAGTCACATTTGAGGAGCTCTGAAATAGCTGGGATGTTGCTTTCTTGACGTTGGCGTTTGTCGTTGAAAAAAGTGTGAACTGTTAGTAGTGGTTCTCATGAATTGGCTTTGTAATTCTTGAAGAGAAGCCGATTGAGCATTAGAGGTGTTACCCTAGCACATTAAGCCATATTTCATGTGAAAGGGAACCAATAGATTGTGCCCGTGGTAAGCAGGGACGCCTTGTACCTACTGAAATGTAAAAAAAAAACTTTAAGTAATGCTCGATCGAAGTGGCTCTCCGACAAATGGCGAGATGTTTTGCGTTAGCGGGAACCTTGCCTTTGAATAATCGTGCAATACATAGTGATGAGTTCATAACGTCATATAATTTATTACGTTTATTCAAACTTATTAACGGCACTGAAAATGAGAGTGGGTAAGATACAAACAAGAAGGCAACAACAACAGCCAGAAAAATTAAGTATGGGAATATTTCCGACAGGCTGGTACTTATACATTGGCCACTAATCAACAACTTTCTAACCAGTGGTTAAACTATATTGCAGTGCTCGGCATAAAAAATATTGGGCTGGTGTTCTCGTTATAAAAATGGAATGCCTAGCTGAAGGCGATGATCAGTGGAACAAGATATATGCTGCGGTGCTGAAACAACTGTGCCTCGAAGCTGCGTTAGTATATCTTAGGAAGTTAATTCATGCGGCAAAAGAAATCGACGCGCTGTTGCGGAAGAAGCTAGCTGTTGCGCAAACGAAGGTGTTGTGGTGAAAGAACGTGTAAGGAGACCAGTTATTCCGGGCATGCTGAAAAAAAGTGATTAGTTTTACACGCGCATGATCGCACACTGACGAAGCGTATTCAAGTTTACAGTGACACATTATTTTAGTGCGACGGAAAAATCGCAACGTAAGTACCCAAGGATACAGTCAGCATTGAAAGTAATGCTCTTAATGCCCAGTTCAGATTACAGAATAAGTAACCCCCTGAATATAATGAGGAAGAGACTTATTCGAGACGAAATCAAGCTGGCACACGCTGATGATGATATATAAAGATGAGGAAGTTGTACAATGATGATTAAACGTTCAGTTGACAGAGAAGAGGCAGTGACAGCACTCACACTATAACATCTGACGGGCTGATATGGGAAGCTGTGCAAAATAGGTGGACTGTCGGTGTTTCAGCGCTTTTTACACCCAATTTTTCAAACTAATAAGAGGATAGTTGCACCCCGCAGCTTTGTCATATTCGAAGTGTTCATGAACAACTGCGCAATCATCAGGGAAAAGAAAAATAATTCGGAGGAGGGGGCCGGAGGCTGATCGTTATCGTAAAAATTAGGAGGCCTCGAAGCACATGCCATTGCGGATACCCAGAATATACGTTGGTATAGGAAGCATTTTGACCAATAGCACTGCCATATTGTTATTAGTTATTAAAATAAAATGAAAGCTCCAGTCAACCTAAAAATATTTAAACGCGTGATAACGATGCACACACAACGTGGCCTTAAGAGTGCAGTGGAATGTGTGTCTCTGGTAGTGGGTGACTGGCTTCAAAGTAAGAAGTCCTTACGATAATCCTATGTTTCGACGCCCAAGGGTAATTTCCGCTTGTACCAGGCATTATTACGGCAATATTTATTGTTATACTGTGAACTATGTATACAGGACGCATGTATTTGTAAAGGATGAAAGTTACTTTTGCTGCACTTCCAAGCAGAGGAAGTTTTTCTCATTGCATTCATAAGCAGAGGCGTGGCACTGTTGGTGAACAGCTGTTTGCTACGCATAGACCCGGATGTGATCTTCACTCCGTCCCAGAAGTTTTTATTATTTATTTTGATTGCATATTTCTTGATTATTCTGTCACGCAAAAATACTAAAATTTTCTGTCGCGCAAGCATGATGATTTTTTGTTCACGACCAATGACGCCAGAATTTCTGTGAAACGAGCTCTTTAACGCTCTTGCGTTAAAATACCCCAATCGTGAACACGCGCCCAGAGCCATGTATGTGCAAGAAAAATAAGATTTGCCTTGTAGGTAGGAATTGCAGAAGACAGTGAAGTGCTCTTGTTCAATTCGCTTCCAACATTCATGGAGAACACTTGCGCCCGATTTGATTGTCCACCACTTCTCGCACCCTTATTTGACGCACGTGGTGTAACGTCAATACTGTGGCTAATTGCCTACTTTGCGTTATATAGCATACGTGATATACAGATGCAACATACATAAAGCATTGCTTAAATGAGTTAGTTGTCGCGTAATGTAAAACTTCGTGTTCTGCAATGTTTAACGAATTACAAAATTCTCTCGGGCAACCCGAGTGCCGCTTAGAAATTCTTTACAATTCACTGTTCAGAGTTCTACTCACAAAGAAGTGAAAAAGAAATTTTGTTCCCTGTTAAAACGTGCAATACTAGAAAGTCAATCCACCACTTGTGCCGTGGACGGTACCACTTTGAATTTTGTTTGATGCCAAGACTCTTTTGTATCATCAATTATGCGAAAGATAAAGTCATTGCACACAACTGCCATCCATTTCTTTCAGACGCAACTGTAAATCGGGTTATTTTTCTCATCAAATTTTGGCAATAGATAAATGTTCGATGAATTGATTCATTGCGTCAGATTTGTATTTTAGTTCATCAAATAACTTGCGTGTGCCATATATTTTTTGTTCAGTGACTTTCTGTACATTCCAAATAGTTTCCAAAAAGTGATCTGCGTTTTTGAGACATGACGTCGTGTAGCATACCAGCAATGATTACGTGAGCCTGATTATAACCCATAAAAGACGGACATTCTTAGTATGAAGAGGAAACATACACCCATGCGCGCAGATATACTGGTTCCACGTGGAGACTTAAAGCCGGACAAAGGACACACATTGTGATTGGTGGCTTCAATACACATCATCCGCTTTGGGGTAGCACTACAATAAAAAGTGAAGGGAGGGATTTACCAATTCTATGTGCAACTATGAACTAAGTGTGCTCAACCACGGGTCACCTACAATCGTGGCACGTCCTACAGCAGCTGCCTTGTTCTCTGTTTTGTTTCAAGGAGCCTTCTCTCTTCTGCATGTTGGTCCGCGGATTTGGACACTCGCAGCAGTGACCACCTGCCAAACTATGTTCACTTTAGATGGTCTCGCTTCTCACACACGCGCTACATCCATGAAACCGACTGGACACTGCTCAAGACATCTGTCAAGATCGGCTGTGAGCACACGGCCGATCAATCCAATGTAGTGGGCATCATTGCTTCTTCACTGCGTGACACAACCAGACAAATTAACCTACCGATGCAAAGATCAGCAGTTGACCCCCAATACGAGGCCCTTCGTGCAATTTGTCGCCGTGCAGAACACCGACAAAGAAGAGTGAAGTCACCTTCAGACCTTTCCGCCTGTCGTCGAGCTCAATGACATATTCTTCGGCAGCTTGGCAAGATCGACAGGTAGCGTTGGAGAAACTTTTGTGAATCTCTGGACCCTAGGCAACCTCTATGAAAGATCTGGCGGGTGGTACAAAGTTTACAGACAACTCCCCAACAAAAACCATTTCAAGCTGTTGGTTTACATCACGGTCGGACAGAAGTTGAAGCAGCCAGAGAATACTGTAGTCTCATTGTGTGCACCACTGATGACCTTACCACCAATGAGCTTCTTGTTAACATTGTGCCTCCATTGTCTGATGAGCGCTTTGATGTGCGTTTTGCAATACCTGAGCTTGACGCTGCAATTTCTGCTTCCCCATGCTCATCGGCACCATGACCTGACAGAATCAGGTATGCTGCACTCCACCGTCTTAGTACAGAGGCACAACAAACTCTCTTGCCTCATTATAACACTTCGTGGGAGGCAGGAGAAGTCCAGTGAATTGGAAATACAGTCGCAGTGTTGTGTTGCATAAACCGGGGAAGTGACCTTATGCACTTTCCTTCTACAAACCAATCACCTTAGCCAGCTGCGTCGGGAAAGTAATGGAAAGAATTCACTTGTCAAGATTAGAGTGGCTTCTATAGAGCAACACCTCCTTTCCTGCATTTATGAATGGTTTCAGAAGAAACCGATCTGCCAGTGACGGTGTGGTCGACTAGATCGCCAGCGTTGAAGAGGAAAGGAGCCGACGCATACTAGTGGCGGCAGTCTTCCTAGACATTAAGGGTGCTTAGGATAATGTGCTGCACTATGCGATCCTTGACACACTGGAAGATTTCCACATCGGTGGACAATTGTATGTGTGTATCCCCAGTTACCTTAGTGACCACTCCGTTTACATGACGACAAGTAAGAGCGACACCGTTCAATATAAAGTTCATCGTGATGTGCCCCAAGGGGAGTTCTCAGATCGATCCCTATACACGTCGCAATGATCGGCCTAGCAGCAGAACTTTTCAGCAGGTGAACATCAGTGAATGCGCTGGCGACATATGTATATGGGTATCTAGATGTACTCGTTCGCTATTGCGTGCTAGATTACAGCGTGCTCAGGTACTCGGCTGCTGACCCACAGGTCGCGGGTACGAAGCCCGGCTGAGGCTGCTCCATTCCCGATGGAGGCGGCAATGTTTTAGGCCCGTGTACTCAGATTTTCGTGCACGAGAAAGGACCTCAGGTGGTCGGAATTTCCAGAGCCTTCCACTACAGCGGCTCTCATAACCATATGGTGGTTTTGGTACGTTAAACCCCACATATCACATATCAATGCCTGATAATTATTATTGAGAGAGCAATGTCTGCTGTAACACACCACAAATTTCTTGGGGTTTTCATAGACAGAGACCTATCATGAACGAGACACATCGCAGCACCTATATCTGAATATAAAAGCTGTGTTCTCGTTCTTCGCAACGTGGCAGGAGCAAACGGGGCCGATCAAAATCATCGCTACTTCAGTTGTGCAATGCTTTATTTGTGTGATACCTACGATACAGCATGGCGGTGCTCTACAGTATAAAACCAAGTTGAGTGAAGACGCTAGAGAGTGGTCAAGCTCAATGCTTACGAAGATGCTTGGGTCTACCGCGCTGTACTTCAACAAATGGGACCATCGCGGAGGCTTGGGTTTGTCCCATCGGTGCATACATGCTCTGCGAGCCACTTGGAGTTTACCTGCGATTGTTGAGCCGACACAGACAGCACCCTTGATCAGCACCATCCACCACTCACCCAGCCTGCAGTTTTTCAAGAGAGATATCGCGGCATGAGAATATGCTACCATCAAGGTTTTCCCCGCCGAGTGTTCCCGCAGTTGGGTCACGCCTAAGCCGCCTGTTAGTCGTACGATTCTTGGATCACAAAGAAGTCCCTCGTTTCCTCCATTGGGTTTATAGAACTGACTCTACATCACATTTATACGACGTTGGGACATTTTCTGCACGTGTACACCGACGGTTCCAGCACACTATACACCTCCGCCACAGCCTTCGTCATCCCAGACATGGCCATAGCTCGGCGATTTAAGGTAGGCCATCAAACCCCATCAACTGCCTTAGAGCTTGTCGCTTTCTGGGAGGCAAGAAGATTTATTTCTGGCGAGCAACCTCGGGAAGTACTCTTGTTTCGGCTCAAACATGGAATATTTTCTGTGATTACAAATCCACTTTGGAAACCATTGATTCCGTGACGAGGCAAGGTTCCTAGTACATCTTGATTATAGAAAGTGCAAAACTTATTGAAGGTGCTTCAACAAATCACCATCTTATCTCACTTTCCAGTGGATTCCCGCGCACTGCGGCGTGATGGGAAACGAAGAGGCAGTTCTAAAGATAAAAATGCCTTAAACGGAGCCCCTGAAGTATGCAGTGCGTTTTCACGAGCTGATACGAACGCCCTGCTTCGCCGTGTGATGTGCAGCTACACACTTCACCAATGTACCAAACCGAAACGGCGACGCCGGCGAATTCACAAATTGAACCCAGAAATAAAGTTCAGCATGCCCGCTAAATTGAAGCGGCTCATCGTAAGTACGATCTGCCGCTTTCGTGTTTGTGTGTCGTAACCAAGATGGTACTCACATATTATCGGCCGCAGCAGCACCGGCCCCAGTTATGAACACTGTAATGTGCCTGCAACACTTCGGCACATATTTTGTAATTGTCCAGCATACGCACGTGAACCACAAACCCTGATTTCTTCTAGCCAACAATTTCGCAGTAGGGCATTAACTGATGAGGCCATGTTGGGCCCTTGGCCTGACACCGACACTGCAACTGTGGTCATCAGAGCGATTATGGATTTTTCAAAAGCAACTGGTCTGTATGCGTGGCTATAACACTTCTCTCAGCTGGAATGATTGTATATACTCACTTCTCTGTCTCAACATTGTCTTCCATTACTGTTTCTCTTCCCCTTTTCCCCTCGCCAAGTGTAGAGTAGCAGGCAAGAGCAGGTTATCACTCAGGCCGACTCCTTTCTGTAAATAAACCTGTCTCTCTCTATCTATGTCTCAAATAGCTTTGTTGTCAGTGGTTAGTAACCGATGACATTTCGAACTCAAAAGCGTACGCAAATGCAAGTTTTTTATGAACTGGCTCAAATCTTAAATTTGTCAGTGAGATAATCAGGCAGGAGTGTCCCATGCCGATGGAGATCGCTTTGGAGGCACGGATTTTGTTCAATATCCTGCGCACTTAGTCGCGACATGCAAGAATATTCATAATGTTAACTGTTGCTGTTTAACTTCCCCAAAACATCATAAGATCATGAGAGACGCCTCAGTGGAGGGCCCCAGAATTCCCGACTGCTCAAGTTCAATAATGTGCAGCTTAATCTATGCGCGGGCCTCCAGCATTCTCGCTTTCATAAAAAATATGACTGCAGTGGTGATGTGTTGATCCCACGACCTGTTGGTCAGCAGCCGAGTGGCTTTGCCTCTAGACCACAGTGGCGAGTGATGAATATTCCTAAACAGTATCAATGAGAACCTGTAGGCACAAAAAGAGTAATGAGCAATCCATGTCGATTTTTCCTCTTACGATGAAAGGTGTGTGTGTGTGTGTGTGTTTGTGTGTGTGCGTGTGTGCGCGTGCGTGCGTGTGTACTCGCCGAAACAATGAAAAAACTTGACCCCACTTCCCGGAAGGAAATTTCAAGGAAATGCACGGGCACCGAAGTACATGGCGTACTAATTTCAATAGCGTAAATTATTGACGAGACGAGGATTTGCACCATCACCATATATTTACACATTCACCAGCCAGCGAATGGTTGAGAGTACGGCAGGCTCTTCAATCTGTTTATATATACGTATTAGGTAGTGGATGGGAGAATGAGGCGCAAGGAGAAGAGAAAGCGAATGACGAGTAGAGCGGTGAAGCACTGCAACTATTCTCTAATACGTTCTCTCAACACACGCGGGCACTCCACCGAGCTCCCGCGATGCGAACACCCTCACACGCCGGAGCACGCTCCTCCTTTCCACTCACTACTCTTCCCGCTTCAACTGCACCGGTTGCTAGGGACAAGGATAAGCGCACGCGTGCCCCAGCAGATTCTATGGGAGAGGGAATGAGACTGGAGAGATAACACCTGCCGGTGCTTGGCCACCGACAGACGCCTGACATGCCCCCACTAAGAAGTGCATTCGCATTTCAAACATAGCGTTTAAGGCACGTGCTTCCGTCGACGGCGACGAAGCATCTGTCGCATTCTCTGGTTGCTCGTAGAAAAGTTGTTTAGGTAGTCAATGTGCGGCTTTAGCACACTTGTTCTGGCTGGTGCTAAAGGCAAAATTGCCTGCAGAACCACGCAATTTGATGTTCTTGTAAGGCCACGTAGACATTTTCATACGTGCTGTTAACATTTTCTCAGCAAGCTATCTAAATGAAATTCAAACTAATTTCCTTGTTCTTTTCCTCCCTTACCATATGCAGATCCACCTAGGCCTGTTTACCAGCGTAAGTAAACGTTACTTTTGATTCATGCAGAATTACCCATGGTTGCACACCACTGCTCCACGATAATCAGCGCGGCTGTAGTGCATATCATCTTCATGACACCGAATATTTCACAGTGGCGTACAATCAAAGCTACAGATTGTGCAGGCGAACGCCTAAGTTGGTCGCAGTAGTGGTGACGTTTGTCTCCGCGTAATTTTTCGGTAATCATCAGTCTTTACAAGGGCTTCTCGCATTTAGTCTTTGTGCGCCAAAGAATGTTTGTGGCAAGATACAGTAGGTTATGCCCAGTGTTGGTTTTTCCACTCGTCCGCTATTTTGTCGACATCCTGTTTATTGCACCAGTGTGAACAAATGATCATACTGGTGCATTATCACCCTGGTTCCCAATTCACAATTAGAGCCATAAGTTAGTAAAGGCAACATTAATGTGGAATATTTCAGACAAAGAATCGCTCACGCAATGCTCTTTTTTGTTTTTGTTGTGTGACTAGGGGTTATGAAAATACCGCTTACTGCTTAAGATCGCGGGGCCTCAAAAAAAAGGCTCCGACCAGGCTCACTTTTGTAAAAAAGTATTGCTAAATGAATTGCAACATAACAAAAACAAAATGTTCATTTTGATTTTAGCACCGCAAAGATTCGATGACCATGTAACTGGGAAGCGTGCGCCGAGCATTTACTCTCTTCTGAGCCACTTGTTCGAGTTAGGAAAAAGATTCATTGTAGGAAAAAAAACAGGACCCTTGACGACAGGTAGATTTATTGATTTATATGTGGGGTTAACGTCCCAAAACCACCATATGCATATGAGAGACGCCGTAGTGGAGGGCTCCAGAAATTTCGACCTCCTGGGGTTTTTAACGTGCACCCAAATCTGAGCACACGGGCCTACAATATTTCCGCCTCCATTGGAGATGCAGCCGCCGCCACCCGGGATTCGAACCCGCGACCTGCGGGTCAGCAGCCGAGTACCTTAGCCACTAGACCACCGCGGCGGGGCTCGACGAGAGGTAGATTCAAGAGGCAAGTTAAAAGGAGAATAAAAAGTTAATGCACAGTACAGACACAAAGTGCCTAGAAATGCACTGGATGGGCTAATCCTCCACCAGAGCACCGGTACGAATTTTCCTCTGAAGCTGTTAACACAGACGAGTTTGATCAGCGTGAGTCACATGGCTACCTCCCGGCTGTATCCTAGTTTGCAGTGTGCAAGCGCAGCATGCCTTAGTGCTCAGTCTCCAGAATTACTTAGCGTAGTCGAGATTGTCGAAGTGTTGACGAATCTGGCTGGGCCAGAAGCAACAGCGCAGGGGTTTGCCAAACTTGCCATACCCTGTCCCCTCGATGGTGTTCACGGGTGACGTCACTCCAGCCTACCCTGCTGGAGTGACGACACCCCTGAACAGTCTACAAAAGGCGCAATCCGGCTGTGATCTCTTCCGAGGGCACGGCGACTGCCTGAAGGACAGCATGCCTAAATCGCCACTGCTTTTTGAGCAGGTTAGTTCATTTGGCAAATTGGCTGGTTATCGTACCCATAATAGATTTTTATTGGTCCTGTCATGCCCTCAGAAGTATTTTGCAACTTTGTCTGACTGCTGGTCATTGTTAATGTTGTTGCTTGTGTCCGGAGACATGTAAGAAAATCCATGACGGACTTCTGGTCAGAAGGTTACAGAAATCTTACAGGCTTTTGTTGACAGGCAAGAAGAAAGTGGCTGCAAAATGGATACCTTAAGAAAAGAAATGGCTGCTGTCAATGCTAAAACTGATAAGTTGCAAGTTATTCTGATGACCTTTGAAGACATGAACAAAAGGATTCAGACATTAGAATAGCTTGTCCAACTGCAGGCATCTAAGTTAATTGTGTATGAAAATAGAAGTAGGCGAAACAACCTTTTAGTGTTGGTAATCGCCGAAAGTGGGGAAGAAACAGAAACCAAACTCAGCGAAAAGGTCCTTGACAATATTTTTGACAGAACTCTGGGGGTTTGCGTGAGAACGGTAGAAAAAGTCCACCGCATTTGTCAGGTGAAACAGAATAAGCCGAGACCCATTATTATGAAGTTCTTTGATTCCAGGGAAAATGATGGCATTTTAAAGAATGCCTTCAAGCTGTAAGGCACTAATGTGTGGGTCAGCCAGGATTATGCCAGAGAAAGAGCAGAAGTAAGAAGAAATCTTTGGGAAAGTACAGCCTCGGATCGGTCAAAAGGCACGAAAGTCTGCTCGTCTACAATAAAATAAAAGTAAAAGACAAAACGTACACCTGCGACCTCAACCAAGATAAGCGCATACTGTGTGCGGTTGAAGGAAGTAGCCTAGATAAAGATAAGAAAAAAAAAGGCTCAGATCAACAACTTCCCGCCTGACTCGCAAAGCTCAACAAGTTCGCGATTAACACCCACCTCAGCCGTGGTGTCATAGCTAGGTTTTAATGTTATAAATGCAGGCAGCATTGTTACCAAAACAACTGACCTGGAATATTTGCTGCTTTCACGAACTCCTCATATGGTCTTGATAACAGAAACTTGGAGGCATTGTGGTAAACATACTGACGTAAGAATTCCCCCTGGATATAAAATGTTCAGAAAGGACAGAGATTCCTGTGGTTGGGGAGTGTGTATAATAATAAAAGAATCTGTTTATGTGTCCATGATAGACTGTGACATTTCCGAAACAGTTTGGTGTAGCATTACTTTTTAAAATGTTGCTTATCTTGTTGGTGCAATATATGGTCCACCTTCGGCCTCCTGTGACGTCTTTGACTGGTTGAACACATTTTTGGGCACCAATGTACATAGAAACACACGTCTAATTATGTCTGGGGGCTTCGATTCCCCGCATATTAATTGGCAGGAACTGGTTTACAATGGCATTGAAAAGTGTAGTGCATATAAACTATTGGATATAATTCTCTCTTTCAATGTAAATAAAGTTGTTCATGAATATACACGTATAACTTCTACGGCACACTCATTGTTAGACCTGGTGTTCCTATCAAACAATATTGAGGAATATTCGTGTTCAATTGAGGAGGGTACTTCACACCATAAAATGATTTTAGTAAGTTTTACAGCTAGCATTACGTCCTACAAGAAAAACGCTAATACAATAACTACAAAAGACTATAAAAATGCTGATGACACTGCAGTGTTAGATTTCTTGGAATTATCATTTAGCCTTTTCGAACAATACGAAAACGAAAAAAAAACAATAGATGAGTTGTGGAATAAAGTCAAGGCTACAGTCAACCATTGCGTGGAGCGCTCTGTGCCATCACGTCGGAAAAAATATAAACAACGCCAACCCTGGATTAACCGTGGTACTACTCATGTGAAAAGAAAGCTAAAGCGGCTTCGCTAAAAGAAAAATGGTTCTGAAAAAATATCCAGGCTTCACTCAGAATTGAGGCGCACTCTGACGCTAGATAAAAAGCAGGTTTTGAGGAAACACTGACTGGATTTTAAAAACTTCCCCACAAATATTCTGGCGGTATCTGAGCAGTAGAAAAGATAAAAATGAAGAAATCTCAAGTGATACAGGAGCGCTAACACATGCAACTGACATTGCTGAATACTTCAATTACTTTATCCAGTCTGTGTTCACCAAAAATGCAAACACTAATGTGCGTGAGCACTTGTAATATATTATACGTAAACCAATTGAAGAAATTAAATTCAAACGGGAAGGAGTGTTCGAACTACTCCTGAGCATAGACGGCAAAAAATCTAGTGAGCCTGACGAAATCTGTTCAGAATTTTTGAAGCGCTACGCTGAATGGATATCATAGTACTTTACAGTAATATTTCAGAAATCGCTAAATACCCATTCTTTACCTTTGGACTGGCGCAGGGCAGTTGTCATACCGGTATACAAAGGAGGTGATCGCAGACTTGTAAACAATCACCGCCCTACTTCACTCACCTGTGTTAGTTGCAAAATTTTGGAGCACATTATCGCAAAACAAATTTCACAATTTCTTGAACAGAACAACTTAATATTCTCATTCCAGCATGGCTTCCAAGCTGGGCTATCGACAATTACAAATTAATGGAAGTCGTTCATGAATTTGTGCCAGCTTTAGACAATAAGCAACAAATCGACGTCATTTGTATAGATTTTGCAAATACTTTTGATAAAGTGCCTCAAGATAAGCTAATTTTTAAGCTTCAAGAAATTGGTATTGGTAGAACACTAGTGACATGAATAAATGAAAACTTGAGTAAACGAACAAAAAACAGTATGTTTAAATGACAGCTTGTCACGTCATCTCGAAATGTTCTGAGGTGTTCCCCAGGGTTCGGTATTGGGCCCTTTGTTAGTTCTGACATACATCAACGATATATTTTCAGTAGTTGAACACCCGGTACGTGTAAAACTTTTTGCAGCTGGCTGCTTATTTTATTCTACTGTAACAAGAAGCACAATAAAGTTGGCATTATTCATTGCTTGAAAAAATTAAGCCAGTGGTGTAACCTATGGGATATGAAAGTAAACTACAAAAAATCAACATATACACATATGACTAAAAAAACAGGCGTTACGTCCTTTCAATATTCTATTGGCTGGAATAAACTCCTCCATGTTAACCAATTTAATATTTAGGAGTAACCCTTGCTCAAAATTTGGCATCGCATACACACATAGACAATGTGTGCTTGAAAACGAAACAGAGACTTTGTTTCTTAAAAAAAAAAACTACATCAGGCTACGCGAGATATAAACCATGTAGCTTACAAAACCTTCGTTAGACCACTACTAGAGCATGCCTCAGTCGTGTGGAGTCCTCATCAAGACAGCCTTAAAAGAAAATTAGAAAAATTTCAACGCCGTGCTATCCGCTTCATATGCACGAATTACTGCTGATTACATTATGTCATGTAGATGTTGGAATACTGTGAACTGGAATCATTTGAGGCACGAAGACAAAAGAACCCGTTGAAAGCTCTTTTCAGGATACTCCAAGGACAATTGAAAATTAACAAAGATTCGTACTTAAAAGTGCCAGGGAAACGAAGCAGTCGGGTTCATTACGACTGTGTTTTAGTACCATATACTCTTGTCGGAGTGATGGCTTTCGTTACTCTTTTTTCCAGCTACAATTGAGCTTAGGAATGCGTTGCCAGGTATTGCGGTAAATGCAAGCGATCTTTGCCAATTCGAAAAAGGTTGGACATGTACTTGAGTTATGGAGCTGCCAGATGATTAGCCTGCATGTTTCCTTGGTTTGAGTTTCTTTTTTTTTCTCCCAACTCTGTTTATAATGCGTAGCCAGGCATCGATGCAGGCAGTGTGCGTATTTGAAATGTGTTGCACATGTATTAATTGATTGCGCTACTATACCGTCCCTGTAAGAGCCCTCAATAGAAAAGAGAGGGCTGACAGTATTATATATATATTCGCTTGTGAAACGAAACGTATGTGATTATTTAAAGTGTTTCCTCGTACGTCTTGCTTTCTCGCTTCCATATATCTCTCTCTCTCTCTCTCTATATATATATATATATATATATATATATAGAGAGAGAGAGAGAGAGAGAGACAACAACAGAAACAGCAAACATTTGATGGGTGATATCGTTCAAACGAGCCCGCGTACAGATTACTCTCACGACATCGCAAAAATTGTGGTACCGCAACAAAGCAAGATATTGAAACTTTGAAAAATTGAAAAGGAAGTTCGGAAAACGCACATATTTTTACACTGTCACTTTCACGTAGGCCTCCACAATTTTTCTCGTTACTACTATAACCCTCAAATAAAATGAAAACGTTTTCGAGCAAGGGCTTGTAGCCACAATCGTGAACGTCCGCGTTATATGCCTACGCTTAAGAAATGTTCACTGAGTGCATGTGAGCGACGGTGACCCTCAAACATTCGGTTCGGCGCCTCCTTCGCGCATGCTAGCTGCGAACAGACGTCGGTTTTTTCGGAACCTCAGATGTTCCTGAATCTTGATGAGTGTCGTGGGACGGGAAAAACGGGGAACTTAGAAAAGGGCCTCTTTGCAATATGAAAATTGTTTGGAATTTATTTGAATACTAAACTGGTAGTCATTTGCACAACAAACATCTTCTGTACCGTTTTTTTTTTTGCAGGCTCGTAATGCATTGGTGAGTGTTCGTGATGAACATTGATTGTGGTGGAGTTTTGTGTAAAACAAATTGTGATTGGTAGTGCGAACGTGACTTTAACAAAAGTGCATGACATTGTGGTAGACTTTCTTTTCTATAGTGTTTTCACGATTTGTTTCGCCCTCCTCAAACTTTTATATACTCCTATACCAAGAATAGAAAAACGACCTCTCATTAGCTGATTTCTTCCCGAACAAACCATCTAAGAGATTAAAATACGTAGCCTGCTGTGTGAAAACTCATATAGTTTATTGATATGCTAACTGTTTGGATTAATGACCTTTCAGCTGGTGATTGTTCTGGAGATATATATACTTTCGTGAAATGTTTATTATTATTGTGGAGGTTTCTTGAACGTTCGATAGGTGGTGTAAGTGTATAGTTAACAGAGCCGCGTACAACTCATTCCTCGGAATGGCCTTTTTCTTTTCATTTCCCAACAGAACCACGAGTGAGTATGCATTTTTTATATTTGTTGCTGCGATGGACACATACTGTTTACACAGAACGTGTTTGTATAAATTAGCACAGCGCCTGCTCTGTGCCATTTATTTTATTGGGACTGTTATCTGCAAACATTTTAACATCATCATCATCATCATCAGCCTGACTACGCATACTGCAGGACAAAGGCCTCTCCCATGTTCCGCCCGTCAACTCGGTCCTGTACTTGCTGCTGCCATTTTATACCCGCAAACTTCTTAATCACATCTGCCCACCTTTCTGTCTCCCCTCAACCCACTTGCCTTCTCTGGGAATCCAGTTACTTATCCTTAATGACCAACGGTGATCCTCTCTACGCGATATATGCCCAGCCCACGTCCATTTCCTCTTGTTGATTTAAACTATAATATTGCTACGTAGCTATCGCATGAAGGGTGAACCATTCTTTTGATGACGACGAAGAGAACTGGTTTGCTCGCTCTGCTTGCTGCGCTCCGATTTAATCGGTGTAAATACACTGGCAAATAGTCACGTTCCGTCTCATGTTACGTAGCATATTTGTGGTGTACGTGCTCGTCCTTCCCAGTACCCATCATGAAGCTCCGCAACGGCCGCATCATCACGGGTCCTACTATGTAACTAGTTCAAGGATCATCGTCTTCACCACCCACACTCTAAGGTAAAAGGGTGTTAAAAGGGTGTATGGTTCGTCCTTTTGGGGACTAATGGGGCTGCCACAACCATTAGTAGCTTTAAGGACTAACGGCACCGGGTCTAACAGTTAGTCCACACATTTACACCTTAGTGAGTAACCGTTAGTTCCACAGCTTACCCCAGGGACTAACATTTAGTCCTCATATTTGCACCTTATAGAGCAACTGTTAATCCCTAGCAATTACACCTTACCGGGCAATCGTTAGTCCTCACAGTTGCACCTTGCCGGACGAACGGTTCATCCACTCAAATACTCCGACCGGATTAACTTTTTGTCCCCAGTTCAAACATTGTTTTCAGCAGTCCTTATACTTTTTTCGCCTGTTTTTCTGCGCAGTGAGCAACAAATTGCGCAGAAAACATGCAAAAAAGTAGTTAGCCACCTATATGTGACTGCTTTCGCAGTCACGGCAACAACGAAAAACAAAAGTGAGACATGGAAATCTTTTATTTTTCTACATACACAAAGTTTCTCCATTCTTTTAAATGAATTCATGGTGAAGTGTACAAGTCCCGTCTCGTTGTAAAATCTTGTTCACTCCCTGTGGAGCTCCTCCGACGGAAGCGATAGATGACAGGCATTGCAGACGTCAGCGCACGCAGCCTTCTGCCTGTTGTGTTCCCACGGCTGTACGTACAATAAGATAGTAAAAAAAGTTAGACACACGCGACAGGAGATAAAGATGCACGCATATGACAAGTACGTGCACGATAATAAAAACAAGCGTTGAAATTTGACACACAAATAACTTTACCTTTACATGTCACACAGTCCTTCTGAAGCTGCTCTGACGAGAGATAGATGTCAGGCATACAGATTGCCAGCGCACACAGTCTTCAGCACGGTGTGTGCCGACGGCTGCACGATAAGTATATAAAGTAGTGAGTCACACGTGACAGAGCATGCTTGCAAATGCATATGAGAAATACGTGCAAGGTGAAATGAAAACATACGTGATATATGACATGCTAATAATTTCACCGTGATGTCACACATCGTAAAAGACTCATTTCGATCCTAGTAGCGCAACAGCTTAGGAGCGGCGGCTGAAGCCACATCTCCGCGAACCACCATGCCGCTAACAAGTCGGCGAGTCTTAAGTGAGCGACGTCGTTGATCTCGAGCAAGCGAACGCGAGACCAATTATGGCGCTGCGCGCGGAGTGTCTGCGGCCAGCGAACTTCGAACAGGAGAACGAGCGTACGCTTCGAACTTCGAACAGGAGAACGAGCGTACCACGAACAGCGCCGAGCTGGTTTAGAGCTAGCGCCGAAGAAATCGACGGTAATGCGGCCCTTTTCCACAAACTCGAGCGAGTGTAGCGCGCAAACGTGGGTCCGTCGCCGCGGCCAACAGATGGTGCCGAGCCGGCCGAGCTGCTAGCGACCGGCTGACGGGAAGGCAGACTGTAATGGCGACCAATTTTTAGTGAGTTCCGACGCTAGCGAAAGCCCCGCCAGCCCGTTTAGGTGCATTTAGAGCGCGCGACATACTACAACCAAGCTCTTTACGAGAACCCGCAACGTGTTTTCGACGACTCTCAACACAGCGACGAGGACTAAGCCCGATATCGTCAGCCCAGAGCTTATCGCGGTGGCGAAGACAGGCGAGCACTCGATGAGCGAGCGTGCGGGAGGCCGATGGTAATGGCGGCCGATTTCCAGGCTGTCGCAAAGCACAGGCGATCTGCAGATGCCGAAGCTGACCGCGATGCATTTCGTGCGTGCGATAGACAACACGACCGAACCCGTTGCCGGCAAGCGCGATCCGTATCGCACACGCGACAAATAGAGTAGAAAAAAGAATGATAACCTACTTGCCTTAGAATCCAGCGCCGTTTTCTGCCCCGAGTCGGACTGAAGTATATATCCGATAGGCCTATGTGTTCTCGGCCGCCATGTTGGCCTTCCCAATTGTTGCTGTCGTGTGCTGGTCGGGACTATCTTGAAGCCAGAGATATACAGCGCGGCGTGGTGACGTGTCGAGACTTGCTCCAGACTTCATGGGTGCAGCGAAACGCAACAGCAGCAGCCCACGCTCATCCGAGCGTACACACAAGCACCACGTCGTAGTTTTTAGATCGTCGAATCCAGGCGGCCGTGGTCGAGCACTCCGAGCGCGACGCAACACACCAACCGTCGCCAGCAAAATACGGGGAAAGACGGAGCCAACAGAGGAGGAGAAGGGAGGAGGAGGGCTGGGCACCATGACAACGCTTTTCGCGCAGCCTGCAATACCCGGGCGGTTCATCCCTTGGTTTCGCGCGGCACGCTTCCCTCTGTGGTTGCTCCTCAATGGTCTATCCGTTAATTGCGTGCGCCTATTGAGCTCCGTTACTCCTTTTTCGGGTAATTTTGCCTTAGAGTGCACCTCTTGTGTGACTGCTATCTACGTTGTCCTACCTCCTGCTCGGGATCCTGGCGTATTTTCCGGACAGGATGGCCTTGAAGTTGACTAGTGGCTGAACAAGTATGAACGAATCAGCGCCAGCATTAGGAGGGACCAGACACTCATGCTTGCCAACGAGCTTTCTTACCTTGATGGCCCTCCGCGGGTGTGGTTCGAGACGCACGAAGTCGAAATCACCAGCTGGGACACTTTCAAGGAGAAGATTCATGACCTTTTTGGGAACCCGCTCCACGACAGATAGCTGCGCGAAATCAGTTGGCTACTCGGGCACAGACGTCTACTGAATCCTACGTCGTGTATATTCATGACGTCATCACCCTTTACCGCTAGGTTGACGAAAACATGCCCGAGCTTGAGAAGGTATCGAATGTGCTCAAAGGCATCGCCGTCGACGCCTTCATTCTGCTTGTATACACTAACGTCATCACCATCGATGAACTCATCAAAGATTGCCGGTGGTTTGAACTCGCCAAGAGCTGCCATATCACGCTGAGATTCACACGACTGCCCAACACGGCCGCAACTTCATCGTGTGAATCCACTCGCCAACCACCCTCCTATGACCGCGTAAGCAGACTTGTTCGTCGGAAGCTTTAAGCTGCCTGTCCAGCTCCCATTCAACAGCCGGTTTTCACAACTCAAGCCAGTGACCCATCACACCCATCGATAGCTTTATTCAAGCTATGGTAAGGTGTGGTAAGGCAGGAGTTTGCTAATCTCGGTCTTCCGTAAGCGTGTCCAGTGACTAACGCTGAAGTACGCCTATGAAGTGCTTGTGTTACTTAGATGACATGATAATCTTCTCAGCCAATTTCGCCACACACCTTGAACGCCTTTGCACCATTCTATCAACATACCGACATGCCGGCCTCTAGCTGAATTCCTCGAAGTGCCGCTTTGGTCTTCGTCAAATTACTGTGTTGGGCCACCTTGTTGATGCTTCCGGTGTACGACCAGACCCCGCTAAAGTACGCGAAGTAACGAATTTCCCGTTCCACGCTCTATCCATGATGTTCGAAATTTCGTGGGTCCATGCTCTTGCTTTCCCCGGTCCCTGAAAGACTTTGCGGCACTCGCCCGCCCACTCACAGACCTTCTCAAGCACGACGTCTCATTTTGTAGCGGTCCTCTTCAAGCTAAAGCTTTCTCTCGACTAATCACCGCTCTAACGACACCACCGATACTTGCACATATCAACCCAGATGCTCCTACAGAGGTGCGCACAGACGCTGGCGGTCACGGCATCGGCGCAGTTTTGGCCCAAACTAAGCGGGGCACTGACCGTGTAATTGCATATGCAAGTCGTCTACTTTCAAAGCCTCAGCGTAACAACTCTATAACAAGACGAGAATGTCTTGCCCTTGTCTGGGTGGTTTCGAAATTTCATCCTTGCTTGTATGGCTGCCCGTTCCTTGTCATCACAGATCATCATGCCCTCTGCTGGCTTTCTTCACTGAAGGACCCTTCTGGATGACTTGGTAGTCGGGCGTTACGTCTTCAGGAGTACTCCTACTCAGTTGCCTACAAGTCTGGATGCCTCCATCTGGACGCCGATTGCTTGTCACGGTACCCTGTTGACCAACCAGATGAATCAGTCGGCGAACCTTGCCCCAGCAGCGTCATGTCCATGTCTAGGTTTCGTCAGATTGGTGACTTACAGCGTCGCGATCTTTCCTTTCGGTCACTCATTGGCCATCTGGAATATTACCCTAACGACGTGTCACTACGCATGTTCGTTCTCCCAAATGGCACGCTGTAGTGTCGTAGCGTCCAGCCAGAAGGCCCTGAGCTACTTCTAGCCGTGCCTAACCATCTCCGTTCAGTGGTCCTGCATGAGCTTCACGACAAACCAACTGCCGGCCACTTGGACGTATCTTGCACGTACGACTGCGTCCAGCGCCACTTCTTTTGGCGTGGTCTCGCGCGGTCCGTTAGACGCTACGTGTCCTCCTGCGATAAATGCTAACGTCGAAAACGACCTGCCGCATTCCCTGCTGGACTCTTTCACCCGATTTCTATCCCTACGGAACCTTTCTTTCGTGTTGGTGCAGACCTCCGCGGACCGTTCCCTGAATCAAACACGGGGAACAAGTAGATAGCCGTTGTTATAGACCAGGCGACCCGGTTTACCATCACTAGAGCGCTCCCCACCAGCACTGCTACTGACGTTGCCGAGGTTTTGCTCCACGATGTAATTCTACACCATAGCATTCCTCGGCAATCGCTCACCGATCGTGGACGCGCATTTTCGTCACGCGTACTCGACCACCTTTCACGCTCTTACTCAACGCAACATGAACTGACCAATTCCTACCATCCTCGAAGAAATGACCTTACCGAACGCCTAAATCAAGAGCATGCCCTCACGGACATGCTCTCGATGTATGTCTCATCTGACCACCATGACTGGAATCTAGCGCTACCTCACGTGACGTTCGCCTATAATTCATCTCGTCATAATACCACACGTTATTCACCTTTTTTATATGCTCTATGGCCGTAATCTGACTTTACGACGGGACACCCTACTACTCACTACTACCCCTCCACCGAGTGAATTCGCACGTGATGCTATCGCTCGTGTCGACCACGCACGTCAGATTGCCTACTCTAGGCTGTTGGCTGCACAAGCAACCCAGAAGGCTTTCTACGACAGCAAGCATTTCGACGTTGACTTCTCACCTGGTTCTCTAGTGCTTGTCTGGTGCCCATATCGTCGTGTTGGATTGTCAAAGAAGTTGTTATCTCAGTACAAGGGACCTTACCGTATCATACGACGGGTGACGGACGTTACCTATGAGGTCATTCCAGTCTCCGGGACTAACCTGTCTGCAAACACACCCAGTGACGTAGTCCACGTCAGTAGGTTGAAACGATACCGCCCTTTTTCTGAGGAACACGTATAAAGTGCACCTAGCCGATGCTTTTACAACCGGGTAGTGATGCTACGTATCTATCGCATGAAGGGTGAACCATTCTGTGGACGATGACGAAAAGGACTGGTTTGCTCGCTCAGTGTGCTGCGCTCCGAAATTAACGGTGTAAATACGCTGGCAAATAGTCACGTTCCGTCTCATTTTACGTAACAATATGCTTGACCCCAGTTTGTCCTTTGATCCACTCTGCTCTGCTCTTGTCTCTTAAGGTAACACCCACCATTTTCCTTTCCATTGCTCGCTGCGTCATCCTAAATTTAAGCTGAACCTTCTTTGTAAGGCGAAAATGCTGTAGGCCCATGTGCTGAGATTTCGTTGCACATTAAAGAACCCCAGGTGGTCTACATTTCCGGAGCCCTTTACTACGGCATCTCTCAAAATCATATGTTGGTATTGGGACGCTGAATTCCACATATCAATCAAGTATTCTTTGTAAGTCTCCAAGTCTGAGCTCCATAGCTAAGTACCGGCAAGATGCAGCTGTTATATATCTTCCTCTTGAGAGATGGTGGCAATATACCTGTCATGATCTGAGAGTGCTTGCCAAATGTGCTCTACACCATTCTTCTTCTTCTAGTTACCTCAATCTTGTAGTTCGGCTGCGTGGTTGTAACCTGTCCTAAGTAGACATTGTCTTTTACTACTTCTAGTGCACTATTACCTATCTCGAAGCTCTGTTGTCTTCCAAGGTTGTTGTACATTACTTTCGTTTTCTGCTGAATAATTTTAAGGCCTACCTTTCTGCTCTCCTTGTGTAGCTCTGTAATCATGAGTTGTAATTAATCCCTTGAGTTACTCAGCAATGCAATGTCCTCGGCGAAGCACAGATTACTAAGGTACTCTCCATTATCTCTTATCCCTTACTTTTTTTCATTCTAGGCCTTGAATTCCTTGTGTAAGCACGCGGTAAATAGCATTAGGGAGATTCTACCCTCCTGCCTTACACCCTTTTGGATTGTATTCAGTTGCTTTCTAGATGAAGCACTACGGTAGCAGTTGGTCCCCTGTAGATTTCTTCCAGGATGTATATATATATATATATATATATATATATATATATATAGAGAGAGAGAGAGAGAGAGAGAGAGAGAGGGGGAGGGAGAGAGAGAGGCGTTGTCCGTTGAGAAAGGTTCAGACGCACCTTGGCAAAATGTGCTTTATCAGGCAGGTCTGGGCTAATGGCGAGCGGCGTGCGCGAGCTACTACTACAGCCACCGATCATCATCGTCTCCTTTATTACCAGCAGAGCGTCCGTTATTCATATTCATTATAATTACTCCCCGTGAATAAGGTGCCATCCTAGTGACCTATGGACAAGTAAACACGACAGGGTCGTAGCAGGGCTTAAGTCTCGAGACGTGGACAATTTACTGGCCACGACGACGGGGGTCAGAAGATGGTTGCAGTGGCACGATGAGGTAATTCACCGGTGATGTTTTTTTTGTAGCACACGATATGGGCCGTGATACTTTGGGACCAACTTGGTAGAAAGGCGAGGTGTAGCAGAAGAGACATGCAGCTAGACGAGTGAACCTGGATCGTAGGAAGTAGTGTTATTTGATGCGTCAGTTGGTGCTTTTGGCGTCCTTGGTCTTGGGTTGTGAACGATCTTGCCAGTTGGAGGCACTCTTCAGCGTTTGTGGCGGCTTGCGACAAAGTCGTGGACTCTGAAGAGTAAGTTTGTACGAAACAATGGTGTTGATAGTGCAAGAAAGTTCGCGTCCATAAAGGATGAAAAAAGGAGAGAACCTAGTAGAGCTATGAATGGCGGTATTATAAGCGAACGTGATAAACGGGAGCACTCGGTCCCGATTGGAGGGGTCTGACGAGACGTACATAAACAGCATGTCATCAAGGGTGCGGTTGAAGCGCTCTGTCATTCCATTGGTCTGGGGATGATAGGCGCTTGTAGTGCGGTGAACGACGTGGCACTGACACAGCAATGCTGTGATGACGTCTGACAAGAGTGCGATTGATCGGTCAGTAACTCCAGGGGTACTCCATGACATAATACGATGTTGTGAAGAACGAAACTCGCAACGTGTTTTGCTGTAGACGAGCGAAGGGGTGAAGTTTCGGCATACCGCGTGAGGTGGTTGACGGCAACTATGATCCAGCGGTTACCGTCAGCAGTGTTGGGAAGGGCACCATAGATATTGATGCCAACGTGATCGAATGGTCGGGATGGGCATGGTAAGGGTAATAAGGTACCGCTGGCATGATTAGGGGGAGATTTTCGTCTCTGGCATGTCGAGCAGGCCCGAACGTATTGTCGAATAAAACGGTACATGCCACCCAGTAATATCGGAGACGTATGCGAGAATAGGTCTTCAAGAAACCTGCGTGGCCACATTGCGGGTCATCATGAAACGTGGAGCAAATTTCGGATCGCAGATGACATGGAATCAGGAGTAGCCCCTGACGTCCACCGGGTGCATAGTTGCGTCCGTACAGCACGTCGTCGTGAGTGGTGAAATGCTCGACTTGCCGACGCAACGTGCGACAAGGGGGGGGGGGAGGCCGTCTGCCCAGCCAGGATGTCTATAATCGAAGCAACCCAGGGGTCCTTGCGTTGCTCAGATGGCATGTCGGCGATGGTGACGGCAGTGGCATCACAGGTTATACTTTCACATAAGTCCGGGTCAGGGGGCAGGGGCGAACAGAACAGGGCGTTTGCGTCCGAATGTTTCCAGCCGGAGCGATAGACCACGCGAATATTATATTCTTGGAGGCGTAACGCCTATCGGGTGAGGCGACCGCTTAGATCTTTCAGTGACGAAAACCAGCAGAAGTCGTGCTGCTCAGTCACCACTTCAAAAGGGCGCCCGCACACGTAAAGTCGAAATTTCTCTATCGCCCAAATAATGACGAGGAATTCCTTTTCAGTGACAGAATAGTTGATTTCGGCTTTGCTAAGAGCTCGGCCTGCGTAGGCAACCACGTACTCTGGAAGCCGTGTTTATGCTGTGCAAAAATAGCGCCTAGCCCGACACCACTTGCATTGGTGTAGATATCTCTGGGTGCCGATGGGTCGTAGTGTCGCAGAATAGGCGGCGACATGAGGAGGTGGCGCAGTTCACTGAAAGAATCCGTCACAGTTGGCAGACCAGGCTGAAAGGCCTCTAGAGCCGGCGAGGAGCTTGATCAAAGGAGCGATGATCGTCGCTTAATTGTGGACGAAGTGCTGGAAGTAAGAGCAAAGGCCTATGAAGCTTCGTAGCTCCTTCATGGTGGTCGGTTTGGGAAACGCTGAAACGGCTGTAAGTTTGCGGGATCAGGAAGAATGCCGTCTTTTGAAACCACGTGGCCAAGGATCGTAAGCTTTCGAGCGGCGAAATAGCACTTCTTCAGATTCAGTTGCAGCCCCGCGGCAGAAATACACGCGAGGACTTTCTCGAGGCGGGTTAAATGGGTTGTGAAGTCAGTTGAAAAGACGACAATGTCATCTTAATAACAAAGGCAAACCTCACACTTGAGGCCTCGAAGTATAGAGTCCATCATTCGCTCGAAAGTAGCTGGCGCGTTGAAGAGGCCGAAGGGCATGACTGTGAATTCGTAAAGCACGGCGGGCGTGATGAAAGCTGTTTTTTCACGATCAGCCTCTGCCATGGGTACCTGCCAGTATCCAGAGCGCAGATCTAAAGACGAGAAAAATTCGGCTCCTTGTAGGCAGTCCGAGGCATCGTCAATGCGTGGCAGCGGATAGACATCCTTGCGCGTGATTCGGTTGAGACGTCGGTAGTCCTCGCAAAACCTGATGGATCCGTCCTTCTTCTTCACCAACACAACTGGAGAGGCCCAGGGACTGCTTGACGGTTCGATTATGCCACGGGTCAGCATATCGTCTACCTGTTCATTGATGGCACGGCGTTCGGTAGTTGACACACGATATGGAGGCTGCGGTAATGGCGTCTCTTGACTGGTATCTATACGGTGAACAGCAGATGACGCTCGACCTAAGGAAGGCTGATTGTGGTAAAACGAGGCTCGAAAACGCTGGAGGAGCTTGATTAGCTGTTCCTGCTGCCCAGGCATCAGGTGGCAATCAATGGTCTTGCGGAAGACATCCATAGGTTCATTGGTGTCAGTTGCGGGTGTAAAACACAAGTCGGTAAAAATGGCTTGTCTGGATACATCGGGTCTTGGAAAATACAATTTAAGGTATCGAGGCTTCCAGGACACTCACCGCGTAGCAGGATGTACGGACAAGCAGAAACGTTGCACGCATAAAGTACTGCCGAACCATTGGAAAAGTTGATGACGGCAAACGAGAGAACGATGATGCGGTGGTGACACTAGGTGTAGTTGGTTGGAACAGGAACTTCGAGTTAGTGGCAGCAGGGAAAAACACAGGCGCTAGGATGGCGGACATATATAAGACATATATAAGACACATATATATATAATCTCTCTCTCTCTCTCTCTCTCTATATATATATATATATATATATATATATATATATATATATATATATATATATAGGAATTGTACACTTTAGGGCTCGCTTTTCCGTGTTTTGACACATTATTAATGAGATACAACTGACAACAATGCAAAGGAAAGTATAGGGGAAGGTATCAGGAAGAAAGCAAAATAGGAGGGAAAGGACGGCAGAGCAGTTAACCAGCCTATAGGCAGCCGGTTTGCTACCCTGCGCATGGGAGGGAGATGGTTGAGATGAAAGATAGAGAGCAGAGAGGGAAGAGAGATAAACACAGCAAATTCGACAGCACACGCGCGCACACATAGTCATAGTCCGGTGTTATCTTTCGCGGTGTGGGACATTGGTGTTACAGCCGCTTGTCCAAGTCCGTGTCGCGTAGGAATTTCAACAGAGCTTTTGTCGCCTTCTGTTGCAATATCTTCTCTTGGGCACTTGAGAGGATAGTGTACACAGGCATTTGGCTGTTGTCGATGCGCGCAAGAACGGATGCCAGTGACTGTCTTTGGACGTCATTCAACGGACAGTCACACATGATGTGGTGTGCCATCTCTTCGCAACGACAGGTATCGCAGAGAGCGTTGTCGGCCATTCATATGACAAAAGAATAAGATTTTGTAAAAGCCCCTCCTAGCCATAAACACTGAAGAAGGGTGGCTTCTCTTTGGCCGAGCCCAGTGGGCTTGCGGATAGCCATCAAAGAGGAGAGGTGGTGTTGACGATTCGTCTCGTTGCTTTGTGGGCCCTATAGAGAAAACACGAGATCACGCGCAAGTCGTCGAAGATTACTAGCTGCATCGGTCCGCGAAAGTGATAGGGCTTCTTC
Source organism: Rhipicephalus annulatus (assembly GCA_013436015.1). Lineage (NCBI taxonomy): Eukaryota > Metazoa > Arthropoda > Arachnida > Ixodida > Ixodidae > Rhipicephalus > Rhipicephalus annulatus. The sequence continues at coordinate 421,529 of WOVY01009927.1, read as the reverse complement.
TCGTGTTTCTTCAAGAGCTGCCCGCGCGGCAGTATGGGCATGCTCGTTCCCTATGACGCCGCAGTGACTTGGCAGCCACTGAAACGTCACATGATGCCCTTTCTCGTGTGAAGTGTGAAGAAGGCATCGAATTTCGAAAACAAGCTGGCCCGCGACGCAGTGCTAAGAGCATAGATTGTAGGGCAGTCCTTAAGTCGTTGACAATCAACCATTGTTGCGGTGGTTCCCGGTTAACCAAACAAAGTGCAGCGCGCAGAGCAACTAGTTCCGCTGCTGTATTCCGTGGAGTGGTCAGTCCTAAAGATGAAGGTAACACCTCTTGTCGGAACAATACTGCACCTGACGAACGCTGGCGGTTCGTGGAGCCATCGGTATATATATATATATCTACACTGCCAGAATATTTCTCGTGCGAAAGAAAGCGAGACAGTTGTTTCAGCACGGGTGATGAAAGCACAGATTTCTTCTGTATTCCTGGTACTAGTCACCAGCAATCAAAATGGTTGCGTTTGTTGACGTACATCTAGGCAGACCAAGGCACACTCTCAGTGCTTGGGCTTGTACTGTCTGTAGAACACGAACATTGGTCTTGCAGGTACTGCTAAGCACGGGCAAGCTATATCTCAAGAAACCTAGAAACAGGGCTCTGTAAAGTTCCATCATTGCGTCTACTGACATCCCCCATGTATTTCCTGACAGGAACTTGAACAAATGGGAAATATTGGTCAGGCGCTTCTTCATATAGGCCCTATGCGGACTCCAACAGAGGTGCCTATCAATAATGATGCCCAGAAACCAGTGGGTTCTGGCATAAGAAATGGGTCGCCCTCAGACTGAGATTACGTAAGGGGTCATTGCTTTGCGAGTGAAGGCCACCAGCGTGCAGTTTTCTGATGATATGCTGAGACCTTGTTTGAGCAAGCAGTTGGCAATCATAGTTGCTGCTCTTTGAAGCCGGGAACGTATCTGAGGACGTGTGACTGCCGAAGTCCAGATACAGATGTCGTCTGCGCATACTAAGTTCTTAATGGTGCTTGGCAAGTGTTCAGCAAGGCCAATTAGTGCAAGATTGAATAGCGTCAGGCTAAGAACTCCGCCTTGAGGAACACCCCTGGAAGTATAGCGTCGCGTAGTTGGGCCATCTTCTGTTAACACAAAGAATGATCTTGCAGCCAGGTAACTCGAAATCCACCGAAAGCCTCGACCACCAAGGCCAACTACCGCAAGAGCACCTAAAATGGCTTCATGTATTCCATTATCATACGCGCCTTTCACACCTCGAAACAAAGCTGTAGATAGTCGCTCACGGGATCTTCCGTGCTGAATGTATGAAACTAGAGCAACGACATTGTCAATGGAAGAGCGGTCGTGTCGGAAACGAGCCATGGAATTCGGATAAATCTTGGCGTATTCAAGATACCACTCCAGGTGGCCCAGTATCATCCGTTCCACTATCTTCCCTACGCAGCTGGCCAGTGATATTGGGCGGTATGAGGCGAGTTCGAGTGAGGATTTGCCCTGTTTTAAGATGGGTAACAAGCGGCTTGCTTTCCAGTCGTCAGGAACATTACCATCCTGCCACGAGATGTTGTAAAGGCTCAACAGTTCTCTCCTTGTATCTTCCCCGAGGTTGCACAAGGCTCGGTACGGAATACCATCTGGGCCCAGAGTAGTTGAATGCCTGCAGTGAGCTAGTGCCGCCTCGAGCTCCTTCATTGTAAAAGGGAGGTCCATGTGGTAGTCACGGGAACGGCGGACGTCACCTCTCACTGGAGAATTTGGATGAGTGGTTTGGTTGGCGATCTGCGCACAGAAATCTTCTGCGACATCGATGCCTTGCGTCCCTTGAAATAGCGCGAGCGCTTTGAGTGGATAACGCTGTTCCGTAGGGTGACGCAGAACTTGCACCATTTTCCAAATGTATGAGGGTGGCTTGCCAGAGTCTAGTGACTGGCAAAACGTTGTGCATCGTTAGATCTAATTGTAATGTAAACGAGAAGAAAGAAAAGTAGGTGAAAAGATATGCTGAAAAGATATATATATATATATATATATATATATATATATATATATATATATATATATATATATATATATATATACCTGCTAGGGGTTGGTTATTTTTTCACCCTCTTTTCTTTCTTCTTATTTACTATCCATTTGTTCTAATAACTTCCCTTATACATTCTTTGGCATTATTGTCTGTTAGATCTCATAATATTGTGTCAAAACACGGAAAAACGAGCCCTTAGGTACAAACTTCTTTTCATTATATATATATATATATATATATATATATATATATATATATATATATATATATATATATTGTGAAGAAGAGGAAGTACTCCAGCGCAGAGGCAGCAGCATCGAGTGTGCAGCAGTGGCTCGAGCTCGGAAATTGCGGCTGGTGCATCGCTTTCCAAGCTTTCCAAGCATCAACCTTTCTGCTTAATAAATCTCCTTTATAATTGGTGGAGGTGCGGGGTACCGTCTCTTACACCTTCCCGCTACCATCCTGGAACTCCGTTCTCGACGGCTACCTTCTGCTATGCCGCACGCCGATCAGCAGACGCTTCCATCTCTTCCGCCACCTGTCCAGGCAGTGTTCCTCAGCGGGAGCCTCCAATCTTCAGTGGAACAGATGACAACGACGTTGAAGATTGGCTCTCGACTTTCGAACTGGTGAGCGCTTTTAACAGATGGACGGACGTGGACAAGTTGACACGCGTGTCGTTCTACCTCACGGGTGTAGCCAGCCTTTGGCTTAGAAACCACGAGGCAGACGTCCGAACGTGGCCGCAATTTAAAACGTCGATTGTATCAGTCTTCGATCGACCTGCCGTCCGAAAACTTCGTGCCGAGCAATGTTTACGCACACGTGCACAAGAAACGGGTGAAACCTTCACAAGTTACATAGAAGACGTCGTCGATTTGTGCAGACGCGTGAACGCCGAAATGACGGAAGCTGAAAAATGTAAGCACATCCTCAAAGGGATTGACGACGACGCTTTTCAAATGCTCTTGGCGAAAAGCCCGACCACTGTTAACGACGAAATTAGCCTCTGCCAAAGCTACGATGAATTGCGGAAGCAGCGAGCTCTGACAAGACGTCTTCCAGCACAATGATTTGGCATCGCTGTCTAGTGTGATCAGTGGTCATGACAAAGCGTTACTAATAGCCGAAATAAAAGCATTTGTCCGCGAAGAAGTTGCACGACAGCTTTCCTTGGCGCCTTTCACACCAGAAGCTGCCACAACTTTACCATCGTCTCTACGTGACGTCATTCAAGGAGAGGTTGCCGAGGCCTTACCAGCTGCTCGCGAACCTAATCTTGTGGCGGCTCCTCTCACCTACGCCGCGGCTGCAGCCATGCCAACTCGCAAGGCGCCTGCGCCTCCGTTCCAGCCTCGCGCGAGCTATCCCCCAGCTTCAGTTCACTGGACCAGCACCAACACCGCCAACCCATGGCGCACAATCGCCCGATATGTTATGCTTGTCGATACCCCGGACACGTCGCAAGGTATTGCCGCCGCCGGACGCATATCACCAATGAAAACCGCCGTGAGCCTTTCTTCCCGCTTGACTCCAACGCGGGATACCGTTCCTCCACTCCAATGCCAGCCCGCTACCAGGATGACCACCGCCCTCGGTCGGGACGTCTTCGCTCGCCCTCTCCACGCCACCGCTCGCCTTCTCCTATGCGTCGACGGCCCGCGCCTAACGAGAAGGAAAACTAGACGACGCAGTTCCTTAGGCAAGAACTGCGCAAGTTTCGGTTTGCCCAAGTCTTCATTTGTCACCTACCAATGTGATTGATGTGTTCGTCGAAAATGTCCCTACTGTCGCTCTTGTAGATACCGGTGCCGCTGTTTCTGTTATAGACGCTGGATTTTGCCGCTCAATACGTAAGGTTACGACGCCTTTCTCCGGATTATCGCTTCGCACAGCCAGTGCTCAACCTGTTCAACCGACCGCAGTATGTACAGCCCGCGTGACAATTCAGGACGTTCTGTATACGATAGAGTTCGTGGTTCTTTCATCGTGCTCCCATAATATTATTTTGGGATGGGACTTTTCGTCGCGTCATAACGCCGTAATCGACTGTGCTAGGGCTGAGGTTGAATTTTGCTCACTGGATGACCAAGCGTCCGGCGACACCCAGTCTGCCGCTAAACATGTCGTTAGCGATGACACCTACATCCCTCCATGCTCTTTTGCGTTCGTGCCAGTTTCATGCAGCGCCATATCTGACGGCACGGTCTTCTTCACACCATCTCCAATATTCGTCGCCCGAAGAGCCCTCCCCCTGCCTTTTGCTGCTCTCGATCTTGTAGAAGGCTCAACCACATTGCCAATTTATAATCATGAGTCGTCGTCTTTATCCCTACTTTGTCACGAGTGCCTTGGCCACGTCGAGACAATCAGTTCTTCCAGAATTATATCCGTCCCCGATGAGGTGCCTTCTACCTCCATCTGTGAACTGGCTGTCGTCTCAGCGCCTGACTCAACGTCGGCAAACATATTTCAACCATTCATCGCTGCAGGTTTGACATCTTCACAGCGTTCACAACTCCTCACCATTCTTGACAGCTACCGCCATTCTTTCGACGTTGAACAACTATCTCTCGGCCGTGCCTTAGTAGTAGAACACCACATCGACACTGGGTCCCACTCACCGCTTCGACAACGACCATATCGCGTGTCCGCTACAGAACGCCGCGTCATTGCTGACCAAGTAGACGACATGCTTCGCAGAGGCGTCATTCGACCTTCACAGAGCCCATGGGCGTCTCCGGTGGTTCTCGGCAAAAAGAAAGACGGTTCTATTCGTTTCTGTGTCGATTTACGGCGATTGAACAAGATCACGCTGAAGGATGTCTATCCACTACCGCGCATTGACGATGTTTTGGACAGTTTGCAGGGTGCCGAGTTCTTTTCCTCGTTAGACTTGCGGTCAGGCTACTGGCAGGTGCCTATGACGGAGGCCGATCGCCTCAAAACCGCTTTTGTCACGCCAGACGGTTTATATGAATTCACCGTCGTGCCCTTCGGACTTTGCAATGCCCCTGCAACGTTCGAACGAATGATGGATAACATCCTGCGCGGACTAAAATGGAAGATATGCTTGTGTTACCTCGACGATATCGTGGTCTTCGCCCCTAACTTTGACACACACTTACGTCGCCTTCAGCACGTCCTTACTTGCTTAACTAACGCCGGTTTGCAATTAAACCTAAAAAAATGTCGATTTGCCATGCGTCAACTGAACATTTTGGGCCACGTTGTTTCGAAGGAAGGCATCCTCCCGGATCCCGAGAAATTGCGAGCTGTTACGGCGTTTCCTAAACCTGCCACCATCAAAGAACTTCGAAGTTTCATCGGCTTGTGTTCTTATTTCCGGCGATTCGTCCGAAACTTCGCGTCTATATATTGTTACGGGAAAGATTTATTCACCGAGAGCTGGTCTTGCTAACGGCTTCGAGAGCGCCCAGTCAAGCAGGCCAACGGGAGAAGCTTCAGAGTCCAACCCACTACAACCACGTTGTCGTCTTCTTCATTTGGGTGCCAATTCAGCTGTGTCGGTGCGACAGTTTCATACACGTATCATCACCCCGGCCCGTAAGGCACCGTCTCGGTGCCTGTTAAATGAGCGAGTCGGCGTTGTAGGGCTTGAGACGAGAAACGTGGACCACTTCCGTTCTGGGAGCAGCAGCTGATGAGTTTGTGGTAGCGGCAATCTCGTAGGTCACAGGTGTGACTTGACGAATGACTCGGTAGGGCCCAGCGTATCGCAATAATAGTTTCTCGCAGAGGCCAACACGTCGAGATGGGAGCCACAGGAGAACAAGAGATCCCGCAGAAAAAACGGCATCTCTATGTCGACGGTCATAAAGAGACTTCTGTGCTGTCTGCGACGACGATAACCGAGCACGCGCTACCGCACGTGCCGTGAGGGCACGGGTGATTGCATCCTGAGCGTACGAGGTGGAGGATGGGTGGTCTGATGAAAGCAATGTGTCGAAGGGCAGTAAGGGATGACGTCCGTAGAGTAGATAAAAAGGGGAGTAGCCCGCTGTTTCATGACGCGACGAGTTATAGGCGAAGGTTACGAACGGAAGAGCTATGTCCCAATCGGTGTGGTCGGTAGATACGTACATGGAAAGCATGTCCGTCAATGTGCGGTTTAGTCGCTCCGTAAGGCCGTTAGTCTGAGGGTGGTAAGATGTGGTGAATTTGTGACAGGTAGCACAAGATCGGAGTAGATCATCAACCACACGAGATAGAAAGTATCGACCACGGTCTGTGAGCAGGTGAGTCGGAGCGCCATGCTGGAGAATAATGTCGTACAGCAGGAAGTCGGCAACGTCGGTTGCGCAGCTGGTTGGTAGCGCTCGAGTGATTGCATACCGAGTGGCATAGTCTGTGGCCACTGCAATCCATTTATTTCCAGTTGTATAAGTAGGAAAAGGGCCTAGCAAGTCCAACCCCACTCGATAAAATGGCTCGGCTGGAACTTCAACAGGTTGAAGTAGACCGGCAGGGGGAGTCGTAGGCTCCTTTCGGCGCTGGCAGAGGTCACAAGTTGTGACGTTATGGTGAACAGAGCGGTACAGACCCTTCCAGAATACTCGTCGTCGAATGCGGTCGTAAGTTCTGGAGACACCTAGATGTCCAGAAGTTGGAGCGTCGTGGAATTGTCGCAGAACATCCTTTCGCAGGTGATGTGGTACGACGAGTAAAAGTTCGGCGCCGTCGGGGTGTAAGTTGCGGCGGTACAAAACGTTGTCTTGAAGCAGGTATCTGCTAAGAGAAGGATCAGCATAACGCAATTAAAGGCGGTCAATGATGGTGAGCAGCGATGGATCTTGGCGCTGTTCGTCAGCCACGTTCAGAAAGTCACTGTTGGCTAAAACGCAGGCATCGGATTCCAAATCAGTGGAGCTAGGTGGATCAACAGGGTGCCGGGATAAGCAGTCAGCATCGCTGTGCAGCTTTCCAGATTTGTAAACAACCGAGAACGTGTACTCCTGTAATCGAAGTGCCCATCGGCCGAGTCTTCCTGTAGGGTCCTTAAGCGTCGACAGCCAGCAAAGCGCATGATGGTCCGTGATGACTGCGAATGGACGTCCGTATAAGTACGGACGGAATTTAGCAATAGCCCAAACGAGGGCTAAGCATTCCCGCTCAGTGATAGAATAATTTTGTTCCGCTTGCGACAAAAGACGGCTAGCGTAGGCTATCACACGGTCGGTGCCATTCTGTATCTGAGCGAGTATAGCACCAATGCCATGGTCGCTTGCATCGGTGCGAAGCTCTGTTCGAGCCGCTGGATCGAAATGAGCCAACACAGATGGTGATGTGAGGGCGGTAATTAGCGACGCGAAGGAATGTTCTTGGTCCCTTCCCCCCAAAAAAATGCCACATTCTTTTTGAGGAGATCCATGAGGGGCCTAGCAATATCCGCGAAATTGAAGACAAAGCGGCGGAAGTATGAGCAGAGCCCAATAAAACTGCGAACTTCTTGTGTGGAACGCGGAACCGAGAATTCTCGGACTGCACGGACTTTGTCAGGGTCGGGTTGAACATCAGTGGCGTAAACAAGAAGGCCGAGTAGTTTAATTTGCCGACGTCCAATTGAGCATTTCGACGAATGGAGTTGGAGACCAGCGCAACGAAAAACGTCAAGAATTGCCGAGAGACGAGACAGGTGGCTTTCGAAGGAGGGCGAGAAAACTATTACATCATCCAGATAGCAGAGGCAGGTCGACCATTTGAAACCGCGAAGAAGAGAGTCCATCATACGTTCAAAAGTAGCCGGGGCATTGCACAAACCAAAAGGCATGACCTTGAATTGGTAAAAGCCATCGGGTGTGATGAATGCCGTCTTCTCGCGGTCGCGGTCGTCGACCGAAATTTGCCAGTATCCGGATCGAAGGTCAAGGGACGAGAAATAGTTGGCGCCGTAGAGGCAGTCGAGCGCATCATCGATTCGAGGTAAAGGATAAACGTCCTTCTTGGTGATCCGATTCAGGTGGCGATAGTCGACGCAAAAACGCCGGGTGTTGTCCTTCTTTTTAACTAAGACCACAGGGGAGGCCCAAGGACTCGATGACGGCTCAATGACGTCTTTACTGAGCATTTTCTCGACCTCCGTCCGTATCACTTGGCGCTCAGCATGTGACACGCGATAAGGGCGTTTGTGAAGTGGACTGGCGTCGCCGGTGTCGATGCGGTGAGTTACGGCAGTTGTGCGGCCCAGGGGACGGTCGTCAACGTCAAAGATATCCAGGTAAGAAAATAGAACACCCCGGAGCGCCGCAACTTGGGAAGGTAGGAGGTCACTGGATATCATTTTGTCGAGGGACGCCTTATTTTGCGACGTGATGACAGGTTTCGTCATGGTCTTAGTGTCAGGTGTAAAAGAACAAATCGAACATTCATCAAGGGTGGAAAGATCGGCTAAAGTGATGACTTGGGGAAGCACTTGGGTCGACGTAGAGAAGTTCAGGACTGGAAGTAGCACCGTGTTGTTAGCAACAACCACTATAGTATGTGGTAGTGCGATGTGGTGCGTAAGAGTCAAATCAATGAGGGGAGCTACCAGATAGTCTCCATCAGGAACGGACGGGAAGGGCGACAGAGGAATGTACATAGCAGCCTGGGGCGGTAGCCGTAGAGACTCCACGGATCGTAGCCGAGTGCGACTTGGAGGAGTGAAATCGGAGCACAAAGGCAATTCGAGCCGTAAGATACCGGTAGAACAATCGATGAGGGCGGAGTGGGCGGTTAAGAAGTCAATTCCAAGAATGACGTCGTGTGGGCAAGCATCGAGGACTGCGAAGAGAACGGAAGTGTGGTGGCCAGCAACAGTAACGCGGGCAGTGCACATACCAAGCACCGATGTTCGACTTCCGTTGGCAACTCGAACAGTAGAGAACATAGCTGGTGTGAGAAACTTTTTCAGGCGAGATCGAAGTGTAGAACTCATAACAGATACTTGGGCACCAGTGTCAATTAGAGCAGTAACGGCGTGGCCATCAACGAACACCCGAAGTAAATTGTGTCTTGAATTTGTAGCCGGTTGAGGGTTTTCGTTCCGAGTCGTCAACGCAGCGCCACCTCCAGGAGCTGCACTCGTCAGTTTCCCGGGGAATGGGCAGAATAAGCCGGTGACGGAGAGCGGCGGCGTTAAAGGGAGCGTGACGGCCGACCCTGAGGTGACGGCTAGCGGCTGGACCAGTTTCTCTGGGCGACGACGTCAGCGTAGGACGGTTCGAAGCGTGGAAATGAACGTCGAGCTGAAGGGTCCAGAATATGGTCATCCAGAAAACCGGGTTGCGAATAGTGTGCGCGGTCCTGACGGCGATCTACATTACGAAAGCTTGGCCGGAAATACGACCTGTTGCAGCAATGGCGGGAGATGTGCCCAACTCGAGAGCAAGAAAAGCAGATTGGTCGATCATCATGCGTGCGCCACTCAGATGGATTTCGGTAGCGTGGTGGAAACCGAGGAGTCGAAGCTGCCGCAGCGACAAGTGGGGGAGAGTGGTGGTCAGCGTTGTGGACGGGAGTGCTCGTGGGCTGCGGCATAAGTCTGGCGGGCTGAGGAACCTGGACGCCCAGGTTAGCAAACTCCTGACGTACGACGGCTTGAATAAGCGAGACTGTTGCCCAGTTGTCTTGCGCAGGGGGCTGATAGGAAGCGGGTGCCATGGCTTCCAGCTCCTGGCGAACAATCCTTGCGATATTGGCAGGAGGGGCAAGTGAACGGGGCGCTGCAGAATCCCCGCAAGACGAAGTCCCAGCAGTGTTTGGTAGTCTCGCGATTTGGTGGGTGATTCGCCTGCTTTTAGCTTGCTCAAATCTCCGGCATTCAGATATGATGGAGTCGACAGTGGTGCAGTTCTTGCACATCAGTATGTTGAAAGCATCATCAGCAATGCCTTTCAACACGTTGCTGATCTTGTCCGCCTCGGACATGTTTTTGTCCGTCTTCCGGCATAGTGCCAGTACATCTTGGATGTACGTGACGTACGACTCCGTCGACGATTGCACACGCGACGCGAGTTCCTGCCTGGCCGCCATCTGACGAGCAACTGACCGACCGAACAAATCGCGAAGCTTTTGCTTGCATGTGTCCCAGCTGGTTAATTCTTCTTCATGCGTCTCATACCAGGCGCGTGCCGTACCACGTAGGTAGAATAGAATATTTGCCAGCATAAGCGTTTCGTCCCACCTGTAGTGCTTGCTGACGCACTCAAATAATGCGAGCCATTCTTCGACGTCCGTGCTGTCCGTCCCGGAAAACGTGCCAGGGTCGAGAAGATGGGGGGGAATCACAGGTGATGGAGCCAGCGCGGATGGCGAGGCCTGAGTGCCAGTTTCAGGCATCGCGGCTGGACAAAGCTGGCGTCCACTGTGGAGTTCCAGAGCCGGGTTGTGTGAAGACCCAGCACCTTCCACCAAAAGGTGTTACGGGAAAGATTTATTCACCGAGAGCTGGTCTTGCTAACGGCTTCGAGAGCGCCCAGTCAAGCAGGCCAACGAGAGAAGCTTCAGAGTCCAACCCACTACAACCACGTTGTCGTCTTCTTCATTTGGGTGCCAATTCAGCTGTGTCGGTGCGACAGTTCCATACACGTATCAATATCACCTCTTACGCAACTTCTCAGCAGCTGTAAAGACCTCTTATCGTGGTCCCCTGCCTGCGACGAGGTTTTTCACCACCTTGCGACGGCTTCTCGCGACGCCACCCATTCTACGCCATTTCGATCCTGAAGCTCCAACTGAAATCCACACCGACGCCAGTGGTGTAGGCCTGGGTGCTGTGCTCGCACAGCGCAAACCGGAACATCAGAAATACGTCGTCGCATACGCTAGTCGCACACTTACCAAGGCTGAGAGCAACTACAGCGTCACAGAAAAGGAGTGCTTGGCCATTGTGTGGGCCCTTGGAAAGTTTCGCCCATATCTATATGGTCGTTTTTTCGACGTCGTGACCGACCACCACGCGCTGTGCTGGCTTTCGACGTTAGACGACCCATCTGGCCGCCTCGCTCGCTGGGCGTTGAAAATTCAAGACTACGACATACGCGTGGTTTATCGGTCAGGACGAAAGCATGCTGACGCCGACGCCCTTTCCCGTTCCCCCCTGTCCCAGAATGCCACAGCTGACTCTGCTTGCGATTCCACATTGTCATCGCTTGACTTTGACACCATTGCTATCGAACAACGCAATGACCCGTGGACTGCGTCTCTCCTGAATCATCTCTCCGACACTTCTGAACTCCCAAAGACGCGAACGCTTCGGCGCCAAGTTCCACACTTCTCGATACGTGACACGCTTCTCTATCGACGCAACTACGCACCAGAGGGACGCAAGTGGCTGCTCGTCGTTCCACGAACCCTGAGGTCGCAGATTTGTTCCTCTTTCTACGCTGACCCACAATGTGACCACGCAGGAGTCTTCAAGACCTACGAAAGGCTTCGACATCGCTACTACTGGCGTGGTATGTATACCTTCGTCCGCAACTTCGTCCGCTCTTGTGCCGAATGTCAGCGTCAAAAATCTCCACCACACGCCTCCACCGGTGAACTGCAGCCTTTACCATGCCCTTCCCGATCCTTCGAACGGGTTGGAATAGATATTTATGGGCCACTTCCATTGACTCCGACTGGCAACAGGTGGATAATAGTTGCTATCGACCACCTAACACGCTATGCTGAGACCGCTGCTCTTCAAATGGCTACAGCACAGGAGGTTGCCACTTTCCTACTGCGTCATTTTGTGTTGCGTCATGGAAGCCCTCAAGAGCTCCTCAGTGACCGCGGCCGCGCCTTCTTGTCCGAGGTCATTGAAAAATTGCTCGCTGAGTGTGCTATTGTACATCACGCATGTACCGCTTACCACCCTCAAACCAATGGGGCTACCGAGCGCTTTAATCGTACTCTCGGTGACATGCTATCTATGTATGTGACGCCTGATCACTCTAACTGGGACTTAGTCCTCCCATTCATTACATACGCCTATATTACGGCAACGCAAGCGACAACAGGCTTCTCCCCTTTTTACCTCCTCTACGGCCGTCACCCCTCCCACACCATTGACACCATTTTGCCCTATCGACCGGACGCGTCCGAGTGCCTACCGATCTTGGACGCCGCCAGACACGCAGAAGAATGCCACCAGTTAGCTCGTCGCTTTACCTGCGATGACCAAAACATGCAAAAAGCAATTCATGATGCCCAGACCTCAACTCCCGTTTTTCTTCCGGGTGCTCTTGTATGGCTGTCAGTGCCGCATCGCACACCTGGGCTCTCTTCCAAACTTCTGCCAAAGTACGATGGGCCATATCGTATTCTCGAACAAACTTGGCCAGTAAACTACCTCATTGAGCCTCTTACGCCGCCGTCAGACTTTCGACGTCGCAACCGCGAGGTTGTACACGTCCAGAGGCTCAAGCAGTACCACGGTTCAACGCCGCCTGCACAGGACTAAGTCGCCAGGATGGCTCCTTTTTTTTTCGTGGGGCCATTGTAAAGAAGAGGAAGTACTCCGGCGCAGAGGCAGCAGCATCGAGTGTGCAGCAGTGGCTTGAGCTCCGAAATTGCGGCTGGTGCATCGCTTTCCAAGCTTTCCAAGCATCAACCTTTCTGCTTAATAAATCTCCTTGATAATATATATATATATATATATATATATATATATATATATATATATATATATATATATATATATATATATATATATATATATATATATAACTGACTTGCCATCTCTGCAGGTTTCTTAGTACGTTTTCTCAACAACTAAAACATCGTATATGCACGCATGAGATGCAATCAGAAATATGAAGCTTCACTTTATTAGGTTGGAAAGTGGAGGTTTCTGTTACGTATCCTTGCCAGTTTTTTCTAAGCTCTCAAGCCTTATTTGAACTGTAAAGTTTTGAAAATTAGAAGTAAAAAAACTACTTTGCATTGAGTATTACTGAAAACTGGGCAAGTTGGTAACAATTCATTGTAAGAGGTAAACAGTGCGAAACACGAAGGCAGAGAAAGAGAAAGAAACAAAACGAGCGCTGTTTTTCAGTTAGTGCAATGACCTTGTTCATAAAGCAATGGTCATATTCATGGTTGTTATGAGGTATTGTTTGCAGAAATACGAGCATGATGTTGATGAAAAGAAGCAACCTATGGGTGGTAGATACCAAATCGACTGATATATTGGCACAAAACAACAAAAACTTAACCTTTGTGTCCTTGCAAAGAATGCTGTGATAAATTTTGAATCAGAGGAGATGAGTTCAAGCTAACTCGATTGAATTTTGCAGCCGTGGAAAGGAAATATCGATTCCTTTGAACTGCTGAACATTAGGCGAGCTGGATTGTCGCACTCGCACTGGTACAGCACATACCGGGAACAAGGAAACGGCCAATACAAATGCAAAAGCATGGTTTTGGGTTGGGATGCTTGGTCGATTACTTCGTTCGCGTCATGTGCTGGGCCAGTACAAAGTCTTCTGAAAACTTATCGTGGTTACTAATAGCGAAAAGGTGAAAAGGGAGCTGCTAGAGGTGTGACGTTGGAGATGCGCGCGGGCAATATTGTGTCTGCGACTGGGTGTTGTATGAGAGCATTTCAGTGGTCACTGCCAACGGATTAAAAAGAAAAGCGAGTTCCACGCAGATAATTGTTGTCAAAACAACAAAGCGCTCTCGTGTCAACACCCACTGCCACTGGCGACTTCCTCGGGCATGCGGACAGTTTTGACCGCCTAAACCTCGTTGTGATTTGTGACTTGATAAGACAGATGCTTGGGCTAGTTGGTGATTGGGAATCAACATATTTGCACAGCGCAAGACTACGAGTTGTTACGACGTAACTACAGAAGCTCTTTCTGTCCTTGTCTTTCTTCTGTAGTTATGTCGTAAGTACTCGTAGTCTTGCGCTGTGCAATTATGCGATTTGTGCCCACTTTGCCAGACGCTTTGTCTCCAACGCGCCTCCCAAGCTCAAGTACAGCGTGGCCTCTTATTCAAAAATCTAGACGTGCAACTTACTGAATGTGTCGGTTCATGATTTTGCACAGGCCACAAAAATGGGGCTGTTTTTGCATGACAAAAAAAAGGAGAAACGAGGGAAGGGGTAAAAGGGAGCACTCCACGTTCCCCCTTCCCTCGTTCTTTTACCGCACAAAAACTTTCATTTTCTTGTGGCCTTTGCGGACTCATTAAAACTGCCTCTACATTTCTACCTTCTCCTCTACTACGGGGTATATCACACGCGGAACTTAGTAATGACATTGGAGAAGGCGCGATTACGAAAAGCTTCCCTCATAAAAAAGACCGCATTCGTCGTCGGGTTCTCCCGACACCGAATTGAGGTTGACATAGTATCGCTGCCAGAAGAAGACGCACCAATGTTCGAGTAAGGAGAATAGCAGGCGCATAGTTCAACTGGTGATGGATCCTGCCTGATACTATTTTATTGCTTCTTTTACAGCCATACGGACGCTGAACCAGTCCAGAGGGCCAAAGCTGCTACCTAGGCTTCTGAGAAGATTTCCAAGTGTTTGCGACCACATTGCGAAAACAATAAAATTCTTTTCCGAGTTGCAGTCACATATTTCAGTAACGTAATGCATCCAAAATACAAAAAATCGCAACATAATCACGGAGCAAATGATGATGAGTGGCGCGAAGCGCTGGAGGCTAAACCGTCGCTAAACCGTGAACCATCTGTGAATATCGCATACTACATCATCGAAGAATCGACCGACACTGTATATACATATACAAGAAATTTTATTATTCGTAAGTGGTAGCTATGCATCGCTTCCGCTCCCCCTTCATTAAAGCGGCTTTATGGTCGGTGAAGTGGTGGATCGGTGATCGGGCAGAGTGAGATGCTTCCAAGGACGAGGTAATGGGCAGTTCGCAAAGGTGGAACTATAGGCGGTCACGTACAAACAAGGAATGGACCAACTGATACAATAATCATGTGGTGATTTTGGGACGTTAAACCTCACATATAAATCAATCACTGTGATACAATCTATCATTATTAACCGCGCTCCTGGATACACGTACACAACCATCTTGCATTTCATAGTGGCTACTTCACAACAGTATTTGCTTTATGGTCGGCCCAGTGGTGGATCGGTGACGGGGCGTATTGGGAAGTGTGCAAGGACAAAGTGGTGGACAGTTGGCACAGGTGCAACTGTAGGTGGTCACACACATACATACAAGGAATGAACAGACCCACGCATTTAGGAGCTTCGACAGTAAAAATCTATGGTCGATCTCTTGGAAGGGGGCCCTGATGGGATGCGAAGATGCAGCGGTGTGCACGGCGTTGACCCGGCTGAAACGGGCGTCGACAAGGGCGATGGCAAAACGGTTTGAAGCGGAACTGCGTGTAGTGGTTACTCGAGTGAACCTTTGTTTGAAACGCAAAGACACGGGAGGCGGGATGCGCTGAAGACGCTTACGCTCGGCTTTCATGGATGGCGGCTCGGCGGTGTTACCCACGCGTCGTCTGATCTCGAATGCGATTGGTGTTCTTGACTCGCACGTCGTCGGTGTCGCTGGTCTACCACTGCCGACGCTTGCGTTTGGCTTCCCTGGCTCACGCCTCTGTGTTGATGTCGCCATTCACGAACGCGAATCGGCTTCGCTAACCCTCGCAACGCCGGCGACAACCGGGAAAGGTACGCACACACTAGCGGAAGCCTGCCGCGACGGCGTCCCGCCCGGTGGCGTGATTGCGCGGCAAACAGCGGCGCACTGTTCAAATTGTCGACGCTGCGATATTCTCGAAGAGCGCCCAGCACGCACAACCGCCGCAGCACCTCCTCTATTGACGCGATAGCGTTAAAGAGTTCGTGTCGCAGAAAACCCGCCGCCGGCGTCGGCCCCATTTGTTGTGAACAAAAAAATGGAGGACCATTAAGCTTTGCTTTTAAAAGCTGAATGCGATAGCGAAATGCGGCCCCTAGTGCACCCTTCAACCACTTAGTGCATACTTATATGTTTTGTTACATACACACGCACGCACACAAACACGTACACAGTAGGCTAAGCCAGCAGATACTATTATTGCCGAATGGGCTCGTGGTCGTCGTGACCCCTGTCGAACAGAATGCGTTGAAGGGGCCCAGAAACACCTTTTCAAGTAACCATGGAATGAGTTCACTAGAAGAGCCTATTGCCTCACGAATTCAACAGCGCAAAAATTTTAAGAATCCATCCAGTGCGAGTGGAGTTCCAAAGGTTTGTTTGTCACATGCTGCAATTGCATTATCTCTTCTCTCGTCCAACGAAAGCGCTGGAAGCTAAGCAGGGAGGTGTGGCAGGGCAAAGATACAACTGAGCCTCGTGACCTTGAGCACTTTTCTTTTCCCGAATGCGTGGATTTTTCAGCGTGTTCGCGCGTGCACGCTTGCACAAGTAGCAGCCTTCCGCAGCTATCTCGGTAACTTGATTTTTTGGTCACGTATGCACAGAAGATTTTTCGCTCAAAACCAACGGGGCCTATGCCGGCGGCTGGTTTTCTGCGACACGAACTATTTGAGGCTATCGCGTTAAAATCGTCCTTCCTTCGATGCACAAATTTTAGTCTGTATGTCTATCTGTCTGTCTGTACATTTGTCTATTTTTACACCCTTAACGGTACCTTAAACACCTTCAAAGTGGCCAAACGATACTCCAAACGGCCGACCCCATTCGCAGTGCCCACCAATATTGCTCATGATTGAGCGTTCATATATGTGTCATTGTCAATTAAAAGGGAACTATTGCGCATATATAAGGCATCATAACAACACGTCAATATTGTCTCTTAATAGAAAAGGCTTACATATGTAATTATAAGGACCGTAGAGTTTATCACATTGCACTGACCAGGCAACCCTTTCACGAAAAGGCAAGTTTTTCCAACGCTGTGCTAGTACGAAACGGTGATGGCGCCTACCCGTCGCATTGCGTTCTACACCTTATCACCTCTAAGGCGGGCGCGCAAGGCGTGCGTGCTTCGTTCTTCAAGATAATTGCCAGATTGCGCTGATGTCTCACGAGTGGTGTGACCTGATGCGCTCGTTCGCCTCTACTGCACGCTCAAGGCGCTCTGACGCACCACCTCTAGTTTACCATTCACCCATTTTATTGCACAGAACATCAAATAAAAGTTTTGGTTACTCTCTCCAGACGCCAGGCTATTGTCTTTCGACGACATTCGCAGTGTAACATGCAGATACGGGGCCATTTTTTTCAGTGCTACACACTCGTTTGGTTCCCAACTCATATGGTACGCATTTAGGGAGCCCCGCCCAAAATCAACAAGTCAGCCCACATAGCTGTGCGAGGACAAGTAAACTGTGTAGCTATCAGGGGGGCGCACTGATGTCTTGGAGAACCGTGACCCCCTCATCTCGTATAATGAACAGACAAAACGTTTTTACATGGCGTGGAGGCAATACCAATCATTGCACAGAAAACTAAGCAGACCTCAGGCTCTGAAACTCAGGCTTCTTCAGGTTAGGGCGTACCCTAATCCCGCGCTTTTGAACAAAATTTATCCCGAAATACAGCCTACTAATACATGTTCCTACTGCCACGATATAGCTACCCAGGAACATAAGCTCTCGCGGTGCCCCGCGTTACGCTCTGGGGGAAGTCATCAAGCCATCCATATTGGAGGCTGCTATTGCAAGCTCCGCACTTGAACAATAGCTATGGGCAGTCCACCGTACCCGCGACGCCGCGACGCAGCAGGGAGACTTTGTCTTTCTGCATACTCGGGAATTCGGGACATCACATTTAGTTCGCCGCTTTTCACACAACGTGGAGTACAAACCTTCAACTTTTAAAACCGGCGCGATAACGCATGCCGCATGGCAGACAAAGTGGCCAAACATGAAAAAAAAAAGCAGTTCGATGTAGACTGTCGCGACCAAGAGCGATCCGTGAATGCTGACTGATAAGCGCAAGTCGTACGACGAGCGGTCGGTTTGTTGCTAGACTGTGATTAAGTGCTTTTTTTAATGAATTCGTGCGCATAACTCACTTGGCTTTGCTTGAGAAACTCGTATTTTGAAAGGGAGTACTGTCTTTTTTTGTCATCGGTTTTAAAATATTCCGTCTGGTGGTATATTTGGCGGCGCAGGTTCCTTCAATAAAGTTAAGACGTCCTTCTGTCGCTGCTTTTTTGTAATATGTAAAAGCTAATTTCAAGAAAATGTCAGCCTATTCGGTGGCGGCCACTCTTTCAGAATATGCAGAAACAAGCCTCAGGTTGCTAGTATTTGTTGCCGTCTCATAGCAAGTGATTTTTTTTGCGCTATAGCGTTTAAGGCAACTTGCCGTGCCTTATTCTTGGCCAGTGACAATCTTTTTGAGAGTTCAAAAAGGAGCAGAATTAAATGATAGATTGATATGTGCGGTTTAACGTCCCAAAGCCACCATATTGTCACGTGCTACAAAAGGTTTTCAACTGGGAAGAACTGAGCCGGCGGGGAGACGCACCGAAAACTGGCAAGATGGCTGCTTCAATAATAAAAAACTGGCCAGAGCACGCGCTGCCCCAGAACATCGTCTTCCATTCTCGCGGGCAGCCATGGCTTGCGCTCGCCCTAACTAGCGGCCAAGTGGCAATATTCCCCCTCTGAGAAAAACAAAAAGGCATCACTCTGATGCTCGGAAAGTACAAAGGCAAAGTCGGGGCGAACCAACACAAAATACGCGCATACACAAAAACAGCGATAAGGTTCATGCGCAGTCGCACTACCGCATGAAGTACGGCTTCAGGCGCACCACGCGGACAATCTCTGAGAAGTGCCTTCGCCGTCGTGGCGAGAAGGCGCCGTCAGGGACTACCTCGTAGTACACATTGCTCACGCGTCGCAAGACTTTGTATGGTCCGAAGTAGCGACTTAGCAGTTTCTCTGACAATCCCTGACATCGGACTGGAGTCCACACCCAAACTTGATCGCCTGGATGGTATTCAACTTGTCGATGGCGAGCGTTGTAGCGGCATGCGTCCGTACTCTGCTGGTGCATAATGTGTAGGCGTGCTAACTGGCGTGCTTCTTCGGCGTATTGGGTAAGCTGCACAGCATCAGGAGTGATCAAAACATCGCAATTGTGTGAAAGCATCGCATCCAGCATGGTCTGGACCTCACGTCTATAGACAAGACGGAAAGGCGTGAATCGAGTAGTTTCCTGGACGGCAGTATTGTACGCGAATGTGACGTACAGTAGCACCTGGTCCCAGGTCTTATGCTGGACATCTACGTACATAGATAACATGTCAGCGATGGTCTTGTTGAGTCGCTCTGTCAAGCCGTTGCTCTGCAGATGATATGCCGTGGTCTTGCGATGGCTCGTGTAGCTGAGCTTGAATA
The DNA here is from genome assembly GCA_013436015.1 of Rhipicephalus annulatus. Lineage (NCBI taxonomy): Eukaryota > Metazoa > Arthropoda > Arachnida > Ixodida > Ixodidae > Rhipicephalus > Rhipicephalus annulatus. The sequence goes on along the minus strand of WOVY01009927.1, from coordinate 402,119 downwards.
CGTCATGAATGAGCTGAGCCGTCAATGCTGTTCCTCTGTCTGTGATTACGCACGACGGGACGCCATGTCGAAGAACGATCTGGCCCATAAAGAATTGGGCGACGTCGGAAACAGTAGCGCGTTGTAGTGCCTTTGTTTCGGCGTACTTCGTCAAATAGTCGTCGGTGGCTACTACGATCCACTTGTTGCCGGCAGATGATAGTGGAAAGGGCCCCAGTAAATTCATTCCTATTTGATCAAATGGCGCTCTGGGTGGTTCTATTGGTTGAAGAAGCCCCGCGGGTTTTAGTGGCGGGGATTTGCGGCGTTGACATTCCCGGCAGCTTTTCACGTGTCGCTTAACTGATGCAGAAAGCTTAGGCCAGTAGTATGCTTGTCGAACTCGAGCGAGAGTTCGAGAGGAACTTAAGTGACCAGATGTGGGCTCATCGTGGCAGACAAGAAGAATGTCGTCACGCATGTCAGTTGGCACGACTAGAAGATAGGTTCTCTCATTGCCGTTGGAGTTTTTCTTATACAGGACCCCATTTCGCAGACAGAACGACGACAGACTTCGAGAAATACATCGAGGTATGGACGAGTTGCGTCCTTCAAGGTTTTAGATAACTGCGCGAATTTCATCGTCCACACGCTGTCACGTAATCAGATCTGTTGTAGTAAGGGCCCCAAGGAAACCATCGTCACCCTCGGTGTCGTGGCCACAAACTTCGACAGGTGCACGGGATAATGAATCAGCATCTTCGTGCTTGCGGCCCGATTTGTAAGCGATCGTGAAATCGTATTCCTGCAGACGAAGACTCCATCGTGCCAGTCGCCCACATGGGTCCCGTAGGTTGGCTAACCAGCACAACGAATGGTGGTCGGTCACTACCATGAAGTGGCGTCTGTAAAGGTAAGGCCTAAATTTCATAGTGGCACATACAACAGCGAGGCACTCTTTCTCTGACGTGGAGTAGTTGACCTCGGCGCGGGAAAGAGTGCGGCTAGCGTACGCTATCACTCGCTCTGTGCCCTCTTGTTCTTGTACGAGGACAGCACCAAGACCCACGTTGCTGGCGTCAGTATGAATTTCAGTATCAGCGTCTTGGTCAAAGTGAGCGAGGACTAGTCGGTGGTGTCTGCAAACGCTCCAGTAGTTCAGAGAAAGCTGCGTCCTGTTCTTCCTCCCAGACGAATGGAACATCTTCACGAGTGAGTCGAGTGAGCGGTTCAGCAATCCTAGAAAAATTGGCTATAAAGCGACGGTAGTACGCGCGGAGCCCTAGAAAGCAACACACTGCCTTCTTATCACGCGGAACAGGAAACGAGGCCACGGCGGTACTTTTGTCTGGGCCTGGTCGAATAGCCTCTGCACTGACAACATGGCCGAGAAACTTAAGTTCCTTGTAACCGAAATGGCATTTTTCTGGCTTCAGTGTCAGGTTAGCAGAGCGGAGCGCCTCCAGCACATTCTGAAGACGCTTCAGGTGCTCCTCAAAAGTGGAAGAAAACACGACAACATCATCGAGGTAAACTAAGCACGTGTGCCACTTTAGACCGGTAAGAACAGTGTCCATCATTCTCTGGAATGTCGCAGGTGCAGAACAGAGGCCGAAGGGAAGCACTTTGAATTCATATAGGCCACCCGGTGTTACGAAGGCGGTTTTTTCACGATCTCGTTTATCAACTTCGATCTACCAGTAGCCACTTTTCAAGACAATCGATGAAAAAATACTTGGCCCGCAGCAGTCTGTCGAAGGAATCGTCGATGCGAGGCAGCGGATAGACGTCTTTTTTAGTCACGCTGTCAAGTTTCCTGTAGTCCACGCAGAAGCGCAGTGATCCATCTTTTTTCTTCACGAGGACGACCGGAGATGACCAGGCACTTTTCGAAAGTTGGATAATGTCATCTTGCAACATCTCTTTGACTTGAGCATTTATAACGTCACGTTCCTTTGCCGAAACGCGGTAAGGGTGTTGTTTTATGGGCGAGGCGTCGGTATACGTAATTATTCGGTGTTTGGTGATCGGTGTCTAACGAACCTTCGAGGTGGGCGCGAAGCACTCTTTAAATTGATATAGCAGTTCGCGGAGCTCGGTCTGTTGTTGTTCCGAGAGGGTCGAGTTGACATCGACTTTTCCAAGTAGTGAAGTCATGTCGCTAGGTGTCGGTCGAAGCCCGTTGTTGGCTGATGTAGATGCGAAGCATTCAGAAACGTCTGCAATAAGGTAGGCGAAAACGATGTCGGTGTCACGAAACAGGTTCCGGTACTCGTTACTGAAATTAGTCACAAGTAGGGCAGAGTGTCCGTCATAAAGCGTAACGATGCTGCGTGCAGCGCCGATACCTAGAGCGAACAAAAGCGTCAAGTTGCCTTCGGCAACAACCTCACCATCCCGTAACTTGTCAGACACCACATCAACTAGGACGCTTGAGCGCGGAGGCAACGTGATGCTGTCGGCAGAAACGCGAAGCGTGCTGTCACGGATGTCGTCAGGCTTGTCGGAGGATCCAGCTGTCGAAAACGTCACAGTACGCTCTCGAAGATCGATAATAGCGCCGTGCTCCCGCAAAAAGTCGACTCCGAGGATTAGGTCTCCGGAACAGTCACGAAGTACGAGGCAACTGGCGAGAAACGTACAACCCCGAATGCTCACTCTGATAGTGCACATGCCGATTGGGGTGACTACGCGCCCGCCGGCAGTACGAATTTGTGCTTCGTACCAAGGCGTTACAACTTCCTTTATGTGCACTGCTAGTTTCCCGCTTATGATCGAGTAGTCCGCACCTGTGTCCAATAATGCACTAACGTCGTGGTGACCGTCGACTACCACATGTACATCCAGAGAAAATCTGCTTCTGGCTTTCGTCGCTGTCGTCGGGGAATCGCTCCGTGTCCGTGCTTGCGTCGGTGGGAGGCCTTGCTTGCGTCGAGTATCAGCGGCCTCGCTCCAGAAGGTCGCTGTCATTAGTTTTCCCGCCTAGGGCTTGGCGAGCGCGCCAGCGCCGTTCCTGGGAGGCTCCGAAAATTTGGAGAAGATCGCCTTGGAGATGGGGACCACGCTTGCCGCCGCAGTGGCATGCGCTGCTGTGAGAGGTAATATTCGATAGCTCTCGGTCTTTCGCCAAATCTCGGCCGTGGTGCGTCGACGGCAAAACCCTGTAGTCCGAGGCGATGATAGGCGCATTCCCGGTACACATGTCCAGCTTCACCACAATGGTAACACAGTGGCCGTGTGTCTGGTGTGCGCCATACGTCGGATTTTCTGGGAAGCGGCCGTCGATTCTCTAAGTGCTGAATTGGCTGCAGCGAAGGAAGTGCATCCTGATGCATAGGATTAACGAAGCGCGGTGAAGCAGGAATATATCGGCTTACAGCTTCTGCGTATGATGCACGATGTGGCTCCGCCGGGACAGGCGGGACATAGCTGGAAGGTCGAACTTGGAGAGCCTGTCGTACTTCGTCTCTGACAAGGCTGCAAATAGACCCTGCAGTAGGTTGCGACTGGCACTGAACCTTTTGTAGTTCGTCGCGCACCACTGATCCAATGAGATCGCAAAGAGACTCGATGTTGATGTTGCCTGCCGCACCTCCGATCTGACCTATTGACGAAGCGGCACTCTGCCGGACGTACACAGTAGAGCGCTGCTGCAGCACTTGCTCCATGGTTGTGGCTTCGGTCAAAAATTCCGCCATGGTCTTTGGGGGACAGCGAAAGAGGCCAGCGAAAAGCTGCTTCTTCACTCCTCGCATTAAATGACGGACCTTCTTTTCTTCTGCCATGTCGGGGTCAGCTCGACGAAAGAGGCTCGTCATGTCCTCGACGTACATCATGACGCTTTCATTCAGCATTTGGAGGCGCGACTGAATCGCTCGCTCGGTTCGTTCGCGGCGATCGGGATTGGCCCAACTTGCTAGCAGGTATCGACGAAAGACGCTCCACGAGGGAAAAGGCTCACGGTTTTCGTACCAAGTAGGAGCGCCGTCCTCCAAGCTGAAATACACGTTCCTCATTTTGTCAAAGTTGGTCCTACCATTGTAATCCGAAACCCGTTTTAACTTGGCCAGCCAGTCTTCGACATCCTCCAAGACGGAACCGTGGAACACCTTCGGCACACGTGGCTTCCACAGCGTATTATGCGTGGCTGCAGCGCTTTCCTGTGCGTTGGAGGTTGCAGCGCCTTCCGTAGCGTTCGGGAGTATGACAGACGTCATCTCGGGAAGAGGTCCACGCTCAGGAGCTAGTCCTCGGAGTCTTTGGCTTCAGCGGGGGACAGGTGTTGTCACTGCAGGTACAGGGCTACCTGGAGGCGTTTGGAACATCGGCTGGGGGATACCCAGCAGCTCCACCAGTTGTCACGTGCTACAAAAGGTTTTCAACTAGGAAGAACTGAGCCGGCGGGGAGACGCACCGAAAACTGGCAAGATGGCTGCTTCGATAATAAACAACTAGCCAGAGCACGCGCTGCCCCAGAACATCGTCTTCCATTCTCGCGGGCAGCCATGGCTTGCGCTCGCCCTTAACTGGCGGCTAAGTGTCAATATGATTATGAGAGACGCCCTAGTGGAGGGCTCCAGAAATTTCGACCACCTGGGGTTGTTTAACGTGCATTCAAATCTGAGCACACGGGCCTACAACATTTCCGCCTCCATCGGAAATGCAGCCGCCGCAGTTGAGATTCGATCCCACGACCTGCGGGTCAGCAGCCGAGTACCTTAGCCACTAGACCACCATGGCGGAGCAGAAATAAAGGCTAAAATAATTACAGGAATGAAATTGCTTTATTAATTTTCAAATATTAGCATTTGAAGTAAAACGTTTCAGTTTAAATGACGCTCTTCAAGTTTCTAGAGCTCATAACTACAGCAATTCGAAGTAGTGGATTTCATCACGTGCATGACATGTTATACAGCTCGTTATCCTTTTTTGCTAACTGCTCGTGGAAATGTACTGAAACTAATTATATTCGTTTAATTACGAGCGTAATGTGCAACCGTTCACTGCTACCGAATATGCGACCATCCGCTTCGGTGATGTAGTGGTTACAGTCCTCGGGCACTGACCTGAAAGCCACGTGTTCAACCCGGGCCCTCGAGGCCATTTTTCGATGAAGGCAGATTGGTGGAAGCGCGTATAATGACAGTGCGATGTCAGTGCATGGTAAAAAGCTACAGATGGTAGAAATTTACGGACACTATGGCATCTCTCATAATCATGTCATCGTTTTGGGGCGTAAAACCTCGGATGATAATTGGATATACAGAACTGTAAAACACGCCTTTTTGTTTCAATGACTAAGTGGTCTGTACATTGACTGATATGTGGGGTTGAACGTCCTAAATCTACTATATGATTATGAGAGACGCTGTATCGTAGGGCTCCGGAAATTTTGATGCGGTCTGCACAGCGGCATTAGGTCTTTGTTCGAGAACCGGCTATTACGGCCACTTTTATTTAGAACGAAGAACTCGCATAAGCAAGTTTGAAGATATATCGCTCTTCGCATTTCCATGCTGCTACTAGTGTAATTGTTTCTTGGCGCACCTTGCTCAAGAACAGCGTGGTGAGATATTTACGTGGTAACGTTTCTTAGAAGGTACCTTGTATAAGATCTATTGACGATATAGTGTTAAAAAGCTCGTTTCGCAGAAATTCTCGTGTTGGCGTCGGTTGTGAGCAAAAAATTATCTTGTGCGTGACCGAAACTTCGAAAAGGATGCAAATAAATTATGAAAACATTCAAAGTGCGAGTGATGAACTAACCCGGAACGTTTGCGTAGTAAGCATGTGTTCTACAACGCTGTCTCGCGTCCGCTTCTTAACATAGTCGAAATAACTTCCTCTGCTTGGAAACACACGTCCTGTGCTTCGCAATACAATAAGGAATATTGCAGTGGTAATGCGTAGTAGAAGCACACATTCCTATCGGGCGTCAGGACATGTGACTAAAACGCGCACCTGGCTAATCTCCCAATTTATTCATGCGTTTTGCGGGGCCCAATAAAAGTTTATTCTCTCACTTGCTCGCTCTAAACATGTGATTATCACAATGACTTCATGATTTAAAGCCTGTCACCCACTATAAAAGCCACACATGTTACCGCGCCTATTCCCTTAAGGACACGTAGTGGGTGCATAGCTTATTCGAAAAGCTTTCATACACTAAGTGCTTGAAGCACGCACTAGGGACAGGATATCGCTATCACGTTAAGCTTTTAAAGGCGAAGCTTAAAGATTCTCTAATTGTTTGGTTATTGCTCGACGCGCTTATTCGCGAGTTTTTAGAGCGGCCACTAATTGTGCAATTCAAGCCCCGCCGCGGTGGTCTAGTGGCTAAGGTACTCGGCTGCTGACCCGCAAGTCGCGGGTTCCAATCCCAGCTGTGGCGGCTGCATCCGCGATGGAGGCGGAAATGTTGTAGGCCCGTGTGCTGAGATTTCGGTGCATGTTAAAAAAACCCAAGTGGTCGAAATTTCCGGAGACCTCCACTACGACGTCTCTCATAATCATATGGTAGTTTTTCGGGACGTTAAACCCCAAGTATCAATCAATATCAATTGTGCAATTCAATGTTTTAGGCTGGTGCAGTTCTACGCTTATGCGACGCAACATTGCATGTGTTAAGAGGCCTCGTCAGTGTATGACATTATTATAGTTTTTAAAGCAGTTTCAAGCACCGACATGGCTGTAATGTAGAAAGAACACCTGTTCTTCGTACAGAAGTACTTGGTTCTATTCATGCATGAGCTAAATATTAATACTGTTACGTTTAGAAATGTGTTTATTACGCTGTGGCGTACTGGTAGACTTGAAGGGGTCGTGCACCGGAGGCCTATCTCGCTAGCCGAACGTCCTCTTCTCTAATCTGCCTGTTCCCCCTTACCCAGTGCCTTATACACAAATCACATATGCATAACATTTCCCTCCGCGCAGACGAAGCCCACCGGGCGAGTTAAAGAGACTCTATGGGAACATGGAGCTTCAAACGTGCTATATGTACAAGTTCAGCCTTTGCAGATCATCGACTATTTGAATGAAGACGTGCTACGCAGTAAGTTACATCGCTTATGTGGTCTAGAACAACAGAAGGTCCCACATAGTGTGCCAGCAATTTTTCACACAACCCACGTTTCCTATTTGGCGCCCACAGCAACACGTGGTCTCCGTGATTATACGTCAGATGTCGACGTTGACGGCCAAAACGTGTCTTCGAGCGATCTTGCGAAGCGAGGGTGCGCAGGTAAGCAAGACGTCGGGCTACTTCTGCACGGCAGACGATCTCGGATATACCGGAATCATGGTGGTCCAAAAACGGGAAGACGGTATCCAGAGTATGACGAGGTGGCCGAGGATGCGGAAGAAAAAAACAGACTGTAGTTGGTAGTCTCAAGCTGTGCGCTGTTAAATGCGTAAGTGATGAAAGGTAGCACGCCATCCCAGTTCTTGGGATCTGCTGCGTTATACATAGAAAGCACGTTCGTGAGAGTCGTGTTAGTTCGTTCCGTCAGGCTGTTTGTTTGGGAATGATGTGACATAGAGTGCCGAAAGCTTGAAGCGCATAGACGAAGCATCTCTTCCTCCACGTCGCAGTGAATTTTCGCCCATGATCACTGATAACAATTTTAGGAGGTCCATGTCGTATAACCACAAAACGCAGCATGAATAAACACACGTCAGCTGCAGTTGCCTATGGTATAGCAGCTGTCTCGCAGTACCGTGTTAAGTGATCGGTACATACGACTATTCAGCGATTGCCCACAGAAGACCTCGGAAAGGGACCTAGAAGGTCAATCCCAACTTGCTTGAATGGAGTTCTGGGGTGTGGAATAGGATGTAGTCGCCCTGGAGGAGCACTGGTAGGGCGCTTGCGGCGTTGCCACTCGTTGCAACTATAGAGACGTAATGTTCCGCCGTCTTGCGCATTTTCAGCCAGTAAAATCTTTCTTGAAGCCGGCAAAGAGTTTTTGCTGTGCCTAGATGGCCGGACGTTGGGTCATCACGCATAGGCTGCAAGAAGGAAACGCGACGGCTCTTCGGAACTACGAGAAGATATCGTAAGATAGTCGTAGCATAGCTCTTTTTGTACACAAGCCCGTCGCGTATGCAGAAGCGAGTCGCCCATGGTCTTGACTCGGTAGGAAGGAGCTCCTGTATGAAGCAGTCCCTTTTCTGCTCTATCTTAAAGGCGTTGGTATCAAGAAATGGCGGGTACAATGGCGCGATGTAGGTGTCGAAGTTGCCCGCGTCGCAGTCCGTCGATGGAAGCGGTAGTCGTGGAAGACAATCTGCATCAGCGTGACGACGACCGCTTATTAGGAAACCGTAAAGTCGTATTCCTGCAGATGGAGTGCCCAGCGCGCTAGTCGACCAGGTGGGTCACGCAGATTTACCAACCAGCAGAGCGAATGATGATCTGTCATGATGGTAAAGGGGCGTCCGTACAGGTAGGACCGGAAGCGCTGCACTGCGAAGACTACTGCGAGACATTCTTTCTCTGTGACCGTGTAGTTACGCTCGGATTTGCTTAGCGAGCGACTTGCATACGCAACGACATGTTCTTTGGTATCCAAGCGTTGAACCAACACGGCGCCTACACCGACACCTCTAGCGTCTGTGTGAAGTTCTGTGGGAGCCAGAGGATCGAAGTGTCGAAGAACCAGATGGGTAGTCAAAAGGAACTTCAACTCAGAAAAAGCGGAAGTACATTCCGGAGTCCAGTCAAATGGCGCGCCTTTCTGCAGCAGGCACGTGTGTGGGTGCGCGATATTGGCGAATCCGGGGATGAATCGACGGAAGTATGAGCAGAGGCCCAAAAAGCTCTGTAGTTCTTCCACTGATTGAGGTATATACTATAGCTTGAATGCCTCCACTGCAGCCGTTTTTGCGGGATCTGGCCATATGCCTTCTTTGTTCACCAAGTGTCCAAGGACGAGTGTTTGGCGCTCTCCGAAACGACATTTCTTTAAGTTGAGCACCAAGCGTGCTTTGCTTAGGTCGTTCAGCACGAGGTCGAGGCGCGTATTGTGCTCACAAAAAAGGCACCCAAAAATCACAACATTCTCCAGATACCACATGCATACTTCTCACTTCAAATCATGCAGAATGTTGTCCACGAAGCGCTCAAATGTTGCAGGCGCATTGCGTAGTCCGAATGGCATCACATTGAATTCAAAAAGTCCATCTGTTGTAACAAATGCCGTTTTTATCTTCCTCGTGCATTGGAATCTGCCAATACCCCGACCTCAAATCAACAGACTAAATGTAGGAGGCTGATGAAAGACAGTCTATAGCATCATCAATACGTGGTAGTGGGTACACGTCCTTTTTTGTGACGGCGTTGAGACGGCGGTAGTCAACGCAAAATTGTCATGTTCCATCTTTCTTCTTCTTGACCAATATTACGGGAGCGGCCCACAGATTGCATGATTCCTGAATCACATTCTTCTTTAGCATCTCGCCAACCTGTTCATTTATCACTGCACGTTCCGAAGGCAATACCCGGTATGGCTTTTGTCGGAGAGGTCTATGGTATGCCGTATCTATGCGGTGCTTCACACGAGAAGCAGGGAATGAAAGTGGAGCCTGTGACTGTGCGAAATCGAAAAGACCAGCATGTTTGCGCAGAATACTCGCCTGGTCATTACGCTCGTTGGTGCTAGGAGACTTGTCAATCATTGCCATTATAGAGGTGTTCCTGGCTTTCAAATGAGTGGAATAGGGTTTATCCGGAGAATCACTGCTCTCTGCAAGGATGGCAAGAGAGAACACCTGATGTTGACGGATCTTACAAGTTTTAGACCCTCTGGCAGTACCAAAGGTTCATTGGAGCCGTTGATCACCCACAAACCAGTATGCTCTTGCACAACCGACAACGTACAATAGGGTTTTAGAACATTTTTTTCTTTATGCAGCAGAGGTGAATGGGCTCTACGGTCGCATCAAATGTCGTCTCGGTTGCAGGGGAACTGACGACAGGAACACACTTGGCAGACAAGGGTGGTACAGTTGCGTCCATGGACACGCAAAGGGTGCTTTCCGTACAGGGTGGGCTTTCCATAAGCGCTACTGGAACATTTGAATCTACTGTAATCTCTCCTGTGCGACAATAGACAGTGTCACCACGAAGATTCAGGAAATCGAGTCATAGAAATACATCATGCGTTGAATGAAAGAGAACAGCAAAATCAGCAATATAATTTTGGCCGCCCAAACTAACAGTAACTGTGCAGACAGCAACAGGTTGTAAGACATCTCCGCTCTCTCCACGAAATGTATCAGCACGGTCCCAACGGTACATAACCTTTCGTCCAAGAAGGAGTTTGAATGCTAGATTCATCACTGATATGGTTGCACCGGTGTCCACTAAGACCATTGTTGAGACACCGTCGATTAGCACACGAACCTTATTTTTAAACATGCAAATTAAAGGAGGCATTTTTGTGGAAATCGAAGACTGTCCTGTGAGCACCTCCAACGGTCACGCCAACTAGTTTTCCGGAGGCGACAAAGGGTAGCGGCACCTAGGAGACGGCGACTGATTAGAGCGAGGGGCTGGCGGGGATGTCAGACTGCGGTAAGAGGCCGGAGAACGGTTTCGCAGCGGCCTTGGTATCTCGTGCAATGCGCTTCCAGGCAACGTTGGTGCTCGCGCAAAGCCAGACAGGTGGGATCTCGGTGAGCGGCCGTACCTTGGCGGCTGCCGGTAGTTGCAGTACCAGGAAATGTGGCCTTCGACGCCACAGTTGTAGCAGACGGGTAGGGGTCGTTCACCGAACCACTGCTGAGAGCGCTCCGCTATGTAAGGTCGCCTACCCGAACGGAGTGGAGCAGCTTGCTGAACGGGAACTGCCTGCCTCTGTGGAGCGGAGCCAGTACGAAGGCGTCGGTCATACCACTGGTCAGGCGCGAATGAGCCTCGGCGTGGTGAGGAAGTTCCCGCTTCGCTGAAGTCCGTCGCACATACCGATGATGGCAGAGGAGCGAACGGCGCCTGTGCACGACCCCTTCAAGTCTGCCAGTACGCCACAGTGTAATAAACACATTTCTAAACGTAACAGAGTGGTGGAGGTGCTGCGTAGTAGAATAAACAGGTAGGCGGATGATGGATGGTGTCGTCGACTAGTGTGTCTTGTCGCTGTAGCTCTTCGCGCACTATTGCCCTGATAGTAGCAGCAAGGTCGGCAGGCAGGCTTACGTTGACGCTGGCAACCGTTGTTACATTTGCCAGCCTACCAAATTTTGGGGCAATACGACGGGTCTTCAGCTTCTCGAAAGTACGGCAGTGACGTTGGACGGCGGAGACGGAAGTTAGGTCTTCCCCGCCTATAAAAAAATTGTAGACTTCCTCTGCTATACCCTTCAGAAAGTGTCGGTCCATGTTCTTTTCAGACATAAACGTGTCTATGATCTTGCAGAGCATCAGAACCTCCTCTGTGTAGGTGGTACACGTTTCTCCAGGAGTCTGGGCTCTTTGAGCGAACGTGCGCTTCGCGCTTTTCTTTTTCGAACCAGAGTCACTGAAGCATTTCTTGAGTTCTTCGGCTAAACGATCCCACGTTATTAAGGAACCTTCGTGGTTTTCGTACCACATAAACGCGGTTTCCGTGAGAAACAGCACGACATTTCCCAGTTGGTCGGTGGGATCCCAGCTGTTGTACCGGCTCACCCTTTTGCAATGTGTCAGCCACGCATCCACAAATTTCCCAGCTCTTACCGCGAACGGGCGGGGTTCCATATAGCGATACCTAGGTGCAGCCGGCACTGACCTTTGCGTGGTTGAAAAGCCGTGACCTTCGCTCTCGGTCATGATGGTTGTTGTCCGTGGCAGACCAACAAAACGACGGCTCCGGCGAAGTTCAAACAGCTGTGGCTCCGTGGTTCGTCGACGTGCTGTACCCAGCACCTCCACCATTCTTACACGTTTAGAAATGTGTCTATTACGCTGTGGCGTACTGGTAGACTTGAAGGGGTTGTTCACCGGAGGCCTATCTCTTTGTTTGTTTGTTTGTTTGTTTCTCTGTACCCATGGCTCATACCCACTCAAGGGGATTGGCCAAGAAAGCGTAGTGCTGTTTTTCTGTGATCATTTTGATTATGTGTAATGAATTCATAATATAATATGACTAATGTAAGGAAAATGACATAAAAAGAGAGCAAACGAGAAAAAAAATGGTAAAGTCAAGTTGAGAAATTTTGAGATTTCAGGTGTTGTGATTACCATTCAGCTACGTTTACTTCACTTTGCCATTTAGAATTTTTTTTTGGGGGGGGAGTAATAAATAATAAATATTTGATTGAAGATCACAAAGGTATACGCTTGGTTGCCTCAATATAATCGCAAACGGCATTGAAGGATCCCTGTGGCAATGTGCCAAAACTGAGGCACCAAAGCTTAGTGCAGTTTCCGCTATCAATCTAACGCCTATTTTAAGAAATGGAATAACCATATAGTAACCTTTATCAAAGTATAGCGTATCAGCGACAATACAAACAATAATGTTCTAGTGATTTCATTTCTGCGCAGAATGCGCAGAGGGGTGGTGTTGTCGGACCAGCTCTGTGTAGATACAGGTTTAGGGGCGGGGGGACATGACATCGAAATTTAGTAATTAAAACTTCGAGCTTTCTGGACTAGCTCCAGTGGCTTCGCCATGGAAACTTGAGGTGGTTAAATTCTGTCCATGTAGTTGCTTTTTGTATCGTATCAGTGGAGATTGCTGATTTTCGATATGTTATTGCTGTGATATATTCAGCATCTGGCAGTATAGATAAAACTGGGCCATCAAGTGCGGCTCGTGCTAAGGAATCGGCCAAATCATTTGATCCTAATCCACAGTGTCCCGGAACCCATGGTAACCTCAGGAGTTTCAAATGCGGGGGTACTAATGTTTTGAATGTCCTTAAAATTCTAGAGTTCTCTGAAGCTATCAGAGCTGCACAAACTGAAAGAGAATCCGCAAATATGACTGCGTTGTTTTGATTTGACGAAAGTTTTCGAAGAGCTAAAATAATCGCCACGAGCTCTGCTTCAAAAACTGGAGTAATTCAGGTAGTCTCACTGAAAAGAAGCAGTCAAGCGAATCAGAGGCAATCCCTACAGCTGCCTTTTGATTACTTACTGAAGCATTTGTGGCTATTATATTTTTAGTTTCTGCATGCTCCAAGTAATCTTATATGTTATTTAAAAATTTGAGAGTTGGTCTCTCGGCGTTTTGGGGTAATATATCATCATACTCAATTATACATGGCCTATCTCTCTAGCCGAACGTCCCCTTCTCTAATCTGCCTTTTCCCCGCTACCCAGAGGCTCATACCCAAATCATGTTTGCATAACATTATTATTCATCTATTTGCATCTATCTTGACAGACTCCGACACCAGTGCCGACACCGCATTTTCGCAACAGATCGCTCTTATTCGGTATATTTAGCCATCAATAAATAACCACGTGCTGCATGTACCGTTCCCGTTAGTGACGTTTCTAATAACAGCATACCCACTTTTTGTGTGGTTTACAGAGTAGTTTACATAAAGTGTGGTTTACATAGTAGTAAGTTTAGTAATACCATTGATAAAATTAATAATATTGAAATAATGATACTGTGATAACAAATGTATTACTCTCATCCGATTATTATTATTATTATTATTATTATTATTACTATTATTATTATTATTATTATTATTATTAAACCACACACAGTGATCAGTTGTCTTAGCAAAGACGTCACTAATGTGAACGAGGAATGTTACTATAGATAATACACCAACCACACGCTTTCGAGCAGCGCATGATTTCATTGGTGGCTGAGTACTCTTAGCGAAAATAGGTGTCTTCCAAGAGCCAGAATTGGACATAGATACGAATAAATAAACAATATTAATATTCGGCTTCAGTGGAAATCTAATCAAGACTTTGCACTGAAAACATGTGTTCACGTGTACACTTGACGCGCACAAGTGTACTTTTCCTTGAGGCATGCAGGATATGGCCACTGAGAAATTAAGCGGATCTACAGCGACTGAGGAGGCGAAACGAACGAAGCTCGATTGCGCTGACGCGTTCTCCTCGTCAAGTCGAAGCTCAGGCGCTCTTAATGTTTCTGATTGGTTTATAGCGTGGTAAATAGAAGCCCGTCGATCGGTGTACTCTAGTGTCAAAATTGTCATGTTGAATAAGAACTTTTATTCACATTACGGGGCTGACGTGCTGTGCCCAATAAACGTGTTCTCCTGTAGGAAGTCAACAAATGAACAAGCTATATTTATACATTATTATCTTAACAAGGCACCATCTCGGCTGTCTTTCTTCGCGATGGAAACAAGTGCCTTAAGTAATTTCAATATGACTTAGGAATAATACACAATAATGTCAGGAAACGTATAATGAATGTTAGTGTGGTAATTTTAATGTGCATATTTAGAAAGAAAAGTGCTCGAAAGATAACTTGCCGTGGGAAGGTACCGAACCAGCCACTTTCAAATTACACCTCAAGCGCCCTACTAACTGAGCTACAGCGGCGGTGGTCACCCCATCTATTTTATGAAATATATATGTGCATTTTAACCCGGCAGCATTAGTAGGTGCCGACTAAAAACCCTGGGATAATTTTTCACAGTGTGTGACGCTGGCGTTTTAAGCGGCATCCAATAGCATGGAAAGTTGGGCTTGTTGGTACGGGTGAATTTTCGGTTATGGCACAAAAACGGCGAACGCGGAAACAAGAGTAGTACCAATGAGCGCTGACTCGCTACTGAAATTTATATTTCAAGAACATAAGAACGTGAAAAAACATTAAAAAAACGTGTCACAATTGCACAGAAGTGTAAAAAAATGTGAAAAGTTACAGTATCTATTGACGGCACATGTGTCGAGGAATTATTCAAACTTTTTTTTATGTGAGATATATTGATGGCTCACTGACGCATGCTTTATACATTTCTTTAACATGAAAAAGCTGTATTACTTCCCCAGTTATCTGGGATGTGTGCTTCAACAAAACCTTAGTATCGGCAAAGACAGATGAACAGCCACATGTGCTGCGGTGCAGTATTGCAAAGGCCACTCTGTGCCACGTAAGAATGTGCACATCTAAGAGGGATCTGCAAAACGATATCACGCATGCAGGGCACAAATATAGATGGATGGATGAAAAACTTTTATTGGGGTCCTGAAGGATTCCACCCCCGTTTGAAAACATGAATAATTACACAGCTTCTACTTTCCTTGTCAGTTTACTTTAATTCACTCGGAACCATTGAAGAAACTCTACTGCTGTTTACCTACATGCGACCATAATTAAGTATTAATGGGGTGCATGACCACACTATCGATAAATATATCTTGATTATGTCCTACTATGCTGGCAGTTTTCCCACGTATCTTTAAATTGATTGTTACATCAAACAGAGTACCATCAATGACCTATGTCTGTGATAGAAAGATTCACATGAATATCAATGTGTCTTGTGGATTGTTACTTCTTACTTTGAATGGCGAATTCTTATATTTCATCATTTACTCTAATTTACCGGAAACGTGTGATTGGTAATCATCAACATACAATCTACACAGTATAAATACCCTGTGCATATTGAGCCTCCTCAAAAGAAACAACCTTACATAAAAGAGCTGCAAACTATTTACGTTTTGTTGTAACCGAAAGCGCCACGATGTGTGTGTGCCCCTGCAAAGGAGTCTCACTGCGAAGCACGTGTTTACCAAAGTGCCCGTCGAAGTTCAGGAACTTTGCCGACATCCACAAAAGTTCACAGGTACGAAGACAGAGTTGTCGAAATTTCGTAACTTGAGTGATTTAAGGAGATGAAGGCTAATTGTTTTTATAGAAAATTTTGAAATTTTCTCCAATTAAGTTTTTCGTAGCACGTAAACGCAGCTCTCGAACCCAGAAATTTCATGGGGAGAAAGCGAACTTTCTCTGATTATGAGATAATGACTCCCAGATTATACATACGAAGTGATTTTTGCATATACTTCATCGTTCGGCTGCAATAAATATTGAAAGGTAGTCTCTCATTGAGTTACGTTGCCGTTTATCAGCGAAAACAACAGATGACGCTAGTTGTCAATGTCCAGAATTCCTGGACATGTTCCGGCGTTGGAGCGGCCCGCAACGTGCTAAAGTACGTTCTGAAGAATCAAATTTCATCCATCAATCTATCCATCCATCCTGGGCAAACACTCTGCTCCGCCCGTCGAGCGTGCGCTCCGCCGCCACTTCGCGTTCCCACCTGGTGGCGCTTTGCAAGTAGACTACGGGAGGCTGGCGCTCACCGGCCTCGTGACTGCTAAGCTCGTGAATCCATGTTTAAATCGGAATTTAAGTGAATTCACGCTTCTCGCAGGCTTTAACAGAAACAAGGGTGGTCAATAGCTCCCAGGCCACGCTCCCTTAGGACAACATGGGCTAGTTCGCGGCCTGAAAAATTTTGAGCCCCCCCCCCCCCGCGTACGTATCCCTAATGCAGTCTACTATGTCGTGATGCCGGTGCGGAAAATGCTCCTTTATTTGATAGTATTCGTGACTTGTTTTCTATTTCAGCCAGTCGCAACTACATGTTTTGAGTGCCCCAGCATGTCTTATTGCAGCGCAATCCTGTGCAAATCAAGCGAAAAAAAAAAACACTGACGGGCTTTCCTTGCTTCCAGTACCAGCTGCCGCTTGTGTACGGGAGAGGTGGCTAACTGCGATCTGGTGGACCATTGTCCGCCTAATAAAACTTCGAACTATACACGAGTACGTAGCTGCCGCCATTTACGACCAGAGAACTTCATTGAAAAAAAAAAAAGAAACGGTGGCCTAAGAAGCATGCAGTACCGCCAGTATTTGAACACCACCTTTCACATTCGCTTCCGAAGCTGATGACTGAACGAAGCATGGGAACGATGCATTCAGCGTTACTGACAAGCACGACACTTCTAAATATTTTGCATAAAAGCCACTTTCGACAAAGTTCGTGAGACTGTGAGAGTGGCATGCGCTTGAATGACACGTGGAGTATGCCTCCACAATAAATGCCTGTATATTGCGCCGTTCAAATGGTGCAATCAATGTAATCCGTGACTCAGGGGTTGTTGCTTTTCAAAACAAATGCTCACAGGGCACCTCATGCGTTTACCACAGACGTATCGAAGGCTGAAGCTGTGTTCTTTGTTTCTTCAGTCGATGTATTGTTCTCCCGCGCCCTATCCAAAAGCTTTATTTAACCTTACGTGGTGTTACATTGCCTCCCTTATCAACCCACCGATGACGGCGGCCGTGCAAAACGACCGTGTACAGTGTTGACATCATAATGTGACGCCACATGACGTGACTTATTGCTGTAATAATGACGCCTTAATGAAGTCACAGCTTTTAGCTAACGGCAAAGTCATACGTTGATGACAGCACATCATGATGACTTTTTGCATCAGTCGTGTGAGCGACACCAATGCAGACGGTAAATTTTCACGTTTCATGCACCTAAGTAAGGCTTTTGTCTTAATGACCTCTCTATTCTCGCATTGATATCTTGGCGCATGTTCGCAAAGTCTCTGGTTACTAAGCAACAGTGCTGACAGCAGGCCGCATTTTCAAGTGTGTAACACTACCTCAAGGTCAACAGCATGACAAAATAAACAGCATCTGTTCACACACTTCGGGCAGTCTTACAAAAAGCGAGCGCAGAAGGAGCTGTTCGCGTTTGCTTTATGTACCATCACAATAAAGCTGCTTTAGGCTATTAAACGAAGCAATCACTAGGCAAAGTGCGTGTTTTTTTTTTTGAACGTACCACTTCTTGCTTCATCTGAGTGGCAACAAATGTACATGACACCTTTGCACAGGAAACTTGAGATCACGTACCTTCATGAGAGCAGTCTAGCGACATTTCGTATTACTTAGCGCATGCAATCTACGCTTGCGTGTAGTGTGCTACGCCAATTGACGTGAGCGTACGCCCGCGCTTTTGAAGCACCCAAGCTTTGCGTATTAGCTACTCGCAAACACTGTTTCGAAAATCGACTCGCCGAAAGTTAAAACATACTATCGGACCAGCGAACATAATGGTGAAAGAACAATCTCCTGCATGCGCAGGAGACGACGAGCGAGCGCGCGCTACGACAGCGATAGCCACAAACAACGCATACCTTAAAAAAGGCATGTTGCCCAGTGTGACAAGTGTTCGCCGTTTCCGTTTACATGAACTTTGTTGAAACTTCAAACAGAGGGCATAAAACTGAAAACTCGACCATATAAAAGCTGCTCAGACACCGCGTGCGTTTCAGTGAGCGATGATGCGGCTGCGGCTATACTCCAGTGGCTGCGCATGGTGGCTGAAAGCCGCACTACCACCGATGGCGGCTTCCCATTGTACTTCGATCCGTCACTGGGCTCTGTGGTGGTTGTAGTGGTTAGAAGAGGAAGAAGGCGCCTCATTTCAACAGCCCCGTAGGGAGCACAGCGCAGCGCCTAATAGGATGGCGTGAGCTACTTGGCGCCACTCCAACACCTGTGTTGAGGAGAGCGGTGCGGACGGAGAGGCAGCGTTAAACAGGCTTGTCAAAGAGGTGCTTCGCATCCAAAAGGAACTTGTGACACCTTATGGTGTCATTGATTGGATAATTTGGAGTTGCTGACGAACTATGCAGTTAGTATGAGGCACTAATTACCAGCGTGTTGGGTGTATCGCAAATAATGCGGCTCATGTAGAGCGCATAGCCAGTTCGCAACCCGTCAACTTGCGAAGCTGATGGGTTTCGCGAAGGCGAACGCGGAAGACCCGAGCATGGGAAAGAAAGGAGACTTCTTCGTTCGCACGGTTAACGAGCGGAGCCGTCAAGGTCGCCCCCGTTCGGGATCAGAAGGGGAAAGCTTACTCGGAAGAACGCCTGGCAAGAGGCAGGTCAACGCGCCACCGTCTGAGTTTACGCCATTTTTGGCATGCACGCGTGTCATTGAGAATGACGCGGGGACGCGACCACTTGGCTGACCGAGACATTGTGGCGGCAGGGAGACGAGCATAACCTCCCCCGCTGTACTTCATTACCGAGTGCTGTAAGGATGTCAGGGCGCCTCGCTGTCGCATGCACACCTGGTAAGCGCACGGAGCCCAACGGTGTACCCGCCGCTCTTAGGGAGGCTTCTACGAAGCAACATGAGAGAGCTGACGGGGCTCGAGCGTGAGAACGGCTGCCGACGGAGGCAGCACGGCCTGGTATGGGAGAGAGTGTCACACGCGCAGAACCTATCCCTTTGCGTGTTTTATTTGGTAACGTGGTTTTAAGCAATGTAGTGCCTGTCATGAAGGTGTTTCTGCGATTGGTTGTGATGATGCCAGTCCCAACCTGTGATTGGTGTGTGTGAAGACGTTCTTCAACCCAGGGTTGAAGAGAGGATGTATGAATCTGAAAGAAGCGTGTTTGGGCTTGGACTCGGGCAGGCGCCTGAGGCTGCAATAAAGCGTCTCTTCACCGGACTACGGCTCTTCCTTCGCGCTGCCACCGTGCACTCGAGTTATCGAGGTGACCCATTCCAAACCTCAAACATCTTCCCTCTTTAGCTAGTGTTGAAGCTAGTCGAGGAGGAGGAAATTAACTTATGCGCTGGAGAACTCCACTCTGGCGGAGAGCAACAGGAGGGAACCTACCAATGGAACAGACGCACTTCCTCTGGAGCAAATGGCAGCGTCAAAATGGAATGCGATACGTGCGTATTTCTTCTTGTAAGCGTCGGCATGCTGCGCACAGCGACTCAACACTAACAAAGCGCGAGCTCCCACGCGTGCGCAATCAACCTGACCGGCGTTCTTTGGTGCGCCCAAAGTTGACACAGTTTCAAGGCATGGGGCGCTTGCGACTTCCGGTCGAATTCGCAGATTTTCGTGGAGTAGAAAAAGTTGCCCCTTCGTATAGAACTCGCGACGGAGCTGCTCCAGATCTGTTAATGAAACATATAGGGAGAACTCTGAATCTGCGAATGGAATTGACTCGCTCCACATGGAGCAGAAAAATGTATTACTTGAAGTGCTCCGAATGGGTCAATGAATGGTAACATGAAATAACTAAATCTTGTTGCACAGTGATAGGTCTTGATTATATTTCGCAAAGCCTTTTTTACATCTCTAGCAAAGGGATAGACCTTGCCTTGCCTGCGACGCTTTAAACCTCAGTTCGGCATGGATAATGTAAGATATTTACTTAGATAGCGAATTAACGCACTCTGCACCAAGAGGATATATATATATATATATATATATACCTCACATATGGAATGTGTCAGTATAGTTTCAGTGAAAACGAAACACGTGGTTCTCCTTTCCTTTTTCTAACTGACCACAGAAGGGGCCAAATCAGGCACGCAGGGGCTCTCTGCCGGAGTCTCTTGTCTTGCTACAGGTAATCGCCTGCCATCTAAGCTCACCCACAATGTCCCTCTGTGACCTTCAAAGACGCTTCGCGGAAGCCGCCATATCCCACTCTTCCTTTCTCTTCCTACCCCGAGTTTCTTTTTTCTTGTCTCTTTTTTTCTTTTTCTTTCTTTTTTCGGTTCTTTTTGGTTTACTCCAGCGAATGAGACGAAGAAACTGTTCTGCACAGCATATGTCACCACTGTAAAACACCATGAATTTGCCGCTCTCTCCCGTTTCCTTCTTGCACCACCATGTAGATGCGGCATGTTCGCCGCACTTGTTCGCAAACCCTGACGAAGACCGGTCCACTGGTCGAAACCGTTTGTAATAAATGTAAGACAACCGCTAAGTTGTGTTTCTTCTCTTGCCAAGTATGTTTGGCCCATTGGAAAAACTTCTTCAGATATATATATACATATTACATATATACATATATAATACTTTTTATTTTTTCAAATAAAACGGTACATGTGACTAGGCCTGCCAAAGCCTATATATATATATATTGTGGGCGTATATATATATATAACTTACGGCCATATGTCCCCAGCAGCTGCGAAGAAACTGACCACAGGAGCGGTCAGATCTGCAACGCAGCAGAGGGTGCTAAGAATCTCTGGATCTGGACAGGCCGCCATTGGAACCTCAACTTGGCAACGTTTAACGCTAGAACCTTATCTAGTGAGGGAAGTCTACATGTATTATTCGAGGAGCGAGAGGGTGTTAAATGGGATGTAAAAGGGCTCAGTGAGGTTAGGAGGACCGATGAGGCCTATATGATGCTACAGAATGGGCACGTCCTTTGATATCGGGGCTTGGATATGTGGGGTTTAACGTCCCAAAACTACTTCATGATTATGAGAGACGCCGTAGTGGAGGGCTCCGGAAATTTCGACCACCTGGGGTTCTTTAACGTGCACCCAAATCTGAGCACACGGGCCTACAACATTTCCGATCCATCGGAAATGCAGCCGCCGCAGCCGGGATTCGAACCCGCGCTATGCGGGTCAGCAGCCGAGTACCTTAGCCACTAGACCACCGCGGCGGGGCTTGATATTGGGGCTTGGCTGACAGATGAGAATTGGGAGTGGGGTTCCCGATTCACAGAAACAGCTGGCAACATAGAGGAATACTATAGCATTAATGAAAGGGTGGTAGGTATCGAAAATAAAATGAATAAGAGATACAAGATGAGAGTGGTACAAGCTTACGCGCCTACATCTAGCCATAATGACGCTTCAGTTGAAAGCTTCTATGAAGACACGGAATCGGCAATGCGTAAAGTAAAAACACAGTATACTGTACTGATGGGACATTTTAATGCAAAGGCAGAGAAGAAGCAGGCTGGAGACCAGGCAGTAAGAGATTATGGCATCGGTTCTAGAAATGCCAGAGGAGAGCTACTAGTAGAATTCGCAGAACGCAATATTTACGGATTTTGAATAACTTCTACCGAAAACGAGGAAACCGCAAGTAGACATGCAGGAGCCCTAATGGCGAAAATAAGAACGAAATAGACTTTATATTAAGTGCACACCTAGGCATCATGCAGGATGTGGAAGTGCTTGCAGTGACCATAGAATGGTACGGTCTCGAATTCGCCTAGACTTGAAGAAGGAACGACAGAAACTGATACGCAAGAAGCCAATCAATGAGCTAGCACTGAGACGGAAAGTACAGGAATTCAGAGTCTCGCTTCAGAACAGGTACTCGGGTCTTAGTGAGGAAAGCAACCCTAGCATAGATACAATGAATGATAATCTGACGAGTATCATTAAGGAGTGTGCAGTGGAAGTCTGAGGCAGGGTAATTAGACAGGACACTGGCAAGCTTTTCCAGGAAATGAATAATCTAATTAGGAAGCATCAAATCATGAAAGTCTCAAATACAACAGACAAAATAGAACTGGCAGAACTTTCGAAGTTGATTAATAGGCGTAAGGTATGCGATTTAAGAAGGTATAACATGAAGAGAATTGCACACGTTCTGAAAAACGGTGGAAGCGTCAAAGCAGTGAAGAGGAAACTTGGGATAGGCGAAAATAGGATGTATGCACTAAGAGACAAAGAAGGCAAAATAACTACCAATATGGATAGAATAGGTTAAATAGCGGAGAAGTTTTACAGAGATATGTAAAGCTGCCGGGACAACCACGATTTTAATACTATAAAAACTAGCAGTAGCCCAGATGACACCCCACCAGTAGTGATAGAAGAAGTCAGAAAAGCTTTGGAGAGCATTCAAAGAGGCAAAGCTTCTGGTGAGGATCAGGTAACATCAGATCTGCTGAAAGATAGAGGACAGATTGGGTTAGAAAACTAGCCACCCTGTTTTTGAGGTGTCTCTTGACAGGAAAAGTACCAGAGTCTTGGAAGAATGCTAACATCGTCTTAATACATAAGAAAGGAGAAGACAAGGACTTGAAGAATTACAGGCCGATGAGCTTGGTCTCTGTAGTATATAAGCTCTTTACAAAGGTAATTGCTAACAGAGAAAAGAAAACATTAGAATTCAATCAATCAAATAAACAAGCAGGATTACGAACAGGCTACTGAACAATCGACCGCGTTCACAATATCAATCACGTAATAGAGAAATGCTCAGAATATAACCAACCATTATACATAGCTTTCGTAGATTACGAGAAGGCGTTTGATTCAGTAGAAGTATCAGCCGTCATGCAGACACTGTGTAATCAGGGCGTCGATGAAGTATATATAAACACCCTGGAAGAAATCTACAGGGGATCAACTGCTACCATAGTGCTTCAGAAAGAAAGCAACAGAATAACAATCAAGAAGGGTGTAAGGCAGGGGGACACAATCTCTCCTATGCTATTTACCGCGCACTTACAGGAGGTTTTCAGAAGCCTGGAGTGGGAACAGTTAGAGATGAGTTAATGGAGAGTACCTTAGTAACCTGCGCTTGGCCGATCACGTTGCATTGCTGAGTAGTAACTCAGGGGACGAATTGCAACTCATGATTATGGAGTTAGACAAGGAGAGCAGAAAGGTGTGTCTTAAAATTAATCTGCAGAAAACGAAAGTAATGTACAACAACCTCGGAAGCGAGCAGCGCTTCGATATAGGTGATAGTGCACTTAAAGTTGTAAAAGACTATGTCTTCTTAGGGCAGGCAATAACCGCGGAGCCGAACCCCGAGATTGAAGTAATTAGAAGAATAAGAATGGGGTGGAGCACATTTGGCAAGCCCTCTCAAATTATGACAGGTAGATTGCCACTATCCCTCAAGAAGAAGGTATATAACAGCTGTATCTTGCCGTTACTTAGCTACGGAGCAGAAACCTGGAGACTTACAAAGAGGGTTCAGCTTAAATTGAGGACCACGCAGCGAGCGATGGAAAGAAAAATGGTATGTGTAACCTTAGGAGACAAGAAAAAAGCAGGGTGGATTAGGGAAAAAACGGGGGATAAAGATATTATAGTTGAAATCAAGAAGAGGAAATAGACATGGGCCGGGCATGTAGCGCGTAGACAGGATAACCGCTGATCATTAAGGGTAACTAACTGGATTCGCAGAGAAGGCAAGTGGGGTTAGGGGGAGACAGAAGGTTAGGTGGGCAGATGAGATTAAGAAGTTTACGGGTATAATTTGGCAGCAGCAAGCACAGGACCGGGTTAACTGGTGGAACATGGGAGAGGTCTTTGTCTTGTCCTGCATCGGACGTAGTCAGGCTGATCATTATATATACATATATATATATATATACATATATATATATATGTATATATATATACACATATAAAATAAATATATATATATATATATATATATATACCCTTTTGAAACGTTCCGTATGATGCGGATATCCGCATTTCATGAAGACATATGATTGATGCGGACTCAGCATTTTATGGAAAGTAGTATCATGTGGAAGTGTTACGGCACTCTGCATTTTCTGGAAAGACGAATCATGCAGAAATTACTGAAATGTATGCATGTTACGGAAAGCAACATCGTGCTTAAATGAAATAGCTGCGCGCATCAGGTGGAAGGCAACCCGACGTGGCAATTGAATGGACATTAACGTGTGTAAACTTCTGAATATTGCATGAATTAAGAGGATATAGGAAAAATGATATTTTTGATGGGTGAACAAAACTATAGCTTTCAAAGAAACAAAAGTATTAAATATACTGAATTACCACGCTGTATGTCATATTCTAGCTGCATATTCAAATATTGTAATATATTAATGCTGTGTCGTATGGTAATTCATACAAAGATATCTATATATATATATATATATATATATATATACGTATGTATATAACCTTAATAAAATTGGTTATCAAATAAGGAAACCACACACAGCAAATCAAGAACAGTCTCGATACTGTATGTTTTATATGTCCATTCTTTTAATATTTAGTATTCACGTTTGAGCTAAGTCTATCACCATTTCTCAATGATCACAGCACTGAAATGAGGTGACCCAGCACCATCATTTCACTTGTTGGATCAAAGTGCAACAAGAATCTTAAAAAAATGAAAAATTTTATCAATCAATAAAAATTACAAAATGCGTGCTTTTGTCGATCTGAGCTTCAGCACATTGAGGAGATCAGCAAGATGCCGATTTAAATTTTTGCGATGCTGTGCATCCGGCACAAGGCTTGCCTGAGCCCGGAGGTGCTCTTCGTAGGCATCTGCGTGCAATAAATAATAAAGGCATGTTATGTTACATGCACATGTAAGCAACACAGTTCACATGCAGATGAAATAATACACAGAGTGATGCTGAAAAATGAACGCATGCATCGCCCCTTTTTGTGAGTGAATACAAGAGGAAAGTGAATAAATACCTCTGCGTGCAAGAAAAGGTAAAAGCATGCCTATCGCATAGAAAATAACTAGGTGGTGCCAACTATTTTGAACGGTATGTACACGTTATCAAATATCATTACAAAACAAGGAAATGTTTACCGGATAATAACTAAAAATTTAAGAATTGCAAGTTAAAGCAATAAATGTAATAATTAGTGCTGTGCACATGTACATTTACTGCCATTAAAATTTAGTTTCTCTACAGTTATGGCATCTTGCACAATTAAGGCATCTCGCACGAAGGCTCGGTGAACAGCAGTGGAAGGCTGCCATGCTCAGCTAAAAGCCCACACTTCAGCAGGCTATCCCGAGCTGTTAGAGTTGCTTCATCCTGTCGCAGCCCCTTTCCTTAAAGATGGGATAAAGTTGTTTCTCTCTCTTGTAAACACTGTGACTTATGCAGCATGCAGATGCTAATGAAGCTGCATGGCACCAAGAAGGAAGAGAACAATTAGCAAGTTTTAGAATTAATCACACCATACCCAAAAATATTTAACTCTTCGAATAATAAAATGCAGTTACTATCACCACCAATCTTTTTTCTAGCGTATTCAGGATATGAGAAAACGTCATTACACTGCACACAGCTAGATGTGCAGTTTCAATAAAAGCATGATTAAGGCATCACAAAGAGACAAATAATGAGCATATATACAAGACCAGTGGCATGGCCAGTGGCATAGTGGGCCCACGCCCCCACCCCCCCTTCCCACAAAAAATTGCAGCTTATGCCCTTGTTCAAGACATAATGGAAAGTGTGAACAGCATATCGTAAATTAAAAACTTTCTACAACAAAAACAATTTTTGATGTGATCTTTGGCCACTGGAATCAAATTCATGACAGCCTTGGAAACTCGAAGAATCAAAAAGTCTGTGCATTTATGAACACTCATATGATATATCCAATAAAAAAGTTGACTCTAGTAATAATAAATTACTTATTCAAGTGTCTTTCAACACCACTATGCTCAATCAGCACTGATGATATAGCAGTGCAAAAGAGCAGGAACACTATTGCAATTTTCAAAATCACATTCTTAACAAACTTCAAAAAAAAAAAAGCTAAAAATATGATTTCTTAGGATGCCACCTTCACGCTGGATTGAGAGCATATGCAGTCGCCAGCAATTTATTCACAGCAAAAAATTTGGACACACTTGTTTAGTTCAGTGCCTTTGAGTGGCATCACTATTCATTCTATTGAAATAACACATAACTATGACCAATAGTTTTGAATGTCACACAGTCTGCCGTTTGATTTTTCCCTAATTGGCTGCACGATCGAATGCAATGTTCAATGCCATGGTAAGTGATGTCTGCATTTCGCCAGGCTGCCAGCACTAAAATGTGCTGGTAACGACTGAATAGCTGGTGCCAAAATCAATGCATTAGTAAAGATGGCATTCACGTGGCAATAGTCAATCAAAGGTTAAGCCAATCGAAGGTTAAGCCGTTGTTTGCTGCACGTAATGGTTGTAGTATTTTTCATTTAGTCATTACTAACCAGCTGTCCTAAAGTTGTTTGTAGGGCTATGCCTAATCAATTGTAAAATATTTCAGTCTTTCTACTGCATAAACTGCTTCAAAAGTAGTCAACTTCCCCTGAAGTTTGTTCGTAAGCACCTAAACGTACATAACACTATTTCAAATTCTAAATGGCTCTTCACAGACTACCGACATTAGTTGCAATAACATTTACCAGCTAGTATACTACTTTTTCACGAAAATTAGTGCACATCATGTTACATGCTTGGAGTGAGGTGTGTTGTTGGTATGCCGCTGAACTTACAGGTCATAAAGGTCACGCTGAACTGTAAATAAAATTGCGAAATACTATATGAATCCAAAAATAACACATTTTTCTATGGTGATTTAATGACTTTGTGAATTACACACGGCTGACAGTTTTTTAGAACAAAAAACAACAAAAACAGGCTTACTCTTTACGGCATCCAACTTTCTTGGGGTCAGTGCCCGCTTCTCCACGCTCGGAGGACCGCCCTCCTTTTGAAGGAAACGGCGACATGGGGTGCCCGTTATACTTCTGTTGTAAAGGTTGTGGACACCCCATATCGCCTTTGCAGCTTCCCTTAAAAAAGGGAATCCTTCGGCTGGGCCATCAGGTGTTCCCACCTTTCTTGTGGTATGCTTATACTATGGCCTAGGTTTCTCTGCATAAACAAATGAACAGTGTCCTAATGCTGAGAATTCTGCAAGCAACACCAGTGGTGCAAGATCATTTCAATGTTTGTTGAAGAAACCGAGCTACTTGCCAAAAATATTTTTGATACAGAAGTAGAAAATTAGATCGGACATGTATGAAAACCTGGAAATTGCTGATTTCAAAACTCTGCAGTAAATAAAATGTCATAATTTCTGAGCAGTTCAGAAAACAGATGCCTATAACAGGCCAGAGGCAATCTTTATACCCTGAACAGAAAGAGGGGAAGCAGGTCATCGAGACCAAAAATGGGGAGGGGGGATTCACACTTTGAAAATGTTTTTGCATTTTGCCACCACTGATGCACCAGCATTTTTCACAAGTCTTAGATCAGTATTTCAGCTGAGATCATCAAGCTAAACTTCTAGCAATGGGCGCATAAAAAACGGGCCTTTTCAGGGCCACGTTGTTGCTGTACGTTATACATTCTCTACAGCAGCCACCTCAGTTCGATATGAAAAAGCCACGCTTTTTCTAGAATATCCTCCCGCACTTGTTTACTAGACTCCAAAATCACACCGCGCAGATGAACTTATCAACACTGATGCCAACCGGAATTTCAATTGCCATGGCAACTGTTATCAAGAGCGCCTACTAAATATCTGTCCATAAAATACCTAATAAGAATGGGAGCACAGCGACGACCCCATCCCCCCCAAACTGGAGCCCTGTGCTTGCCTTTCATTATAGTGCTCTCTGCACGGTCATTCAGAACAGGGTTTTCACCCAGCCAGACATTCAGTGGGTCTCATTCCTGTTACAAATTATAATCGGCAGAGAACGGCTGATGTGCCTTGTCTTTTTTTTTTTGTTCTGACATCTACAGTCGAACCCCGCTACAACGAAACTGACGGGGCGCGGAACAAATTTCGCTGAAGCGAAAATTTCGTTTTAGTGAAATCGAACAAAATATAGCTGATCTGAGCTAGCAAAACAAAGAAACGTTCATTCTGAAAATTCGAAAAACAGCCGCTGCTTTCTATTCTTTCCCAGCAACGGCGCGACACGATTAACACCCATGCATAGCGATGCCATGGTGAGAAGCAAGCTGAAACAACGCCTAAAACCGCCTTCGTGAACGAACCAAACAGTTGCATTAACACGTCAACACCAGCAGCTGTCCGCTGTCAAAAGTATCTGACAGCGCCGAGATAAAGGCAGGGTATCGTGGAGCGACGACTTTTGCATTGTTCTATGCCATTCTTATCATCCATCACCCGCGGTTAGTAGATTTTGTTGATAATGCAGACGAACAGCCACTCTGATTAGTTACCACACTACGCGAATATAATAAGCATCGAAATTCGAAAAGGCATCGTTCCGCAGTTGCACTCAGCAGCTGTACGGCAGAAACCATGAACTGAGCGACTGCGCTTCAGCTTCGGATTGTCTGCCCCTTGAAGCAAGCCAGTGGCGAAAGCAGGGCAGTCTTATTGCCATCGCTATTTAGCAATGGCGGTGCCACATGCTTGCTGAAAAGCGGCAGTATAACGGCGGTTTCTGGTGGTGCAAACGCGTGTTCTAGACTTTGTTGACGCGTTTTCAGGCTCTGAAAATGCACTGAAACGTTAAAAATTGGGTTTACTGCATAAAAATAGGTGCCTGAGCCTGGAATTGCATCGTAAAACTTTGTTGAAGCAGGACGATCGAAGAAAAAGTGTTCGTTATGGCGACAATATTTATGCATTGACTCCTATTGACTGCTGACAGGGAATCGTGAATTTTTCGTTGCAGCGGAAATTTCAGTGGAGCGCCGTTTGTTGTAGCGGAGTTCGACTGTATAACATACCGTATACACGCGTGTAAGGGCCGCACCCGTGTAAGGGCCGCATCCCGTTTTTAAGAAGCACATATACAAAAAAAAAGTTGTGTGTAAGGGCCGCATCCGCACTTTCCTTGACCCATGCGTATTCAAAATGCGCGCGCGTGTGCGAGCTACTAGGCGTTGTCAGTAGATGGTGTTAGAGAACGTAATTCTCATCATCACCATATAGTACATCATTAGAATAATTTGTTGGTTTTCTTCATGCTAATATGTTCATGAAGTTGGCTAATAATTTTTAGTTTTTCAGTAGTGTTCATACACCCGCCAACTAAAGGTTAAAGCAGGATTTTATCTTTAACTTCTGACACTTCTATACCAACGCGCTATCCATATCGGCATTAGCATCACCAACTTTGGTATGTGTGCGTTGTTGGGTCATTGTGCTGTTCAGCCTGCCATGTGCTCGAGTTTTGCGCATTGTTGAATGACTCTGGGACTCCAGCTAGTTTTCTGCGGGACGTTTACGTTTTCGCACGATGGGCAAGCAGCTGAATAGCTATACAGCTGGCTATAAGTTGAAGGTGATCGAGTTTGCCCTCGAGCATGGGAAACGGGCCGCCGGCAGAAAATTCGACGTTGACGAGAAGTGTGTTCGACGTTAATGCGCCCATAAGAAAGCCTTGCAGAACGCCAATATAAAGAAGCGTGCTTTCCGAGGAAAACAGTGCAAGTATCCCGATTTGGAAGAGGAGTTGCTCCGCCATGTGACTGAGGTGCGGAACGATGGTTTTGCGCTCACTACAGCTGCGCCGTGTCGGCACAGACATGGCCGTGATTCCAGGCGGCCTCACAGGAATGTTGCAACCATTGGATGTGAGCGGGAATCGACCATTCAAAGTTGAATTCCGAAGACTCTACACGGAAATGGATGGCAACTGGCAACCATGAGCAGACGCCGACCGGACGGCTGAAGAGGGCACCGCTTGCTACTGTTCTCGGTTGGGTATTGTCTGCGTGGAGCTCGGTGTCGACGGACATTGTGTCCCGAAGTTTTAAGGTCACTGGGATATCCAACAGCCTGGATGGCACCAAAGATGACTGTTGGTGGAATGATGGTGCTCCGCAACACACTATCTCGGACTCCGAGTTAGAGGACTCGTCGAGTGACGATGATTAAGCGCACACGCGGCATACTGCAATAAACGCTCTTCGT
The DNA here is from genome assembly GCA_013436015.1 of Rhipicephalus annulatus. Lineage (NCBI taxonomy): Eukaryota > Metazoa > Arthropoda > Arachnida > Ixodida > Ixodidae > Rhipicephalus > Rhipicephalus annulatus. Next base: position 371,680 of record WOVY01009927.1, on the reverse strand, counting down.
TCACTAACTGGTACGTTGTTTTTAGTTCACCAAAAAAAAAAGTTCCGTGTATGAGCCGCAACCTGAAAATTAGCCCTCACTTTCTGAAAAAAAAGTGCGGCCCTTACACGCGTTTATACGGTAATTTTAATCAGTGATGGCAAGACACTGCTGGCGGTCACGAATACAAGTTTTACTACATGCCACGTACATTGAAAGTTTGTGCACACAGTGTCAGCAGGGAAACATGACAAAGTTCTTTCTCAGTAGTTAACATGACATTAGAAGGCAATATCATTTTGCTGTAGTACTAACATGTGTTAGCCACTGGAATGATAACACAACGTGAAGGTCTATGCAGCATGTGGTGTAATGGTCGTTTTCCCCTTGACCAGCTCACTGGTTACAGAAACTCATTCGCTAACTTGCTTGCTAATAAACGTCACGCTACTTGCAACATTTTATGAGGTAAAAGTCACCTGTCATTTATTCGGACATTTTTGTGGCACTGTCACTTGTCTTATTGAAGTACAAGGGGGTCAAAAGTTTCCAGGCCACGCTCCCATAGGAATACATGGGATAGTGACCTGGAAACTTTTGACCCCCCCTTCGTCCTCTACATATGTAAACTCACAACAAACATTCGGATGCTCCACCGTGTGCCATTCAATTTTTCGGACTGAGGCTGCCTGATATAATGTGATCTTTCATGGCATGACAAGCAGCCAGCGACGCTTACGATAGTGTGGTTGACCCTTTAAACTTAGCGGGCACTGCCAAAGAGCCGAAATAACAGAGTCTGCAAAAAAAAGTATTCACAAAAAAGCACCTTTTTCAGCTGAGCAGCCGAAAAATCTTTTCCATCTATATTTTTACACACGCACGCTTTGCACAAGTCGGTCTTTATTTCAGCCAGTGTTTGGCCATCCCTGTAGAGACTGTTACAACTTGCACTGTAGGTGCACATGATGGTTGTCGAGCGGACAGCACATCATCCTCATAATTTCCACCTACGCAAGTTTGAGTACTTGACAAATAATTGTGTTTTCAAATTGTCAAAAACTCCCAAACAATTTTACATTTAGGTCAGCTGTCGTCCACCTGGCAAGTAGTCACTGCTTTTTTAAAACAGCATCGTCACAATGTTGTAGTTGCAACATATTTTGATTAGTATCAATCGCACAGATAGAATGAGGGCCATGAGAGCTATTTCAGCAGATCAGACCTTGCACTGCAAGAAAGAAGTGTGAAACTATGACACAGAGTGCGATACACAGATCAGGCTTGGCCACAGAAAACTGACAATGCAAACCTTGAAAGGCCAAAGCAAAGGGCACAGGGCTTTAAGGGTTTGTAAAGATTTTTGCCATTTCGTGTAGCCTTGAAATGTGTTTGCCGTGTTACCGCCGACTCGCGTCTCTCTCTCAATCCAACTCTTCTCAAGTGCTCCCGAGGTAAAATCAAAACAAACTAATACTCCCGACACACGTAGCAACTTACCGTATTTATTCGAACATAAGGCAAATTTTTTTTTTCCAAAACCGTGACCTCAGTCTACCTTGCCTTATGTTCAAGATAAACATCAATTATCGCTTCAGTGCCAAGAAAATCATACCGTTATTTTCTTTGCATGAAAATGTAAATAATTCCGAATATTTAACGTTATAACACTATTACATATGTGCGCTGTAACTTAATAGGTCATCGTCAGCGAGATCACAAAAAAAAACGGTTTGACAGCAGTCATCTCGGCGAAAACAACGGCTGAGAACCTAGTGGGCTCAGAGATCAGCAGCTGCGCGATGGGAAATTCTAAAAGCCAAAAACAGCCAGCCAAAATCCAGTATGTTGCCATCAACAAGCCGAGTTCCGGCCGTTCCGGCTGCTTTTCCATGTGCACTTATCTTTTATGTTCCCCTGCTGGTGAGCGTGCAGCCTACCGTGACCTTTGTTGAGTGTGGCATTTGAACTACCAACGAGAACCTTTCCGTCATCACTAGTCATCATGACAAATCGTTGTTGTCACTATCATGCAGCCTTCAAGAAGGAGGTGATAAACAATGCTGAAGCTTTAGGCAACTGCGCTGGAGGTCGGAAGAAAACAACGTGTGGCATTGGAGCAAAGAGAAGGGGGCCCTCTTTGCCTGTGCTGCAACACGGAAAGTTTCTCGAAGTGGAGGAAACTCTGACAGAATTTCTTAACAAAAGTAGGAGCCATGCCTTGCCTGTGACAACAGAAATGCTTCAGATGAAGGCCTGAAAGTTCGCAGCAGATCACGGCATGTCCAGGTCGCAGTTCAAGGCTAGACGAGGCTGGATGCAAAAGTACATGAAGATAGCCGGCTTTTCACTTAAAAAGCGGACTTACATGGCGCAAAAGCTTCCCCGTGACTATAAAGAAAAGCTGCTGTCTTTTCAACGTTATGTAATCGGACTGCGAAGAGAGTGCAGCTTCCTCCTCGGCCAGATTGGGAACGCGGACGAACCCCGATATTTTTTTACATGCCATCGGCGCAAACCGTACACGCGAAAAGTGATCGCCAAGTTCACGTATGTACCGCAGGGTGCGAAAAAGCGCGAATCACCATCATGTTAGCGTACACCGCCAACGGGCACAAGCTGCCGCCTTACGTGGTGCTGAAGAGAAAAACCATGCCCAAGAATGAAAATTTCCCTATGGGTGTGCACATCCGCTGCGAGGAAAAGTGCTGGATGACTGAAGCACTCGTCATCGATTGGATAAAAACTGTGTGGTGCCGGCGTCCCAGGGCTCTGCTGGCTCGCCAATCAATGCTAGTCCTTGACGCTTTTCGAAGATATCTGACCAAAGGGGCCAAGACAAAAGCTACAAAAAGCAGCCAACGATCTTGTTGTCATCCCTGGTGGCATCACGAGTCAGTTGCAGCCATGTGTGTCTGAAAAAGCCTTTTAAAGACCATGTAAGACGCCTCAACAACGAGTGGATGGCCTCAGACGATACGACCTCCACACCGTCGGGCCGTTTGAAGCGTGCATCTCCGTCTGTAGTGCCTCGCTGGATAGCCGACGCTTGAGCAGTTATGCCCGACGCAAAGGTGACACCTTCTTTCAAGAAGTGCTCCATTTTCAACTCGCTGGACGGCACCGAAGATAGTGAACTTTGGGAATGCGATAGCGACAAGAAAAGCAGTGGTACTTCAGAGAATGACAGCTCGTGATTATGCGATTACAAGGCTGATTTTTGCGCACTTGAAGGTGAGATGTGAAATAAAGTTTTTGGCGAGAACTCTCGCCTTATATTATTATTAGTGTGCAAACTTTTTTTTTCCTTTTCTTTTGTTCTTTAACTCCCCCTCATTTTATAATCGTGACCACCTTATATTCGAATAAATACGGTATGTGCACTTTGAGCGAGTGCACTTACGCTCACAAAGTGTCACTTAGGCAGTTTGCTGCTACACGAGAAAGCGAAGTGTACTGTATTTACTCGATTCTACCGCGCCCTCGATTGTAACGCGCACCCGATTTCCTAAGCGAAAAAAAAAAAAAAAACGTAAGACATCGATTGCAACGTGCACCCATTTTCCTTGCTGGCCCGCACGATCACACCACTCGAAAAAAAGACTCCTTTCGTGAGCGTCTTCCATTTAAATATGAGGTACGGGCGAAGCTTGTGCTCATCTGATGTGTAACAGAGCATTGCCGTCACTGTAGTTTTACCGTGGACCGATGTCAGCACATGAACTTGCTTCGCCCCCTTCTTCTCGACGGTTGTGCTGCCAGGCATGTCGAAGTAAAGAGGTGTCTGATCGGCATTCCCGATTAGCCCAAGCAGGTAGCCGTTGTTGCGCCGCAAGTTTAGGACGAACCTCTGAAAACTGTGAAGCTTTTCATCGTATTCCTCCGCAAAACTTTTCGCATATGCATGTTCCCCTTCGGAGGGAAAAGCCTTTCCTCTTCATAAAGTTAGTTAGCCAGCACCTGCTCGCTTTAAACTGGCTCCGCAGTAGACCTTTTTCTAAGACTAATTGCATAGCCCGCACTTGGAGCAGTTCTGTTGTCACGGGCCGCTGTGCCGCTCGCTGCTCAAGCACATACTCGCCGAGCAGCTCTTTAAAAGGGGAGGCTACCATCGGATACCAACTTTTTTGTTTATTGAGATATCTTAATGAAATTTTCAGGATAGACTTATAGCAAAAGCATTAGAAGAACTACAAAATTTCATCAAGTTATGTTCACTGGTTTTCAAATTGCAGCAGAATATCAGGGTAGTGCACATGGTGCTCTTATTCCAGGCCTGGAGAACTTTCAAAAGGTGCTGGAACTGTGAAATTAACTATGATGATTCCCAGATTGATACTCCAGGGGGTAACAGAGCCCTTTTTTTTGAATTTCCTTGCTGAAAAGTTTTAGCAGACCATCAAACTTTGTGTTCGTGATTAGGATATTATCAATCAAATTTTGATTTAATATAATAAATAACACACACAATATATTGAAAAAATGGGCTTGTCACCCCCTCAGAAATTTATTCATGTACATAATAAAAAAAGACTTATGGAAATCCAATGAGTGGTTCCAGAGATATGGCTGGAATAAGCAGCCTCACTAGCCAAAAAAGTCATTTTGAGAAAACGACGTTTGAAAGTTTTGAGCACATAGGCAGTTCTAAAATGAACCTGCAGCGTAACTGGAGGTGTCCTTTGGCACTCTCTTTCTTTGCCGCCTTTCCATCTTCTCTAGGGATCGCTTCATAGCCTTTTTCAAGCGCAGAGAATCTTTCTCGGCTGCCCGTTGAATGTCCAGGTGGCCAGGTGTTAGCCCCACTGATGAAGCTAGCTCTTGGGTGGCCCTGTAGCAGCCAGCATTGTATCTTAGCACTGCATCATGCAGTACTGTCTCCACAGCAGGCGCGTCGATGCGACCATCGATGCTAGGAACGTCGATGCGACCACTCTCTTGCGTAGATGAAGCAGAAGCTGCCCCACAGGTACCGTCGGCGCACGTGCGAGCGGAGAGCCTCGCCGCGCGGACAAGCTTCATAGCTCGCTTCCTTGCACCGAACGATTGTAGCGTCTTCTTTTTCGTTGGGCGCATCGTGAGCGAACAGAACAACGGTCTCGTATAGACGGTTGAAAATCGTCTCGTAAAGACGGTTGAAAATCGTTTCGAAGACAGTTGAAACGTGGAGAGTATGCGAACGGCTGCAACGATACACGGAAGCGAGCGGAACACAAAGACGCCGGACGGAGGAACAGCAGACGAGCGGCCGCATCGGCCGCATTATGCGCAAGAGCGCTACGTCATCGCGCGCAGCAGCCAATGGCAGTCGCTGGCTCCCCCGCGTCCTTGGGGAGCGCGCGCTTCACCCAATCCCAGCTGCGCGCCTCAGCCGCAGGAAACTTGAAAGCTCTCGCGAGCCCTCCAATCATGAGCGGCTTGCTTCTCTCCTGCGCTGCCGCCGGCGACGCAGGTGGCGGGGAAAGAAAGAGCAAGAATTCACAAACAAAACAACACCAAAATGGCGGCGCTCCGTCGAGCGGTCAAGAAACTGCGATCACGCCAAGTTGGGGTATTTTGAGCGCTCGCGCGCCGCTCGAGGGCCGCCGCGGCATGTTCTAAACTTTATTTTAAATGGTTTCGCGACGAATTAGACGTTGATATTTACAGAAAAGGTAGTTTATGACACATACTGCCCGAATATGTGGTTTGCCAAAAATCGACTTTTTCGCGATTTTTCGGTTTTCAAAGGCCGCGTCCCCACTTAATTTGTGGAAACCAACCCTGCTGTGGTCCACTGAAGCCTTTGCGTGAAGTTTTGCTGTCGACAATCTTTTGCTTTTGTTTCCGCCGGTCCCGCACGCACGTTTCGGGAACTCCGAACGACCGCGATGCGGCCCGATTTCCGTCCGTTTCTGCACACGCGATGACTTTTCTTTTAAAAGCGGCATCGTGGTGCACTCAAGTTTTTGGAGTCGGCCCTTCCACGCCGTCGATGCTAATCCACTACTAGATGACGAACTCCTCAGCACACGTACGAAGTGCCGCACATGGGAAACACAAAGGCAGAAATGGCCGACGCGCCATGCCGACGCACGTAGGGGGCGGACATTTTGGATTTGCCCATGGCGATAGATTGACCGTAATTTTTTTGTTCGTACTCGATTCTAACGCGCATGTGATTTATGAACTCGCTTAACCGGAAAAAAGGTGCGCGTTAGATTCGAGTAATTACGGTACTTTGGAAATGATGGCAGTGACAATCGACAGATCTGTAATGCAACACATATTAGTTATTTTTGTACCTGTGTCTCATCGTTGGACCATGTTGTCTTCGTGGAAGTAGCACCAGTGGCACACGCCATTGTGAATGAGTACAGAACAACTCACCTACACATGTGCAAGTGCGCCTGAAAGTAAACACACCGCGGACTCAGCCTCTTGTGCTGCAGCATTTCCTGGTAAACATGTCCGCAATCGGCCTGACAGTGAGAGTAGCAAGATTTTTTGTTTTATCATGACTTGTTCTGGTAGATAGCAGTAATCCTAATGACAAAAACAATGGTTTAAAAATAGTTCGAACACTGCATCAGGCAACAGCATATTTGTGTACAAGCCGATGGTACCAAGGGTACACACTTCTTCGCAGCCATCGAAGCGAAGTAAGGTTGGAGAACACACTTGCCTTTAAGTGTACTTTGCAGCGAGTGACACTAAACGTTCTCGTGTGACAGTGCGCAAATGACACTCGTGGCGAAGTATACTCGCTTCAAGTACACTTAGGTTGCCACGTGTGACAGAGATATAAGCCAGATTTGCACCTCAACCTTCATGTCTTGCTCTCTTGTTTGTTGCTTGGCATGAGGCCTCATCTGGTCAAATGACTCAGATGCCACCTATTTGATCTGTGCCATCATGACTAATAAAAAAAAATGCAGAAACTACTAGACACTGATGATCGTGAAAAAAAAGCAATGAATATAGCCAATAAAAACTGGCTGACCTTAATCAGGAGTTTTTATTGAGTTGGGCAATGAGATCATCCATCAGGTACTGGAACCACTCACTGCAGCTGAACGACTGAGATTATGACCCGTCGCTCACACCACAGTGCTCAAATACAGATTTAGAGCAGGTGGCATCAGTGGTATGTTGATTTACTGGGATAGCTAAACACAGGCTGAAATACTGGCAGACTTGGTAGTGCATAAGCATGTGTGCCAGGCGCACGTGAGTGCAGTGACACATTTTTCCGGTCAGTGGGCCAATAAATGTTGAACAAGGGTGTCAATATAGGATATAGTTGGTATTTCATTGCAATGTACAAAAATGTCTTTCCTAGTCATCTTCACTCTTATCAGTTTCATACATGGGCACTATGCCCAAACCTCAAATAAAGGTGCTTTTTGTGGTTAATGACTTTTTTTTGACACTTGGTTATTCAAGCTTTACAACGGTTCCCCCTCCCACCCTAGTTGACAGCAGTTATGTCTCATGCACCTGCACAATACGTGGCATTTATGTTTGCAGAGTTCTATGCGAGGACTAATAGGAAACAAAGATTACAGGCAGTGATGCTTGATAAGTAGTTATATTGTGTGAGCTCCATACTAGCCATCTATAAACATATGACAGAGAACCTTACCTCAGTAGCCTCCGTTTCAAGTTCCCACTCATGTGCAGCACTCACTGGTGGCTCGGTGGCTCTGCTACCAGCGGCATGGCTGCAAGTTGTGCCACCAGAGTTAGAGCTTGCGGTGGTGGCATTACAGCTGCTGGCGGCACTGCTACCAACGGCATGGCTGCAGGTTGTGCCACCAGAGTTAGAGCTTGCGGTGGTGGCATTACAGCTGCTGGCTTCACTGCTGGAAATGGTGTTGGTAGTGCCGCCGCCGCTGCTGCTGGTGGCAGCACTTGTTTCACAGCAGGAGGCGCCTTTATTACAGTAAACATTGGAGATGATAGCGCTTTAACATAGTGCAATACAAATACACGAACGTCTAAAAACAAAGTCGTTTTCAATATTCAGAGTTTTGAAAGTGTAGAATACTTCACACATACAGATCCAGTAACGCCAATAGATTTTTCAGACTTGTTCGATATTTTGGACTTCATTAAATGTGTTGTCAATATTACCATAGCACAAAACATTTTTGTGTCCGATTTTTCAAACAAATTTTACCCTAAAGTTTAATTTTTTGGACAAAATAGCTCGTTTCAAAGTACCGTAATTACTCGAATCTAACGCGCACCTTTTTTCCGGTTAAGCGAGTTCATAAATCGCATGCGCGTTAAAATCGAGTACGAACAAAAAAATTACGGTCAATCTATTGCTATCGGCAAATCCAAAATGGCCGCCCCCTACGTGCGTCGGCATGGCGCGTCGGCCATCATTTCTGCCTATGTGTTTCCCATATGCGGCACTTCGTACGTGTGCTGAGGAGTTCGTCATTTAGTAGTGCATTAGAATCGACGGCGTGGAAGGGCCGACTCCAAAAACTCGAGTGCACCACGATGCCGCTTTTAAAAGAAAAGTCATCGCGTGTGCAGAAACGGACGGAAATCGGGCCGCATCGCGGTCGTTCGGAGTTCCCGAAACGTGCGTGCGGGACCGGCGGAAACAAAAGCAGAAGATTGTCGACAGCAAAGCTTCACACAAAGGCTTCAGTGGACCACAGCAGGGTCGGTTTCCGCAAATTAAAGAGCTGCTCGGCGAGTATGTGCTTGAGCAGCGAGCGGCTCGTGACGACAGAACTGCTCCAAGTGCGGGCTATGCAATTAGTCTTATAAAAAGGTCTAATGCAAAGCCAGTTTAAAGCGAGCAGGTGCTGGCTAACTAACTTTATGAAGAGGAAAGGCTTTTCCCTCCGAAGGGGAACATGCATATGCGAAAAGTTTTGCGGAGGAGTACGATGAAAAGCTTCACAGTTTTCAGAGGTTCGTCCTAAACTTGCAGCGCAACAATGGCTACCTGCTTGGGCAAATCGGCAATGCCAATCAGACGCCTCTTTACTTCGACATGCCTGGCACCACAACCGTCGAGAAGAAGGGGGCGAAGCAAGTTCCCGTGCTGACATCGGTCCACGGTAAAACTACAGTGACGGCAATGCTCTGTTACACGTCAGATGGGCACAACCTTCGCCGGTACCTCATATTTAAATGGAAGACGCTCCCGAAAGGAGTCGTTTTTTCGTGTGGTGTGGTCGTGCGGGCCAGCGAGAAAAATGGGTGCGCGTTGCAATCGATGTCTTACGTTTTTTTTTTTTTCTTTTCGCGGTGGAAATCGGGTGCGCGTTACAATTGAGGGCGCGGTAGAATCGAGTAAATATGGTACTGCTCAAATTTGAAAGCCACCATGTTAGATTTTTTTTGGCTTGGTCAAGTTTGTTGACTTCCAATGGAAAGTTGCATTGCCTCCAAACTGAAAATGTGCACATCTTCCAATTTCGGAGGCAGTGTCCTATCTTCCTTGGCAAGCAAAACTGCATAGGGAAAGAAACTACACCCGTTGGTTTTTCATTTTGAACGATTGTTTTTCCCATCAAGGAAGGAGAAGAATGTAGTTTTTCTGGTTGTCATTTGACATGTGGTCATTTTGGTGTTTTTTTCAAGTGTTTTTGAGCCGTTGTGTGGGTCACGTGTTCTCAGCTGTTGCAGCAGCTCAGTAGGACTGTACTAAACGTGAATACCCTGAAACATGCTGGTTCAATTGCGGCCACGGCAATAGCAGTTCGATGGAGGTGAAATAGCGAAGGCTTACACAGTGTGCAATGACAGAGCTGGTAAAGAACCCTGACTGCGTCATTAAATCTCACAAAACAGACAAGTCATTGCAAGCATCTCTTTGCGACCTGCATCAAGTTTTGTTTGCTTGGTGGGATGGAACTGCCAACTGGGTTGCTCACAACGGTTAGCGGCAGCAATTGCCAATGCGCTGACATTACTGTAGCCCAAATAAATCCAAATCTGCTTGTCCCCAAGCAGAGCATGAAGCAGGGTGTCATTGGGGGTCTTTTTAGGCTATTCTAATCTAAATAACTTAATTTTCATGTCAACTATTTTTCAGGACTGTTTGGTATTTCACAGACCCCGCAAGGTCCAGAAAATTGGTCAGAAACTGAACTCAGTTAACAAACACCTAACCAAATAAAACCCACGCATCGATCAAAAATGACTGAAAGCAAATTTTGGGGTAAGCTGAAAATATTAATTCTGGCACAGAGCTAGAAACATGAAAAGAGCAGAGGGGAGATATGTACATCGGCGCACTGGAATAGCTCCGCCTCTTCCTGTTGAAAAAGCCTGTTCCCTCTACCTCTTCTAGGTTTATAGCTTTGCAACAAAATTACCGTATTCATGCAAATCTAGACAAAGTCTTTTTTTTTTCGATTTTTTTCGCTACAAACTCCACGGTCGGCTTAAATTTGAGGATTTTGAAAAACGTGCCATTTTTAATTGAGAAAAGTGGTGAACAACTAGCAATACCTAGACGGTTACATAGCTGCTAGTTACCAACACCCGGCTTAAGTACACACGTGACACACATACATACACACGTACACACATACACAAGTGCCTCAAACAGGCTGGCTGACGTTTTGATAGGAGAACCTATCTTTGTCAAAGGCACTTTGTCATCCTTGGCATGTTAGTTTTAAGGGGGTTAGTAGTGAGGTCATCTTTTGGTGGTAGCATATGTCCCTGTTGGTGATCTTGGTCTGAAAAGAGAAAAAAATCTATAAAGCAGCAGAGTGCAGCCCTCACTTCCTTTCAAGTTAGGTTCTCCTTTCAAGTGAGTGTTCTCCTGTCAGAGGTTGGGGGCAGGGAAGCAAAAAAAAAATGAAAGAAGAAAAGAAAAAAAAGGAAGAAAAGCGGGATGGAAAGTAGGAGCGAGCGGTGGGCTACAAAGCGGCGGCCGCTACGACCAAAAAATTAAAGAGCATGAAATACTTCTGAACCAGAAGATGGGTGCCACGTCTAGCCGCCGCAAAAGGTTGCCGACGACAGCGGTGTACGCCTATTCTCAAACTCTTATAAATTGGAAAGACAGCAACGGAGCAGTTACTAAAAGGAGGAGAAGCAGGCGGCGCACATTTAAATGTCAAGATGATGACAGCAAGAGATGCCGGATGGAGTCTGAAGAGCACATGTTTAATGGGAAAGGTCCTTAGCGAAATGGGGGGGGGGGGGGGGCAGGTGTCCCTATAGGTAGCCCACTCAGGGGAATCGCCGCAAGAATTCGACCTCACGTCGGCTAAGGAAAAGGGGAATTGAGAATGCAAAGAAAATGAGCTATAAAGAGATAAAAAAGAGGAGGAAAAAAAAAAAAGCGGCATGGGGGGAAAGTGAGACGTTGGTGTACACAGATGGAAAAAATGCTAAAGAGAACTTTCTGGATTGATAATGACCTTGCCGATGCTTGGTAAAACTGGTTTCAAAAGCAAGAAAAGAAAAAAGAAAGCCTACATATCATGCTATCATTGATTCTCTTTCAATTTTTCGTTTTAAGTACAGATATACATGCGTCCATATATCATTACAAAAATTTTATTTTCAAGAACCTTTAAATCACTGCTTCCTTTTTTCTTTGCTTGCTTCTAAAAGCATGAAAAAGAGTGCTCACCAGCGCAAACGACAGGGCAGAAGGGGACAGGAGAAGAGACGAGACAGAGCGACAGCGCTCTGTCTCGTCTATTTTCCTGTCCCCTCCTGCCCTGTCATTTGCCCTGGTAAGCACTCTTTATCATGTTATACCAACATGCCCAATCCTGTTTCTAAAGCCAGTTATACCATGCATACTCAAGCTCATTGTCAATCGAAAAAGTTCTCTGCCCCCCTGCCCCTTTTGCTACTGACCTTTCCCATTAAACACGTGCTCTTAAGACCCCATCCGGCATCGCTTACCATCATCATTTTGACATTTATATGTATGCCGCCTGCTTCTCCCCCTTTTAGTAACTGCTTGGTTGCTGTCCTTCCCATTAGTAGGTATTTGAGAATAAACGTACACAGCTGTTGTCGGCAACCCTTTGTGGCGGCTAGACCCAGTGCCCATCTGCTGGTTTCGAAGTATTTCATGCTCTTTTCTTCGGTCGTGTCTGTAGCGGCCGCCGCTTTGTAGCCCACAGCTCGCTCCTACTTTGCATCCCCCTTTTCTTCCTTTTTTTTCTTTTCTTTTTTCACTTTCAATTTTTGCTTTCCTGCCTCCAACCTCTGACAGGAGAACACTTTGTACATCGCAACCTAACTTGAAAGAAAGCGAGGGCGGCACTCTCCTAATTTATAGATTTTTTCTTTTCAGACTGAGATTATCAACAGGGACATACGCCACCATGAAAAGATGACATCGCTACTACTCCCCTTGAAACTAACAGGCCAAGGATGACAAAGTGCCTTTGACAGAGATAGGTCCTCCTATCAAACCGTGCCAGCCTGTCTGAAACACATGTACTGTTCACCCCCATTACCCCACTACCTGTTACCATCTGTTGGCTCCCATCTTTATTTTGGATACAACAGGACTAGCGGCTTATGTTTCTTGAGTTCTTAGCATCATGAACCAACTGCTTTCTTTCTTCTTCAGGTTCAATCAGTTTTCCTTTTGTGAACGCCGTCTTCGCTGTTTCATTCTGCCTACAATTGAAGTAATTTTTTTTTCCTAGGCTTCGGACACTTAAAATCAGGGTCGGCTTAGATTGGTGTAAACGCAGTAATACATATGTTCTGCAAATTCAGGCAAGAACTCGCTCAAGAGCAAGTTCTCTAATACGGACTATGCTTGTTTCTTTCTCTATGCAAACTCATGAATACAACAACCTTGCTATGTGCAAGAGTTGAATGAGCCAACACTAATCTCATGCACATACTTGGCTAAATACAACACTTGCGCCACAATGCCTGTTTGAAGGACCATATTCTTGCAGAGGTTTTGATGTGCAACTAACACTGAATGTGCCAGTGCTTGCAGTGATGGCATATTATCACTGTGGCAGGGAGACAGTCACCTATAAATGTCAGTCCATATCATGCCACAGTCCCATGAAATCAGACAGAAGTAAAAGTATGAGCTCTGTGGGCATATTTGCCCCAGCATAAGTTCACTTTTGAAAAGCCAGTGATGCATACCTGATCTTGAAGACTGTGTGTCACTGTCTGTCGCACCTCTTCAAGATGAAACTCGTCATCTAAAGGCCCTCTCAAGCTCATGGCTTCAAGATTTGAATCCATTTCCTGTAATGAGGCCTTGCAAGCTTAATAGAGGTACTGACATAAAAATTTAAATGTTCATTTGATTCCGTTACAATGAGCAGCTATCCACCCAATTACCAGTCTGGAAATGTTCCTTGCAGTCTGTTAATCGGGCTGTTATTGTTGAAGACAATTTTACTGCACCCAGCTGCAGTTTCAGTCAAACAGCATGTAGAGGGGCGGAACCGAGAGTGGTTTCTAAGTAGAGCTGGCCACGTTAACACAAAAAGCAGCGATCGACTCTCCATACGTGGCCTCACCAGCACACGACCAGCATGTAGGTGATAATGCCCATGAGAAGTATAGCAAGTAACGCAAAGTTGTGGTGCAAGAGTGTCAGTTGTTTCCATTTAGGCCAATTCAATGTCAATGGGCCGAGGTGCTTCACTGTGTGCAGATGCACAGTACACCTGTCCTGCAGAACTAGTATGTTCAGTTCCTTTGGCACATCCACTGCACGTTTACGTGCAATAAAATGAAAATCAGTGGGCGTGAAAGCTCGTTTTATAGGGCTAATGAACAACCCCAAGGTGCAAAAGTTGTAAAGAGAAATATGTGCGCTTTTACTTCGTGAACATGCTGCCGCAAGAACTTTGTGAATACGTGCTGTATTAAGGAAGTTACAGGGGCTAGAACATCGCGTTCAGCTGGTTTAAAATTTTCGTGCAGTCTCGCCACCCGTCTCCTTCAGAGGAAGGGGAAGGCGTAACTCCGCCCACTTCGGCATTGCGACAACCTGTCAGCGATTTACGTCATCAGCTAACTCGATCAGTCCCAATGCACTTCCAATTGCTGCGACACCTGGTCGCTTTCCGTTTACCCGGTGCCGATACTTCTCCGCAGCTAGCCCAGTCACTCGATTTGCAGCCGACAACTATTTGCAGCAAAACTGCGTTCCGAAACCAGGACATGACAACTAGGAGCAGCAACACAAAATACAAATAATGCGCTTAATAGTGGGTGTGCCTGTCAAAAGGTGGCGCTACAATTTGCTTACTCTCAAAGACTGGGTCAGTGAAGTGTCCCAGTTACGTTGCATGGAGCCTACGGGTAGTTTTGCAACTCATATGATTAAATATCTCTGTCTATGCTGTGGATGGAAACAGGAATTGTCGTTGATTTCACTACTGTTTTTTGAGACCTGGTTTAGACCAATTAATGAGCTGCACGCTGCGTCACATCACTGATAGCCGAGTTACCGTTACTGTGCGTGCAAGGAGATTGGTCAGGCATAGGAACAGAGGGTGGGAATTGTTTTTCGAAATGAAGGCTGTGCGCGGCACGCCGCTCTGTAATACTCAGAAAACGTGATCACTGCGGTCTACTCCACGAATTACCGAGCTTGTTTGGGGGTTGTAAAAAAAAAGTCTGCGTCTGTTGACTGGCCCTTTTAGAAAAGTCTGTTTGAACACCCATTTTTTCGAGGCCCTGGTAAGTAACTTTTCCAGGCAATGAATGCTTCATCCTTTCGTCTCAACACATGCAAAAAGCACACTTTTCAATGATCTTGAATGCGATTTCTGAATTACTGAAAGTGCACATACCTCTTCAAACTGACTGGCCGCCCGATGGCTGCAGCAGCATGATCTCTCCAGCAATTTTTCTGCATAAATATTTCATAAACATAAGTAAGATAACATCATTCCTGCACAAACACAGGGTTCATAAAGGTTTGAAAGGAGAAAATTGAAGGATATTCATGAAACTTCATGGCCCTGTCAAACGTTTCTCATGGACTTAAGGGAACAGGGTAAGCCCTGTATCTGTCATGTAGTTGAGGCGAAGTTTACGTACTTTTTTCTCCATAACCATGAGAGCTGGAGTAATTATTTTACTATCATTGTATTAATGAGCTATTCTTATTTTTACTAAAGCAAATTTGTCACTGAAAATTGTAATCCTAACTTTTGGTATGGTAAATTTTTACTCCAGGTGCCTCGCTATCACACAATAGCTATTAGATGTCGCATTGCACAAGAGCATTTTCTCATACAACAATTATTGTGCTTCAGCATATTCCCTTTTACGTTACCAAATTCTAGCCGAAATCGAGGATTCTAGATACGGTGGTTGTTGCGAAAAAGAAACTTAAGTAATAAAAAAGCATGTTTTGAGATAATCGCACATAAAGTAGGAAATCTACATTATTTCAAGAGTATACAACGAGTAACAGCCAATTGACGGACCCGTTCAATAGGCAAAAGTCAGATATGCATCACCAATATAATTTTTTCTTTTTGTGTTGAAACGTCTTGGCTGGCTACCTTCACTTGTCACCTGGTATGCAGTTGTGTTGTCAGCACAGTGCTGTCGATGCAGTTCAAGGGCGCGTGGGTCCTACGTTGTGCACTGCCCTGGTGAAATTCTAAAATAGTTCAACACATTGACACAGGCTATATTGCCATCATTAAAAGTGAACAAGTACAGCCTCAAGGGTGCATATTTGCAGTGTTTGATGCCCGAGGAAAACGTTTTTTGGAGCCCACTCTCACACGACAATCTACTGAATCGTTATGGTTTTGAGTTTTCCCATAGAGGCATTGAGCAAGTATTCTGGATGAGCTAGTTCCAAATAATTTGGCTTAACAGCCTGAATACCGATGCTGGAAGGTGTTCTTTATCAACCAATGGTTCACCATTCAACTGGGCTTTGTTGAATTAACACTAAGTTTCGGCGTCGTTCGATAAGGCTGTGTCAGTGATTGATATTTTTTGAAGCCATGGAAAAATATGTGAACCGGACAGCTTTTCGCATGTCCTCTAAACTGGCTCTATTTCTCTTAATGACTTAATGACAATAGTTTTGGTGCTTTCCAATGATGACGTTACTAAGAAGTCTCCGACTAGATATGTATTTCCCGACAGAAAGCTTGATGCCTTTGTTTTCTTGCGTTTTCGCAGCTCCGCACCCATTTTTTTTCTCAATGTGCCAAATGCACTCTGGCTTGCTAACTGTAACTTCTCCATATAGCCGTAATGTTTGAACTACAAGGAATCCCCCGCAACGTAAGATTGCGGGCATGGCAGGCCTCCACCCATGTTGTGAAATATTGTCATTTTTAGAGAGAAAAAGTTTGCGCTAAGACAAATGACCGATTATAGTTCAGAACAGGCTCCATATTTCAAATAACGAAAAAAGAAACAAATGATTTTTTAAAAATACTTTTACTTACCCTGTCCCCTACGGCTCCCACACAAAAAATTTCTTTTTTACAACCTTTCAAATTATCACTAAATTTACTACACTTATAGAGTTTAACACAAAGCCCAAATTACTTTGGTAAATAGGGAAGTTTGTAAAATCAATAAAGGGGTGTTACAAGCCTTTAAATCCAAAATTGTAGTAGACAACTAAAATCTACCGCATCGCTTTTGTAGCTGACCCACGCCTGCTCTGGCAAAGTCTGTTTAGGAGTACTGAACATTGATTCTAACACATGTGCTCCAGGCAACACAGGTCAGGTAGAGTCACAAGATATATGACATGCAACTGAAATCCAAAGAGAGGGAGAACAAATGCAGTGATTATGAGAAGAGGGCTACCAAGAAAGTTGACTATCAGTGTAACCCGTCATGCAATTAAAAAGTAGCGTTCTTGTGGGAGCATTATTAGGAAGGATAAGCAACCGCCACTCGTACATTGTACTAACCACATGCACCACTCGTTGAGACAGGGAAGAGAGAGGGAATACGAATGGAAGGGTGGTCAACATAGACCGGCAGGCAAAAGAAGCATAAATGCAACAGGCATAAGTGATGTCGTAAGAAGATAAGTAGAGAGAGTGGAAGCAAGACATGATGACGTGATGAATGAGGAGTGAAATTGATGATAGTAGAAAGCATAAACAAACAGAATACAACTAAACTCGCACAGGTGCATTATTTCTAAAGGGGGAAGCTTGTTGTATTAATGCTGACCGACAACAGATAACTGATTGCACTGTGGACCTGTCTGCACTGGTCCCAAATTCAAGTGTTTTCATCACCTTTAGGAACCTTCAGAATGAAACTTTCAAATTCAAGGGTTTGCAAGGTGTTCCAATTTCCTATACAAACCCTGCACAAATGCTTACCCATCCCTTTGACCTCAACCTCTTGCAACTCCCGATTTCGTTTTTTTTTTTTTTCATCAGCAAGTTTCCTTCTTAAGGATATAATTTCTTGATCAAGCCTGGCCATCTTGTTGTTTTTTTCTTCGTGGCCACCTTCCACTGCCGGCAATTCGGACAAGGCCACCATCTCCTTACGTTTCGCTGCCTCATTTCTTTTCTTTTTTACTTTTTGGCTCGGCTCTCCCTGCAAAATCAGACTATATGACAACTCTGCGTGGCTGTAGAGTACTTCCTCGACATGCCCACATTCTTTACTATGAAAATGTGCTTGCTCAAAATTATTTTAATTCTTTTAACACATATACAACATATGTTGTGATGTAGTCCAAGCCACATATAATGAATTGTTGAATGTATTGAGCACTTGTGAAATCCTTTAATTTTTTGGTATACGAAATATTTTACAACATATTCACCTAAATACCTTATTTCCTTCTGATTAAATATCATTAGAATACTACTGGAACGAACATCAGTTCAGAAAACTGTGCAAGCGAGCATGCCGAAAGCAATGTAGGAGAGAAGTGAGGTTGACAAGGGTGCAAGACGGTACGCTTTTTCATTGTGCGTCACCCCCTCAAGCACTTTTGTTCTCTTTCCTCCTTACAAGACACGGCTTACTTTTAGTGCATGTGACCGTGGGGCAGTGCACGGGAATTTTACGGCATCTTGTCATGGCTGCAATAGCTATGCAAGAAGCTTTGAAGAATCTTTCTAATAGACCTAACATGATGATCGAGTTTTTTTAAGTCAACTTACGAGTCTAAAACGAGGTACAATACATTTCATCAGAGTTGCCAAAAAGAAAACAAAATTTAGTTACCCGAGAAGGCGCAGCTTTGAGGACGTCATCAAAAACGTGCTCTGGAAATCGCATACGCCTTCTGAACAACTTTCGGGCTAGGTCCTCTTTGGACTCTGTAACAATAGTTCAATGAAGTTTCTCAGAGAGGAAGTGATAAGATCATGTGCAGTTGTTTCAGGCAAAGTAATGTACAATACCAATGTAATGATGACACATAAGTGGCCAAAAGTCTGAATAATTATGACATGCAAAATCACACTCAGGCACAAAGATGGATAGTTTAAAAATAATTGGCAAGGGCCACTATGCAGTACAAGTGTGGATTACGGGCTCTTATTAAACAAGTGTAAATGCAAAATAACTGTTGGACAGTGCACAAATATTCCAACTTTTAAGCATACACACAAGCACAGTTTTCCTACAAATCATAGAGAAGCTAAAGTGCTCTTAGTGGTTCTCACCAACATCTCTATCGATATGACCATTTACCTACTTGCCAAGTTGTCTAACAATAGAGACAAAGGCAAGAAGTGAAACCGGCAGAATGAAGTGACATGCATTTTTTTTTTTCATATTGCACTAAATCTATACCTTTCTGTCAGACACCTGTGCTTTATTTGTGATGCTCATATCCACAATGTAACGAGCTTAGCCCACCAGGAATATGCACACAACAACGTATTCTTACATGGCACTGAACTTGTTGCCGAATAGCCTGTTTCAACATGGCATCTGAATAATATTGTTACAAAGGAATCATTTTTTATATGTTTTCTTTCGTGTATTCATTCCTTACAGAATTTTTAATCAATCCAGTATATATAAAGAAGGAAGAGAATAACAATACGAGAGAGTAAAGTTGTTTCAAATGTGTTGCTTATGTGCATTCACTTCAACTGCCTTGATTGTCATATGAGAAAATTATTTGGTTTGGAAGGCAGCTGAGCTTTGACATGCACTTCATAAATTCCCTTTGCAACTGTGGAGCATGTAATTATGCCTGTGTGGTTGGTGTATACCTTGCATGCAACTTAGCACTGATAGCTCACTGCGACATCATGCCCAAAAACGACATTTTAGGCCGTAAAGAGAACAATGTTGTTGAAAATGCGTGGTGACGTTCGAATTAAAACATATCTATAAGTAGCAAGGCCCGGTTAGAGGTAAGGTGCATTTAAAAGCCCACGCGATACGACTGCACAATAGATTAGACAAAGGTAATATACAGAAATCTATTAGAGGTAAGGTGCATTTCAAAAGCCACGCAATACGACTGCACAATGGGTTAGACAAAGGTGGTATACATAAATCTATATTTCATCAAATACATAAAAAATAGCTGACTGACGAGTCCGCGCTTTGTCCTGCGAGCTTACTAGGATAACAATGATCTACGACTGCCCAACTTCTATTGGGCACAGGTATACGCCACTAGCCTTGAGAGTTTAAATAAAGGGCCTTGAATTTGTTTGTGTGTGTGTGCGTGCGTGCGACACAGCCAAATGTTTCGTGCATGCACAAGATTCATTGTAGAACATAGCGCGAACGGTGACGAGATTGACCAAACAGGACTAGCACTGCCTATTTGCGCTAGCCCGGTTAGGGCTTTCTCGTCATCGTTGTTTACGCTGTGTTCCACCACGAATCTGTACTAACAAACTGAAATTCGTACGCTTCTATTGCACAAGGCGTTAGCGCAGGAACCAAGAATCCGCGAAAACAACTATCACCATACAAGTAGCCGTTACAGTTGCAAAGGGCTGCTATAACTCAATGCACGAAGTGACGGTAAACAAAAAATAAACATACAAGCAGTAATGAACAGCCACGCTTTACAGCAAGCTGCACGCTTCTCATCTGCTAATTCCACGACATCGCCAGGAAAGTAGCCAAGTAATCTTCGAGCTCGCCGTCTTCCCGCTTTTCTCTCCAATAAATCATTTTATCCTTGCCTGAGGCGAGGTCCATTTCGGACGACGGCCTGAAATTGCGTATCAGTGAGGACGCCACGACGGCTTTCGCGCTATCTTTATATGCGACTTACGCATACATGATTTTAAACAAACAAAAACAACTGATGAAGCAAAAAACGCAGCACCAGAGTTTCGGCGGGAATAGGAGCTTGCAAGGTACAGTGTAGCAGTGCCTCCTGTATAAAAATCTGTGCCGGGCACACCGCCGTCGGGGGGCCGTCGAACGCCACTTTTCTCCGCTGCCGCTAGTGGCGCTGAGTAAACAAGGTGCCGCTGCTGCCATTCCGTCCGGGTGTTGCGCGTGCAGCCCATTCAGTGGTGCGCAACTTCGTTTTGTGAGACAGTTTTCGGCCAGTACGTGCGTAGAATGCTTTACGATGGCCTACTGCTGTGTTCCGCTGTGCAAATCGGACGAGAAAAAGAAACCAGCAGGGCTTTCCTTTCATGAAGTACCCGCTGACGCAGACGCTCGAGCGCGCTGGCTTGCCGCAATACGACGAGACAAGTGGTGGCCGAACACCACCTCATGCTACACCAAAGTATGCAGTCGCCACTTCAAAGAGGACTTCATCGAAGGCAAGCGGCGACGCCTAAATAATGGGACTGTGCCGTCAGTTTTTGAAGAATACCCGCCCCATCTCCAGCCGAAATCAACTCCGGCGCGAAATACAGCAAGCGTCGACAAACGAGTGAGTACTACATGGCGCGCAGCGACTCCACGAGCGGCAACGTTGCTTCAGCAGTGGAGGATATGTTGGATTGTTGCGCTATGGACACATCGTCGGAGGCCAATTTGCGTGATCAAGGCGTCCAGGTAGCCAGCAGGTCAACTTCAATTAAGTGTGCTTGTCGGAGAGAAAGCGAAGTGGAGAAGAAAAGAAAAGTAATTGAGGAGCCAGCTGCTTCGGCTGCAACAGACCATCGACAAGTACAAAATGGAATTGAAAAAGCTGCACGAGGACACCCTGGTTGCGGATGTTTCTTACATCAAGGAAAGGGCGAAAGAAAAGGAACCCGCAGCTTTATTCTTGATTGATCAGATTGAAAACTTCGAGATGAAGAGGCCCAGCTGGTCTGAGGAGACAACCCGACGTTGTGTAGTTTTAAGGCATTTGTCGACAAGGGCGTACGAACACATCCGCAGTGAAATGCTTTTGAAGCTTCCTTGCAGAATGACTTTGAGCAACTACTTGGGAACCACCAGTGGAGAAACAGGCCTCAGCAAACTCGCCAAAGCTCACCTTAGAGTAGAAGCCGAGAGCTTGACTGTACCACAGTCAAGGGTGTGTTCACTCATAGTCGACGAAATGAAGATGAGGGAAAAGCTGCAGTACAACAAACAGCAGGACTGCTTTGTGGGGAACGCAGATGTCTCTTTGGAACAACATGGTGGGGACCTCACCTTAGCAAACTCTCTTCTCTGCTTCCTAATTACAGGACTCTCGACGTCGTATCGCATTCCAGTGGCCTACTATTTTAGCATGGGGTTAACAGGCCCACAGCTTCACAAGTTGTTGATTTTTGTGCTTGAATGAGTAGAAGCCTGTGGTTTCTGGGTAGTTCGCTTAGTGAGTGATAACCACAGAGTGATCGTCAATGCCATGACACTTTTGGGCGATGGTCCTCTTACGTACCGGATAGAACATCCCTGTGACTGTGACAGGCTCCTCTTTTTAAGTTTTGATCCATGCCACGCTTTAAAAAAACGTGCGCTCGCAGTTTCTAGCCCACGACATTGGTCCGAAAGGAGAGGTCTCGTCCTGCTACATCAAGAATCTCTGCGACCTACAGAAGGACCTGATTGTAAAGCCTGTCCGCTACCTTAGCCGAAAACATGTCTGTCCGAATAACATAGAAAAAACGAATGTCGCAAGGGCAATTCAGGTCTTCTCGCCTGATGTTACTGCAGCCCTGGAGCATCTCAGAGACCAAGCTGGGCATACATCGAGTGTATCATTCGCAGCTGCAGGCCAGACCATCGTTTTCATGCAAAACATCCATCGTTGGTTCGTGCTGCATGATACAAGTAATACGACCCAGCACATCTACAAGAAATGGCCTGACACTCGGCAATTTGACGATGCTGAATATGCAAGACTGGAGTGGCTCGAGGTTACGCTGCCCGTGTACTTGGATGAACTGGAAAAAAGCTGTCGAAGTCAAAAGGAATTTTGGACGAAATAAACGTATGGAGCATTCCTCCTGACCACATATTCCACAGTTGCCTGTATCAAGTACCTACTCAAAAAGAGGAGTTCTTGTTTGTGCTCACTCGTAAGTTTAATAGTGACCCCATTGAGTCGCTGTTTGGAACACTGCGGATGTCCTCTGGCTGCAATGACATGCTGCATGTTC
This sequence comes from Rhipicephalus annulatus, assembly GCA_013436015.1. Taxonomy (NCBI): domain Eukaryota; kingdom Metazoa; phylum Arthropoda; class Arachnida; order Ixodida; family Ixodidae; genus Rhipicephalus; species Rhipicephalus annulatus. The sequence continues at coordinate 349,229 of WOVY01009927.1, read as the reverse complement.
GTTCTGTTTTGCAAGGGCTGGAAAAGGTATTAAAAACTGGACTTGCCACATCCAGCATGGCATCAAACGTTGCACACAGAAAATGTGCCCAAATGTCAACAGGCACACTGCTCACTGAAACTTCTTCGCTAGCACAGCAGCCGCCTCAGCTACAGAGAGCTACATGTGCTTTGCAACAGATCAATGCAACAGTCTTGCCTCAGCACTTGCCGTCACTTGAAATTTCTGCAACTGTTTATGTTGGGGGCTATATTGCCCGTGTCATAAACGAGAACATGTGTTGTGGAAGTTGCACTGCAGTCTGCACAAAGCCAGCGAGCAACCAACATATCTTGCAGTTCACTCGCAGCCAGGACCGAGGTGGGCTACTTTACCCGTCAGACCAGTTGACGTGCTGACGACATTTGCGGATCGTGCTCTGATGGACAATCCGAGTCTAAAAAAGCCATTTTCTACCCTGGTTAAGTAGGCTGTACCAGCATTGTGTGCTTCAAACCGGCTCAAGTGCAAGGAGATGGATGACACTCACAGAGCTAAGCTCATGGAGCTGATATCTGTTCGGTTTTTGGCGGCTTCTGCTGGTGAACTATGCATTAATTCACTGTCAGTGACAAGCACGATGCTTTCAAGTACATCGCGAAAAAGCCCCTGTCAAAAAATATGCAAAACTGTGAGGCTATCTAAAATAGAAGTACTTACAAATAAATGTTTCTTTTTTTTCGTATCGCATCAATTGGGCTCATTTTGCAGAATATAGAGCTGCTATGCATGGAAAGTCAACGTTGGAAATTTATGTACATTATGTCCAAGCATGTAGGTGTGTGCGTACGCGGCATGTTTTTGGTATTCATTTAGCGTGGCGTTCTTCGCTTGCGGCTAGTACGTGAAAGCTGGCAACCAGATCTCTGAAACACTCGGTAACATAATTCAGCGATTACAGCCGCGATATATTGAGGTTTGAGCGCAGAACATTAAGGATTTAATCTGTTTAACTTTGAGTGCGGCGCCAGAACCACGGCGGCTTCGGCACGTAGCGAACTCTGGCACCCTGTTTAGGCAGCGGCACTTGGTGGCGAGGCGCCGCACTCGCGCCGACGGAGTAGTCCCATTGTTCTCTCCCGCTTTTACCGGGCACAGAAAGTTATAATGGAGGCACTGAGTGTAGCAATGGCGTGCGCCAATAGTACAGTGTCTAGAAATATACTGGCTAGTGTGCTGAGCGCGGGCTAGGCGATGGCCCCGCAGCTGATGACTGCCGGCAGCGCCCGCATGGTGCGCTGCTGTGGGGGGTGCATTTGCGTTCAATTGCGCTCCGCAAGCGCCGCGAAGCGTGCAGGAGGCCGAGCCGCGCGAGGCCTACTATTATTTTGCTGCATTTTCGGAGTGTTTTTTTACATAATGCTTTATTGTATAAGAACTACTATATTGCTTTCACAGTACTGGCGTTTTGCAATACCAAAATGAAGATCATTTCGTGGCATACATTTCGCCATCTGCTACTTGCCCGCAAAAAAAAAAAAATAGAGACGCCGATCCCAGGTAACTTGGGAATCAATGCTACGCAAGGTGACTCTGTTGTAATTTTATATTAGGTGAAACATTATGAAGTGGCGCTAAATATATGCAAGAAATTGGATAGGGAACACTGGAACCAGCATTGGCGTTTCACGAACATTCGGCTCTTCTTGCAAAGTATTTCGAAGACCCTAAGTTAAGGGGGTGATCGTGAGGGCACCCGGACGTAGGCGATTCGATAGATAGATAGATAGATAGATGCTCAAAGTGGTTGCAGTACGCAAAGAAATTTATTTTAAAACCCATTGACAGTATAACCACCAGAGTTATTTTTTAAAATGTGCTTTGTTCTTGAGAGCAAGAATTATCACAGAAGACCCTAAAACCTTTACCTCTTAGCCTGCATGCCATTAGGATTCGAGTGAAAACAAAGAATGATAACATGCCAATCAATAGTCTGACACTCACCGCATATGATACTCAAAACGTTGTTGGAAAGGGAGTCCGACGTTGACATGGGAGAAAAACTGTGTGAATGAAATTCGAAAGGGTATTTTCAATTTTTTAGATAAATAATATTTCAAATTTTGCCTAAACGGCGATTTCATTCCCGACACCGTTCACCCTAATCCAAAAAGTATTTCGATGGAGTCACTCTCAGAATGCTTTTCTCACACGACAGCCTTCGGATTCAGCCTTTTGTCTGCCCAGGAACTTCCAGGAACTTTTTATCTGGATTACCAGGCTTCAAAGATTTTTTTTGTGCTGCTCCTCAGGTGAATAGCAGAACCTATAAAAACATATTTTGTGCATTAGTCAAGAATGAAGTGATGCGAGAACAAGAATTTTGAAAGCCAGCGTGAGAAAGACACAATGTAGGCTTCACTTACAGAATTTTAATTGAGTTTAATAGAGCACCACATTATAGAAATCTTAATCACGGTAGGAGGAGTGCAGGACCTCTAACTTTAAGCTTTTGAATATATTGGCAAGAAATCTGAATATACGCAATTCTCTGTTATGAATTTGTTTCCACCTATAATTTATACACATTTTAAGAGCTTCTAATTACAGCTTCTAATTACACAATAGATGAATAGAGCTTCTTAGATGACTACATGAAAATTTCAAGTAGCTAAAACATTGCTTTCCAGATGCCCATTATGCCTACACACAGGCTGACAATGCTGGCCGACAACAGGTCAAACACTGACAGCTGTCAAACGCTGAGCAAAGCATAGGACGACAGGAGCTTGGCGGCTCTCATGCACCCACTCGTCCGGCAGCGCCACTTGCGGCCACTGCGCGCAGTCATCACGTGCGGGGCCACCCTCTCTCGTACGGAATGCGCGCGCTCCGCACACTAGCCAGTATATTCTAGGCACTATACCAATAGGCCTTAGAGGCTGTGGATGGCTTCGTCTGCTTTGAGCTTTTACGACTTTTGGCTTTTATGGTGTTGTCTGCTTTTGTAGCTGCACCCTCTTGAAGAGAAGGGAGTGCTCGAAGCGTTCGAATCACGAAACATTAATATGAAACAGTGCCGATTTCTTTACTACTTGTAAAAAGTTGTAGCACAAAATGAAGTATTGTACTTCGAAGGTGAATTAATAATGCCACTCTTCTCATTCGCAAACCAGCAGAGAAACATGAGAGGTTTGCTTCATTGCATGTCTTTCACAAGGCCGGGCGCGACAAGTTACCGGAAAGACGCATTAATTAACGATATACGAGAGCACGCGTAAGTTGCATGTGCGTTGTTAACCTACTTATTCTTGCGTGGATAGCTGACCTGAAGTTGGGGCGATGAAATGCCGGCTGCAGGGGCAGTGGTCAATGGAAGCGACATGCTAGAGCTATGGATCCATGTGCTTAGATTTAAGGTGCACACTCATGAGCCCAATATGTAGTCAGGACTTCTGGAGCCGCCATCTGTGGCATCCCTCATAACCATATTGTGGTTTTTGGGTGTAGAACCCCAACATTATTGTATTATAAATACTTACAAGAAAAGGTACACTGAGACAGGGCTGAGTTGAACATTCCTGAATTGCACAGTTCAGCACTATTACTTGCAAAGTGTCATTCGATTTCAGTTGCACCTTTGAGGTTGTCTGACCGGACGTACAGTGCGGACATGTCTACGTTGCACCAAGAAATTCCAAAGTATCATATAGTTACGTAAATTGTGTTGGTAGGTAGGTAGTAAACTTTACTGATAATCTGAGTAACTCCCGTATTCATTGAAGAAAGACCGTGGGCCGCTCCCACGTAGGGATGGCAAGGCCAAGCCTCACCGCCACGTCGTGAGCCTGCTGGACTGCTGGAATCTCGGTTCTTAATTGGCCCACAAATACAAAGTGTCTTGCGAAATCTCTTCACCCGCGTGGAGCTGTAAGGAGGGACATGATAGAAGATTTCCGTGAAACGTCGACTAGATCAAAAGACTGGGATACGAGTGCATTGCGACCGCAGTGTAACCGACTGAGGGCGTTACAGGTTTCAGTGGGTCTAAAGAAACACCCCGCAAGTGAGATAATGCTTCGTGACCTGTCGCGGGTCCAGCCCGCTTCGACTTCGGAGAGCCCGAGCACGACAAATGAGACCGCAATCATTTATTGCGAATGGACGTCGCAGCACGTTTATGCATAAGTGTCGAAACAAAAACAGAAAAAAAAACAAGTAATGTTATAGACGGCATTCGACAAGTGCTACTCATCTACAATATCAGCTATAGTCAATGGTCAAAGCACATCAGAAGATCATCGGTGTTTTCTACCGTGGTAGAGACTATCGGCGAAAACTGGGAGCTAGTACACGCGGGAGAAAAAAAAAACTTTGTCATCGATTCCGAATGATAGGATCGAAGTTTGGTTTGGTCGCTTGAAACCATTCTGACAGTGTCTCAAAGTGGCGAATTCTACGTACTTTCTGAAAGCTGTGCAACGAGAGCAAGCAGGTATGTATGTATTATTTCCTCCCCATTCATCATCTACGGCCCGCTCATTTCAGTAATGAAGCTTGGTTGTTCATTAGGACGTCTTGGGCGGCTAGTTGGTTCATTACTTCAAAGGAAAAATTGCGCAACTAAAAAAAGACATCACAAAGAAGGAACATATAAACAGGACGAGTGCAACAAAACAGTTTGCGCTCGACCTTATTAAGTGTTCTTTCTTTGTGGTGTATTTTTCTTTAGTTGCGCAATTTTTACTTTGAACTTAGTTGTTCAGTTACATCAATATTTTAGAGCCTTCGGAGGGCTCTCACACAACCACCCAAATGTGCTTTTACAAATACACCGTGATATGGACGATTTATTACGCCTTTCTATTGTAATGCCTTAATATATACATCTGTATGCATCCTCATTTTCGCCTGCACGCGCCATAGTCCGCAATGTTTAATATTCACTAATGTAGTTTGCCCACAGATACGGCACAGCTGGGTACGTGAGTCACATAATCTATCCTTTTAGAGTAGGTCGTGCCTTATACATCCACTTATCTAGAGTCCCACTAGAAGGCAGACTTCTTGAACTGCACGCATTGCACAACTGCGTTCAAAAATATAGACACGCAGTTGGTCCAACTTTTTAAATGTTAGCTGATGTTCGCGTCACCTGGACATTGCAATACAAAACGCAAAAAACGAATAATTGTACAGGTTACAAACGACAGATGGCGCAAAAATTGGTAATTACCAGTTAAGGATCTTTTATTTGTTCAAATTTTGATACGTGTAGGATGACGGGAGTTTCGCAACTAAAATATACACTCCCCAAAGGCTTCACATGTTTTCCCGTGTGTATTTTCCGAGGCAGTTCGAGGCATTTGAGGCAACATAAATTTGACTGTGCGATGGTGTGGTCTCCTGATTTATTAGCGAAAGTGTCACAGGGACAGCCACTTAGTCATTTCTCTGCTGTAGCTACTGCTCCCACTGCTCTCAGTGAGCCCGCGCCTTTGTCTTTAAAGTGAGCCAACGTTCACCCAGAATTCCTCGGAAGCGTTACCTCGACAGAGACGAGCCATTCGTACTGCCACAGTTGACTGCGTACTGGATGAAGCAATGAAAGCGCAGCCGCGCTCGTGACTATGACTCCCAGGATGGCTGATTTTCCGCAGAAACTCAAATATCCTCTGGTGACCCGTCGTCGTCATGTGACCCTGCATTGACCGCCGACGACGTGTCGTCAAACTCACATTTGAGTTCTACATCTGATTCGTTCGGTCCCGACAACAACGCCGGCTTGAGTCCACAGGACGTGCGTCCACCACAGGCCGATGACCTTGTTGACGACGACAGCTTCGGCGCCCTCACTGATGCGGAAGGTAACACATACTCCGAAGCGTCAGAGGGAGCCTAGGATGAGCCTTCATCGATGGACGAGACATTCAGCGACTGTAATGACAGTTTCGAAAGTGATGGTGACGCTGAAATCGGCGACAAGTCTGAAGAAGTGCACCCCACCTTTCTGGATGAGTCGGAGTTGTTGGCTGAAGACTTTGCCCACTTGGAGTCTCAGACTCTGCCAGGCTCGACGACAACGAAGAAAGCTGCAGTTATAATGATTATGGCCTTTGTCATAACGCATGGCCTCAGCTGGGTGGCCTTGGATGGCCTCCTGAGTCTCATTGATGGCCTCTTTGGATTTGGAGGAAACACTCTTCCACGAACGAAGCACTTGTTCAGAAAGATGTGGTCGTCCAGAACGAAGAGCCTAGTCAAGCACTTTTTCTATTGCGATGACTATGGTAGCCTGCTGAACTCCCAAACTGGCGCAAAGCCATGAGGTGTCAAACTTGTTGTGTAGACAATGACGTCTCTGCATTGAAGGCCAAAGGAAATTTTTTATTATTCTAAATTTAAAAGAGCAAGTAAAATCTGTAATTGCTCGAACGAAGGATGTTCTCTTTAGAAAACTCACGCACTTAAATGATGAGAACAACATAACATCTGGGGCCTTCAATGACATAACAAGTGGAACAATGCTCAGAAATTTGCGCCAGAATGGGCAAGTAGGCAAGATGGATCTGACAATCACACTCAACACAGATGAAAGCCCTGTGTTTAAGTCATCAACATCGCTGATATGGCCCATTAAGTTCTTGATAAATGAGGTGCCACCAGATTATCGTATGAAAAACTGCTTGGTTGGTGGTCTTTGGTTTGAACGCTACCCAGGCATGCCACTGTTCATGGGCAAGTTCGTGGAAGAAGTGAACAACTTTGGCCACCTAGTCTGGAGGATGGAATCCTCAGCCATCAAGTCTACAGTCCATGCAATCTGCTGCTGTGTCGACGCACCTTCCCGTGCCGCTGTTATGAACATGGTGCAGTTCAATGGCATGTTTGGCTGCCCCTGGTGCTATGCTTGTGGAGGTAAATCATTCTAGTAATGCACAATACATTCTATTAGATGCATAACTTTTGTGCCATCATAGCTGGTGCTAAAGCTACTGTTACAATATAGGGAGCTTGCATGAACGGCGGTGACGCTACGCACTCTGGGTAGGCAGCCATTTTTCGTCAGAGGCGGTTGGAAAGTGCAGCAGCGCAGTCATGTTTGCGAGTGTTGGCGTAGCTTTCAGGCATGATAGAGTTCGAGCGCGACGCAAATTTAACTCCAAGAAAAGTCGTGCACGATGCCAGCCTAACCAGAAGACTACACCCTAACAACGTTGTGCCAGGAAGACCTCGAGTGGTATCAAAAAAAGACGAGAATTTGCTCCGAGTGACCCATTCACGCTTTGTGCGGGCGACTGTGTAAGCGAAGTGCACTTGTGGCCGCGCGTCGACAGCTCCGATATTCATAAATTTCTCGTTCCGAGGGCGAGTTTGATTACCCGGGGCTATTGAAGTCGAGAAAGGCAATCAAGGGCCACAACTTTGTGACGAGTGGCTGGTTGTGGGAGTCCTGAATAAAGAAATTCGCTGCCGATACCGTGGTCGTCGACACTCAAGTAAGAGGTGTTAAATCAGTTGATTTTGCCGCAGATGCTAATGTTTGTTTCCGTGCAGATTAAACTTCCAGTGTGTTAGCAAGCTGCCGTGGTCGTCTTGCTCATGGGCAAGAGTGATGGCGAGGTCTTTGCCGCGCACTGCACATGTATGACCGGGAACAACAAAGCCTGCTCTCATCCCACTGTGCTGTTATTCTACGTGGTGTGCGACGCACGTGCACGAGAATAGCGCTCCTCAATTGAACACGTCTTACTTGAGTGACGATGACCATGGTGTCGGCGGCGACTTTTCACCCACGGCTCCCGTACCCGACCACTCTACACAAACTTGTGACCCTTGAGGGCCTTTCTGGCCTTAATTTGCTCCTGGGTTTTCAAACTCGGCCCCGGAACGAAAAATTTATGAATGTCGGAGCTGTCGACGCGCCGCCACAAGTACATGTTGCTTACACAGTCGCCCGCACGAAGGGCGAATGGGTCACTCTGAGCCAATTCTCCTCTTTTTTTCATACTGCTCGAGGTCTTTCTGGCACAGCATTGCAGTGTAGTCTTGCAGTGAGGCTGATATCAAGCACGACACTTCTTGGAATTAACTTTGCTTCGCGATCACACTCGATCACGCCTGCATGCTACGCCAACGCTCGCAAACACGACGGCGCTGCTGCACTCCCCGGCTACCTCTGACAAAGAAATGGCTGCCTATCGAGAGTCCATAGCGTCGCCGCCCTTCATGGAAGCTCCCTATAGCGTTCTGCATCTAGGAGTCTTCTGTCATTGAATACTGAAGTCCATAAGCTTTATTTTTCAGTTAAGCTTTATTTGTGAAATTAAAAGTGATCAAGCTTAGCTTATCTAGTATACAGAAAATCATATTGGCATGATGTGGTTTGTGGCTTAAAATATTGCTATGAGCCTGTGTGTAGATTGCATTATTTCCATTACGTGATTAAATGCAGGCTTAGTGCTTACCTAAACTTTACGACATAATTTTTCAGGAAGCCAGAGGTACATGAATGTTATAGCAGAAGAGCCGTGGACAGCAAAAGGCATGTTTCGAGATATGAAGTTTGACATCGACGTTGGAGAGCCAGTGAATGGTTTGAAGGGGTCCTCACCACTCTCGAGTCTGAAATGACCTGTGTTCTCCTGGGCGTCACTAGGTGTTTCAATGATACTTGGTTTGACTCAAGTAGCAATCAAGAGCCTTATTACATAGGTTAGTATTGCCTTGTAGATTGCAAGGTGGTTTGAGTGTAGCCTTGTGCCTTTGATTAAGTAAAATGCATAGCTCATTACCAAAAATTTCCCCAACTAATCTGATGTAATGAGCGAGACAGACACAACACACGTTCGTCGGGCAAGCTGTTCGTTTGTTTGTTTGTTTGTAGCCTCTAATCCATGGCTCATTCCCACTCTGGGGGATTGGCCAAGAGAACATATAGTCTCATATGGACGATAACTGCATTATTGCTTACAACGAAAAAAAAGGGGGGGGGGGGGTTGTATAGTGAAGACAGTATGTCAAAAAAAAGAAACCAAAGATTTAAATATTGAGAAAAAAGAATCAACAAGAAAGTAGACACTAATAGCTATAACTTAATTTTGGGAGCCGACCAGACAGCTGGTTTTGCCAAACCCGATTAATTTGGTATGTCACGGATTTATCCAGATTCGAAAATTACTTTTCGATCTGTTTTTTTTTCTCGAAAACCTGTTAACGTGGGCTTTATGTTGAAAAACGTTTAGTCTTATATAAAATTACAGACCGCATCGAATGCATCTCTGTGGCAATTTCCCAAAACAGAGGCACCAAAATTTAGAACATTTTCTGTGGTTAAACTTAAAGCAAATTGAATATCTAAAAGTCGTTTCCTAATTAATGCATAGTTCCGTAATGAGCCAAAGTAATGTTGAATAGTTTCTAATTCTTCGCAAAACGGACAAAGGGGGAAAAGTGTCAGACTAGCTCTGTGTAAATAAAAGTTTAATGGGGGAATACGGCACCGGAATCTGGAGATTATAATTTCAGGTTTTTTTGACGGACTTCACTGGGCTTTCCATGGAAATTTGAGGTGCTGATAATTTGTCTATTGTGTGATATTTTCTAAACTATCTGTAAAAATAGCGAATTTCCTATATCTAACCCCTGATAGGTATTCTAACTCGGGAAGTACTGAAATTACTGGTACATCGAGTGATGTTCGTGCCAGAGCGTCTGCCAATTCATTCAATTGTAATCTGCAGTGACCTGGTACCCACACTAATTTGAGGAGTTTTAAATGCGGCGGTGCTAATGTGTGGAACGCTGCTAGGGCACGAGATTGTTCGGAGGTTGTCAGAGCTGCACACACCGAAAGTGAGTCTGTTAGGATGATTGCACTGGTCTCGGTCATAGGAATTTTACGAAGAGCTAAAATAATAGCTACTAGCTCAGCTTCAAATACAGGAGTGAAATATGGAAGCCTTACTGAAAAAGACCAGCCGAGGAAATCAGACGCAATTCTTACGCCTTCCCTTTCATTGTTGACAGAAGCATCTGTAGCTATTACATTTTTTGTTTCTGCATGTACCAAGTAATCGTTTAATGTAGTGGTCAAAAATCTAAGAGATTGTAACTTGGCTTGTGCGGGGAAGATTTCATCGTACTCTATTCCAATGTTGAGGGTTGAGGAATAAGTTTCAATTACTGTGCTAATGTCTACATTTATGCAATCCAGTTTCTTTTTAACGAAAATTATCTGAGGGGTATGAAATCGAGGCCAATGTGCAAGAAAGAAAGAGTCAGGGTCGCTGATAAATGCGTACTCTGATCTTCGCGCCGGTAAACTGTAGAACTTTAAGAAGGTTTGAACCGTTAGAATGCGGAATCGACAGAGAAGTGTTGGCAATCGCGCTTCTTGATACAATACATTATTCGCCACGTACCTGGGAAGTCCCAGGCATATTCGCAGGGCTTCTCGCTCGAACATTACTAGTGGTTTAATTTTATAACCAGCGACCCCCGAGAATAATACACACACAAATTCCAATATTGGTCGCACAGACATTTTATATATCATTGACATCGTGTGTCTGCGCAGCCCGTATTGTCTGTTGCTTCACCTGCGTAATAAACCTAATGCCTGTTGTGCCTTTGCTGTTATATGTTCAATGTGTGGGCTCCAATTCAGCTTTTCATTATAAATCATTCCTAAGTACTTGACTTAATCTCTTTGTGGAATAGGTTCCCGATTATACAATACAGAAATTGAAACTGTATCTGCTATAGGAAACACCAAGAGCGCACTTTTACTGATGTTCAATGACAATGAAATGGATTGCAACCAAATTTCTAGTGTATTAATATATCTTTGCAAAATTTGATATAGTGAGTAAATGTCGCTCTCTGCAGCGAAGAACGCGATATCATCTGCATAAATGTAGACACTGATATCCTGAACAGTTGGAATAGAGCTTATCAGTATATTGAATAATGCTGGAGATAGGACGGACCCTTGGGGAACACCACGTTTCTGTTTGAATTTATGCGAACAGCCATCCTTCACGCAATACAATTCCCTTGATTTTAAGAATTCCGCTATCCGCTCAGTAATATACTGAGGAAAATTTAGGCTCTGCAAGTTGGTCAGTAGAATAGAGTGCTCGACACTGTCGTACGCTTTAGCTATGTCGAGAGTTATAGCGGCGTACTGTTTCCTTTTACGAGCAAGCTGTATTCGACTCTCTAAATCCGCATGGGCGCACCAAATTGAGCATTCACAGCGAAAACCAATTTGATTTGGCTTTAATACGACCTTATTCGTCATCCAGGAGTCTATTCGGTCCTTTAGGACCCTCTCTATGAAATTAACCATGTTCGAAGTTAGCGAGATGGGTGTAATATTTTGTATAGTAAAACCTAATCCTTGCTTTTTTATTAATGCGATTACCTTAGCCATTTTCTAGTCATACGGTGTCCAGGCATTCTTTAAAGAGTAGTTTATAAGATTGAGGACGTCGCCGGAGGATAGCTTGAATAAAATTTTAATCATAGGAACTGTGATTCCATCTGGACCAGGAGCTGACGATGGTAGATCTCGAATTACTTTTGATGCTTCAGACAGCGTTACGTTTTCGAAGTCAGTGCTTATGCTAGACTTTTGTCAGTTGAAAGGCATAGTCGAAGAAAATCTAAAGCTGTTCTATTCTGCTTTTCTTTCTCCTCCTCGCTCGCCTAGCATGCGCGTCTGTGCCTGATAGCCAGTTTCGGTCTTCGTCATCACACTGAATATTTCCTGGAATTTTTTGAAGAAGCATGTATACCTGTTGCTAAATTAGCTATAAAAATGAACAGAGGATGTACGATAAATATCCTGTTTACTGGTTTGAAGTATGAATAGAGATTCTTGAATATAATTGTTTTAAAAAATGGCTGGTATAAATATGAACATGCTTTACAAGAAAGATTGCGTGGCTAAATCATTGTAGGTTGACAGTTCACGTGATTGCAGCTGTATTTAGAGAAAATCTGTTGCTTTAAGTATTTAACAAAAAAGTAAGAGCATTTTCAGTTGATGTAGTCTTATCGGAATGAGATATTGGTTGGTTACTTAACTTAATATAGTCTATGCATGGGCACTAGTTACACACTTTGCCGTCTATTAGCAACTAAAGTGCATGCTCGTTTTCTTTTTAAAGGGGCACTAAAGAGGAACAGTGACGTTGCTTGAATTGACAAAGTGTATTCTGAGAATATTATTGGCATATGTTTGACCACCATAAGTTCATTATTAGCTTAGAAAATCAAGGTTGAAGTATTTTTAAATTGTATGCCAAAATCTCTATGGGTCACATAAGAAATTTCAAAATGTACTTTAGGTATTTTCGCGGCATTGGCTCAATGAAATTTTCTCATACTTCATATGCTATGTCTGTGGCACCAACAGATAAACAATGTACTTCATTTTTATCTCTTTGAAGCTACGTAAGGCCCAGTAGATGCGTACGAAATTTCATATATTATGGAGTTTAGTGTGGGAATCTCAAGGTTGCATCGCCACCCCCATTTTCTTTTTTCACGTTTTCTCACTAAGCGTCGCGTCGTAGTAAGAGTGGCATTTTTGAGATTGTGAAATTGTACTTTACTGAAGGATCAAAATCGTTTGGCTTTTTAGTGTCCATATAAATTATCTGAAAACTTCATTTTGGTTGACATATAGTCATAAATAAAGCATATATTTGTGAAAAGCAACTTAAAAGGCCAACAGAATCGCTGCTGTGGCATGTTAATGTGTGTCCTCCCTTGAGATTTTTCTCCGTTTAGTCCCTTGCCACAGGCATGTACATATATATTCTGTTAATTATTTAATGTGAGGTACACTGGTGTTGTCACTTGAAATGGGGTGGGAAGTAAAAACGAGAAAAAACTGACATCAACTGGACAAACTCTCTCACAGCATGTCTCTGGTGCCTGCAACTATTTGCCGCTCATCCTTCTGTAGTGGACAGTGTCCCCCTTTGTCCCTTTGCTTACAAAATTATCTGACCCATACATGAAATTTTATAATATAGTATATAATGTCATACTGTATTCAGGGCACCCAACAACTGTGGCTAAAGTGGACAAGAAGCTGCTCTCCATCAGGCCTCCTCAGTGCTTTACCAGACTTCCACGCTCCATTGGAAGAGCGCTGCCATTGGAAGGCAAGTGAATGGTGGCACTGCCTCCTGTTCTACGCTGTGCCAACTTTTACAGGGATCCTGCCCCAGCGCTACCTGAACCACTTTGTGCTCCTCGTTGAAGCTGTGCACATACTTCTTTCAGAAGAGCTAACTGCGCCACAACTTCAGCGTGTTGGTGAGTTGCTCAAATTGCTCAACTATAGAGATTGTAGGGTTGTCAGATTTCATGTAGAGATCTTCAACTCCTCAAACAGCCAACCATCGCTGGCCGCAGTGCATACGATGGGTCGAGCTCCATCGAGTACACCCTGCAGAGCACATCATCGGGCAACAAAGATGGAGCACTTGAAATGTTTGAAGTGTGCTCCGTAACATGTCGCGAAACTACAAACCGTTCTTACTTACTCTCCTGCGCATCGACAATGTGCAAAGGAATGTGGAAAAATAGAAAGTATTTCCCAAGTAATCACCAATAATCATAAACTTGAGCAATGTAGTTGTGTCTTCAGGGGTGGAGTTACGGCAGCTGTTGCGTGAATTCTGGCATTATAATTAATAGCGCGAGCCCGACACTCACTGCAGCGACAAGCTGAAGTGATTTCTTTCACAAAATGCCTTAAGATTTTTACACGACATTGCAGTTTACAAGTCAACTATCGCAAAATTTTTGGCATACTAGTCAGCTAGGGCAATATATAGTGTGCAGCTCACATTCACACAAAGCATGTTGTAACACAGGCAGATAATGCATGCTGTCTACAAGAGGTTCAGTGACATAGACTAGGAATCTGATTGATATGTGGGGTTTAACATGCCAAAACCACCATATGATTATGAGAGACGCCATAGTGGAGGGCTTCAAAAATTTAGACCACCCGAAGTTCGTTAACGTGCACCCAGATCTGAGCACCCGGGCCTACACCATTTTCGCCTCCATAGAAAATACAGCCGCCGCATCCGGCATTCGATCTCACGACTTGAGCGTCAGCGGGCGAGAACATTAGCCACTAGACCGCCGCGGCAGGGCGAGACTAGACATCGAGTTACATCAGTCACTGGGGCTACGTAATGTTAAAAGAAAAGGTACTACATATCGTGAATGCGGGAAGTTGCCATTTCATTCGGTTGAGCCACTGAGAACTGTTGCAATGTGAATATTTAAAGTATATTAAATAGTAAATGCAAGAACCTAAATAGATCTGTGTGTGAATGATTCTTAGGACTGGCTGTACAGCTTAACATATTTATGCGAAATCATCAAAATCGTTTCAGGTTCGGCAATGATGTAAAGTGAAACTTCCATCTTTCTGCATCGTCTCTGTCACTGTCGGCGCTTTCCAAATGCACAACTTGCAGTGAGAAATCATCGTTGTCAGCAATGCTTTCAGCCCTAAAAAACAATCTGAAGAAGCGCCTCTTTTGAGAGGCTCAGACTACACCATGCTGTCATGCTTGCACTAAGAGAAATATGCATGTGCTCACAGAACATTCTATATTTACAATGATTTTCTTTCAAAACTGTGGCCACATATGTCCATCTGGTGTCAAGAAAACCAAACAAAACAAAACCGGTTGCAGTATAGAGTGAAATCTCGCTATACCGAACTTCAGGGTACCGTAAAAATTTGTTAGCTTTTTTGAAAGGTTGTTATATCGAAAGCTCGAAAATTAACCATAAATACTTATTTCTCACCGACCAAAACGACTTACCTTTACAACAGTGGTTCCTTGAACTCGTTTTCACGAGAGAAAAAAAAACAAATGCACAAGTAAACACCAAAAAATGCACTTTTACTTTAAAGAAGTCTGTTTTTTTTAACGCGAGCAGCATAAACTTTGCAACGCGAAGGCCTCCAGCTCATCCACATTTCTGTGGTGCGATTCGGTTCTTTGGTCACAACAGCCTGCTCTTTGCCTTTCAGTTGCCGAAGAATATTCATTGTCTCGCTTAGTGAAAACTGCTTCTGCTTCTTCGTCGCAAGCAGAGATGAACTCATTTGTGGTATTATCGCAGCGCGAACACCGACTTGCTTCGCGGACGTGATAAGTAATCACCGAAAAAAGATGAACACAACTGAAAAAACAAGGCCTTAAAAAAAACACCTAAAGCGTCATGGCTGTCATCGTCTCTTCCGAAGAAAAAAAAAAGTGCTAAAAAAGAAAATTCCTCTCGTTTCGCTTGAAAAATCGCTAGGGGGCCACGGAGAGCGGACGTGTTGCGCGTCGGCTCCGCAACTTTCCTATGTTTTTGGTGGATTGTCGAATTTATCGTGGAAAACGCTTCTCACCATCGATCGACGGCAGTTTCAAGGACTTCCCTGACACCAAGTTTTGCCAGGTGGGACCACTTTTTAGCCACTTATTGGCGCCTTTTATTCCACCACGAAAGCAAGAACGCCAAGTCCAGCGTCTCTGCGCACGACGCCATAGGCCGGCCGCTGCGGTGGTGGGGCCTGCAAGCCTAACGTGTCGCTGGACCTCCTCGGAGCTCCCGATCCCCGACGGCAGCGTACAAGGCCTTTGCCAGGGCTAAATGGATGTCGTAGAGGTAGAAGGAGAGGACATTCGGCCGGAAGATTTCGGCGAGGGAGCAGGATGGTGCAGCGTAAAGAGAACGAAACAGGCCGACGGCGCGTCCGAGACAGCGCAAGACCAGAAGACGGAGACGCAGCAACAGGCGGCTGCCGCGGCTACTACAGGGATTGCCCCGGATACTGCCACAGCGGCGCAGAATAAAAAGAAGTGTGCTCGTTACTTGCAGCACCTCGCTAAGGCGAGCCGAATGCCAGAGTTACCGCCCGATGACTACAGGATCATTGTGCGCCCCCGCGGCGGATTCAACGGGGCTGAATACAAGATAGATCGCATTTACTGCTGCCTTCGTAACGCGGCAGGTATCGGTAGAGAAGCGGCTAGAGAGGACAGCATCTGCCTCAACGTTAAACAGAACGTCGTGGTGCTCAGCACTCCGTCCGCGGACAGAGCCAAACGCTACGGAGCCATCAGCAAGCTTTGCATCGGAACCGAGAGTTCGAGGCGAACGCCTATCAGGCCGCCCCGGAGAACACTTCCAAGGGCCTGATTAGGAACATTTCCAAAGACGAGAGCCCGGAGGACATCGTTAACAACCTAGTGACGCAGCGCAACCCCAGCGTGCTGCATGCCAAGCGAATGGGCACCACGGACAACATCATCGTATTGTTCGACGGTTTCCGTGTTCCCAGACACGTATACTATGGACCTATGCTTGTGAGATGCTCCCTCTACAGAAAGCACATCGACGTGTGCTACGCGTGCGGGAGGCTGGGCCATCGCTCCGACGTGTGTCCCAAACCTGCCGACAAGATTTGCCGTGGCTGCGGAAGCAGTAACCCACCGTCTGACTGACCATCGCTGCGAGCCGCGGTGTCAACTGTGTGGCAAGGATCATCTCACGGGTGACCGTGTCTGCAAGGCGAGATACAAGACTCCTTACATAGTCACGCGTCGCCGCCTAGAGCGAAAGCGGCGTGAAGAAGAGCAAGCGGCCGCAGCGTCCGACAGCATCTACAACAGCGGCATTAGCACCGAAGGCAACGGAGGTTACTACAATCATTATCTGGCGTTTGACAGTCATTCATCCAACGCCACCCGAAGAGGACGTTCGACAAGCCGAGACGCGAGAGGCGGCGGCGGTAAATCCCGGTCCCGCTCTCGCACCCGGACACCAAGGCCGAGAAGCATGTCGAAGACGCGCGGTGGCGCCGTTCCGGGCGCCGCAGCTGTTAACCAAGGCACCCAACAAAGTCAGCAGCATCAGACGTGGCGGCAGCCGCAACAACAAGGACCCATGGGCACATGGCAGCAGGTGAGATGGGCGGATGTAGCCGCCTTTCGCGCCGGCGGCGTTGTTTCGGCGGGACGTCCTGGCGGTCCCGCCGTCGGTGGCGGCGGTGGGAGCGAGCTCAAGCTAGCGGTAGAGCGAGCGCTAGAACAACGCCTAGGACCATTACAATCGATAATTTCAGAGCTGAAACGCGAGAACGCCGCCCTTAGAGCGGAAAATTCCAAATTAAAGGAGAGGCTCCACGAATGCAACAACCGCAGCAACAGTCGACGGCGCCGCCACCACCGACGCCTCGGTCTTCGACTCCGTCGAGACCCGAGGCGGCGGGGATGGACACGGATGACGAGAGCAGTTCGGGAGAGGGGGCAGGCGGACGCGAAGACCGCCCGTGTACCGCGAAAAGGATAGCACTAGATCCTGCCAGGCAAGAATCCACACAGCGATTTGGCCGTTATGATAAGCTACAGAAACAAATCGATACTATCGAGACCAGCCTCGATGAACGTTTTGCTAAACAGGTGGCACAGATGAATGACATGTTCAATAGTGCGATAGCTAAGCTCTCTGAACAAATGACACAAATGCTCACCGCGCACACGGCGCGCATAGAAAACATTGAAGCGCGACTCGCGCCATCTGCGGGCAGACCGATTAGAACGGTGAGTAAGCCCTACGCTAGACAGCAACAGAGTCAGCAGCAGCAGAACGCGCTGCCAGACGCCGAGCCGCAGATTCAGCCGCACCCCAGTCGCCTCGACGGCGATGGGCTAAATTAAACACAAGCATCACCATGGCTAGACACGCGCACACTCAAACTAACACTCACAAACAACAGTACACGATCTGGCAGTGGAACTGCCGGGGATATAGGAGGAAGCGGGGAAATCTTGAGCAATTTATTCGAAGCCGTGAGACGAAACCGGACATTATCCTTTTGCAGGAAACAAATTATCCGGCAAAACTAGCTGGTTACAAAGCCATAAATGCGGCCGCGGCGGACAACAGGCGGAAAGAAAAACGTGCTACACAGCGCTCGGCGCGTGGTGGAACGCCGGGGGCGGCCGCGGGTCGCCGAAGGCGGGGCGATCCGCTCTCGTCGTCGGCGCGACCGCAGTCGCTGCCGTCGCCCCCGCCGCGTCCGGCGCCGGTCGCCGCCGTGCTAGTTAGACGTAACATCACGGTGGCGCAGCGCGAACTTGAGTGCGTAAGGATACCGCATGTTTTTGTAGAATTAATTCCTAAGCGCGGCCGAGGCCTGTTTGTACTTAACGTCTACAGTAAACCCACGCTACAGCACCGATTTGGGGAGCTGCTCCGGAGAGCAAGCACGGCCGCCAACGGCGCACCTCTGCTAGTTGCAGGTGATTTTAATGCGCCCCATGGGGCCTGGGGATACACGCGTGAAACGCTCAAGGGCAAACACCTTTGGGAAGACTCGCAAGACCAACGGCTTGAACTGATCGCGAACCCCGCCGATCCGACGCGCCGGGGTAACAGCGTGAGCGCAGACACGCTACCGGACCTCGCGTTCGTGTCGAATGTCACCGCGGCGTCTTGGCAAAACACGCAGGAGGACTTAGGGAGTGACCACTCTCTGATAGAGATTACGGTAGACACGGGCCCGAGCGTTCGTAGAACATACTCTGAAAGCACAGGCCGTAAACTCAAATTAGTGCAGTGGGACGCGTTCCGCAAAAAGCGAGCAGAAGGCGGGCGAGGCGACGAGCCGATCACGGATATAGACGAGTGGACCGCGACGCTCAATCGGGACGTAGACGCGGTAACGTGCCACATCCCGCCCGAAGCGAAGCTCGAAGTAATCGACAGCAGGCTCCTACACATGTGGGAAGCAAAGCAAGCCCTATTCAAGAGGTGGAAACGCCAAAGACATAATCGGGCGTTGAGGAAACGCATAGCACGGTTAGACAGAGAAATTGAGGAACATGCGTTCCAAGTCTGTAGGTCACAACGGGAAGACCTGTGCAACGGCCTCGAGCGACAGATGCGCGGGGCGAGTGCTTGGCGCCTTTTCCGGCACCTATTGGATCCGGAAGATACTCGTGCCGCTCAAGGCCATAAAACTCGGAGACTTGTGAACGATCATAAAGGCGATGACCTGCTCGGTGCAATACGTGACCGTTACTTTAAGTCGGCAGAGAGCGTCCAACACCCAGATTATGACAGCGTTGCTAATGAGCAACTGGACGCCGAATTTAGCGAAGCGGAAATTCGGGCAGTCCTTTTTGAACTAAACACCCGATCGGCGCCCGGCCTGGACCGGGTTTCGAACAAGGCTCTCCGCAACTTAGATGACGAGTCAATCTCCCGATTTGTGACTTATATCAACGAGTGCTGGCAACGCGGTTCCCTTCCTGAAGCGTGGAAAAGAGCTCGAGTTATCATGATTCCTAAACCGGGCAAGCAGGTTGCGCTTGATAATCTAAGGCCAATTTCGCTCACGTCTTGTGTAGGAAAAGTTCTGGAGCACGCAGTCCTCAAACGCGTGACTGACTTTCTCGAAGTCCGCGATGTATTTCCGCACACCATGCTAGGATTCCGCCGCAATCTCTCCGCACAGGACGCGTTGCTTCAGCTGAAGCACCACATTGTTGATGACATTACCAGCTCAACCAAGGCGATCCTTGGCCTAGATATTAAAAAGGCCTTCGACAGCGTTAAACACGAAGCAATTTTAAACAGAGTTCAAACATTAGGACTACGACAAAAAACATATAATTACATACGTGACTTCCTTGCCGGCAGACGCGTACGCGTCGTCGTTGGAGATGTGGAACTGCAAGAATTTGAGATGGGCTCGAGGGGCACGCCACAAGGCTCCGTAATTTCGCCATTACTCTTTAATTTAGTTCTATTGGGGCTACCCGAGAAATTATTAGGCATACAAGGATTGTATCACAGTATCTACGCGGATGACATCACCCTCTGGGTTCCCGGCGGAGGTTGTGATGGTCACGTCGAGCGTACGCTCCAGGCAGGTGTAGACGAAGTTCAGGAGTACTTGCGAGGAACGGGCCTCGAATGCTCGGCAACCAAGTCGGAACTTCTAATCTACAAACCTACAAGTAGAGGTCGCAAAACCCCGCGCGACGAGGAAAGGGAGTGCTACAAAATAAGCGTTCTATTGGCAGATGGCACTCCCATTCCACACGTAGACAAAATTAGAATTCTGGGGTTACACCTGCAGGCAAACGGCCATAATGGTGAGACGGTGCGAAGACTACGTCGATCGGTAGACGACACGATCCGGCTCCTACGTCGTATCACGAACAGACGTACTGGTATGCGCGAACACTGCGCGATCCGTCTAGTGCAGGCGTACGCAATAAGCCGTATAACATACGTTGCCCCCTACCTCAAATTGCTAGGCTCAGAAAAAAACAAGATCGAATGTATAATACGAAATGCTTTCAAGAGAGCAATTGGAGTTCCACTGAATGCGAGCACCGAAAAGTTACTAGAACTTGGACTGCACAACTCACTCGACGAGTTAGTTGAGGTCCATGTCGTTTCGCAAAACGAACGCTTGTCGGGGTCTAAGACGGGTCGACACATCCTCGAGTCACTTGGCATCCGGTACCACACTCAGCAGGGAGAAAAAGCGGATGTTCCTGCCTCGGTTCGCGACCGCCTAATTGTTCCGCCGCTTCCTAAGAATATGCACCCGACGCACCACGTCGGGCGCCGTAACCAGCGAGCTAGTGACCTTCAAAAGAAGTACGGCACTAGCGACGAAGTTGTGTACGTAGATGCCGCGAGATATGGGGACGAGAGACACGCACACGCCGCTGCGGTCGTTGACCGTGCGGGCAAATGCCTCGCGAGCGCCACGGTGACCACGGGACATACGGAGGCGGCCGGGGAAGCCGCGATAGCCCTAGCAATCGCCACGGTGCCGAACGCTACGATCGTAATCAGCGACTCGCAGGCAGCAATCCGCGGCTTCGCGCGCGGCCGCGTCTCGAGGGAAGCGGCCCGCATCCTTAAGATGTGCGGTGATGGTGACTCAGCGTCGCGATCGCCACAACAAAATTTAACAGTCTTCCTCCTTTGGACCCCGGCACACACCGATGTCCCGCTTCCGGGCAACGAGGCGGCCCACGCCGCGGCTCGAGGTCTCACTCGCCGAGCCGCGGCACATTTCGTGGCCGCCGCCTCCGCTCCCGAGAACGGGGCTTCTGATTTGCCGGATCGAGACACTTCGACAGACACGCAGCGACAACACAGACCACAATGGTCGTGGGGTGATCGTCTCATCACGTTCCGAGATATTACGCAACACTACAGACTGGAAAGGCGAAAGTTCCCGCCACCGCATGACAAATTAAACAGACACGATGCCGTAAGCTATCGCTTACTACAAACCCACTCTTACCCCAGCCCGGTCGTCTTACGCCAATGCTACCCGCACTTACACATTACCGATCTATGTAAAGCATGCGGGCACAGAGCAACGCTGCGCCACATGCTCTGGGAATGCGCCGGTAACAATGGTCGAGAAACGGCCGCCGTTCGCGATGCGCCTATGGCGGCTGCCAATACCAGGCAACAGGAAGGCTCGAGCTCACTCGTTCCCGCCGCCGTCCCGTCTGCGGGAGCCGCGGGGGACCTTCTCCGTCGGCGACGCCGCCGCTGGGAGGCGGCGCTCAGAAGCTCGGAGCTCAACGACCAGCTCTGGGCTGTCCGGCAGGCCGAAGATGCCGCCCGAGTTCAGGGACTCAGCGCCGCCATCTGAGGCCACCAAGACCAAGCTGCCGGCCAAGTTCTAATAAAGTTTCCTCTCTCTCTCTCTCTCTCTCTCGATTCGCTTTCTGCTCTCTCGCTGTCTCAGGTTTTCAGCGCCTATGCTTCCTGCTCCGCAACTCCCACTCTGCGTCGCTGTCCTTGCCCTCCCGTGTTGCCCTCGCCTCTGCGGCCGCCCGTTTGTAAACTTGCAGTGTCGCCGTTTCAACAAAAAGAAAGAAAACAGTCGGCCTTTCGTTTTTTTCCTCCACACCGTCGCGCGTCTTTCGAGAAGCAAGGCGTTCGTTTGCTTCCTCGTCTGCTCGCATACCACTCCGGTGGTCGCGACTGATTCCAGAACACAAGTTCGTAGTACTGAGGCGTTGGTAATATAATGCGGAACTAAATTACCGCTTGTTATTCTGAAAAGTTCGGTGTTCTGAAGTACGTACGTAGTAGTGAAATAATTTTACAGTGAAACTATTAGCAGTCGGCGCGGGATTTTATAAAAGTTTGTTAATCTGAAAAGTTCAGTAATGTGGGGTTCATTCTACGAAGATTTCACTGTATGTTGTTGCCACACAAAAACAAGTGGTTTCAGGATGGCTAGTGCCATGCCGGTCCCTGACACATCGGCCTCCTGTTGCAGCCAACTTAATGGTGGCTGTGAAAGTGAATGGGTACAAGATTGTTCCATTGAAAACTTGCGGAATCTATAATCTTAGAAGAATTTGTGCTGAAGCTGCACGTTACAATTATTTCCAAGTGTTTCAGTGTAACCATTGTTTTCGCTTCCTGTTACAACTATACCACTAGGTTTTTTTTTATATTTGGTGATGATTGCACCCTTAATTTTGTTAGTTTGGTGCTGTCACAGCGCACCTAGAAATTTCTGATAATAATTTTACTTGCATGATTGTTAAACAGCAAAAAATAACAGTTGCCGGTTTAGAGTTAGTAGAAGATTGTATGTATGTAATTATTGCTGAAAGCTGAAAAACACACCATAGTTCCTGTTTTTCCATGAATAAGTGTAGGCACCAATATAATTGGCATTACTGAAATGCAATGCCTAAAGTGAGTTGAGTATTTCAATTTATATTGTTTGAATGATGAATTGCCCATTGCATCATCACACTATGCTTTTTGCAGTGTTTGGTTTCATTCTGAACCATGGCTTGCATTTAGTATTACACATTTATTATGCAGGTCGTCTACTGCAAGAGTTCGTCTCTCGGACAAAGACCCTATACAGTCCACGCCTCATGACATTCAACTTGCACCAGTTGCTACACCTCGCATCTGCTGCCGAGAGCTTTGGACCGCTATGGGCACATTCAGCGTTTGTCTTTGAGAGCGGTGATGGACGGCTTCGAAAGACGATAACGGGAGCCAAAGGGGTAAAATGGTAAACCATTTTACGGGAGCCAAAGGGGTAAACGGGAGCCAAAGGGGAAAGACTATAACGGGAGCCAAAGGGTAGTGATGCTGCAGCAGCTTCATCTCGTATTGACATTGCCTTCTTTTGAAACTAAGGTGAAAGATTTTACCTCCTCTCTTCTTGGTTATCCAAAAACCTTGGCAGTCACATGAGTGGATGCGGTATCATTGTTTGGAAATGCTAATCCTGTGCTCAAGCTGACAGCGGAAGGAATTGCGGCTTTATGCTCAGTGTATATGCCTGCAAGGGCTTGGTATGAATATTTTCGTCTTTCATTCAAGGAAACCATATTACACAGCAGGCGTTACACATGGGCAAGGAGAAGTGATTCCAGCATTGTGCGAACTGCTGATAATGAATATTTTTCTATATAAAGAATTTTTGTTGCGATACAGAACTCCTTGCACAATGGTGAAAAATTATTTCTTTTGTGCAAGCGAATAGTATGTATAGAAAGTACTGTGACACAATCCTAAAAAAAAAGAAAGCCTAGCCACAATCAGGAGTGTTTTTTTTTTCACTTGTGTCTACTCCATGTGTGTTAAAGGTTTCAGATATTGCCTCACCTTGTTTGCTAATGGCTTTCCCAGTTGATGAAAAAACGTATGTAGGTGATTTGCCAAACCCTATTGAACGTGACTGATGACAAACTGGATATGCCTCGACAATTCCCAGAGCAAGTGTTGCAAGAGTGTTAGAAGGACACTAAAGGCAAATAGTACATAAAGCCAGCGTGTACTTTTTCAATGCCTTCCAGAAACCTCTCAAATAACAAGAATAATGTCACAGAGTCGGGATGTCGACAAAAAAGCAGACAGTACGATGAAGGTTAAACTGCTTATTTGGGCGAACTTGTGCCCGGTAAACGGAAAGTCGGATCACAGTAGCAGACATGCACTGATAGCGGTAAACGAATCGTCAGCCGTCGATCAACTGACAAGCGGCGAAGCGTGTTGGCATTTATACGCTTGCCTTCGAATTTTCTATAGCGTTACGCTAGCGGTGAACAGGCTCCAGAATAATCTGTATAGTTCGACGAGTGGCCGTGATCTTACCGAAATGACCTACTACAGCCTTGAAGCTTCTCAAAGACTGCAAGCGTGGTTGGCGCTGAGAACTACGTAGTTTATTGGGGCGATAACAAAACTTGAGAAAAGCCCCGAACCCCACGACCGATCATTTAGCCAAAGGTGGTAGGGGCTTTCCGCTGCTCTTCTGCTGGTGCTTATTCACCACGGTTGTTGGCACTGCATAAAAATCAGAAAGATTAGCTCTCAGGCATCTGCCATGCAGAAGTTCCGCTGGCAATCGGCCGTCCTTCAGTGCCGTAGAGCAGTAGGCTAGCAGACCCAGCCAGAAGTCCTCGTGTGCGTGCGCAAATTTCTTCATTGTGCGCTTGACAACCTGGACCCCTTTTTCCGCTAAGCTATTAGATTGTGGGTAGCGAGGGCTGGACGCAACAAGAGTAAAATCGCATTTCCTTGCAAAGGCTGCCAATTCGTGACTTACAAATTGTGGTCCAATGTAGGTGCACACCTCCATGGGTACCCCGTACCGTGCGAACATTGCACTCAGTGCCATGATGGTCGTCCTCGCAGTGGCATCGGCAAGTTTCTCGACTTCAGGAAACTTACTAAGCGCATCAAACACCACAATGTATGAACTTCCTGCGAAAAGAAAAAAAATTTACTCCAACGCGATACCACGCGCAAGCAGGGACTTGGTGCATCAGCAGTGGCTCCTGCTGTTGCTTATAAGCGTATTGACAACACGTGGGGCAACTCTGTATCATAGTAGCAAAATCATGGCTGAAGCCAGACCAAAAAACAAGACGACGGGCCCTTTCTTTGCATTTCTGAAGACCCAGATGCCTCGCATGAATTCTTCCCAGGATATCATGGTGCTTACGCCTTGGTGTTATCCCTTTCGTGACTTTTAGCAATATGCTATTTACCAATTCACCAAGTGAGAGGCAAGAGATGATTGTCCGCAGGTAGTCGTCCTTTGCCGTTTCATTCACCAGTTTCTGGCGCGTCTCTGCAGTGACCAGGCAACCCAGGACTACAACTGCGTGTATTTCGACGTCGTGCATAGCCCCACTGGTGACGTCCTGAGGAGCCGGAGATGATCGTGACAGCATGTCTGCCAGAATAAGGTGTTTCCCTGTGACATACTGTAAAACGAAGTCACAGTTTAGAAATCTCAAAAAGAACCTTTGCAGACGGGGGGGGGGGCATGTCGCAAATTCCTTTTGCATCTTTTGACAACAGGTTTGTGGCCCGTCACGATGACAATGTACTGTCCATAATTGAAGTGATAAAGTTTGTCGCAGCCGAAAGAAATGCAAAGTGCCTTTTTTCGATTTGCGCACAATGCTGGTCTGTGTCCGTTAACACACGAGATTTATATGCCACTGGCCGTCGTGACACTGCGAAAGCGCTGCACCGAGGCCATCTTTTGAAGCGTCACAAGTTATCTTTGATTGCTTCCTTGCATCGAAGATGGCTAGCACTGTTGTTGTGCTTAGAATCTGCACAACGTTTTTCCACTCCCTTATGCGGTTGTCAGTCCATTAAAACAGTGCATGTGATTTTATGAGTGCTCGTAGACAAGCTGTTTGCTCAGACAGGCGTGGCACATATTTACCAAAATTGTTTAGAACATCAAGAATGCACTGTACATCAGATTTGTCTTTAGGCACGGACGTTTGAATCAGACTCTTTACAAATTTAGGGTTTAGTGATATGCCTTCGCGAGTGATCTACACTAGGAACTGGACTTCAGTGTCGCCAAACCAGCATTTTTCCGCATTGAATATGAGGCCCGCTTATTCAGCCGCTTTCATGCCTGCCACTAGTCTTTGGTCGTGTTCTTTTTTGGTTGCCCCCCCACACCAAAATATCGTCGATGTACTCGTGTACACCAGAAAGGCCAATGAAGATCTCTCTCATTTGTTTTCAAAAAAATTGGGGCGGACGACATACTAAACGGCAACCGAAGATAATATCTTCCAAAGGGGGTTGCAATGGTACATATTTTGGACGTTTTCTCGTCCAGAGAAATCCGGTGAAAACTGGAATTTGCGTCTAGAAAGCTAAAATAGGCTGCACCTGCCGGTTACTCCTCCATGTCGTCGCGCTTTGGGAGCTGATAATGCTATCTTTTGACATGCTCATTTATTTTTCTTGGATCCACGCAAATACAAAGCCTGCCAACTTTTTTCTTAACCAAGACCCAGTCTTGGTTAAGAAAACCCCACAGACTGGGCTTACCCAGTCTGTGGGGTCATCTTTAATGATGATGCCTGCACTCTCGATCCTTTGAAGCTAGCCTCGGAGTGGCTCTCGCAGAGACAGGGGAACCGGTGGGGCTGGTTGGATGACTGGGGTTTCCAAGGGTTCCAAGAGTATGCTCTAGGGCTCCTTTAGGCAGCCTAGCCCCTGAAAGAAGTGTTTGTAATCCTTAATTGCTTCATACTCTGAAGCCTTCACACTGGGCCACCGGCCGTTGAATGAGCCCCAGCACTTCGCTTGCCTACAGTCCCAGTAAGGCTTGGCGGCCATTCTTCACGACGAAAAACTTCGCTGTGGTGGAAGTGTTACCAAGAGGGATTTTCAGTTGCGCCATTCCAAAGTGAGTAATCACGCCCGCGGTGTAAGCTCGCAGCACCGCACATGTGGGTGTTAACTTTTCCGCCCCTGGAATCTTGCGGTACACCGAGTAGGAAGTTGGCCTGTGAACCAGTGTCTACCTTAAAGGCGATGTTTTTTCCAGCAATTTGAGCTTCCTCCTTCCAATCTTTACTGCTTCCTCTGTCAGTTCCCATTTCTAGAATATCAAAGTCGTCGTCACTGCTGTCCTTGATCACTTGGCCGACACCCGACATTTCTCGACAACAAACCGTGAAGTGGTGTAGTTTGCGACGTTAATTGCGCCTTTCACCGTAGGCTGGACACTTTCTTGACAAGTGTTGTCGATCGCACTTTTTGCAACGGTACTGCTTGCAATCCTCATCACTTTTGCCTCGCGGTGTTGTCGCGTGCCTTGAAACAGCATCGACACGAATTTCCGTGGCGCTCCAGACCTCCTTTCGCTGTGCCTATGATTTTGCCACCTTGCACAGTTCTTCCACTTTCAACAACGTTAAAGACTCTTCTCGAAGCATTTTTCTCGCATCTTCGAGTCATTCGTGCTAAACACGATTTGATCCCTGATCAGCAAATCTCGCTGCTCTTCAACGTTTTATTGCGCGGCTTGTCTTTTGAGGTTGCGGACAAACTTCTCGAAAGGTGCTCCCTTTGCCTGCTTCTTTGACCGAAACACATAGCGTTCGTGAACTTCGTTGCTCACATCAGCACAGTAGGACTCAAATTTACCCCCGAGCGTTGCGTAGTCGTCCTTGCTTTCGTCTTCCTCGATTTTGAACGTGTTAAACCAGTAGATCGTTTCATCACTGGCTATGCTTAGCAGCAGCACCGCTTTCGCCGCTTCGCTTCAATGTTGCTCTGTTGTGGTCACCTGCAGGTAGAGGGCGAACTTCAGCCAGAAGCGCCTTTGGTTTTTCGAGACGTTACTGGTCAGTTGCAAGGGGGATGGAGCCTTGACAAGTTCCATCGTTGTCGCTGACGCTTCTGACACCATGAAGCGGGTCAGGTCTCTGACAAAGGACAGAGGCAACTACATGTTGACTGGAATAAGAATGGCTGGGTTTATTAAGACGTCTTTATACAGGGGTTGGCGGCGGAGCAGTCTCAGGGGTAAACGCAAGGATCACAATAACACAGTCAACACGCTGACACGATAACACAGACAGCGCATGTCCGATACACCAACTGGAGGCTATGATCAGAAAGATGTCTACAAATGTGGTCAAGCTATAAACGAGATTACAGAACACTTGAGAGATAGCTTACGAAACGCTGCAAAAGACAAGCGCTTCAGGGATGAATCGATGCTGCGACAGGAAACGAAAACTTACACAGCTGTTTACGGGTGTCTAAGTGTTACTACTTCGTCCATCGGACAAGAATAAGCCCATACTCGCTTGGGAAGGTCCCTTCACTGTAAGAGAAAAGTGCAATGACAATAAATATCTGGTACACTTGGACACGCTGGTTAGCCTATTTCATGTCAGCCTTTTCACAAGACATGAGCGGACAGAAACTGAATCTCATCACCAATAGGGTCTCTGAGAACGCACATGTATTCCGTTCGCTCTGATCAGTAATTAATTTGTGAAGAACACATTGTAAATAGTTTTTTTCTGCAGGATGGCGTGACTAAAGATACGTCTATCCTTTGCCACGCATCGACGAATCGCTAGACAGACTACGACTACAGAAATCTGGATGACAAGACTAAAAAGAGGTGTATCCTCTGCCACGCATCGATGATTCACTTGACAGACTACGACTACAGAAAGCTGAATGGCGTGAATAAAAATACGTGTATACTCTGCCATGCATAGATGATTCCTTGGGCAGACTACCACTACAGAAAGCTGGATGGCGTGACAAAAAGATGCGTATCCTCTGCTATGCATCGAAGATTCACTAGACAGACTACGACTACAAGTGTTGAATGGCGTGACTAAAAAGACGGGCATTGTTTGTCACGCACCGATGATTAACTAGACAGACTCTGAGTACAGAAAGCTGAATGACGTGTAAAAAAAGATGTTTGTCCTCTGCCACGCATAGACGATTTACTAGACAGACTAAGACTACAGAAAGTTGAATGGTGTTACTGAAAAAGGCGTGTATTCTCTGCGAAGCATCGATGATTCACTAGGCAGACTACGACTACAGAAAGCTGAATGGCTTGGCTAAAAATATACGTATCCTCTGCCACACTTCGATAATTCACTAGGCAGACTACGACCACAAAATGGTGGAAAAACGTGACAAATAAGACGTGCATCCTCTGCCACGCGTCAATGATTCACTATACAGGCTACAACTAGCGAAAGCTAGATGAAATGACGAAAAAAGACGCGTATCCCCTGCCACGCATCGATGATTCCCTACACAAAATTCGACTACAAAAAGCTGAATGACTTGACTCAAAAATGCGTGTATCCTTTGCCACGCTAGATAAATCACTAGACAGCATACGGCTACAGAATGATGAATGGAGTGGCTAAAGAAGACTTGTATCCTCTGCCACACATCGATG
Organism: Rhipicephalus annulatus; assembly: GCA_013436015.1. NCBI lineage: Eukaryota > Metazoa > Arthropoda > Arachnida > Ixodida > Ixodidae > Rhipicephalus > Rhipicephalus annulatus. The sequence continues at coordinate 319,909 of WOVY01009927.1, read as the reverse complement.
CAGCACTAGACAAGCTACGACTACAAAAAGCTGAATGGCGTTACCAAAAAATGTGCACCTTCTGCCACGCAATCTTGAATAACTAGACAGAACTACTGCATAAATCTGAATGGCGTGACTAGAAAAGACGTGTATCCTCTGCCACGCCTTGATGATTAACTAGTTAGAATACGAATACAGAAAACTGAATGGCGTGACTGAAAAAGTTCTGTATCATCTGTCACGCAGTAATGATTCACAAGACAGACTACGACTACAGAAAGCTAAATGGCTTGGATAAAGATATATGTATCGTCTGCCACGCATAGATAATTCACTAGGCAGACTACGACTACAGTATGGTGAATGATGTGACAAAAAAGACGTTTATCCTATGCCACGCATCGATGATTCACTAGGCAGATCCTGACTACAGAAAGCTGAAAGGCGTGAGTAAGAATACGTTTATCTTCAGCCCGCATCGATGATTCACTTGACAGACTACGTCTACAGAAAGCTGAATGGCGTGACTAAAAATACGTGTATCCTCTGCCACGAATCGGTGATTCACTAGACAGACTATGACTACAAAAAGCTGAATGGCGTGACTAAAGAAGAGGTGTATACTATGCCACGCATCGATGATTCGCTATACAGGCTATACAGACTACGGGCACAGAAAGCTGATTAGCTTGACTAAAAAGATGTGTATCCTCTGTCACGCATCGATGACTCACTAGACAGACTTCGACTACAAAAAGCAGAATAGCGTGACTAAAAAAGACGTGTACCCTCTGCCACGCACCGATAATTCACTAGACCGACTATGAAAACCACAAGCTGAATGACGTGTTTGAAAAAATGTGTATCCTCTGCAACGCATCGATGATTCACTAGAAAGACTGTGGTTACAGAAATCTGGATGGCGTGGCTAAAAGCAATGTGCGCGTTCTGCCACACATCGATAATTCACTAGGCAGACTACGACAACAGAATGGTAGATGACGTGACAAAAAGAGTTGTATCCTCTGCCACGCATTGATGATTCACTAGGCAGATTCTGACTACAGAAAGCTGAATGGCGCGAGTAAAAATACGTTTATCTTCTGCCCACATCGATGATCCTTTATAGAGAATACGACTACAAAAAGCTGATTGGCGTGAATAAAAGTAAGTGTACCCTCTGTGACGCATCGATGATTCACTAGGCAGACTACGACTACAGAAAGCTGAATGACGTGACTGAAGAAGACGTGTATACTCGGCCACGCATCAATGATTCGCTATACAGGCTACGAGTACAGAAAGCTCAATGACGTGACTAAAAAGATGTGTATCCTCTGCCACGAAGCGGTGATTCACTAGACAGACTACGACTACAAAAAGCTGAATGGCGTGACTAAAGAAGAGGTGTATACTATGCCACGCATCAATGATTCGCTATACAGACTACAGGCGCAGAAAGCTGGACGGCGTGACTAAAAAGACATGTATTCTCACTACACATTGATGATTCACTAGACAGATTCCGACTACAGAAAGCTGAATGGCGTGACTAAAAAGACGTGTATCCTCTGTCACGCATCGATGATTCACTAGGCAGACTATGAAAACAGCAAGCTGAATGACGTGTATGAAAAAATGTGTATCCTTGCATCGCATCGATGATTCACTAGAAAGACTATGGCTACGAAAATCTGGATGGCGTGACTAAAAAAGACCCGCATCCTCTGCCACAAATCGACAATTCAATAGACAGACTACGACTACAGAATGTTCAATGGTGTGACTTAGAATGAAGTGTATCTATTGCCACGCACCATTGATTAACTAGGAAGTACACGACTACAGAAAGCTGAATGGCGTGACTAAAAACACGTGTATCCTTTGCCACGCATCGATGATTCACTAGGCAGACTACGACTACAGAAAGCGGAATGGCGTGACTGAAGACGTGTATACTCTGCCACGCATCTATGATTCGCTATACAGACTACGAGTACAGAAAGCTCAATGACGTGACTAAAAGGCTGTGTATCCTCTTCTACGCATCAATGATTCACTGAACAGATTACGACAACAGAAAGCTGGATGGCTTTACTAAAAATACGTGTATCCTCTGCCACGCATCGATGATACACTAGAGAGACTACGATTAAAAATTCTGATGGCGTGAAAAAAATACGTGTATTCTCTGCCACGCAACGATAATTGACTAGACGGAGTGCGACCGCAGCAGGCTGAATGGCTTGACCAAAATGTCGTGTACCCTCTTCCACGTGTCGATGAATCACAAGACAGACTACGGCTACAGTAAGCTGAACGGCGTGAGTAAAGAAGACGTTTATGCTCTGCCACGCATCGATGATGCACTAGAAATGCTACGACTACAGAAAGCTGAATGGGGTGCCTAAACACGACGCGCACCGTCTGCCACGCATCAATGAATATCTAGACAAATTACTACTGCATAAAGCTGAATGGCGTGACTAAAAAAGATGTTATCCTCTGTCACACATTCATGATTTACTAGAGAGAATATGAAGACAGAAAGCTGAATGGCGTGACTACAAAAGACGTGTGTCTTCTGTCACGCAGTGGTGATTTACAAGACAGACTACGACTACAGAAAGCTGGATGACGGGACTATCAAATACGTGTACCCTCTGCCACGGTTCGATAATTCACTAGGCAGACTACGAATACAGAAAGCAGATTGGCGTGACTAAAAAGACTTGTATCTTCCGCCACGCAGCGATGAATAAATAGACAGACTCTGAGTACAGAAAGCTGAATGATGTGTATAAAAAAGTTGTGTATTCTCTGCCACGCATCAACGATTCACTAGGCAGACTACGACTACAGAAAGTTGAATGGTGTGACTAAAAAGACGTTTATGCTCTGCCGTGCATCGTTGACTCACTAGGCCGACTACGACTACAAATAGCTGAATGGCATGACTAAAAATAGGTGTATCTTTGCCACGCATTGATGATTCACTAGGCAGACTACGACTACAGAATGCTGCAAAACGTGACTATAAATACTTGTATGTTCTGCCATGTATCTGTGATTCACTAGGCAGACTACGACTACAGAAAACTGGATGGCTTGACTAAAAAAGGCGTGTATCCTCTGCCAGGCATCGATGATTCATTAGGCAGACTGCGACTACATAAAGCTGATTAGCATAACTAAAAATGCGTGTATCCTCTGACAAGATTCGGTCATTCACTAGGGAGACTACGGCTAAAAAAGCAGAATAGCGTGACTAAAAAAGACATGTATCCTTTGCCATGCACCGATGATTACTAGACAGACTCCGAGTACAGAAAGCTGAATGACGTGTATAAAAAAGATGCGTATCCTGTGCCACACATCGATGATTCACTGTGCAGACTACAACTACAAAAACCTGAATGGCGTGACCGAAAAAGACTTGCATCCTCTGCCACACATCTACGATTTCCTAGACAGACTACGACTACAGAAAGTTGGATGGCGTGACTGAAAAAGACGTGTATCTTCTTCCACGCATTCATGAATAACTCTACAGAATACTACTGCATGAAGCTGAATTGCGTGACTAAAAAGACGCGTATCCTCTGCCACAACTCAATGATTCGCTAGACAGAATACGAATACAGAAAGCTGAATGGCATGTCTAAAAAAGACGTGTTTCTCCTGACACGCATTGATTATTCACTAGACGGACTACGACTACCGAGAGTTGAATGGCGTGACTAAAAAAGACGCGTATTCTCTGAGATGCTTCGATGCGTCACTTCGATGCGTCACTCAAAAAAGACTACAGATTGTTGAATGGTGTAACTAACTCCGACGGCTATCCTCTGCGATGCATCAATGATTCACAAGAGAGAGTACGAAAACAGAAAGCTATATGGCCAGGCTAAAAAAGACGTGTATCCTCTGCCTTGTATTGATTATTCACTAGACAGACTATGCTACAGAAATCTGGATGGCTATCTTTGCCACGCATTGATGATTTACTAGACAGACAAGGACTAGAGAAAACTGAATGGCGTGGCTAAAAGGACGCGTATCCTCTGCCATACATCGAAGATTCACTAGACAGAAATCGGCTGCAAAAGTTGAATGGCGTGACTGAGAATACTTGTATCGTCTGCCACGCATCCTTGATTCACTAGGCAGGCTACCACTATAGAAAGCTGAATGGCGTGACTAAAAATACGTGTATCCTTTGCCACGAATCGATTATTCACTAGGCAGACTACGACTACAAAAATATGGATTGCGTGACTAAAGATACGTGTATCCTCTGCCACGCATCGACGATTCACAAGACAGACTACGACTACAGAAAGCTGATTGGCGCGACTAAAAAGACGTGTATCCTCTGCCGCACATAGATGATTCACCAGGCAGACTACGACTTCAGAAAGCTGCATGACGTGAGTAAAGTTATCTGTTTCCTCTGCCACGCATCGATAATTTAATAGGCAGACCACGACTACAGAATGGTGGATGAAATGACAAAAAAGTCGTGTATCCTCTGCCACGCATCGATGATTCACTAGGCAGATTCCGACTACAGAAAGCTGAATGGCTGAAGTGAAAAATACGTTTATCCTTTGCCATGCACCGATAATCAACTAGAGAGACTACGACTACAAAAAGATGAATGGAGTGAATAAAAAATTCGTGTACCCTTTGCCACGCAACGATGATTCACAAGAGAGACTGTGACTACAGAATGCTGGATGGTGTGACTAAAAAATACGTGTACCCTCTGGCGCGCACCAATGATTCACTAGAAGAACTAAGAAAACGGAAAGCTGAATGACGGGTATGAAAAAAGTTTCTATCCTCTGCAACTCATCGATGATTCACTAGAAACACTATTGCCACAGAAATATGGATGGCGTGACCTAAAAAGAGGTGTATCTTTTGCCACGCGTCGATGATTGACTTGACAGACTACGACGAAAAAATGATGAATGGCGTGACGTAAAAAAACAATATCCTCTTCCGAAAATCGATGACTGACTAGAAAGACTATGACTACAAAATGTTGAATGTTGTGACAGAAAGACGCGTATCTTCTGCCACGCATAGTTGATTCGCTAGGGAGACTACGACTACAGAAAGCTGCATAGGATGACTAAAAATACGTGCATCCTTTTCCACGCATCGATGATTCACAAGGCAGACTACGGCTACAGAAAGATGGATGGCTTGTCTAAAAAAGCCATGTATCCTCTGCCACGCATCGATGATTCACTAGACAGACTACGACTACAGGAAGCGGGATGGCGTGAATAAAAAGACGTGTATCCTCTGCCAGGCATCGATCATTCACTAGGCAGAATCCGAATACAAAAAGCTGAATGGTGCGAGTAAAATTACATTTATCCTCTGACACCCATCGATGATCCGCTAGAGAGACTACGACTACAAATGCAGAATGGCGTGAATAAAAAATACGTGTATCTTCTGTAACGCATCGATTATTCACTAGGCAGACTACGACTACAAAAAGCTGAATAGCGTGGCTGAAGAAGACGTGAATACTCTGCCACGCATCCATGATTCGCTATACAGACAACGACAACAGAATGCTGAATGAAGTGACTAAAATTACGTGTATCATCTGCCACGCATCGATAATTCACTAGGGAGACTACGACTATGAAACGGTGGATGATGTGTCACAAAAACGTGTATCCTCTGCCAAGCATCGATCATTCACTAGGCAGAATCCTACTACTCAAAGCTGAATGGCGAGAGTAACAAATACGTTTATCCTCTGCCACGCATCGACGATCCACTAGACAGACTACGACTACAGAAAGCGCAATAGCGTGACTAAAAAAGACGCGTATTCTCTGCCACGTACCGATAATTCACTAGACAGACTAAGAGTACAGAAAGTTGATTGATGTGTATAAAAAAGATGCGTATCCTCTGATTACGCATTGATGATTCAATAGAAAGACTATGGCTGCCGAAATCTGGATGGCGTGACTTAAAAGGCCTGTATCTCTTGCCAGCGTCGATGATTGACTAGACAAACTCCGACGAGAAAAAGGTGAATGGTGTGACTAAAAAAGACGCATATCCTCTGCCACACATCGTCGATTCACTAGACAGACTATGCTACAGAAATATGGATGGCTATCTTTGCCGCGCTTTGATGCTTCACTAGACTGACAACGACTAGAGAAAACTGAATGACCTGACTAAAAAGACGCATATCCTCAGCCACACCTTGACGATTTACTAGACATAACACAATTACAGGAAGCTGAATGGCGTGACTAAAAAAGGCGCGTTTCTCCTGCCACACATTGAAGATTCACGAAACAGACTACGACTAAGGAAAGTTGACTGGTGTGACTAAAAAATTGTGTATCCTCTGCCACGCATCGATGATTCACTAGGCAGACTGCGACTACAGAATGCCTATTGGCGTGACTAAAAATACGTGTATCCTCTGACACAAATCAATAATTCACCAGACAGGCCACGACTACAGAATGCTGGATGACATGACAAAAAGACGCGTATGCTCTGGTACGCATCCATGATTCACCAGACAGACTACGACTACAGAAAGCTGGATGGCTTGACTGAAAAGACGTGTACCCTCTGCCATGCATCTATGGTTCACTAGGTGGAATCCGGCTTCAGAAAACTGAATGGCGTGAGTAAAAAAATACGTTTATGTGTGCCACACATCGAGGATTCACTACAGAGACTACGACTACAAAAAGTTGAATGGCGTGAATAAAAAATACGTGTACCCTCTGCCATGCAACGATGATCACATGACAGACTACCACTACAGAAAGCTGGATGGCGTGACTAAAAAATACGCGCACTCCCAGGCACGCATCGATATTTCACTGAGCAGACTACGGCTACAGAAAGCAGAATAGCGTGACTACACATGCGCGACTACATATGAATAGCGTGACAAAAAAGACGTGTATCCTCTGCCACGCACCGATGATTTACTAGACAGTCTCAGAGTACAGAATGCTGAATGATGCGAATAAAAAAATGTGTATCCTTTGCCACGCATGGAAGATTCACTAGAAAGACTACGGCAACAGAAAGTTGATGAGTATGACTAAAAAAGACGTGTATCCTCTGCCACACCTTGATGAATTGCTAGACAAAATATCAATACAAAAAGCTGAATGGCGCGACTAATAAAGACGGGTTTTTCCTGCCACGCGTCGATTATTCACTAGACAGACTACGACTACAGAAAGTTGAATGGCGTGATCAAAAAAGACGCGTATCCTCTGCGATGTTTCGATGCATCACTTTACAAAAAACAACTACAAATGGGTAAAAGACGTGACTAAACCCGACGGGTATCCTCTGCGATGCATTAATAATTCACAAGACAGACTACGAAAACAGAAAGCTGAGTGGCTAGGCTAAAAAAGACGTGTATCCTCTGCCTTGCATTGATAAATCACTAGACAGACTATGAGTACAGAAAGCTGAATGACGTGTATAAAAATGTGTATCCTCTTCTGTGCATCGATGATACTATAAACAAACATTCTACAGAAATTGATGATTGATGAATTCCACGCATTTATGATTGACTAGAGAGATAACGACTAGATAAAACTGAATGGCGTGACTAAAAAAGACGCGTACCCTCTGCCATACATTGAAGATTCACTACATAGACTACGACTACAAAAGTTCAATGGCGGGACTAAGAAGACTTGTATCGTCTGCCACGCCACGTTGGTTCACTAGGCAGACTACCACTACAGAAAGCTGTATGGCGTGACTAAAAATACGTATATCCTTTGCCACGCATCGATTATTCACTAGGCAGACTACGACTACAGAAACCTGAATCGCGTGACTCAAAATTACGTGTATCTTCTGCCACGCATCGATGATTCACTAAACAGACTACGACTACAGAAAACTGAATGGCGCGACTAAAAGACGTGTATCCTCTGCCACGCACAGATGATTCACTAAGCAAACTACGACTACAGAAGTCTGGATGGCGTGAATAAAGATATGGGTATCCTCTGCCACGAATCGATAATTCACTAGGCAGACTACCGCTACAGAATGGTGGATGACGTGACAAAAAAGACGTGTATCCTCTGACACGCTTTGAAGATTCAATAGGCAGATTCCGACTCCAGAAAGCTGAATGGCGTGAGTAAACATACGTGCATACTCTGCCATGCATCGATGATTCACTAGGCAGACTACGACTACAGAATGCTGAATGGCGTGACTAAAGAAGACGTGTATATCCTGCCACGCATCAATGATTCGCTATACAGACTACGGGTACAGAAAGCTGGACGGCGTGACTGAAAAGACGCGTATCTTCTGCCACGCATCGATGATTCACTAGGCCGAATCCGACTACAGAAAGCTGATTGGCGTGAGTAAAAATATGTTTATCTTTTGCCATGCATCAATGATCCACTAGAGAGAATACGATTAAAAAAAGCTGAATGTCGTAAATAAAAAATACGTGTACCCTTTGCCACGAATCGATGATTCACTAGACAGACTACGACTACAGAAAGCTGAATGGTGTGACTAAAAATACGGGTATATTCCGCCATGCATAGATGATTCACTAGGCTGACTACGACTACAGGAACCTAGCCCCGCCGCGGTGGTTTAGTGGCTAAGGTACTCGGCTGCTGACCCGCAGGTCGCGGGATCAAATCCCGGCTGCGGCGGCTACATTTCCGGTGGAGGCGGAAATGTTGTATGGTCGTGTACTCAGATTTGGGTGCACGTTAAAAGAACCTCAGGTGATCAAAATTTCCGGAGTCCTCCACTACAGCATCTCTCATAATCTTATAATGGTTTTGGGACTTTAAACCCCACATATCAATCAATCAAACTACAGGAACCTCAATGGCGTGACAAGAGAAGACGTGTATATTCTGCAACGGATCAATGATTCGCTATACAGACTACGGGTGCACAAAGCTGGACGGCGTGACTAAATAGACGCGTTTCCTCTGCCACGCATCGATTATTCACTAGGCAGAATCCCACTACAGAAAGCTACATGACGTGACCGATATATATGAGTATCCTCTACCACGCATCGATGTGTCACTAGGCCGACTACGACTACAGTATGCTGCATGCCGTGACAATAAAGACGCGTATCTTCTGCTAGGGATCAAAGATTCACTAGACAGACTATTACTACAAGTGTTAAAAGGCGTTACTCGAAAAGACGGGTGTCATTTGTCATGCATCGATGATTCACTAGACAGACTGCGATAACAAAACTCTTAATGGCTTGACAAAAAGGCGTCTATCATCTGCCACGCTTCGATAATTTAATAGACAGTCTACGACTTCAAAGTGTTGAATGGCGTGACTAAAATGTCCTGCATCAGCTGCGACGCATCGATGACTCCCTAGACGGACTACGACTACAGAATGTTGAATGGCATGACTCAAAAAGATGGGTATCTTCTGCGATGCATCAGTGATTCACTCGACAGACTGCGATTGCAGAATGTTGAAGTGTTACTAAAAGAGACGGGTATGCTCTGTCACGCATCAGTGATTCACTAAACAGACTGAAAATTTAGAAAGATAAACGGCCAGGCTAAAAAAGACGTGTATCATCTTCCATGCATTGATGATTCACTAGACAGACTATATCTACACAAAGCAGAATTGCGTGACTAAAAAAGATGTGTATCCTCCGCCGCGCATCGATGAATTCACTAGACAGACTACGTCTACAGAAAAGCCAATGATGGGACCAAAAAAGAGGCGTATCCTTTGCCACGCGTCGATGAATGACTAGACAGACTACGACTACAGATAGCTAGATAGCGTGACTCAAAAATACGTCTATCCTCTGCCACGCATCGAAGATTAACTATGCAGAAAACGACAACAGAATGCTGAATGAAGGGACTAAAAATACGTGTATCTGCTGCCACGCATCGATAAATCACTTGGCAGGCTACGATTACAGAAAGCTGGATGGCATGACTAAAGAAGAGGTTTATACTATGCCACTCATCAATGATTCGTTATACAGACTACGGGTACACAAAGCTGGACGGCGTGACTAAAAAGACGCGTATCCTCTGCCACGCATCGATGATTCACTAAGCAGAAATCGACTACAGAATGCTGAATGGCGTGAATAAAAATATGTTTATCCTTTGCCATGCATCGATGATCCACTAGAAAGACTACGACTACAAAAAGCTGAATGGCGTGAATAAAAATACGTGAATAAAATACGACTACAGAAAACTAATTGGCGTGACTCAAAAGACGTGTATCCTCTGCCGCGCAACGGTGATTCACTAGACAGACTACGAATACAGAAAGAACAACGGTGGGACCAAAAAAGACGCATATCCTTTGCCACGCGTCGATGAATGACTAGATGGACTACGACTACAAAAAAGCTGGTTGGCGCGACTCAAAAATACATGTATCCTCTGCCGCGCATCGATGATTCACTAGGCAGAACACGACTACAGAATGCTGAATGGAGTGACTAGAAATACGTGTATCCACTGCCACGCATCGATAAATCACTAGGCAGGCTACGACTACAGAAAGCTGGATGGCGTGACTAAAGAAGACGTGTAGCTTCTGCCACGCATCGATAATGCGCTAGACAGAGTACGAGTACAGAAAGCTGTATGACTTGACAAAAAAGATGTGTCTCCTCTTCCACGCGTCAATGATTCATAGTACAGACTACAACTAGCGAAAGCTAGATGGCGTGACGAAAAAAGACGCGTATACCCTGCTACGCATCGGTGATTACCTACACAAAATACGACTATAAAAAGCTGATTGACATTACCCAAAAAGGCGAGTACCCTTTTCCATGGTTAGAGGAATCACTAGACAGCATACGGCTATAGAATGCTGAAGGGCGTGTCTGAAGAAGACATGTATCGTCTGCCACGCATCATTGATGCACTAGACAGGCTACGACTACAGAAAGATGAATGACATTACTAAAACCAATGTTCACCTTCTGCCACGGAATCATTGAATTACTAGACAGAACTACTATATAAAGCTGAATGGCGTTGCTAGGAAAGACGTGTATCTTCTGCCACGCAGTGATGATTCCCTGCACAGACTATGACTACAGAAAGCTGAATAGCGTGACAGAAGGTATGCAACCTCTGCCATACATAGATCATTCACTAGGCAGACTAGGACTGCAGAAAGCAGAATAGCGTGACTAAAAAAGACGTGTATTCTCTGCGAAGCATCAATGATTCACTAGGCAGACTACGACTACGGAAAGCTGAATGGCTTTGTTAACATATATGTATCCTCTGCCACGCACCCGTGAATCACTAGACAGACTACGACTACAGAATGCTGGATGGGGTTACTAAAAAGACGTTTATCTTCTGCCACGCATCGATGATTCACTTGACAAACTGTGACTCCTGAAAACTGAATGGCGTGACTCAAAAATACGTGTATCCTATGCCACGCATCGATGATTCACTAGGCAAACTACGACTGCCGAATGCTAGATGGCGTGAGTAAAGATATGTGTATCCTCTGCTACGCATCGATAATTCACAATGCAGACTACGACTACATAATCGTGGATGGCGTGAATAAAAATACGTGTATCCACTGTGACGCATTGATAAATCACTAGGCAGCCTATGACTACGGAAAGCTGGATGGCGTGACTAGAAATACGTCTATCCTTTGCCACGATCGATGAATAGCTAGTAAAACTACGAATATAGAAAGCTGGATGGCGTGACTACAAAGAGGTGTATCCTCTGCCATGCGTCGATGATTCACTCTACAGACTACGACTACAGAAAGCTGAATGGCGTGACTAAATATACGTGTATACCCTGCCATGCATCAATGATTCACTAGGCAGACTATCACTACAGAAAGCTGAATAACGTGTTTAAAAATACGTGCATCCATTGCCACGCATCAATTATTCACTAGGCAGACTACGACTACAGAAACCTGGATGGCGTGACTAAAAATACGTGTAACCTCTGCCACACATCGATGATTCACTAAGCATACTATGACTGCAGAAAGCTACATGACGTGACTTAAAAATATGAGTATCCTCTGCCACGCATCGATGAGTCAATAGGCAGACTACGACTACAGAATGCTGGATGCCGTGACAATAAAGACGCGCAACTTCTGCTAGGTATCGAAGACTCACTAGACCGACTACTACTACAAGTGTTGAAAAGCGTGACGTAAAAAGACGGGTATCATTTGTCATGCATTGATGATTCACTAGACAGACTGCAATAACGAAAATCTCAATGACTTGACAAAAAGATATCGATCATCTGCCACGCTTCGATAATATAATAGACAGTCTGCGACTACAAACGGTTGAATGGCGTGACTGAAAAATTCATGCATCAGCTGCTACGCATCGATGACTCCCTAGATGGACTACGACTACAGAAAGCTGAATGGCATGGCTAAAAAAGACGTGTTTCTGCTGCCACGCATCGAGAATCACTTTACAGACTTCGACTAAAGAATGTTGAATGGCGTGACTAAAAAAGACCGGTATCTTCTGCGATGCATCAATGATTCACTCGGCAGAACGATTGCATAATGTTGAACCCTTACTAAAAAAGACGGGCATCCTTTGTCACGCATCAATGATTCACTAGGCAGGCTACAAATTCAGAAAGATAAATGGTCAGGCTAAAAAAGACGTGTATCTACTTCCATGCATTGATGATTCACTAGACAGACTATGACTACACAAAGCAGAATTTCGTGACTAAAAAAGATGTGTATCATGTGTCATGCATCGATGATTCACTAGACAGACTACGTCTACAGAAAAGCCAATGATGGGACCAAAAAGAAGCGTATCCTTTTGCCATGCGTCGATGAATGACTAGACAGACTACGACTACAGATAGCTGGATAGCGTGACTCAAAAATACGTCTATCCTCTGCCACGCATCGAAGATTAACTATGCAGAAAACGACAACAGAGTGCTGAATGGAGGGACTAAAAATACGTGTATCTGCTGCCACGCATCGATAAATCACTTGGCAGGCTACGATTACAGAAAGCTGGATGGCATGACTAAAGAAGAGGTTTATACTATGCCACTCATCAATGATTCGTTATACAGACTACGGGTACACAAAGCTGGACGGCGTGACTAAAAAGACGCGTATCCTCTGCCACGCATCGATGATTCACTAAGCAGAAATCGACTACAGAATGCTGAATGGCGTGAATAAAAATATGTTTATCCTTTGCCATGCATCGATGATCCACTAGAAAGACTACGACTACAAAAAGCTGAATGGCGTGAATAAAAATACGTGAATAAAATACGACTACAGAAAACTAATTGGCGTGACTCAAAAGACGTGTATCCTCTGCCGCGCAACGGTGATTCACTAGACAGACTACGAATACAGAAAGAACAATGGTGGGACCAAAAAAGACGCATATCCTTTGCCACGCGTCGATGAATGACTAGATGGACTACGACTACAAAAAAGCTGGATGGCGCGACTCAAAAATACATGTATCCTCTGCCGCGCATCGATGATTCACTAGGAAGAATACGACTACAGAATGCTGACTGGAGTGACTAAAATACGTGTATCCGCTGCCGTGCATCGATAAACTACTAAGCAGGCTAGGACTTCAGAAAGCTGGATAGCGTGACTAAACAAGACGTGTAGCTTCTGCCACGCTTCGATAATTCGCTAGAAGAAGTACGAGTACAGAAAGCTGTACGAAGTGACTACTGTATGAAGTGGCTGTTGAAAGCTGTATGAAGTGTCTATTACTCGTGCCAAAAATTTCTACTTTAACACTACTTTACCGAACTTCCTAAGAGAGGAACCCCATAAATTCTTGAACTTTATTAAACAGCGCATTGAAAACATAACTGAAATTTCAGTCGACGGCTCTAAATTGACTAATCCTCGAGCAATCGCGAATCACTTCAATTTGTTTTTCCATAGCGTATTTTTGCAGTCTCAGTTGAAACAGAGTAATTCAGTAGCTTCATATTCTGATGTCAATATTGTTTCGCACAATGGTGTCTTAAATATGTTACTTCGATTAAAAAACTAATCGACGCCAGGGCCCGATTGCATTCCGACCGGATTTCTCCGTCGTTATGCTGAAACTTTGACGAAATTTCTTGTACTTATTTTTGAAATTCTCTTCATGCGGCCACGCTACCTTCTGAATTTAAAATACCCCGTATCGTACCTATTCCCAAAAAAGGCGACCCACTCTTAATTCCCAGCTACAGACCCATGTCTATGTTATCATCCGCCTGTAAGTTACTTGAACACGTTGTTGCTACGTTCATTACACAATTTTTAGATACCCATCAAATGATTTCTCCATTTCAACACGGGTTTCGCAAGAGATTCTCGACCGTCACTCAACTACTTACAGTTGTTCACCAGGCTTCTTCAGTTCTTGATAAGAGGGGACAGCTTGACCTCATACTCTTAGATTTTAGTAAGGCCTTCGATCGCGAATCGCACGACAAATAATCAATAAATTAGTTCAAATCGGGCTTCCAGCGTTCATCATCTCTTTGCTAACTGCCTATTTACCGTAGAACAGTAGGTCGACATTAATGGAAGCACTTCTGACGCTCTCCCTGTTACATCTGGCGTACTGCAGGGAAGTGTGCTAGGCCCTTTACTTTTCCTTATTTTTTGTAATGACAATGTTAACGTTACAAACAGTCAGGTACAAATACGTATTTTTGCAGATGACTGTATACTTTTTAATGAAATTAATAGCATCGAGGACCGACTTGCGTTAAACTCGGCGTTAGAAAAGGTTGCTTCTTCGAGTAAAACTACTAACATGCACTTAAACCTTGACAAAACAGTTTACCTCCGAATGACTAAAAAGAAACACCCCCTTGTATTCTCTTATTGTACTTGTGACCAACCGCTTAAGCAAGTAGATGAACAAAAATTTCTTGGCGTAACATTAACCAGTACCTTAAGTTGGAACTCTCACATTACTAACATATGCGCTGCCGCTTTCCATAAACTTTGTTTATTACGACACAAACTCAAAACCGCTCCATCTGAGGTTAAATACTTAGCATATACTTCTATATTTGGCCCGAAACTTGAATATGCCTGAGTTATTTGGGATCCTCATACTAAAACCAATATCGATTGCCTCGAAAGAATTCAAAGAAGGGCCGTCCGCTTTATTTATGGTATGTACGGTCCAACAGACTCCATTTCTGCTCTGATGGAAAGACATGGTATCCCAACATTAGATTCACTACGTAAATCATTTAGGCTAAAATTACTGTACCAATTAGTTCACCGGAAGGTCTTATTTGATCACAGCCCCTACATTAGTCGCCTGGAAACACGGTGCAGCCATCATTCACACTCCCTTGCCTTAACTCCGTATTTCTCCAAAACTAATCTCTTCAAATTTTAGTTTTTCCCGCGCACAATCTGGGAGTGGAACAATTTACCGTTTGCCGCCCTGCTGTCGACAGATTCTATTGACGCATATGTTTTCCTGAGGATGTAAAAACGTTTTGCAGTTTTGTTATCCACTGATCCTTTTTGTTGATTGCTTACTTTCAGTGCCATGTTGTTTCCCTTTGCGATTCACGCAAATGCGGTTCTCGCAATCCCACTTAATTAATTGCTGTTATAATAAGCTTGGTTGCATTATTGTTGTATGTGTGTGATGATTGGATTATTGTATGCTGTGTGATGCTTGGCTTGATTGCCTTACTGCCTGTACCATTCATGCTTGGGCTCCATGCCTGCAGTATCTTGTAAATGATGAAAAAATAAAAAAAGATGTGTCTCCCTTTCTACGTTTTAATGATTCACTACACAGACTACAACTAGCGAAAGCTAGATGGCGTGACGAAAAAAGAAGCGTATCCCCTGCTACGCATCGGTGATTCCCTACACAAAATACGACTACAAAATGATGAATGACCTGACTCAAAAATGGGAGTATCCTTTGCCACGCGTAGATGAATCACTAGACAGCATACGGCTACGGAATTCTGAATGGCGTGGCTAAATAAGACATGTATTCTCTGCCACGCCTTAATGGTTGAATAGACAGAATACGAATACAGAAAACTGAACGGCGTGACTAAAAAGACCTGTATCATCTGTCAAGCAGTGATGATTCGCAAGACAGACTACGACTACAGATAGCTGGATGACGTGTCTAAATGTATGCACTCTCTGCCACACATCGATATTTCACTAGACAGACTACGACTACAGAATGCTGGATGGCGTGACTAAAAAGACGCGCATCTTCTGCCACGCATCGATTACTCACTTGACAAACTATGACTACAGAAAGCTGAATCGCGTGACTAAAAAATACGTGTATCCTTTGCCACGAATCGGTGATTCACTAGACAGACTACGACTACGAAAAGGTGAATCACGTGACTAAATTTACATGTATACTCTGCCATGCATCGATGATTCACTAGGCAGACTACGACTACAGAAAGCTGAATCGCGTGACTAAAGAAGGGGTGTATACTATGCCACGCATCAATGATCCACTATACAGACTACGGGCACAGAAAGCTGGACGGCGTGACTAAAAAGACGCGTATCCTCTGCCACGCATCGATAATTCACTTGGCTGAATCTGAATTCAGAAAGCTGAACGGCGTAAGTAAAAAATACGTTTATCCTGTGACTTGTATTGATGATGAACTATAGAGGTTACGATTACAAAAAGTTGAATGGCGCGAATAAAAAAATACAAGTACTCATTGCCAAGCAACGATGCTTCACAAGATAGACCACGACTACAGACTGCAGGATGGCGTCACTTAAAAATACGTGTACCCTTTGCCACGCATACATAATTCACTAGGCAGACTTCGACTACAGAAAGCAGAATAGCGTGACTAAAAAAGACGTGTACCTTCTGCCACGCACCGATAACTCACTAGGCAGACCATGAAAACAGCAAGCTGAATGACGCGTATAAAAATGTGTATTTTCTGCAACGCATCGTTGATTCACTAGAAAGACTATGGCTACAGAAATCTGGATGGCATGACTTAAAATGCGTGTATCTTTTGCCACGCGTGAATGATTGACTAGACAGACTAGGACGAGAGAAAGCTGAATGGCGTGACTAAAAAAAAACGCGTATTCTCTGCCACAAATCGACGATTCACTAGACAGACTACGACTACAGAAACTCGATGGCGTTACTAAAAAGGCGTGTATCCTCTGCCACGCTTCCATCATTCACTAGGCAGAATCCGATTATAGAAAGCTGAATGGTGTGAGTAAAAAATGCGCTTATTTTCTGCCACGCATCGATGTTCCACTAGAAAGACTATGAACACAAAAGATGTATGAGGTGAAAAAAATACGTGTACCCTCTGTGACGCATCTATGATTAACTAGGCAGACTACGACTACAGAAAGCTGAATGATGAGACTGAAGAAGAGGTGTATACTCTGCGATGCTTCGATGAGTCGCTTTACAAGAAACGACTACAGATTGTTGAATGGCGTGACTAAGCCCGACGGGTATCCTCTACGATGCATCAATAATTCACAAGACAGACTACGAAAACAGAAAGCTAAATGGCCAGGCTAAAAAAGACGTGTATCCTCTGTTTCGCATTGAGGATTCAATAGACACACTATGAGTACAGAAAGCTGAATGGCGTGTAAAAAATTGTGTATCCTCTGCCATCCAACGATGATTCACTAGACAGACTATGCTACAGAAATCTGGATGGCTATCTTTGCCACGCTTTGATGATTCACTAGACAGACAACGACTAGAGAAAACTGATTGACGTGACTAAAAAAGACGCGTATCCTCTGCCACAACTTGATGGTTTACTAGACAGAATACGATTACATGAAGCTGAATGCCGTGACTAAAAAAGACCTGTTTCTCCTGCCACGCATTGAAGATTCACTACACTACGACTACGGAAAGTTGACTGGTGTGACTAAAAAAGACGCGTATCCTCTGCGACGCTTCGATGCATCACTTTACAGAAAATGACTACAGATTGTTGATTGGCGTGACTAAACCCGACAAGTATCCTCTGCGATGCATCAATGAATCACAAGGTAGACCACGAAAATAGAAAACTAAATGGCCAAGCTAGAAAAGAAGTGTATCTTTGCCACGCGTCAATGAACGACTGAAGAGACTACGACTACAGAAAGCTGGATGGCGTGACTAAAAATACGTGTATACTCTGCCACGAATCGATGATTCAATAGGCAGATTACGACTACAGAATGCTGAGTGGAGTGACTAAAAATTTGGTATCCTCTGTGACGCATCGATAACTCATTATTCAGACTACGACTACAGAAAGCTAGACGGCTTGACTAAAAAGACGTGTATCCTCTGCCACGCATCGATGATTCACTAGACAGACTACGTATACAGAACGCTGAAGGGCGTGAGAAAAAATAGGTGTATCCTCTGCAATGCATCGATGATTCACTAGACAGACTACGTATACAGAACGCTGAAGGGCGTGAGAAAAAATAGGTGTATCCTCTGCAATGAATCGATGATTCACTAGGCAGACTACGACTACAGAAAGCTGAATGGCTTGACTAAAAAAGGCGGTGTATCTTCTGCCACGCGTCGATGAATCACTCGAGCGGCTACGACTACAGAAAGCTGAATCGCGTGACTAAAGAAGACGTGTATTCTCTGCCACGCATTGATGATTCACTAGACAGAGTACGAGTACAGAAAGCTGTATGACGTGACTAAAAAGATGCGTATCTTCTTCCACGGGTCAATGATTCACTAGACCGACTACGACGAGTGAAAGCTGGATGGCGTGACGAAAAAAGACGCGTATCCCATGCCACGCATCTATGATTCCCTACACATTATACGACTACAGAAAGCTGGATGATATGACTCAAAAATGCGTTTATCATTTGCTACGCGTCGATGAATCGCTAGACAGCATACGGCTACAGAATGCTGAATGGCGTGACTAAAGAAGACTTGTATCCTCTGCCACGCAGCGATGATGTACTAGACAGGCTACGACTACAGAAAGCTGAATTAGGTGACTAAAAACGTTGTGCACCTTCTGCCACGCATTCATGAATAACTATACAGATTACGACTGCATAAACCTGAATGACGTGACTAAAAAGTCGCATCTCTTGTGCCCCACCTTGATGATTCACAAGACAGACGACTACAGAAAGCTGAATGGCCTGACTAAAAAAATGTGTATCCTCTGTTATGCATCGACTGTTCGCTAGAGTGACCACGACTATGAAACGGCTAATGACGTGGCAAAAAAAACTTGTATGCTCTGGCACGCATCGATGATTCACTAGGCAGAATCCTACTACAGAATGCTGAATGGCGTGAGTAAAAAATATGTTTATCCTCTGCCACATATCTCTATACACTAGTGGCCTCTATAACATCAGTGACCAACATTTCAACTACAACACCAGTGCTCCACTACTGTAACCAAGATTAGAGTGCACACACTTCGTCCACTAAAAAGAAAAAAGGAGCTATTTGCACACATATCGACATGACCTCTTCAACATTTGAACTGTTGTAAGGTGCATCATCTTAACTGGCAAAGAAATCCAGTATACTACGAGATATCGTACACAAGATTTAGTCCCTTTCGGAAATATTTAGAATTTCGGCTACAACAAATGTTCCTCCTCGATTGACAAGAACACATGTTGAAGCCACGTCGCTTTCACGCAACAATCACTGCCCTGCATGTACTGGCGGATGCTCGATGCTGTACATGAAAAGCGAAAAATACCGCTCACGAATAACCTCCTGGCATAATAATAATATGGTTGCCCCTGCGGCAAAAGCACTCTGAACCTGAAAAACATTCTCACTGCGGTCTTCAAGACAACTTGAACATGTTTTCTCTGCACGCGCATATTTTGCATTGTACATTACGATGCCTCTGACACAAGCCCTGAAATATTCTTTAATGGTTACACCTGCACCGACCGCTTCCGTTATTATTGCTTGGACATTTTCCTCCAAAGCACACAAACGCAGAGGAGCAC
This sequence comes from Rhipicephalus annulatus, assembly GCA_013436015.1. Classification (NCBI taxonomy): domain Eukaryota; kingdom Metazoa; phylum Arthropoda; class Arachnida; order Ixodida; family Ixodidae; genus Rhipicephalus; species Rhipicephalus annulatus. Next base: position 299,827 of record WOVY01009927.1, on the reverse strand, counting down.
CTAACACACAGGTGTGGCTCTGCTCAGTACCCTTTCCCGAAATTATTGCCGGCTGCCTTTCCAAACATGAGGGCAGGGTCACAAGGCGTTTAAGCGAATTCATCACCCCGTGCATAACTATACGTTCAGTTATCTGCCTAGGCACACCTTTTGCTGCGGACACTAACTTCAAAGCTTCCCTATTGCCTCATTCAAATGCAAATGTTGAAGTGGGCCATGGTGGTTGACTCATCCTAACAAATTTCGCCAAGTGAGGAAGCTGATGAACAATAAATGTCTGAGCAGCTGCACCATACAGTACGGAAACCTCCTGAACGAATCCCTGCAACAATCTCTGAGCAATAAAGGTCTCGGGCTCCTCAATAGTTTCCTTCAGCAGCATGAAAACACTTTCAGAAAGCAACATGAAATGCCTGATATACCTCGGTGGAAGAATGCCATCAAGAAATGGGACAAGGTTATACATAAGCCAGAATTTTCATTAAGTTGCCTTCCAGAAGGCCCTTTCTGAAAGTGGCCTTGGCAGCTTGATGAAAGAAATTGGTGGGCAAAGCTTCTTGATGTGCTCATTGAGCTCCGCCATGCTATTCCCAATGTAGAAGGCTTTACCAGTGGAAGTCAGCCAAAGCTCCATGATCTGCTGTGTGACTCCTTCAAGAACAAAATGCATGTAGTCTGGAGGTAAACCCTAGACTAAATTTAACAATGTCAGCTCAGCACGAGGAGATGGTTCCTTTATGCAATCAATTGTGCAGTTCCTCCTTGCAGCAAGAGACATGGTTGACAGCTCCACATCGTGGCACCTCTCCACCATGTCCGCTGCTTTGTATGGGTACTTGACATCTCCTGAAGAATAAATAGTACCACTTAGTTCTGTTTTACTTAGTTGAATAACATTGAAGCCTTTTATAAGAGACATTGATGTAACAGATACTTGGGCGTAAAAAATATTAGTGTGTTACAAGAAAATAGGCTTTGGTAAGATAATGCATAGCTTAGTACACTGCTTGTAAGAGAGACCTCATAATATTAGCTTTTAAGCCGCAAGGTATCCAAGGCGTTCTTAGACAGTTTGCGACATGAATACATTGAGACAGCGGACATTTTTGCTATTATAAGGAAGACCCATTAAACAGAACCTCCGCAAACTATATTTTTCGTTTAAAAGAAGCTCAATTACTTGAGCAATGAACAAGTGTGCAAAATAAAAGTATGAAATCAGTTATATCACAGTCAATTCTATTTAGGTAACAGTTCAGTTTATTAGATTTTTGTCAACCGAGAATGCACTATTCATGAGTGCCATCCTCATATTATGCAGGGCTGTGCTTCAAAGGAGCCACGTAAAGCAATCTCCAAGTATCGGATGTCTGCATACGCCATAGATCATTTTATCATATATAGTTTAAGCATATGCATAGTGGATGGCGGAAGCTCCCGTTGCTAGCTATTGTGTTTTTTGCTAAATGCATGCAGACACTCTGCCTCTTGCTTCCAAGGTCGTGGTTAAACAGAGGTTAATATCAAGATTGCCACGTGTCAATATTAGGCAATGTAGGAAATTCTTTACCTTGCACAAGAGTTTCTTTCTGCAGGCACCAATAACAGCCGTAGTACCCGTTCAACTGTTTTGAATTCAGCAAAGCAGCTCCTGCAGGCGAATCCACACAGCAGAAAACCAATTTTCAGGGCAGAAAGGACAACTTGCTGCGCAAATGACCATGTTAGGTTCCGCAGACCTTGAAACATGTCAACAAAGGCTTTCAAGAAAAGGTGAGCAGCTGGATGTCTTTGCTGAACCAAACTCTTCTAATCAGAATATTCTTCCAAAGAAGAGGCACATGCAACTCATTCAGTGAGACCTGAATCGGCCATACTGAGCCTTCGCTGGATTTGAAGACTGGGGAGCCATCAGAGGTCATGCTAATGTCAAGTCGCTCCCCCTCATCATGAGCACATGGTGCATCTTCCTGTACAGCGCACCGTCGGTAATATCTTTTAGTCGACTTGAGGTTGAAGGGACCTTTTGCAAGTTGCTGCCAACAATGTTTCCCATTGTTTTAGAAGCGGCTGCAACGGTACGTTCAGGTCCATCAGGATAAAAAAAACTCATTTTTTTCAGCAGTCCAGAAAGTGGGAACACCTGGGAGCAATGCGACAGAGCTGTTCATTGAGGCCATGGGTTTCAGTCAGAAAATTGCACGTTGAGCAATACGTGTGGACCGGAACCATTTCAGATTTCTCCAAATCCCAGAGTTGTTAAAACCCATACTTAGTGAACGGAAAAAACCTCTTGGCCAAATATTGCATGAGCAACTTCAACAAGCCGTCTACTTGGGTCCATGGTAGTTGCACTGCCACAACGAAAGTAAATACAAGCAGCATGGCTGGCAACCTAGTTGTGGTAATGCCAGGAAGATTTACAGATGAATTCTTCATAATAAACTCCGAGAGATCAACATTCGGATCGTTGACGTCACTGTCTTCTGAGTCTGGCCCATCAGCTGGAGTTTCTTCGGCATACTCTGAGCTGTCAGAAAACTGCCTGTCCATCTCTGAATCGTTGCATTGTGCACTTAGTCTGTTTTCCAGGCCAATATCATCATTGTCTGAAATTTCATGAAGCTCGTCGTCTGTAACAAGGGAGCTATCTTGTGCACCTGGCTCATCTTCCAGAGGACACTGTCATCATATGGCTCACTGGAGGTTGTCTGCAGGGAAACAAAAGATAAAAACAACACAGGAATGAGCATGTAGTCTGGCACAGTGAATTTTGGTTCTGTCATGCATAGAAGCAGTCAAGACCTATAAACAAAACACTCAAATTAAGAGTGTGAAAACTGGTATGAGCAGATGCTCAAAATAAACTGGCCATGTGGTGAGAAATCTGATACAAAAATGTTGACAGATTTGACAGAACAAGCACTAGTTTTGTCGTGCCATGCAATCAGTCTCTTTTAGCACTACAATCACAAGGCCGTGAATTATTCAACATTTCACCCAGCATAAAACGTGTAAAGCAGTGGAGACATGCTTTGTATGTGTGTCTCTATAGCAAAAGCTCGTTGGCACGAATTTCATGAGACTGCAGAAACCGTCTGAAATAATCAAATGAAGAATCACCGAAAATGTCAAGAAAACAATGAGCTAACCAGTGTTACATCAATACACTCATTTTTCTTGAGTATCTAATTCGTTTTGCATAAACAAGCCCAAGACCACAGTATTCGTCATTTGCAACGTTTCAATTGACAGAGCGCAATCGGTTGTGGTTTTGCGAGAGTTTTTTGTTCGTGTCTAATATTAGAGTATCATATATCAACAGGCCCACGAATAAGCACTCCTGACTGGAAGAACAACACCACGTAAACAGGAAGAGTCGCTCGTGCCGTCTGTCTGTGTGGCTCGTTTATTCCGTCTTTTTAAAAGCATTTTTCTGCATTTAACGACGACCAGAGGTAAGATTAACGACCCGCCACGGTGAATCAATGGTTATGGTGTTCTGCTGCTAACCTGAAGTTCGTTGGTTCGATCCCGGTTCGAAATTTTCGGAGAACATCTCCCTCCCCCCCCCCACCACTTCTCTCCAAACGCGTACACACCTCCAAACCGAGTGACTGCTGGGCCGTACGGCGCACCATAGGCGAGGGACAAAAAATTGGCTGCACACTTACCCCACGCTCAGCCTCGTCTGCGCTGCATGTTCAACCAATTATATTAGCTTAAAAGTTCACTCAAATTACGATAATAAACCAGGAAACGTTCATGCCATTTAAAGAAACAGCAACCGTCCGAGAAGTTTCATGAGCGGCGAACACGTATGAGCAATAACGACATGCACAGAGGCCAAATACAACAGTACGCAATGCGTAGTTCGAGCCCACAAGGTAACAGTACTGTAAGGAAAAATACCGTGCTGCCGTTTCATGTAAGCTAGAAAATGCAGCGTAACTCAGCGTTGATGCAGCGACGATGTATCTGGTTCCAAGTAGCAGCGATAACATTTTGGAGGCATGGCGTTGGTATTCAGCAGATCATCGGAAGCGCATTCACTTACTATTCTACTGGCATGCTTCTGGCATCGTGTAACGACATTCGTGACGGCCGCTAAAAACCCATAGTACGTGTGGTTGCATGTTATGAGTGCCCCATTTCAATAAGGCAATAACGTGAGCCACAAGGTTTTTTTACTGACTGCATTTGCAGTCGGAACTATGTACACGTAATCGACCATGCAGTCGAATCTTATCGTACAAAGAACGGTTATCACCGAACACTGTTTCCGGAAGTGCCGGCTCCTTAATTATTTTTAGTTGCAAAACTCCCCGTAGATTCTATGTATAAAAATCGTGTTCCTTATGGGCAAAAATTGCGTGGATGGATAGATGAATGAATAAGGCTGTACCCTTTAAAATCGGGCGGTGGCTAGTGCCCCCAAGCCGTAATACTCAATGAACCAAAAACTAGATTTATTTTTTCCCTTAAATAGAAGAGGTTGAGGATTCGTACTTTGCAGTGAAGGGTTTAATTTTCACTCGTGTCTTGACTCTAGCCGCCAATCAGATAACCTCCTTCTAGTTAATTCTACCCACTTAAAGTCTATTTTGTCTTCACTGTCCCTAAACCCCAGTGCTTTGAAAAAACTCTGCGTCATCATCCTGAACTATAGGGTGAGGCCCTTTACAGAACATTATCAGGTGTTTGGCAATCAAGTGTTCGGCAGTTTCTTCTTCCTCTCCACATGCACTGCATACCGTGTCTATCCCTTCGTATTTGGTCCGTTATGTCTTGGTTCGCAATACTCCCTTTCTGGCCTCAAACAGTAGAGAACTACCCCGAGTATTATAATGGATCCTTTCCTTGGCAATTTCCTGCTTAAACGTTCGATAGATCTCTGGTGCGGACTTTTTAATCATGCCAATTCTCTACATATCGGTCTCAGCTTCCTTCACCTTGTTCTTAACCGATAATTCTTTTGGGTTTGGCTCTCTTCTGCTTTCGAAGTATTTACCAGTGAATTTTCTGGTTCGCTTCCGCCATTTTGTATCCACATTTTTCATGTACAAGTAGCTGAATACCTTTCTGAGCTCAACGCTCCTCCCCCACTTCTCTCAATCGCTTCTCAAATTTTATCTTGCTGCTAGTTTCCCTGCCCTCAAATGATGTCCATCCCATATCACCTTGTACTCCCTGATTTGGTGTATTCCCGTGAGCTCCTAAGGCAAGCCTACCTATTCCACGCTGCTTAATTTCTAATCTTGCTTGAACTTCTGATCTCATGCACAAGACCGCATTGCCGAACGTCATACCAGGAACCATGACCCCTTTCCATATTCCTTTCACTACATCATACCTATTGTAATTTCACAGTGCCCTGTTTTTCAATACCGCTGCATTCCTGTTACTGTTAGTCGTCCCGTATCTTTCGTGTTCCCTTAGGTACTTGGCCCCATTGCTTATCCATACGCTCAGATATTTGCATTTATTTGTTATCTCTAGCATGACCTCCTGTATACTAAGCTCACTACATTCATTGTCATTAAAAATCATGATTGCTGATTTTTCCTTACTGAATCTGACATCTAACCTATCTCCCTCATTACCGCAGATGTCCACCCAACTCTGCAAATCTTCCTTGTTGTCGGTTATTAGCACTATATCACCTGCGTACATGAATTGTGGTAGTGCCTGTTCATTGAGTTTTCCTTGTTTGACGAGAGAGACGAAAAATATTCTGTTTTTGTGCCATATTTTGTCAAAAAATGGAACTAAAAACGATAGCAAAAGTGTTTGCGTTGCGTTGAGCAGCTTGCAAAAAAAGAACGCACCCAGTGGTAATGCTGCAGAAATTTTGTTTTCACTTGCTGCTCCTAAATCAAGCTACAATATGTATTTCTCTTCCTCCATTTCCTTCGCTGAGTTGGCACAGGGTTTTCGCTAGAGTTTTATGCAATAATAAAACAGTTTTAGATTCAGAACACAGTTTTCTTACTGGTTTACAAAGAACTTCTAGTTTAATTTGAAATTGATAGATAGATATATGAAAGTAAATAAAATGAGATATATGTAGTTATATATAACCCCCTGTTTGGGTGGTAGCCCCGGCCACATAGCTGTAACTTGCTTTTTTGTTATGTTGTTGCTTTAACAAACGTATGAACGAACGAATTGCTTATTGTGTACTAATTGACTAGTTTAGGAGCCATATTATTTAATGAAGCAGCGCGCAAACGACACAATATCACATTCATATCCCCAAATACAGTCAATAGCTTGTGTTTGGGTCATTTTAAAGGGCCGTGATTGTGTCATTTGTGCTATTTCAACAAATATCAATAAATAGGTGATGCTGAAGACATCCACCATTTCTTTATTGGGCTATGCAGCTATCCGCCGCCAACTTTCTAGCCTTTTTTTGATGCAGATTCTTTTACACGCGCGGTGACATGCAGGTTGTTTGTGAACAATGCAGATCGTACCAACGGCTGCCCTTAGTTGGTACAGTTTTCCCAGTTTTCATCGGCGTGTTTAAGGTATATGTTTTGCCGATCAAAATGAAGTACTTTTTGTATAATAAATATCTGTCAGACAACGTGAAGAAAGTCACGACGTCAGATCGTGTACGGAACATCGATACGAATGACGTCAAAGACTTCACGCCTGGGGACACTTATTTAGTGTACTGGGAGGGCGATGACTTTACTAAAGGAGGCTACTGGGACGCTGACCTCCTGCATATGACTTGTAAGATGCCATGGTTTTATAAACTTCATGCTTTGCTTATTTGTGCTCCTCCGATCAGGATAAGCCAACCTATGCTCACATTTCTAAGCGGCTTTTTTTTTTCTCCAATGGCTGCTCAATGTCGATATGCATGGTTGACCTTGCAGCTACTTGCAGTTTGATAAAAAAAGGCCACGATGCTTAATAATGCTTCACAGTATCACCATGAATCTCTACAATCTCGCCCAGGTATCTGTTCTGCTAAACAAGGTGTATGTTTTACGCCACGGCACCATTCGCTAAAGCGCTACCCTGTCAACATGCACTATATTAATTCTTGGTCCGTTTCGATGTCGTCTGTTTTTGCATTCCGCGTCAATGATGACGATGAGATTGTTTATTTCTATTGAGAAAACATTTCTGTATCATTATAAAATAAATATTGGTAACGGAAATATTATGAACTCTTATATAAGTAATGACTCGTAAAAACACAAAAATAAAGAAAATACCTAGTCTGCACCTAGTGCCATCTCTCGCCGCTATAGCAACTCGCCAAATGAACAACATGGCCGCTGCGCACGTAGGCGTAATATGGCTAGCGAGGTGAGCTTTCCTAGTTCTGTGTTGAGTTTCTGGACGCTGCACATTCGCACCACTCTTTATCACACCAAAGGTAATAGATTGTAAAAATGCGGACAGGAAGAATGGCGTTTGGTAGCCGATGTGCTTGCGCAGTAGCCGCTTCACAGGTGCGTCAGAACTACTGTCACAGAACGAGCGCTAAAAAAAAGAGCGCGCCGCCAAATCCTTGCGACAACGGGCGGCAGAAACGCCGCGAGGTAAAAAGAAAAAAAAGAGAAAGCAACATCCAAGGCTCCCGGCCGCGCGCTCTCCCCGCAGAAGCACGGCTTCGCAGACGAACCTCCTCACCCCACAGCGGCGGCCGGGCAAGCGCTAGAAATTTCCAGAACGAACGGGGCGGGGTCAGACCGAGTGAATCATCTTCAGGAGAGGGCAGTCGAACCGTCTCGTGCCTCTCCCCAACCTTCGCTGCGCGTCGCGCCGACGACAGGAGGAGAACGTTCTGGAAGGTGGCGCGGAAAGTATTTAATCGAGCGGCCGAGACGAGAAATCAGGAGAAGACGGAAAGTTAGCGCCGGAGCGCGTAGGGATTCCGCCGTGGTGTCGGCGAAGGTTCTGCCCGTAGTGACAGAACAGGAGGAGACGGAAGTGAGCGCCAGAGTGCGTAGAGATTCCGCCGTGTAGTCGGCGAAGTTTTTGGTCCGTAGGGACGGCTCAAGCTACAGGCAAGAGCGTGTGTTTACCGCTATCGAGCGAAGACGCGGGCAACAGCTGCGTGTGTGAAGCCGACGGAATTTCCGGCGAAGAAGTTTGAAGCTTGGAGAGTGACCTATTGAAGACGGGAGTTTTCCTGGAAGAGAAACTCCGGCGAGGTTTCCTGGAAGAGAAACTTCGAGAGCTGCGGAACGACAACAACGCTGGACTTTGAGTGAGTGATTCTCGGAAGAGTATCATCTAGACTCTGGTTCCAAGAACTTTGGACTGAATAGGTTTTCTATCTCTTTAGTCTTTAAGTGTCTTGGTTGTTCAATGCATGCGACTGCATTGTAGTGCGTATTGTTGTCCGTGTCCGTTGTATTAAGTGTGGCTGATTGTGTTGTGTAGTACGTTGATTGATTGGTTTGATTGGTGTCATATTGTATGCAACTATTGTGGAGTGTGCATTCTTATGTATTGTTTTCGATCTGCCATTATTGAGAATATAATTGTTTGTTTATCAACTCTCGGCTCTGACTTGTTCTTTGGGCCACGACCGGCGTCTGCTGGCGCACCAAAAAGGACCACTTCAAAATTGTCCACGCTCTCGTGGTGCGGTTCGGGGGGCCGATACTTCGTCTCTTGGAATTAGCCCGGCGATTGCCTCCCTAATAAACGGGACAGGTGTGACAATTAATCTGGCGTCCGCGACAGGACCTTTTGGTGCACAGTGTGTCCAAAGTAGTGAGAAAGAGCCTCGAGTTGGTGATACTGCTATCGGAACGATTTTGTGTGTTGTTCAGTGTTCTCGTTAACGAGTGCAGGGGAGTGCTCCGATAGGCTGATCTAGGCAGATACTTTTTGCACGCGGCAAGGTTTTATTTGCGAGACACAATGGATCTCGAAAAGTTAGTAGCTCTTGGTGAGAAGATGGGTCTTTCCGGCGCCGAACTACGGAAATGGGTAAGCCAGAAGGAGAAAGAGGCGGTGGAGAGAGAGAGGTTGGCGGCAGAGAGGGCCAAGGAAGAAAAGGCAGCTGAGTTGGAGAGAGAAAGGCTGGCCGCTGAAAGGGCGAGAGAAGAAAGAGAGGCAAAAGAGCGACAGCTGAAGGAAGAAAAAGAGCAGCAATTGAAGTTGGAGCTGGAGAGAGAGAGGTTGGCAGCTGAGAGAGTGAAGGAAGAAAGAGAGCAACAATTGAAGTTGGAGTTGGAGAGAGAAAAGCTGGCTGCTGAAAGGGCGAAAGAAGAAAGAGAGGAAAGGGAACGGCAGCGTCAGCACGACATGGAACTCGAGCGGCTCCGTTTGCAACAGCGAAGCGAAACTCCCGTCCAAGCTAGAGTTGAAAGCAGCGAACGGGAAGATCACGGCTTCCGCTTGAACCCAAGGAAGCTGCTCGTAGCGTTTGATGAAAGGAAGGACGACCTAGACGTGTACCTCCACAGATTTGAGACGATTGCGAGGAGCCAGAATTGGCCGGAACAGCAATGGGCAACTGCTTTGAGTACTTGCTTGAGTGGTGAAGCGCTCAGTGTGTACGGTAGGCTGACGCCGACCGATGCAGCCAACTACGCAAAGGTGAAAGCGGCTTTGTTGAAGCGATTTAGATTCACTGTGGAAGGATTCCGGGACAGATTTCGGACAGGAAAGCCAGCTGATGGTGAGACGGCTACGCAGTATGCCGCCCGACTTTGTCATTATTTCGACAGATGGATTGAACTTTCAGGGACAGCGCAGGAGTACGATGAACTTAGAGAGCTGCTAATTAGAGAACAATTTCTTACTAGTTGCCACCCAAGCCTGTCACTGTACTTGAAAGAGAGGAAAGCTGAGTCATTTGAAGGAATGCTTGAATTGGCTGATCAATTCTTGGAAGCGCAAGGTGGCACTAATTTGGCCAAGGTCAAGAAGGATTGTCCCGATGATTCGAAGAAATTGGCTCCCGAAGAAAAGAAGCGTGCACCAGAGAGCATTCCGCGATGTTTTCTGTGCAACCGAGTGGGTCATCGCGCGAAAAACTGTCGAACGATCTTTACGAGCCCTACGGCAGTAAAATGTTTCAAGTGTGGACAGACTGGGCACAAAGCAGATGCTTGTCGGAACGGAGTGAGTCAAACTCACCAGGTATCCTGTGTTCAAGCGGCACCGAAATCTGATAATAATGCCGTCACCGACGGATTCGTAGAATTGAAAAATGGGGAGAAAATTGCTATTGTGGGTGCTGTAATGTCAAAACAGCCAACCGGTGTTACGAGAGGAATGCCAGCGCTGCCTGGAAAAGTTGCGGACAAAAAGATTACGGTGTTAAGAGATACCGGCAGCTCCACTGTTATCGTGCGGAGAAATTTGGTACGGGAAAGTGAGCTAACAGGCAAAACAAAACCGGTTTGCTTAATTGACCGTACAGTTCGGATGCTTCCCGAAGCAGAGATTGAGGTAGAAACCCCGTACTTCAGCGGGAAAGTAACCGCTCTGTGTATGACGACCCCCCTTTACGACCTTGTCATCGGAAACATCGATGGGGCGCGAGGGCCGAATGATCCCGAATGTTTGGGAGAAGACCCGAAGATAGAGCCCTCGCCAACACAGCGGCCGCGAGATACAAGGGAGGAGCATCTCGTGACGGATCTCATTAGAGCCCAAGGTGAAGCTGCGGCGCAAGAGACAGCGAAGGAGAAGACGATCGTGTCGAATAAGTTCACGGGCCGAGCAACTGGACGTACGTCGGCACGACCTCAACCGACTGACAGTGTAAAGGAGACGGAGTTGGCCAGTCGGGCAAAAAGTAGAGGCATGATCAATGCGGGTAAATAAACAGACAGGACCCGTCGAATGTAATGACGCGTTAACGGTGTCGGAAGTGACAACGATGGCTGAGACGCCGCCTCAGATATCGTCGTTGGAAAGGGCTCGCCGAAAGGGAACGTGGAAAAACAAGAAGAAATCAAGCGAGCACCGCAAGAAAGGGCGCAAGCGCCACTCAAAGTACACAGGATAGGTGCTGAGGTGGAATCGGAATCTGTTTGGCAGGGCTGAGTGACATATGTTGTGTTAATATTCTTGTTATCCTGTGTCTCAAGTGTATGTCGAGCGAGTCAGTGTTCTGTGCGATGATGTGATGTATAGTGTTGTATAATTGTTGTATAGACAGAACTTTGTACGTTTGTATTGTTGGAATGTGTGATGAAGTGTTGTAGGCATGTACCTGTGGCTATATTTCATGTGTTGTGGAATTGAACTACAATGTACGATTGTATTAAGTGATCTATTGTGAATGTGAAGTGTCATGAGTGACTAATGGTGTTACAGTCTGTGAGAGTGTGTGGTGACTGTTCGCGCTCGTTTGTGTGGTTTGAATATTATGAGATAATATTCTTAAAGTGGGGAGCAGTGTCACAGAACGAGCGCTAAAAAAAAGAGCGCGCCGCCAAATCCTTGCGACAACGGGCGGCAGAAACGCCGCGAGGTAAAAAGAAAAAAAAGAGAAAGCAACATCCAAGGCTCCCGGGCGCGCGCTCTCCCCGCAGAAGCACGGCTTCGCAGACGAACCTCCTCACCCCACAGCGGCGGCCGGGTAAGCGCTAGAAATTTCCAGAACGAACGGGGCGGGGTCAGACCGAGTGAATCATCTTCAGGAGAGGGCAGTCGAACCGTCTCGTGCCTCTCCCCAACCTTCGCTGCGCGTCGCGCCGACGACAGGAGGAGAACGTTCTGGAAGGTGGCGCGGAAAGTATTTAATCGAGCGGCCGAGACGAGAAATCAGGAGAAGACGGAAAGTTAGCGCCGGAGCGCGTAGGGATTCCGCCGTGGAGTCGGCGAAGGTTCTGCCCGTAGTGACAGAACAGGAGGAGACGGAAGTGAGCGCCAGAGTGCGTAGAGATTCCGCCGTGTAGTCGGCGAAGTTTTTGGTCCGTAGGGACGGCTCAAGCTACAGGCAAGAGCGTGTGTTTACCGCTATCGAGCGAAGACGCGGGCAACAGCTGCGTGTGTGAAGCCGACGGATTTCCGGTGAAGAAGTTTGAAGCTTGGAGAGTGACCTATTGAAGACGGGAGTTTTCCTGGAAGAGAAACTCCGGCGAGGTTTCCTGGAAGAGAAACTTCGAGAGCTGCGGAACGACAACAACGCTGGACTTTGAGTGAGTGATTCTCGGAAGAGTATCATCTAGACTCTGGTTCCAAGAACTTTGGACTGAATAGGTTTTCTATCTCTTTAGTCTTTAAGTGTCTTGGTTGTTCAATGCATGCGACTGCATTGTAGTGCGTATTGTTGTCCGTGTCCGTTGTATTAAGTGTGGCTGATTGTGTTGTGTAGTACGTTGATTGATTGGTTTGATTGGTGTCATATTGTATGCAACTATTGTGGAGTGTGCATTCTTATGTATTGTTTTCGATCTGCCATTATTGAGAATATAATTGTTTGTTTATCAACTCTCGGCTCTGACTTGTTCTTTGGGCCACGACCGGCGTCTGCTGGCGCACCAAAAAGGACCACTTCAAAATTGTCCACGCTTTCGTGGTGCGGTTCGGGGGGCCGATACTTCGGCTCTTGGAATTAGCCCGGCGATTGCCTCCCTAATAAACGGGACAGGTGTGACAACTACCTACGCCCGACTTGGTATGTACCGTCTGGCGTTATGCCTGAAGAAAGAAGCATAAAATCGAAGGGTTTGAACGTGATATTTCTCCGTGCGTGGCCGGAAGGTACCTCATGTCACCGATGGAGTAGATCAAAAATAAGCACGCGAAGGGATTCGTTTCGGCAGCCTGTGTGCTGCTCGGGCTGTGGTCGCTCTTCAGAATAGCTTCTGTGACTGAACTCGACGGCTGCTTGTCCGCATGCCGAGGACGCTTGTGTATACCACTGTGAATTTTACAGATTTCCAATTTAGTAAACATGACTGAAATGTTACATTTCGCATTTGTATGCTCATATGCAAGCCCATGCACGAACATGCATGAAGAAAAATTGGATCCCCGCGCAGAAAAAAATCTGTGGAAGCCTGACGGGTAAACACGGTTCACGGGTAAACAGCCTCAAGGCGAACACGGCAATAGTGCAGCCGTGTTCCATTCAGCTGTACTGAATCAATTTTTAAACTGGGATATCGTACAAGAATACTACTTGCGCTGTGACATTCAATTGTACATGTTTTGCTTTCTATGGACTTTGACAAGCTAGCTTAGTGATTAGAATATACTTAGTAAAATAAAAAGCGCAGAACAAATGTGTAGCCGGAAGTTTGCTACTTGGGATATCTAAATTGTATTATTGGTGTGCGTTACTTACTGTGTGTGGTCTTGCACTTTTACAAGGCTAACACCAGTGTTGCTGTCTTTACTGAAAGCATTTTACTGAAATGTTTGGTCTGGCCTGTGTGAATAGCCTTAATTGCAAAAATATGCATATAGAAAAAAAACTGACTTTCTTGAAGTCTCCGTGACCATTCTTACCAAAGCAGCATAGTTCTCAATGCCTTTCAGGACACGTTGCTGTGGGGTCGTGCAAGTGCAGCAAGTCTCATTGTTAAGCGACTTCTTAAAAATTGTGGAATCCTTTAATCTATATTCAGAATCCAAGAAAAAATTGGACAGCTACCTAAGTTCACGGCGTGTGCGTCACACCAAGACATACAAAAAATGCCCGCAGAGTTAAACCAAAGAGGTAAGGAAAGTTTTGTTTGTTTTTAAAGTGTATTAAGTACAAACTTCTTCCTGTTTTACGGCTGGTTACCGCAATTCAAATGAATTAAGGATAGGTTAATCTGACTTGTAGCGAAATTCTGTACTGGGCTAGTAATAGGTATTATGCGCGGAATACTTGAGAGGCTCAGCTTGTCGTAAGTCGTCGCACACTAAGTTATTGAATTCGAAAGTAGGTGCACCTAAAGCAGTCCTTGGAATCTTGGCATATTCACATGAAACCTGGAAACATAAACCCTGCCAAGTCTCTATGTCAACGGCAATTGAGGCCAACGAAATAGAAAACAATTTCACGAAAGTGGCTGGAGGAACAACAGTGGAAACGGAGACAATGAGTAAAGCGAAAGTGCTAGCTTTGGAGCCAGCTGGCCAGACAGTCTTCTTTAGAAGAGACGGAATAGATTTCGAAACGCAAGGACAGCTTTTAGAACTGAAAGCCAAACTTGGCTAGACAATTTTCTGATAACTTCGTCCAGCCAGGTTTTTGCTGAATGTTTACCTTTAAATGTTTACTACATGCTCGAATGTTATGACTCTAGGCAGTTTCTATTCCAGAGCATTTAGAGGGGGGGGGAGGGAATACCGAAATGTTCTGTGCCTGTTTGTGAAAATTAATGTTGAGTGAATGCGAACACGAGCTGAATTTCTGGTCAGTTTACTATATCAGTGCTGCTGTTTCATCTACTGTGTTGAGTTCTACGAGTTGCTTGTTTCTGTGATTGCGAAACTAAGCTCTTTGTCTTGTATGGTAATTGGCGATGGAGCCTGGAACAGTGTAAAATGGATCAGAAAGCTGAGTTCACTTTGTGAATCTCTCCAATCACTGTGATTTTGTTCCTGTCAGCATCCAACTGAAGTAAGGATCCTTGCGAGGCTTGCAGCAGCTGCTGTGTTGGTGGTGCTGAAAAATTTTTTCTTGGCATATAATTTGTTAGGTGGTAGGCGCAGAAGTAATAAAGGGAGCAGTGAAATTACAACATTGGCACTCTATAGCTGTGTGTATATGCAACATGCAAGTTGCATTATGTTCGCTTGACTGATTGGTGTCTTGATCAATAAACACTATATTCTGAAGGCATACACATTCCTTGTATGCATGTTGGAGCACTGAGGCAGATATTTGTCCACTACGCAGTACGGTCTTGGTACTAGAGCTTTTAGTTGGTCTGTTTACATAATACCTGTGAAATCCTGAGGTGTATAATGATTGTTTTGTCAGCTGCATCACTGCTCTTGCCAAAAATTGACAGAAAGCAAGAAAAGAGGCGGGTTGGTTGATTTAGTAGTGTTTGTTGTCGGGCTAGCTTGCGCATGTTTGCAGTTGCATTGGTCATTTCAATGTTTGTTTGCATACCCTGTTCATCCCTGTCCGAGCACTTGCAAGATAAATTCAACTTCAGGGTTCGACCATGACGTGTTTAGCGTCTGGCTTTAGAACACTGTCAGGTTTCCTGCCAGTGCTGTACACAGTTGGCAGGCAAGTAGGTCTCCATAATCAGCAATGAGGTAAGTCTCGAATGATCGAAAACTGAGCCTGTTGGGGGATTAATGTTAAATATACAGGGCATGCAAACATTACCACAAGGGAAATGAAGAAGCACCAAATGTTGACTAAGAATTGATAAACACTCAGTTCTTGAACGGAGGCATGGAAACCTATCTGTGTATGCTTCATGCCTGTGTAGTTAGCACATGTATAAGTCTGGCACTTCTGGTGCGTTATGGTAGCTGCTTAGACACTTGACTTCTTTTTTTATGCATGTGAATTGATGGTTTGCTCAAGCATGTGCTCATACAATTATTATAATATTATGTCAGGTCTCAACCATTAAGCGCGTTCTTTCATTCTGGTCATGGTACAAAATCGCGCGTTCATCAAATTTGGGCGTGCGCTTACAATCTCTACAATGTAAATTCTAACAAGAATGAGGAAACTTGTTAAATGGTTTAGGCCTGGGGTATATAAAGAGAGTGGCAGCACACGCGTGAGTCAACCATCCATTCACCTGCATAAGCAAGAAACAAGTGTCTAAATATCTCTCCCTCTCGTAGACCACCATGTGCGCCAGATTAATTGGTGCACCTAATGTATGCGCACGCGCCGACAGGGTTTCGTGGATTCTCTCTTTTCAGTCACCATGTGTTTCTTCAGTTCATCAAATTTATGGTGTCATGACATCTCTCTGTCTTGTGCTTGTACATTGTGCATCATGAACAGGTAGGCCTCTGCAATCATCAAGCAGGTACTGCCCCTGTCACACCTGGCAACATGCATTTTGAGTGAGTGTACGTACACTCACAGTAGAAGTGGCAATTGGCAGATTTGTAGCGCAACAAATATTTATTTTTGCGTCAGTGTCTTATCATCAGACCAAGCAGCACTACAGACACACGCGATTGCAATTTAGTAGAGAACACTTCGTCTACGCAAGTGCAAGTGTGCCTGGAAATAAACAGTGCGACGGGGGCGCAGCCATTGTTCAGCATGTGCTGCCGCTTCCCCCTAGCAGACGTGGCCCTAAACTGCCTGAGAGTGAGAGTATTGAAGGTCTCTTTTTCGTGGTATTTGCACTTGTTTTATTACATAGCTGTGTTCCTTGTGTTGAAGACAACGGTTTAAAAATAGTATGAACACCGCTTTAGGCAACAGCATATTTCTGTGCAAGTCACTGGATCCGAGGATGCACACTTCGTCGCAGCGACATGAGTTTAGGGAATACACCGGTAAGTGTGCTTTGCAGTGAGTGACACTAAAATACCCAAACAAAATGTAAGGAAATATTTGCATTTTTAGACACAATCATAATGAGAACTGACAGACAGACTAGGAGAGTATAGACCGTTTTCCGCAACTTGTTTTTTTTTCACAAAACTAGCATTTTTACTCGAGTGTAATGCCTTTTCGTTTAGCTTTTCTTTTTTTCCGATATTTTACACGTAAAACTTATTAGCGGGTCGTTACGATAGAATACAAAAACTACTGCGTTTGTTTTTTCTTTTTTTCTGCTTGCAGTGAAGTTACCCTCGGGTTACAATTGTGGTCGTGTTATAATCAAGTAAACACAGTGGACCCCGCAGGGGCGCCTGCACGAGTAGGCGTTTGATGTGTAGCGACACCACGGACCCGAGCTAACGGGGGAGTTTTGACTCCCTCCCACGCCTAGCCGTGCGTGGCTTTGCCGTGTCCTGGGGAAAAGTGGATCCTGGGGGTTGAGTCAATGCTGGGTGATTGGACCTTTAAGGCCCCCCAGTGGCGGCAACACACCCCTTTGGCCCCGGCTTCACGTAGACTGCACCCCTGGGCTGACCCACCCAGGGGAAACCGGCAGCCGCCTTTTCCTGTCTCTCCCTCTCTTCATCTTCGTCTTTCCCTCTTACTTTCAATCTTTCCTGTTCTCTCCTCTCTTCAATTCACTTCTGTTTTTCCAGGCGGCAAGGGTTAACCTTGTGTGGCTATCCAAACTAGGGTAAACAATATTGGGTGATATATAGTAACTGCGTACTGCTGGCGTTGCGCAGACATGCCCACATGCTCTGCCACGTCCCCTTGTTGGACTCCGTGGTGGGTGGTAGGCGCCGTTATTGAAAAATCCTCATTTTCCAATGGGATCCTCGACCCCCTCTCCAACTGATCGTGCCTAGGAAAGGGTACGCACCGACGCAACTTCACTACTTTGCGCCGGAAACAGAGAAACTTTCCCAAAATACCATGTGCTCCACTGCGAACAATCATCTACAAAAGCTGGAGCAATCTCACCCTTCCTTGTGGCCAAGTGCTTGAGAGAGACCATTGGAACCGGTTATAAGGCCACAAAGATGGCAAGTGGAGGTCTGCTTCTCGAATTAAAAGACAAGGAACAGTACAATAAACCCTCGCACCTTGTAGCCTTTGGTAACATCCCCGTCTCTGTGAGCGCACACCATACCATGAATACAGTGAAGGGCGTGGTATCGGACAAAGATTTGATGACACTGAGTGAAGAAAAGCTCCTTGATGGATGGAAGGACCAAGGTGTAATACATGTCCAGCACATCAAAATCAGACGTAACAACAACGAAATAGCAACAAAGCACTTGATACTCACCTTCAACTCAACCACTTTACCTCAGGCTCTCAAAACTGACTATATAAAACTCCATGTCCGACCCTTCATTCCAAACTCGAGGCGTTGTTTCAAATGCCAGCGATTTGGTCATAAATCTCAGAGCTGCCGAGGACAGCTGATGTGTGCTAAGTGTGGCACAACCGGCCACAGTGCTGACGAATGTAGTCATGACGAGGTCCTCTGTGCTAACTGCGAAGGTAGTCACCCCGCATACTCCGTAGCGTGCCCAGCCTGAAAAAGAGAAAAAGAAATAATAACTATAAACGTTAAGGAAAATATCACATTCAGAGAAGCAAGACAACAGATCTCGTTATCATTGGCACTAAAAACACCTTTTGCCGAAGTGTTGCAACGAGGGGCGCCACCACAAAGACCCTTGATAGTTGCCCGGACCGCGCCTAGCGTGCCGAGGCCAATGCCACAAGCCCCTACAGCGGGAGCAGCTAGCGCTGCTCTGTCCACATCCAGCCCGTCCACACCAGTGACCTCTACAAGCTCTGGCAGCAGCCAGGGCAATAACGAGGCAAATGGGGCTTCATCGACCCCCAGCTCGGTGGGGACAAAGACTTCGTCGATCGAGGCGAAGTCTAAGCGACGCACAGATCGCTCTGTAGTGCCTGTAGTGCGCAAAAGGCTATGTACACCAGCTCAAGCCAAACGGCGCAGGAAGCGCCGAAAGAGCGGCGAGCTTCTCTCGACCGCCCCAAAAAGGACATAACGCCGATTACAGGACCTGACAAAGGCCCTGTGAAATGAGCTAATCTCCGTCTTCTCTGCACACAGCACTTTTTTCCTTTTTTTCCATATGGACAAAATCATACAGTGGAACGTAAGGGGAATACTTAAATATTTAGATGACGTCCAAGAACTTCTAAGTTTAACGCGAAAGTGCTATGTGTGCAATAAACGCACTTGACTCCTAAGCACAAGGACTTCCTACGGCAATATATTATTTTCCAAAAAGACCAGGAGGGTACTGTCGTACCATCTGGCGGTGTGGCCATTATAGCTGATAGAAGTATAGCATGCCAGCACTTGAAGCTCCAAACGGCCCTTGAGGCAGTGGCCATTAGAGCTGTACTTTTTGATAAACTCATTACCATATGTTCTGTGTACATACCATCGCATCAACAGCTACACAGACGTGATCTAGAATCAATATTAGATGAACTCCCAGAGCCGTTTCTGGTTCTAGGTGATTTTAATGCACACAATGTCCTGTGGGGCGATGCTCACTGTGATGCGCGAGGACGTCTCATTGAACAGCTCCTTTTCTCTTCTAGTTTATATCTTTTAAATATAAAGGAGCCTACGTATTTTATCCTTGCAAACAACACGTACTCCTCCATAGATCTTAACATTTATTCACCGTTCATTTTACCTGTTTTTAAGTGGAACGTTCTTAAAAACCCTTATGGGAGTGACCACTTCCCAATCATCCTTAGTGCGCCGAACAAAGATCAACTACCCCCGCAGGTTCCTCGATGGAAGATTGACTCAGCTGATTGGGAAGGGTATAGAACACTTACACACATGACACGGACTGAGCTGTCTGCCCTGATCGTAGATGACGCTGTCATGTGTTTTACAGCTTTTATACTTGATGCCGCATCTAAATGTATTGCCAAAACGAGTGGCTTTTTCTTTTAAACGGCGAATCCCATGGTGGAATGACGCATGCAGGAAAGCATGGACCACTCAGAACAAAGCATGGGCGTTGCTTCGCGATTACCCTACAGCAGAAAACCTGGAAAATTTTAAGCGGGTCAAATCGCAGGCAAGGAGAACACGTGGAAAAGCTAGACGAGAGAGCTGGACAAAGTTTATATTGAGTATCAACTCATAAACAGGTGGGGGAAAAGTGTAAAATAAGGTAAAGAAACTTAAGGGCCAACAAACTTATTCCCTTCCACTAGTAAATAGCCTCGAAGAAAGCTTGGAGGATCAAGCCAACTTTCTTGGCACACATTTTGAACACATATCGAGCTCCTCACACTACTCCGAATCCTCCCAGAATTACAAGACACGAATAGAAAAACAAAAGTTAGAAAAAAATCCGCAACAAATGAGGCATATAATGCACCATTCTGCTTAGCAGAACTACGAACAGCACTCAGCTGCTGTAATACATCTACCCTAGGTTCTGACAACGTATGGGACAATAGTCTACCACTCTGCCACGCCAAGCGCTCTGAAAATGTTGGACCCTGTTCATCATCAAGACATCCGCCTGTCCACAGGCGCCTTTAGAACAAGCCCAGTTGAAAGCCTTTATGTAGAATCGAACGAGTGGTCACTCCATCTGCAGAGAACATATTCTTCCTTCATATATTTCCTTAAAGTAAATACGAACAGTGAGCAACTCACATATTCCACCATCAGCGACCTGTCCAGCTCTCAACATTTTTGCAATCGGCGTACAATGACACGCCCTTTCTCGCTGCGTGGTAGAGACCTAGCTGAAGAAACAGATGTCCCACTGCTTAAATACCACCTCAGCCCCCACTCCCTCTGCGGCTCTTGCCATGGCAGTGGTAGGTTATAGACTGTGACACATCTTTCGTAGCTGTCACAAAGCATGCCTCCCCCATACACATTCGTATGTATTTCTTAGAGCTGCAACATAAATATGACTGTCCAGAATATTATACTGATGCATTCAAGTCCCATACTGGCGTGTCCTGTGCGGCGGTCAGCCCATCCTTCTCGAATGCCGCTGTCCTGTCCACCAGCACAAGCATTTTTACAGCCGAGGCTTACGCGTTATTCGTAACCGTTAAACACATCAAAGAATTGAATACGCCAAGGGTAGTTATATACACAGGCTCCCTGAGTGTCTTAAAAGCGTTGAAAAATCTAAAAAAACACAGAAACCCTATAGTTACATCCTTCTATTCAATACTCTGAGCGGCCTATGCTTCCAAGCAACATATCGTCGTGTGCTGGGTGCAAGGACACCGCGATATCGAAAGAAATGTGTTGGCCGACCAGCTTGCCACGTCAATTAACGGAAGCACTGTGAACTCTTCAGTTGCTGTCCCTATAATGGACTTAAAACCAAACATACGGAAAAAGCTCAGGGCTTACTGGCAGAAGTTATGGGATCTACAAACTCATAACAAGTTACACTTGATTAAACCATACCTCGGTAACTGGCCACCCACGTCGAAAACACGCCGTACAGAGGTCAGTCTCTGTCAGCTTATAATAGGACACACACACAGCACGCACACACACCTTTTGTCCGGTGATGACCCACTCAGCTGTCACAGATGTGGCCGTCCACATACTCCTTTAATGCTCTGAGCTAGAGGCTTACAGGAAAAACATTTTCCACTAGCGCACAAGAAACACATACCCCTTCACCCAGCTATGTTTATTGATCGCGAACCTCTTTTTATATATAAAGCATTGAATGCATTCTTAAGGGAAGTAAATACTTTCCATGTTATCTACTCAAGTGATCGGTAGCACGGCCTCTGAAAGGAGGCTGCTGCTGCGGATGCTACATCCAAAGAGAGCACCTGTCTCCCGGCACTTGGGACTAAGGGTGCTGGCGGGGTATCGGTGCTAATATAACACTCCTATTCTATGGTGTCATGATAACTTGAGACTCATTCTCACCAGACATGCTTCACTTCACTTTCATGATTTTAATTAATATATGCCTCACGCACCATTAGAGCGTAGAATCTTAGGCCCTTTTACAGCCATTTACCATAACCATTGCTCTCATACGATATTATTTCCGGCGCTTTTTGGCCATCAATGGCCTTTGCGCCATTAAACAACATATATCATCATCACCAAGTAAACACAGTGGATTGGGCCAGCGCACCCATGTCACAACCTTCTCTTCGGATGCGTGACCGTGATGTGGCGTGTGCCCTGTAGCCTACAGCAAAAAACGGTGTTCATAGTGATTCTTGATATATAGTTTTTGTCAGACAGAAGGTGACAGTGCAATGCTTTAGCGAACAAAAACGTAAAAAAAGATACGGGCAGCGCGGGCTGCTTTGCTGGCCTTCAATCCGGGATTGGCAGTGGCGAATCGGCCGGCCATCAGCGCTGGTGAAGAAGTAGAAAGAAGGCCATTAGATCATGTGTTAAAACGTGACAGCGCCCATTCGCCGCTGTAGAAAACCGTCTATATGAAACCAGCACTGAGTTTTGATCGATATGTGGGTTTTAACGTCCAAAAACCTCCATATGGTTATGAGAGACGCCGTATTAGAGGGCTCCAGAAATTTCGACCACCTGGGGTTCTTTACGTGCACCCAAATCTGTCACACGGGGCTACAACACTTCCGCCTCTATTGGAAATGCAGCCGCCGCAGTCGGGATTCGAACCCACGACCTTCGGGTCAGCAGCCGAGTACATTAGCCACTAAACCTCCATGGCGTTTGAGTTTCCTCGACCACCCTGACAGTGAGAGCGTGCACTTCTAAGCTGCTCCCGCAGATGAGAATCGCGGCTGGAAGAGGCGAAGCGTGCGCGCATCACCGTAGTAAAACCAAAGGGCACTGGCAGTGCTGCTGCGTATTCAAGTTCAACAATATATAAAAACAGAGAGGACGTATAGAGGAAAGGGAGGACGTAGAAAGATGAGGCGGCGTTGCATCTAAGTGGTCAGGGGAGCAAAATTCTGCTCTTGTTCTCCCGTCTAGTGCTGTTGGGCTTGTTTCTAAACCAAATTGCCGTGTCTGCTATATTTATTGGATAATGAATACAGACACGAGTGTAAACCAGGGTCAAACAGTCGAGTTTAAAAGGCGTTTCGCCAGAAATGAAAGGAGCTTATTATGCAACTTACGGCATATGTAAAAATGTTTTTATCTGGCCTGCTGAGCGTTCAGTCGTGCACTTCATGACTAATAAAGTTTTCATGCGCTCATCCACCTGGAGTGAATGATACGATAGGCAGGTAGTCTTTTTTGTGAACAGTTGCGTGCATAGAAAAGCTGCCTTGTCCACAAGACTTGTATGGGGCCACGTTCACCTACGCCTCTGTGCTGTTATAAAAGATACCCTCGCGGTGAGCACTCGATGCTGAGATGCCTTTGTCTAACTTAGTTTGTGCAAAAGACAGGGTTCTTGTAACGAACAAAGCAGTGGACTACTCAAAGCTTAGCTTTCTGCAGTAAGCCAACGCGGTAAGCGTTTTTCTCACTGGCTGCCATGGCTAAGTAACATCAAATTTTACGCCTTCAACTTTCGATAAAATATCTTCAAATGTCTTCGATCTTCACTCATTGTAAGTTCGTCCAACACACAGTTTCAGTTTTTCCGCCTGCCTGTGTCGGCCTCATCAATAATTGTTAGGCTCTCATGTGCCAAACAAGATATCATTTTGAGGTAAAGTGTAGTGTGCGTATCAAGATTGTGACTACTTGGGGTTCTCCAATGCGCACGTATATCTTGGTTCACTGGTGTTCTTTTTATATTTTACCCCCATCGAAGTGCAGCTGACGTGATCGCTAACCTATCCCGTGCCCTCAAGAATAGCAGCGCGACACCACAAGTGCTATGCTGCCATGGTGGTTTGCTTGAACTGCGTCCCGGTGCATACATTCCACTGACAGGGCGTACAAACGACGCCAGAAAAACGAAAATTGACGCAGCTGCCACTTACCCTGCATTTTTTGTTTTGTTTTACTGCAGATGTTGGCAGTGTGGTATCGTCGCATAACGGACTTATCAATGGGGGCATGTTAGCCAGCACTAGCAATAGCCCAAAACCCAGCTTGCAACTAGAAAACAAGGACAGGGGAGTTGTTATGACAGCACAGCACTGTCCCTTTGATACTGTATGCGTAGACAGAGTCTGTTTTGGAGGGATTCACTCGGTTTTTAGTGCTTTTTATGCGAGAGTAGCCTTCGGACGAACCTACTTAGAAAAATTACAGCGCAGTATTACTGTAATACTAGTGCAATGGCTTTTCGAGGTGTTCATTCCAAAATGAAGCCCTGCAACGGTGCACGCGCTTGTTTCAGTAGCTTTCTGTGCAGTGTAGCCCTCAGCTGCTGCAGAGTGCTACACTGCGGCCGGTCGTCTGGGTGCGAGCAGCTGAGTTATGTCACGACTCTCAGCCAGGAGCTCTTTTTCAGCGCGCCACCTATTCAGCGCTGGTCTCCCATAGGGATGGTATAGGGAATCATATTAGAATTGTAATGCAATTGTGAAGAAAGCAAAGTGCACAGAAAGATAACTTGCTGTGGGCAGGAACTGCACCTGTGAGCTTTGAATAACGTGCCTGAAGCTCTACCAACTGAGATACAACGGCGGCTATCTTCCTGTCCACTTTATGGGGTATAGAACCACCTGTCGCCATTCAGGCGAGTTTGGTACACTCATTATTTGCCTGTTGGTACCACGTAGAACGTGTGACAAGGTGCAAATAACACTCGATATAAGTCTACTTGCTCGAAGTGCCCTTAAGTATCGCGTGAAGTGGTATTAGTCTCGAATGATAAAAAACTGAGGTTGTTAGTGGGCATTCATATTAAAGATACAGGCCATGCAAGCACGGACCCTAGTAAGTCTCTATAACCAGTAATCACTTAAGTCTTTACTGTTGGTAAGCAGCAAAGTATTTTTGTGGGCCCCCGGTTAGACTTTGCTTCATCACGTTAGGCTTCATCATCATGTCGCTTTTAGTGTTTGCCATCTCGTTGTCATCTGTTGTATTCAGACCAGAACTCGTATATTGTTTACAATGTGAGCGTGCATCACATTTTTCATCACCTCATCACATTTTTCAGTTACGATATGGAACGATATACATCAAACATAAAACACGTTTTAGGCTGTATTGTTCAGATAGCATTGTGAGTGTAATGAGTGAAATCATGTTTAAAATATTAGAAGGCCACTCCTTAAAATGCAGCTTACCATAAAGCATAGGATCATGTGAGTGAAAAACCAGAAGCATATATAGGCTAAGCTTCATACTATGCCGAGTTCGTAATTGCACATTATTATGGCACAGTTAAATAAGATGTGAGCCAACGCTTCCAGTAATAGTTAGAGAAAGGCCGCTCACCTCATGAGATTTCTGCATGCTGAAATCGGCATGCGAAACAAACTGCATTGTCTGTTGGTGAGCCACTTAGTATATGTTATATAACGGGTGCTGCAGGATTGCAATGTGAATAAGTTCATGTACCTGTGTATGTTTTCTTGTCATACTCTCTAATATTTTTGTAGGCATATGTTATGGTGATATTTCTGTTTTATTGACGGTTAAACTTTTGATTCAATGGTTACTCCAATATCAGGTCTCGCTAAACATGAGAAAATGAGGATGGCAGAGAAGAGGGCTGCCATTGCAGACCTGGAGCAGTGCCACAGCCACCGGCACTTTGAGCAGGAGGTGCAGAGGCTCTAGGCAGAAAATGGCAAGCTCCGGACGTTAAACATGTGGCTGCTGGAGCAGCTGCTTGACAGGCTCGCGCAAGCAGGTGGCGTAAAAGTTTATTTTTTTGTCATAATTTTCAACATAATTCGGCGCACATTTACCCACCATGTAGAGGATGCAGTATTTGCCATAGTTATATGTTTTTTGAAAAGCACGGGCACAAACGATTAGGCAAAATGATGTGCAAGTAACCTTGTGACAGTGCGGAAGAAGTAATGCAAATGGCATTGTACTTAGGTCCCTTATGTGAAAGACTGCTTTTTTCACCATCTATATCAGAACTTCACTGACATGTAGAGAGCTGTTTTCATTTCATGGTGGTTGTTTGCGTCTAAAAAATGTGCTCTTAGGAGAAAACTGCACAGCTGTTACTAGAAGTGCATTTTGTGTTGAGTTTCTCACGACAAAGGAGAATCATGGATGATTGATATGTGGGGTTTAACGTCCCAAAACTACCATATAATTATGAGAGACGCCGTAGTGGAGGGCTCCGGAAATTTTGACCACCTGGGGTTCTTTAACGTGCACCCAAACCTGAGTACACGGGCCTACAATATTTCCGCCTCCATCGGAAATGCAGCCGCCGCAGCCGGGATTTGAACCCGCGACCTGCGGGTCAGCAGCCGAGTACCTTAGCCACTAGACCACCGTGGCGGGGCGAGAATCATGGATGAAAATTGCATAATGCACGCGTGCATAATTCCGCCTTTCCTCTAAGTGCTAGCTTAGGATATTCAAAACGCATGCGATTGAGAATTTGTTTTAACTGACATAAGTGATTGGTTTACTTTTCACAAAAGTGTAGTTATGATGATGTTTAAAACGTTTCTGATAGTTGTAACCCAGTTTGGCGAACACACGCTCGGTGAAACTTCGCAGCCTGTTTCCCTTTGCGCTTTCACCTGCCGTGGTAGCATAGCCTTATTGGGTGTCGTGTGACTATGCTGGAGGACACTGGTTCGACTTCCGGCCACGGCGGCCATATTCGAAGGGGGTAAACTGCAAAGAACGTCTATATGGTGGTAGCGGCACGTATAACTCTATCACTTGTATATGATCGTGCTTTCACGCATGGACTGTACAGTAGTAACAAGTTTCCTAGAATGTCAGAAAATGAAGTGTGATGCTTTTTTACGCGCCTCGTTGAATTCATGAGTGCTGTTGGTGCCGTGCGAAACTAAAAATGCGTGGGCTTACCAAGTATGTCGATGCCAAAAAAATCCATTGTTTGTGTACAGTCTAAGGTAATCGATAAAGCAAGACTGCTTTGGAAGCAGAGCTCCTTGTAATCGTGACAAATTGGTAGTATAAAACAACACGAGACACTCAGGGAATTGTGCGGAGCATCGTGCAAGTGCCTGGAGATAAAAAAATAGAGGCTTTCACTCTACACCAATAAAACAAAAAAACCATGACTCCTGCATTTCTTGCGGGTAAAAGTAATCTCAGGTAAAAGTAATCACTCGCGACTGGCTGTGGCCGGCAAGGCTCGGCGTACGCATGCGCACGCGCATGAGCCCCGTGATTGAGGAGATACTTGAACACTGAAGGAGGAACGTTGCTCCTTTGGTCCTTGCCGCGAGAGGGCGCGACAGGAAAAGCGCCCGAAAGGGAGAAAGTCGCTGCGCCGAAGGAGAACACAGCCCGTCTCTCCATTCTCGCTCCCTTTTTTAGAGTGTAGAGTACTATACGGAGCCCTTGCCAGTGTTTTCCTCGTTTTGTGTACAACATATTGTGTTTTGCAGAACCCGTATGACAGCATGGTGCAACCTGGCTGTGAATTCATTGATGTTGGTGAAATCATAAAGGTTGACACATGATGAAGTATGCTTCATGATTCTGAGCTGGTATGTTAGGGTACTAAAAATAAATTGCTACTATATGTTTACGAAGGGATTACACGACTCGCGACGATGCTGCATGTCAGTATGTCTCTGCTAGTGTGTACACCAGATTTGTGTTCTGCAGGTTCTGGATGGCATTCTCGTGAGCTTAGGATTTCACAGCACCTTAGAGGAAATCATAGTAGCGTAAGAGACGGTGCAGCATGCGAGTCTTTCGTCCATTAAGATAAGCAAAACAGTATTTTCAGGCGTTCACAATCATCCAACTTCTGCGCTAGATTACGAAACGCTGCTGTACGAACATGCAATATATTCTACTAATTTCCCATGCTGCCGAGAAACGTACACCCACAGCCCAATACCGGCAGCGGTTTCGCAGAGAATCTGCGGTTCTGGTGCACGCACACGCGTCGCACACTTGTTTCATTGATGTTGCTCGGTATGTGTGCCGCTAACCATACCTACCACTCTGTGGTCGTCTCCCTTGACACGAAGGTGCGAGTCTTTTCGGCCGTGTTGATCATCACCTCATCATCTAGCAAGGCAGAACAGCCATCCGTAGCATTAGCCCCCTGAGAATTGAGCGAAATGTAGCTGTACACAGACTGAGAGTCGGCAGCTGGAACATTGACCTATCTGTAGTGAAATCACCGAGATATTAGAAAAAAAGGGTACTTGATCATCACACTATCTCCTGGTTCGCAGACCACGTTGCGTTGAAAGTAGGGTGCAAGGGCCACAAAGTCGCTCGTGCTCGACCACGAGGTCTCGCTTGCCGCCCCGGTCTGTTCAAGGTCGGATCGGGTGGGGCCAGTGACGGGTGTGGCCCGATAACGGTGGAGACAATATCCACCCATTTTAGGGACATACCTTTCACCAAGTCCCAGAGTATTATCAACTCACTCGCAGGGCATTTCCTTTGCCTCACCGAAACCTAGCACGTCCACAATCTGTAACGTTTATGTTGCTGGTAATGCAGCCGTGTCAAATCCTCTCGATCGATTGTCGTCTCATCAATGTCTCCCCTTCGGGTTTTCACTGTGGCAGATTTAGCGACTTTTAAGAACAACAGTCTTTCTTGGTGGCCTCCGACTGAAAAATTTCTGTCTGTCTGTCTGTCTGTCTGTCTGTCTGTCTGTCTGTCTGTCTGTCTGTCTGTCTGTCTGTCTGTCTGTCTGTCTGTCTGTCTGTCTGTCTGTCTGTCTGTCTGTCTGTCTGTCTGTCTGTCTGTCTGTCTGTCTGTCTGTCTGTCTGTCTGTCTGTTTCTCTGTCTGTCTCTCTCAGTACATTTGTCCATTTGTCCGCCCTTAATGGTACCCTAAACAGCACTAAAATAGCTAAACGATACTCCAAACGTTCGACCCAACCACAGCGCCCACCAATAGTGCTCAAGATTCAGCGTACACACTTGTGCGATTTTCAATTAAAAAGCAACTATTGAGCCTATCTGAGCCACCATAACAACACGTAAATATTCTGCATGTGTGTCTCTTACTATAAAAAGCATGCATAGGTAATTCTGAAGGCCACAGCGTTTATCGCGTTGCGCTGACCATGCAACGCTTGCACGTAAAGGCAAGTGTTTCCAACGCTTTGATAAGACGACACGGTGAAGGCACCTACCCGTGGCCTTCCGTTCTACACCTTATCACCTCGTATCCAGGCGCGTAGGGCACGCACGCTTTGTTTATGAAGATACTTGCCAGATAGCACTCATGTCTCACGTGTGACGTGACTTGATGCGCTCGCTCACCTCCACTGCACACTCTAGGCACTCTAACACAGGGCCTCCAGTATACCATTCACCTATTTTCTTGCACAGAACATCAAATAAACGTTTTGTTCACTTTCTCTAGATGCCAGATTACCGTCTTTCGACGACATTTACAGTGTAACATGCAGACATGGGCCCAACTATTTTGACAGTTTGTATTCCTAATATGTGGTATTCCTATATGCATTTATATTGATACTCTAAGGGGTGACGCACGTGTGTGCCTGACGAGGAAGACGTAGGGTTGTCTCCGCTTGATCGCTGGTGAACCGGTCACGCCTTTGTAGCTGGTTTTGAATACATCTAATCCCCAGCCTCGTCGATACGGCGTCTCTTTTCCGTAACACATTTGGTGGAGGTGCAACGTTCCCCGCCTTCACCACGAAGCTTCGCAGTGGCCGCACTGTTCAGTCTCCGGCCATGGCTACCAAGACAACAACCCGTCAGTCAGCGTCTCCATCTGTAGCTCCTGATGATGCCCACCCACCGTGATCCCGGTACTTTCTCCGCACAACCTCGGTTTGAAGTTGACTGCTGGCTATGTATGTACAAGCGTGTTAGCCAGACACACTGGTGGGACCCGAAGATGATGCTCGTCAACGTAATATTTTACTTGGACCGCACCCCACGTGTCTAGTTCGACACCCATGAGACCGAGCTCACCAGCTGAAATGCCTTCAAGGAGAGACTGCGCGACATCTTTGGGGACCCATCCGGTAGCCAAATGGAAGCGCGAAAAGAACTCGCCACTCGTGTGCAGTCTTCAACTGAGTCGTATGTCTCGTACATACAGGACGTGCTCACGTTGTGCAGAAAAGTGGAAGAGCAAATGACAGCGAGTGGCAAAGTGGGCCACATACTCGAGGGCATCGCAGATGACGCCTTCAACTTGCTCGTGTACAACAACGTGAAGACCGCAGATATGATTATCAAGGAATGCCCTCGCTTCGAAATTGCCAAAAGCCGCCGTGTTCAGCCTCAATTTGCGTGGCTACCAAACACGGCTGTTACATCAACCTGCACCAATCTCGGTGCCGCACCACCCATGGAGGACAGCGTGACAAGAATAGTTCGACGGGACTTGAGGCGTCAAGTCCAGCACCATTTTCTCCACATCCGCTCGACCATGACGCCGCACAAACGCCTCCGGCTGTCTCCGTTATACAAGCCATCGTGAGGCAGGAAATTGCAAAGCTCTGTTTTCCTGTGGCCAGCTCTGTCTCCCGACCCACCTCCAATGACAATAAATGCACCACGCCATCACTTACGATTTCTTCCACAATCTCGCAATCCGACGGAATGGAGAACTGCAGACGACAAACCAATCTGCTTCCGCTACCACCGAGTTGGCCCTATCTCCCGTTACTGCCGCAGCACTTGGACGACCTCAAACTAGAGCCTATCTTCATCTTCTCGTTTATATGAGGACTCCCGTCAATATTTGCCAAATCGTGTGTACCCTTCTTCCAACGTCCCTAACAGCCGCTCCACCACTCGTTCGCCGTCACCTCAACGCCACCGTTCCCCGTCGCCACAACTACGCCACTATCCGTCACCGGTTAACTATGGATCCTCTTGGACGGAAAACTGGACTATTCAGCTCCGGCAGTAAATGCTACATCGATTGCGACTGCTCCAAATCCTCTGTTGACGCTCCCCACTAATAATAACTTGATTGAGGTGTAATTGGACGGTATTTCTTTGACGGCGTTTGTTATTACCGTAGTTCAAGTGTTCATAATGAGTGCTCACCTGTATAGACTACTCAAAAAAGTCCCCACACCTGCAGCGACTGAAGCACTCCGTGTAGCTGATGGTGGAACTGTGGGCATCACTGGAATGTGTACCGCTTATGTTAGCATTGCCGGCCGCCATGTCCCTGTTTTATTTACGCTGCTTGAAAATTGCCCTCACGACCTAATCTTCGGCATGGACTTCCTATGAACGCATTCTGCTATGATCAATTGTGCCGTCGGTACTCTGCCTAGAACTTCCTCTTCTCCCTGATTCTCACCCTGAAAACCCGAACAGCCTGTGCATCACTGACTTCTTCTGAATACCACCTGAAGCTCTCGAATTCGTTGAATTGGCAACACCCTCTCCCGTGCTCGACGGTGATTATTTTATAACGCCTAAAACTGATGTTCCCCTGGTGCGTGACATTACTGTCCCACACTTCATCGTAACCATTGCCTATAACCGTACATTTTACCTGTCATCAATTTCAATTTCATAAAACCAGTGCTACCCCAAAGAATTTCGGTCACCATTCTAATACTCTTAACTGACGACCAGGTCACCTGGTTTACGGAAGACGTATGTCCCGATCCCCCACTACCCTCGCAGAATGCAACGTGCCTCGATACGGCCTTACGCTCCATGATTACCCCGGACCTCAGACCTTAGAAGTCAGCCACGCTCTGCCGCCTTCTGGCTTCATACTGCGACATAGTCGACATTGACAGCCGTTTACTCGGCCAGACTTCACTCGTCAAGCACAGCATTAACACAGGTGATTCTCATCCGTTCATCAGCGACCCTACCGGGTTTCTGCCACAGAACGTAAAATAAGCCAACAAGAAGTCACCAAGATGCTTGCCAAAGGATTTATTGAACCTTCTTCGAGCCCTTGGGCGTCCCTCGTTGTGATCGTTTAAAAAAAGATGGCACGTGGCGCTTCTGCACGGATTACCGCCATCTGAATAGAATCACGAAGAAGGATGTTTACCCTTTACTCCTCATCGATGACGCTCTCGATTGTCTACACGGCGCCTATTACTTTTCTTCAATAGACCTACAATACAGCTACTGGCAGATTGCAATCGGTGAAAAAGACCAAGAGAATACTGCATTTGTAACTCCAGACGGCCTCTATCAGTTCAAGGTTATGCTGTTTAGACTATGCAATGCTCCAGCCACGTTCGAGCACATGATGGACTCTCTGCAAGAAGGGTTCAAAAGGTAAACACGTCTTTGTTATCTTGATGATGTCGTTGTATATTCTCCAACATTTGAGACACATCTTCAGCGTTTGCCAGCTATTCTCGACATATTCTGCACTGCCGGCCTTAATTGAAATTCGCTGAACTTCTACTTCGGACGCCTGCAATTGAGAGTGTTGGGCCACCTTGTCGACACCTCTGGTGTGCAGTCAGACCAAGAAAATTCATGCAGTCACCAGTTTTCCTGTACCACAGTCAGTCAAAGGGTGTCCGGAGTTTTGTAGGACTTTGTTCCTATTTTAGAAGGTTTGTGAAAGATTTCGCAACCATCGCTCGACCACTCACAGAGCTTCTGAAGAACGACGTGACATTTACGTTGGGCACCAACCAAGCTGCTGCTTTTTCTCACCTAATCATGCTACTGCCGACTCTACCTATATTGGCTCACTTTGACCCATCCGCTCCAGCAGAAGTCCGAACCGATACTAGTGCTCACGGAATCAGAGCCATCTTAGCCCACTGCCAACAGAGACACGACCGCGTCGTTGCCTATGCTAGCCGCTTCCTCACAGCTGCTGAGCACAACTATTCCATTACAAAGCGTGAACGGCTTGCTCTTGTTTGGGCAGTCTCAAAGTTCCGCCCATATTCATAAGGCCCAACTTTCTCTGTGATAACTGACCATCATGCGCTATGTTGGCTTACGTCACTATAGGATCCTTCTGGCCGGTTCGGGCCTTGGGCTCTGCGACTGCAAGAGTATACCTACGCGGTGACGTACAAGTCCGGACGCCTACATCAGGGTGCAGACTGCTTGTCCCGCTACCCGGTTGCTCAGTCGAGCACTATGCCTGACGCCAATGCCGAGCCTTGCGTCTTTTCTCTTTCGCAAATGACATGCATCGGTGACGTGCAACGCCATGATGCGCCCTTGCGTGCTATCATTGAGCGCCTTAAATCAGTCCCATCGCTCATTCGTGCTCCACAATGGTGTATTATAACGCCAAAGTTTTGAGCCGGATGGACCGGCCCTGCTGCTTGTCATTCCTAAACACCTTCGCTCGGAAGTTCTACATGAACTTGATGACTTTCTTACTGCTGGTCACTTTGGTGTGTCACGCACTTGCGACCGTATACGCCGACGCTTCTTTTAGCCAGGGCTTGCACGTTCAGTCAGAAGATACTTTGCGGCTTGTTAGAAATGTCAGCGCCACAAAACACCATCTACACTTCTCACCGGACGCCTTCAACCTCTTGACATTTCATCAGAACCGTTGTTACGTGTTGGCTTGGACCTACTTGACCCTTTCCCCTCGTCTTCCTCCGGTAACAAGTGGATAGCCGTAGCCACCAGCTACGCCACGCGTTAAGCCATCACACGACCTCTTCGAACAAGCTACGCCACAGATGTCGCCAACTTCCCCCCCAAGGACGTAATTTTGTAACAGGAAGCCTCACGGCAGCTGCTTACAGACCATGACCGCACCTTTTTGTCGAAGGTCATAGCAGACATCTTGCAATCCTGTAAAACGAGACACAAGCTGACTACGTCATACCACCCGCAAACCAATGGACTCACGGAGCGTCTGAATCGAACTCCACAGACATGCTCGTTAAGTATGTTTCTACCAACCACACCGACTGGATTCTCGCGTTGCCGTACGCCACATTTGCCTACAATTCTTTGCGCCGTGACACTGCTTGTTACTCTCCATTTTTCTGCTGTTTGGCCGAGAACCACCATTGCCTCTAGGCACCGTCATACCGTCCCCTGTAGTACCGACCAGTGAATATGCTATGGACGTGATCACTCGGGCTGCTCACGCACGCGAAATCACCCTTACTAGCCTTCTGACTTCCCAAGAGAAGCAACGGTGTTTGTATGACCAACGACACCGGCACATACACTTTCCGCCCGGTTCTTTGGTCCTTCTCAGGTCCCCGACCCGTCAAGTTGGCTTGTCAGAAAAACTGCTTACTCTCTACACAGGTCCTTACGGAGTCTTTCGCTTAGTCACTCCTGTAACCTATGAAGTTGTCCCTGCCACCCCGTCGCCTTCATATGCCAAGCAGGCTGCCTATATTGTACTTGTTGCTTGCTTGAAGCCCTACAATTCTCCTAATGACGTTGACATTTAGATGCGCTGAGATGGCGCTTGTGCCACTGGGGGTTATGTTACATGCATGAATATTGACATTCTAGGGGGCGACGCGCGTGTGTGCCTGACAAGGAAGACAAAGGGTTGTCTCCACTTTATCGCTGGTGAACCAGTCACGTCATTACTGCAGGTTTCGGATACATCTCATCCCCAGTCTCGTCCATATGGCGCCTCTTCTTTTCCGTAACACTATGAAAGATACTTTTTTGTTTTCTTTTAATTGAAAATGTGTGCTAAAACTGCCCGAATTGTGGAAGAGGCTGCTGGCCTCAGTCAGGTTGCTTTTTTCTCAAGCCACTTTTACCTGCAGTTTTCCCCATCGTTGATGGAAATAAAGACATTATAATTATCAATATTATCAACCACATGCTTACAGAGCAGTCCTCTTTACCAAATTGCATGGATCGGGAGATCTCGCCCCGCCGCGGTGGTCTAGCGGCTAAGGTACTCGGCGCTGCGGGATTTGAACCCGCAGGTCGCGGGTTCAAATCCCGGCTGCGGCGGCTGCATTTCCGATAGAGGCGGAAATGTCGTAGGCCCGTGTGCTCAGATTTGGGTGCACGTTAAAGAACCCCAGGTGGTCGGAATTTCCGCAGCCCTCCACTACGGCGTCTCTCATTATCATATGGTGGTTTTAAGACGTTAAACCCCACAAATCAATGAATCAATCAATGGGGAGATCTCGCAAGACATTTTTAATCACTGCTTAAGGGCCACGACTGGTTCGAACTTCAAACTCCAGGCAGCGCAGAAGGCACACGACGTGGTCGTGAGGCTTGCTCTTCCCGTGCCTACGTGGGAGCAGCCCGCGGTCCTTCCTGAATGAAATCTGAGGGGTGAGATGTTCATGATCTCATTTATGTTCAGCGCTTGCCTACATGTCATGTTCGTATTCTTCAACTTTCAAGTCTTTTTTTCTCGTCATCATGTTAAATACTCCAAAATTTTGTACACCCTCATTCACTGTCTACGTTTTACTTTATGAAGCGATTGCGTCACACTCGCTAAACGAATATCCGCGAGATGCGAGTAGGAGCTAATCATGTCTCCTTTCAACCGCTATGGTAATGCGTATAAACACAGTTTCGTTTGCCACGACATTCAAATATACAATGCTTTTCTTGGCCTTGTTAGAGATGTTTCTCTTGAAGAATTGGCTTCTGTGAAAAATCAGACAGCAAAGAGACAACGGCCTTGCTTGCTTGCTTGCTTGTTCCTTTCTTTTGTGGCTCTCACCCACTAAGGGGGATTGGCCAAGAAGCCGGTGGTTAATGCAAGTAAATACCTATAGATTTTCTAGATTAGGGGAATATGATTACTGTGTTTTGACTGTGAAATTAATTTGGCGCAATGTAAAAAAAGAAAAAAAAGAGGGGGGGGAGAAATAATAGAATTTATTGAATATCTGTGGTGGAGTCGTTATATGAAATTCTCTATAAAGTTGAATCATTGCAGTGTATCAGCTAAATAATAAGTGGTAGTGTGACTAGTAAAATTCGAGAGCTGATGGCTGACTCAGCAAGGTAATCTTCCTGTGTTATATATGAATTCGCAGAGAGCCCCGCAGATGTTCCTGTCGCTATGTCCCAATGAAATGGCCCCAAAAGACAAAATATTGGGACTTTCTGCCGGCCAGCTTTTCTTTATGTGCCTTCTTCTTCCTTCTCTGCTTCTTCCATCTAGCTGTTCGGGCCCAGAACCCCCGATTCGGAGCGGCCGACAACGCTTCAGGTGCGCTGAATTGGCTGTATTGTGGTAGTCGGCCTCGACTACTATGCAACAATAATAGAAGATCTGCGGGAAACGTCTCCGGCGGGTGATATTGGCTGCATCGGAGTGGCCGAGCTCTTCCATGCTTGAACTTCACCCAGAACTTTCTGGGCGCTAAATCCGGCGGCCTAAACTGGGTGTGTCGCGATGGTCGTTCAAAATGTTGGTGAAGACATGGAGGTTTGCGGAGTTTTGGCGTAAACAGTTTTAAATAACGACTCCGCGGTACAACTTTGTGTTGCGGTAATCTATAACCTCGGCCACGCAGCGACGCTTGCAGTGTGTTTTCCGACGGGTGGAATGGGCTCTGTCGCTGACGTAGCTATCATCAATGGTGCAACGTGTTCTGACGTCTTGTTGAAAATGATTCTAGCGGATGGCACTGACATTTTCGTCTTGGTCGCAGGTTCATCCCGAAATGCTGACGCTTGCTTTGGCGCAGTTCTGGAGACAGGACAACGTCAGTAACGTTAAAGCGTAGGTCATTGTGGCATCGGCTGTATGTAATACGGTGGGTCGAGCTGCAATTAGGTATCCTGCGAAGCATCTGTCGTACTTGGCAGGCTGTGCTCCGAGATGAGTTGGGATGTAAGGCATGGTAGGGATGCCTTTTTGGTGTGCAGCTCCTTAAGGTAGTTGAGCTGGTGGCCCCTGTCAAAGTCTCGCATGCAAACGACGTGTTGCGGTAAGAAGCAGGCTCGCCAGAAGGAAAGTTGGTCTTCAGCAGCACGTTCGGGTAACAAAAACCTGCGTCGCATTAGGCCTCTCAGTTTTCTCTAAGGAGGTCTCAGTTAAGAAATAAGCATCAAGGCACTCGTCGAATGCATGAGGCATCTGGGCGTATGAATCCTATTGGTGTGAGCCTTCTCGTTGTACAGCTCCTCGATGTAGTCGGCCTGGTGGCCCCTGTTGAAGTCTCGCATGCGCACGATGTGTCCTGGTCGAACGCGATTTTACCAGAAGGAGAGTTCGTCTGCAAAGACTGGTTTCGGACGACAAGGACCTCCCTCCATTAGGAATCTTGGCATACAATCTCGTTGCTTTGGACTCATCTTTTGGGCATTATTCGGAAGGCCTGCTTGTTGAATTGGTTGATCATGTTGCTCACGACCATGGTGTGGTAGAGTTTGAGAGCTCGTAGTTGGACAGGAACTTAAGAAATATGCACTCTCATGCACTCAGACAATGGTAAGTGTAAGGACAGTATCTTCAATAGAAGATTTGACGGCGACACACAGTGTGGTACCTGCAGAGGAGGACTACTGCCCCTTCGGTCAAGGTCACCAGCAGGACAGCTTACGATGTTCTCCATCTATGAACCGTGATTAGGCCTTGCCGCCTCGAGGTGGTGCCCCTCCTGAGCCACATACTGGCTGTAAGTCTCGGACTCGATGACAGCACTGAGAGTCCGACCGAAAGCAGCTGTGAGCTAGAAGCTCTTCTCCGTCCAGCGATGCTGCTTTATGCTACATATCAGTGCCGCGCCGCGGCATCGCCCTGAACGCGCTCTAACATCACGGCCGATTACTGTCGTTCAGTCCTGAGCCTCACGAGCTCCAGTGACTTTGATGGTCGCCGCCCTATCTTCGGCATGGTCGCAAAAGCCACAGAACTTCGGGATTTCACTGGCGACTTGTAAAAATGAGACCAACGGTAAAAATGGAGAAATCGCCAGTGCGAAGTATCCCAGCTGATCTCAGAGCTGCATGGGGGTATCCTGAAATTTTCTACGTTGCTCAATTGGGCTGGTCTCAAGGTTGTGTGAGGTGGCTACGTTCAGCATGGCGTCGGTGGCACTTAATGCCAGCAGCGCAGCAGGAAGTATTGCAGAGGTCGACGTCGTGAAAGCGTTGACAATGCCGCGGAGTCGTGCGATCGTACGCCACAGGTGCGCGGCGCTGTCGGACGAGGTACCGGAACAGCGCTGCGGCACGTCCATACAATCTAAGGCAAAAGGGCGTCAAAAGGGTGTGCGGTTCCTACTTTGGGCACTAATCGGGTGGCCACAGCTATTATCTTTTTACAAACTAATGACACCAAGTCTAGCAGTTAGTCTCCACCAACAAGCTCAAGGGACTTATATTTATTCTTCACATTTACATCTTACGGGTAACCGTTAGTCCCACAAATCAACTTAAAAGACTAACATTGAGTCCTCACAATTACACATTATCGGGCAACTGTTAGTCCTCACATTTACACTTTGCCGAGCAACCGTTAGTCCTCGCAGTTGCACCTCACCTGCCGAACGGTTGGTCCATTCAAGTAATCTAATCGAATGAACTTTTTATCCCCAGTTTCAATATTTTTTTCTATTTACTCTCCACCACGCATAATACTTTTTTCGCCTGTTTTTCTGTGCAGTGAGAAAAAAATGGTGCGCAAAAAAACACGTGAAAAATTATTTAGCCACCTGTGTGTCACTGCTTTCGCATTCACTGCAACAACAAAAGGCAACAGTGAGAATTTCAAATATTTTATTTTAGTCTATACACATGAAGTTTCTACATTTTTAAGATAATTCGTGGTGAAGCGTACAAGCCCAGCATCATTGTCCCAACTTGTACAGTCTTTGTGAAGCTCCTCCGATGAAAGTGATAGATGACAGCCATTGCAGACGCCAGCGCACACAGCCTTCTGCAAGTTGTGTGCCAATGGTTGTACATTAAGATAGTAAAAATAGTTAGTCCCAAGTGACAGAAGATGAAGATGCATGCATATGACAAGTACGTGCAAGCTCATATAAAAGACATACGTGTTAAGTATGACACGCAACTAACTTCACTGTCAAATCTCTTACAGTCTTTCTGAAGCTGCTCTAAGGAAAGCGATTGATAACAGGCATTGCAGAAGCCAGCGCACACAGCCGTGAGATAAAAACATACGTGTAAAATAGGACATGCAAATTCTTTCACCGTAATGTCGCACATCGCCAAAGACGCATTTTGATCCACGTAGCCCAACAGCGTATGGTAGCCGCAGTCATAACTCCGAGGCACCGCGAACCACCATGGCGCCAGCGAGGTGGTGAGTTCTAAGCGAGCGCCGCCGTTAAGCTCGAGCAAGCGAATACGAGATTAAACGCGGCTTTGCACGCTGAGCAGCTGCCGCCAGCGAACCTCGGAGAGGAGAGTGACCGTACGCTGGGCCGCCGCCACTAAAAGCGCCGAGTTCGTTTGAAGCGATCGCCTAAAAATACCGACGGTAATGCGGCCCTTTTCAACAAACTCTAGAGAGTGCAGCGAGCAAACGAGAGTCAGCGGCCGTGGCAGCCACCAACGTCTTGCGCCGAGCTGTTTGCGACCGATTGATGGGGAAGCCAACTGTAAAGGCAGCCAATTTTCACAGACTTGGATGTGACACTAGCGAAAGCCCCGCCAGCCCGTTGCGGTGCACTAACAGCGCGCGATACGCTACACCGAAGTTCCTTACGACGAAGCGCAACATGTTTTAAACGAGTCACAAAACAGCGACGAGGTCTCCGCTTAATATCCTTAGCCTGGAGCTCATCCAGCGGCGAGACAGGCGAGCTCTCGATGAGCGAGCGTCCTGGCGGCCGAGAAAAATGGCGGACAATTTCAGGGTGGTCAAAAATGGCAGCATATCCACGGAGTGAATGATAAAAAGCAGGGCGAAGCATTCGTCCGTTCATTCGTTCTTGCTCCCCTCCGTCCGTGCGTCCATCCGCCAGTCCGTGGGTGCATCTGTTCATGCGTTCGTCCCTGCGTTCGTCCATGCATCTGCCCCTGCATCTGTTCATGCGTCCATCCATGCATCTGTGTGTGGGTCCGTTCATCCATCTATTCAACACTCCAAGTACCACCATCTCGCATCTTTTCATCATATATTACCCATATAGAAGCACCGCCATCCAGCGGACATTCCAAGGACTAAAGGAGAGGTGGCACACGCACACTTTCTTACGGCTTCCACTTCATGTCTACTTCCCACCTTTAAGCACCTCGACTTCATGGTATATACTAGTTCACTGTATTCATGGCACTGCGGCCCAACGCTCGCTAAACCTTTCTAAAAGCAAGGAGGTTACGCCCAGCGTGTATATACGTAGCAACCTTTACTTGTCAGATAGTGCTCAATGTATAAGCCGATGGCTGCTAATGGGAAATGAGAGACAGTAGAATTCGGCTTTTACTTTCTTACGGCTTGCGCTTCATATCTACTGCCCTCGTTTAACCACCTCGAGTTCATGGTATATACAAGTTCATTGTATTCATGGCACTGCGGCTCAAGGCTCACTAAAACTTTCTAAAACCAAGGAGGTTACACCCAGCGAGTATAACGTAGCAACGCTTTCTTGTCGTACATGACAAGGGCTGCTAATTGGGAATGAGAGACAGGGGCATTCAGCTTTTAGTTAACGCGCCGCCGCGAACTTTTATTGTTCAACAAAGCACAGGAAAAATCTCCGACCGACACCACCTTGCACGTCAGAATGTAACACTGGTTACACACTACGACTACGGCTACGAAGGACGAACGGGGCCGCTTTAAGGAGTTTTGCCACTAAAAGCACAGGGGAACTACAGACGCCGAAGCCGACCTTCGCGGTGAATTTCGTGCGTGCGTCATACAGAAAAAGCGAGCCTGTTGCCATTAACGCTATCCGTGTCGCACATGTGACCAGTACGGCAGAATAACAAAGGATCACCTACGCTGCGAAAAAAAAAATTACTCCGAGGTCACAGTAAAACGCTTGTCCTCGAGCGTCCCCCTTTTTCGGAGCAGTTCTTGCTCCGGACATCCGAAGACTAGCCGGAGGAATTGCGTGGCGCACCCGGAGTACTTTTAAAAGATATTTCACTTCGGCAGACCGGAGAAATTGCGTGGCGCCGCTGGAGTACTTTTTGCTCGCATTTTCTTCCGGCTGGCCGGACTGATTACGTACCTCTAGAGCATTTCTCGCGGGTTTTTCACTCCGGCTATCGGGCGCTTTTGTGTGGTACCTCCGGAGTATTTAAAGAATGTACTTATTTCGTCAGGAGAGAAATTCAGTAAGATGGACCAGTACTTATTTAAAGTGTTTGCTCTGCTGTGAATTTATTTTAACCTGATCGTTTCACGCTTGGTTCAATGAAGAGAGTCCCTTTTCTCATGCACGAACTCCAGAGTTGCTTAGTATAATTCTCCACAGAGCTCTAGCAGAAGAAATTCAAGGAAATATTTCACTTCTTAATTCTTGATTCATTCAAAATAAGCTTCCCGTTCTGGATAATTACTCATCATTTTGAAAACGGAGACAAAAATAAACAAACAAGCAAAAAGCCATTCAAAACAAACACTATAAAAGAGATCAGTTGAAATCAACAGCACTCAAGTTTGAAGCGTAGCACTTCAAAATGAATCCCATAATGCTGAAAAACAATGCACGACAAACGAAGAAAGCTTAGCCGCCGAAAACAACTTTTCGCTCTTGCCGAAGGACGATCCATTCATTTATTGATGACGTAAGGGTTGATCTGAATGCTTCCTGCATAATATAACAAAAATTAAGTATACATGAGAACTGCTATACCATGCGAGAGGCAGGGAAACGGAGAACACTCAAAACATGGACTCTACTATACTGTCTGTGATTCAATGAGAAGAAGCAACTTCTAAAAGTGACTACCCCCCCCCCCCACACACACACACGCACGCATGCACACACACGCACGCATGCACGCACGCGCACGCACGCACCCGCACGCACGCACGCACACGCACACACACACACACACACACACACACACACACACACACACACACACACACACACACACACACACACACACACACACACACACACACACACACACACACACACACAAAGACAGGATGAGCGTTCAATATCAATCCGGTGTGAGACAGCCGCAACATGATAAAAACACACCTCCTTGACGCGGACAAAGTTCAAAGCTTTCCAAAGTTTTTTATACATTTCTAAATTGGAAGCTCTGCCTTTGCTTAAACATTCAAAAGCAATTTTCGACTGAAATAATCATCATTTGGTACTTCTGTTGATCTCGACCTTGCATATATTGATATTGAAAGCGGACAAATGTTACCGTTTATGTGTACTGACAAGGCTAAAATATCCTTTCACCTGTTAGGTTTACTTACAACAATTCTTAAATTTTGATAGAATATACCTAGAACTATGAGATTTTCTATTGTGGCATGTTTTATCAGCGCTTTAAATATTACAGCGACACGATATAATTTACCGAAGGTACTATGACGTTAAAGCCACGCAAAACAGGATGGTTACAAGAAAGTGAACAACCACAAGCGCTTGTTGTGTTCACTGTTTTCGCACTACATTTACGCCATGATAAATCAGTATGAACTCGCTCACATCTCCGTTTTGCTTTATTGAAGTTATATCAAGAAAATAAACACGTAGTTCAAACAATGCATTATCGAAATTCCACTGATTTTTCACGGACGTCTTGTGAAATTAGCCAAATATTGATCACATGTTTTAGTCATCAACCTAACATTATCCAATCAAAGCACTACCTGACAAGAGTAACTGATGTAATTCAAAAAGAGCTCACTCTCCATTTTTTCGCTGCACCAGCAACCACTGGGTTCCTCAACAGTCGCGAGATCACAATGTGACGTTCGCTGCCAGGAACCATCAAACGATTACCACTCACACAACTCCCTTCTGGCGTTGATAACCTTCATTGCTGCTTGTAGCTTGTGATATCGAAAAGGTCCTCAGAAGAATTTCATTTTCTTCAACGTGGACGAACGCTTCGCACAATCTTCACTGCACCGGCTTGGCCTGCGCTATGTTGGTTTGTGGGGGACGGCCGCCCGGCGGTGAGGCTGCCTACGTCACTACTCAAACAGCAAACAACAGTCGATGAATGCCAGTGAGGGATGACCCGAAGTGATAGGTGACCGGTAATATGGGCAATTGCAGGAAACTGTGGGATACGAAGGCTTCCTCTTCGATGGACCACGCCGGTAAGCAGCGGCACGCGCGCATTTTTGTTCTGCTCCGTTGAAAAAAAAAAAAACACCTCTCCGTGCAATGTCAGTGCTTTAGAAATTGGTTTTTTTGTTCTAGTTCTTGCTAACCATGACTGTGACGATGACAAGCAATTAAAGCCATGAACGGCAAGGAAACTATTTTATCGCACTCAAATGGTCTGCATTGCTTTTATGCTGATTGATTGATTGATATGTAGGGTTTAGAGTCCCAAAACCCCTATATGATTATGAGAGACGCCGTAGTGGAAGACTCCGGAAATTTCGACCACCTGGGGTTCGTTAACGTGCACACAAATCTGAGCACATGGGCTTACAACATTTCTGCCTCCATCGGAAATGCAGCCGCCGCATCCGGGATTTCATCCCGCGACCTGCGGGTCAGCAGCCGAGTACCTTAGCCATTGGACCACCCCGGCAGGGCAATGCTTTTATGCTGCTCGGGGGTACTGTAAGTTCAGTTAGCAGGTCAGTTGATGAAGAAAATAGTTTTCATCGTATGATACGTTACTGCTGATAAAAAATCGCCAATTTAAAGATCTCAGTGGATGGGAATGACTGCAGCAGTGTACTCGGAGTTCATTTCGGGATCGCTGCTTCGGCCGACATAGTCAGTCGGTCGGCATGAAGCGCAGCACTCATTGAATGCGTCGAGAGATCTTTTTTTCTAGCCTAAAGCGCGCTATAATATGTATTTCTTAGTCGAAGTCAGATGCTTATTTAAACAGTGATCTTGATGAAGCTACGTGGCATGGCGGCACATAAACAATACAGTCAGACGTAAACGGCGTTGAATAATCGAAACTCTGTGCTTTTTTTAACAAACTTGTTCCTTTGGATGTCGTCCTGGCACACAGTTTGACCAAAGTAACGCAAATGGACTCGGTGGTGGTGGTGGTGGTGGTGGTGTTGCAGCAGGCGGGGTTAGCCTGGCCTGCACGGCCGGCAATCGTTCCGCGTGAGCATCTCCTGAATTTGGAAAATGTCGCCACGTGTCAGACAGCCCAGTGTCTCGCAGGAAAACCAACAAAATTGGTTGCACGTTCCTCCTAGTTGCCGCGGGTCCTTCAGGAAAGATGACGACAGCCTTTTCGCAAGGTGCGGATCATCGCTGCTCTTTGCACATCAAAC
Source organism: Rhipicephalus annulatus (assembly GCA_013436015.1). NCBI lineage: Eukaryota > Metazoa > Arthropoda > Arachnida > Ixodida > Ixodidae > Rhipicephalus > Rhipicephalus annulatus. The sequence goes on along the minus strand of WOVY01009927.1, from coordinate 255,982 downwards.
TTTGGGCAAAGCTAAATGAAATGTTCAATATCCCCGATGTCACCACAGAAGGCACAGAACGGGGAAGCGTATCTCCCAGTTTTGAATGACTAGGCCGGGGTGTATGCGGAGCCGGTTCTTATGCGGTACAACAGCGTCGCTTCTTCACGAGAAAGTCAATGAATTACACGTGCTTGGTGTGGAAACTTGTAGATCGCCTTGAAATAATTGCGTATCACATCTTTGTTGTTCTGGTAAGTCTTGGGAGTTCTTACTTCTGAAAACGATGTTCGTGCTTAGCATGCAAGGGCATCAGCCTTTTCATGGCCCTCAATGCCAACGTAGGATGGGATCCACTGGAACTTCATGTTAAAATTCTTGCCAGTTAGGTGTTTTATTAGTGCCAGAGATTGCCTGGTGAACTTTTCTTGAGATAGCCCACGATGCAGTCTTTGTAGCGCCGTTTTGGAGTCTGTCAGCACTACAACATCTTTTGCAGAAAAGGAACGCAATTTTCGCAAAGCCGCCGTGATTGCAGCGCTTTCTACCGCTGTGGACGAAACCACGCGATCCAGGTGGCCCGACCATGACACGCCAAGGCAGAGTATGCAGAAAGCCGCTGCGCAGCTATCCGTTTGTGTGCTCACTGATCCGTCGGTGTACACTTGTAGGTGGCTGCGCTACATGGTGCTCAAGTGGTCCAGCGCAAGAAAGTTTGCTTCAGCGGCTGGAATGGTGCACTTCGCTGGTAGATTGGGTACGCTGAAGTTACACGCAACATCCACAAAAGATCATGGCGGGTCCATAGGGCGCCGTTTAGGCAGTTTCAAGCTTAAATATCGAAATGTGTTTAGTGCCGTGTTGAAATGTGAGCCAGTTCCTGCTCTTAGCCGTCGGAGAAGCACCGTGCCTGCGAAGGACTCGCCCAGTCTTGACAGCTGCGTCAATAAGGCCTGAGACGCCAAAAGGCGGAGTGGAAGAGACTCGGCTTCATTGGTGACCTTCGTGTTTGAAGCCGCCTGAGGGACTCCCATCGCCAAGCGAACACCCTTTCTGTGCACTGCCTCTAGGCGTTCAAACTGGCTTGGTGATGGTGATATCAGGGGCAGCTGATAATGGACTCGCCCAGTGCTTCGTGTAAACTTACTCTTGAGTGGAGATTTTGCGTTTTTTGCGATATATATGAGTGCAATGGCCGGCGGTCATCTCGTATGACAAGTCGATTGCACCCACGCGTTCCCATAATATATTTTCTAGGCGTCAGCGTGACAATTTATTTCTCAGTATATTGTTCACAGAAAATTCATGCGTCAGCTTTTTTTTCGTGTGGAATACACACGTATCTGTGATAAAATGGTTTTCGAACACTAAGGCTTTCACGTTTCGTATTCAAAGGCTACCTGTCACTGCGGCTCTTTTCACAGCCGCGGCCTACCTCATTTATTCTTTCTTCATTCCATGGAAATCGATACACGCTGTTTGCCGTTCACGCTCGAGTTGGAGCAGCCAACGGCTGAACAACCGACCATGGTTTATCGGGACGAAGATAAACGGACGACCACGCGCGCGAATCCCGAATAATCTGAGGCTTGTGGCGAACCGGTTGCCGTCGCCTACTCCTCTCGAACCAGAAGCCGGTAGGAGACAGCGCATCCCACAATCACTCACTATTTTACTGGTCACCTATTGAGGAGCACCTATTGAGCGATGCGCGGGAAATTTTACGGAGGAAGCACGGGAGCATAATCAGGGGATTGGACATGTTTTTTCTTTCGGTTTCCTTCGTCCGGCGATCACTGGAGGAGAACGGTGGAAAACTAATGTATTTGTTCCCGTAGAATCCGGTTTGAGTAAGGTCACCGGAGCAGAACGGGCGCATCCTTCTCCGATCGTTCCGAGCTGGGTATATTTTTTGTTTACAGTGTACTTGCGAAAGAATCCAGCGCTGTATTCTGCCCTGAGTCAGACTGAAATAATGTATCCGATAGGCCTGCCGTCTTCTCTGCTGCCATGTTGCACTTCATTTCCAGCCGGTGGTGTTTTGAGTTGTTCGTGACCATCTTGACTAAGCCAGAGATATACAGCGCAACGTGGCGACGTGTCGAGATCTTCTCCAGACTTCATGAGTAGTGTGGCGAGACGTAAAAGCAGTTGCACACGCTCGACCAAACCTACGCACAAAGCACCACGGCGCGATTCCCAGATCGTCGAGCTCTTCGAGCGCAAGAAACACCAACCATCACCATCAAAATAAGGGGGAAGACTGAGCCAAGCGAGAGGAGGACGGCTAGTTTTCTCGACAGTGGTTTGCGCATGGCCCACATCTCCCGCGCGGTTCATCCCTTTGGAGGGTAAGTGGTTTACACGCGGCACGTATCTTTTGGTGGTTACTCTTCAACGGTCTATCCGTTCATGGCGTGCGCCGGTTGGGCTCCGTTACTCCTTTTGCGGGTAATTTTGTCTCAGAGTGTAGAGTATGCGGTGCTCGTAGTACGTACGGTGGCGACACGACGTCCGAGGAAGCACGAACAGCGTCCCTCAGATGATCATTTGTTGTAAGCTTCTCAGCTATGTTTTCAGATGAGAGCCACCCGTGCGCATTCTGAGAGGAAGGCGGTAGCCTGCCACCTCTCAAGTGATACCCCGGACTGATCGATGACGCATGAATGCCTTGCGCAGAATGTATGATGGGTAGCTGGAGAGGCGGTCGAGTTGCGGACTTCATCGCCAAAGAAGCGTTAATGGCGTTCCTTGGATGGGGAGATGCGCAACGCCGATGACTCACGAATATAAGAGGGTTCCACTTAAAGGTTCGCTTGTCATTGAAGACTGTGCCATCATGATTATTGAGACAGAAAAGAGACAACGCCCTTGCTGTGCGATGGCTGTTCTTTATCTACACTTTTCTTTTTCTCTGCTTCTTCCATCTTGCTCCTCGCGCTCAGAACCTCAATTGCACTGCTCTTAGTCATCCCGTTTCGTACGTTACTAGCCACTGATCTTTATGTTTAGTAGATTCCTACGTTTCGCCTCCTCTCCGGCGATAGCCCACAAAGGCTGAAGTCATTGAAATAAACAAGAGTAGGTAATTGAATAATGCGCCGTGATATAGTTATTAAAGCATGGCAGCAAATTAAGTCATTGCTGTACAAGGGTGGTGTACAAGGTTCGGTTCAGCTGAGGCTCTTCTGGGTGCGTCTAGCAGATGGAGAGCTTTGTCCACCGGAAACATGAGAGATTGCTAAACGAAGGCTCACGTTCTAATCTATTTTTACATTTTGTGAGTGTTAGTGTCCTCCAAAGTTTGTTGAAGACACTTTTTTGTACGGGCACACGAGTAACCCAAGGCCTCTGATTGAGCCTTGGCATATAGAAAACAGTGCTAGCACATGTGTGAGCGAACCGTTAAGCATAAAGAGAGAATAAAATGTCTCAGCAACAAATAAAACACTCAGCTTTTTGAAACGCCAGCTCCGACTCACCCCTTCTCATGTTGAAATACTCACATGTAAATCACTTACAGGATCGAAACTAATATGCATCTGCCATTTGGAGCCGGCATAGAGCGTACCTATTCACTGCACTGGAAGCTGCTCAAAATAGCGCCACTCGATTCATTCCTTCATGTTTATGTGACATCAGCATTTCACCCCTGCCAGCTGCATCCAGTTTATTACTTCTTTCGTATCATCGTCGCATTGCTAGTGTTACTCTTTATTGTAAATTTTTTCATTCGTCTCCTAATCGAGAACCTTATATCGCAGACACATGACGCATTTCCCAACGCCCCATTCGTCCACTTCAAGTTGCCCGCCCGCCACCGCATACCACTATGTTTTCTGCTGCATTATTCCCAGAAGCAGCTTCAGACGGGAACGGCCTACCCTACGACACCATCAACAGTGCCTCATCATCTATTTTTCAAGAACGCTTCACTGATCATCTGCAATGGTAATTTATTCATGAGTGTTGAATACTTTTTTAACCTCACCTCTTATGTAACAGAAGCTGAATGACAATCCTTAAGGAAATATACCTCAATCATAGAGAAACTTCCTAACATAAAGAACGGCACTCCCGCAAGGCCCGGCGGCCCAGCTACTGGGCTGCTTTCAGCGCCATCAGTGGCTGGTCAGACCTGATAATGTCTTCAGTGCAAATAAAATTAGACTTTTTTCCTGTGCTTAAATTTGAACCCGTACCCTCATGGGTCGAAGACGAGTGCCTTTAGCACTAGGCTACACACAGGTTTCTGAAAGGGAATACATGTACCGCACATCTAAACCACATGGAAACACACCCTTTAGACAAAACCAAATGCAAAAAAAACGACACTTTCTACTCACACCTTACTGATTTTTGCGAGAAGGCAATAAAGGTTGATTGATTGATTGATATGTGGGATTTAACGTCCCAAAACCACTATATGATTATGAGAGACGCCGTAGTGGAGGGCTCCGGAAATTTAGACCACCTGGGGTTCTTTAACGTGCACCCAAATCTGAGCACACGGGCCTACAACATCTCCGCCTCCATCGGAAATGCAGCCGCCGCAGCCCGGATTCGAACCCGCGCCCTGAGGGTCAGCAGCCGAGTACCTTAGCCACTAGACCACCGCGGCGGGGCAAAAACAACTTGCCGTGAGCAGGAAGCGCAATAAAGGTCCTTGTCGGGACACAATATAGAGCGGATGTTAACAATTGAACGAATCAATAAAATATTATTGTTCAGAAAATTTGAGGCCAAACTACAGTTTCAATTCTACTTCTGAGGCGGCTCTTAGAGGTCTTGAAAAAGGAGTAAAAGCGAGCAAGGGAACGCGATCTAGTGGTTGGTCAGACTTTTTCTTACTGGGCTGTGAAAAGGCTCGAGTGGCCACACTTTATACAGTATATTTCTCTATGACTGAACTGAGAGAAAGAAAAGGAAGAAAGAAATCAAGAAAGAGGGAAAAAAGGAAAAAAAAGTCAGTATATAGCAGATTCTCCTACGCACGCTTGCCTTTCCCCTTTTTTCAATAGTGGGCTAGGGCTTCTCAATTTTTTGTAGCCTGCCTCTAATGCCTTTTACCTTGGTAATGCCTCTGAGTGAAGATATTGAAAACAGTTGTACGTGGAGTTGCGTACTAACTGCAGAGCAGCTTCAAAAGACCAACCTGTCGTCGACCGGTGTCTCGCATTGGCATTACGAAGGGCCCATGTTTTGCACAAAGCAGAGCATTTGGAATGCCAGCGCTCGCTTTCTTGCGAATGCCCGCGTGGCTACGCATTTGTTCGTTTGGTCAACAAGACGATGGCATCACTTCAGCACCAGGAAATCTGCGAAAAAGGGCCGTGGAGTGGAAGCCTGGGGATATTTTTGATCGCCAGGGGTTCTTTAACGTGGACCTGAATGGGCCTCGAGCATTTCCGCGTCCACTGTATATGCAGCTGCCGCAAAGGTTACTCGATACATCGACATACACGTCAGCAGTAGAGCATTATAACAACCAGCCCACTGCGCCGGGTTTGCTTGTACTGCTCAAGGGACAAATTAAAATGCAAATCTTATTACAAGTGCTACAAAGACAACGCGGCAATTTTTTATGGGACAGTCGTGCCTTCTTATTGCGTTGTAAATTGAATAGACGGGACAGCGACCCATACTCAGAAGAAATAGTTCTACGCCTAAAAACAAAAATAGGTCAAGATCATAATTTTTAAAGTAAAAAAGTGTCCGTCACCATGGAAGACGCGCTCTCTGAATGCGAAAACACTCATCACAAAAAAAATTGAACACGTCGCTGGAAAATCGTCTGCGAGACATGTGCATTTTCTGGCTTGCGCGCACATGTCACACATCCGGTGCATTCATGAACTTCCATGAGCCCAGCGTGTCTAAAAAAAAAAAGAACGACTAAAGCAAAGGATATGACGCTCTATCGAGGCAGCTGTTGAACATTAAAAAAAAAAACAAGTTTTCGCAGAGCATTAGGAGCCATCCGAATAGCTATACTCCGCCGCTCTCCAAGCCTCTGTGCATCACAGAACGGCCGCAAAGTTCCAACATATAAACCAAGTTCCAGAACTACCCCAGTGCGCAGTTTGTGATAGCGGTTGTGGTGCTTATGCTGCGAAAGTATTGACAGCCAAAACCGCTGAGTTGAAGCACACAGACGTCACCTTTGATTGGCGGTTACGTCACGGCCGGAATCTGAGGAAAGCGTACGTAGCCCTTTTTCGTAGTCGGCTAGTTTGTGCAGCATGACGGAGTTGAGTTCCTTTGTTCATCTCGCACGCTCTTTGTGTAGTTGATACTCCCATACCTTTGACAGCAGTGACAAAATTCTATCATATGGGTCCACACTAAATTTCTTAATTTATTTAGCTACTAGTTTATTAGTACCTTGAAAGCGCATTCAGGCATCTTAAATAATAAGTGAACATAACTAGTCTTTGATGGGTTGATTAATATGCTTGGAATATGTATTGCTGGAGCGATGCTCTTCACCAGCAGGAAAGCATTTCCAGTCCTTTGCGACCTGAACGAGAGATGACTTTGTGTAGCCGTAAGTGTAGGCTACCGAAGGCCATGACAGTATTAAGAACAATGCAAGGGTTCGATGTCAGCCTGATGACGTAGAATCAAACTCGTGGCCCGCCAACCTCTCTTTAAAAGCCCGTGAGTCGAACATGGCTATGTTCATCTCGTATTTTCTTTTTTGATAATACGAATGTTTGGTACGCTACAAAGACATGAATGCTCAGATCATTGATTTAGGGAGGCACCAAAACTAGTCGCCACGTATGAAAGCTTAAGCGTGGAACAAAAATGATATTTTAGAGTCTCATATAGGTTTTACTAACTTTGGAGAACGGCATTGGCTTGTTAAATAAAATCCTGGCACGAAATCTTTCGAGAAAGAACCCGTATATATTACGTATGGGAAGGTTCAATGATATGACGGATGGGATATGACGTATGGGAGGTTCAATGACGTATGAGAAGGTTCGTACTCTACCAAGACGCAGCACTTACGGTACTACATTCTGTGACTGTGGCCTGAGATGAGTTTGAGATCCTGGTCAGAAGGTTTATAGAACTGACGAAGAAGACATAGTCTTGCAGTTTCTGGCACTCCTCAAGGGTTTCAAGTTGAAGGCAAAAGTTAGATTCCATGACACTGGTATGATAAAAATAGCCTGAACGAACCAACCTAGCGGCTTCATTTTGTTTGGATTACAACGTGGATTAGAGATTGATTTTTTGTTGGTCTCAAACTGAGTATACATGCGTGCTAAAGTTGATCAAACGTGAAAATAAATATTCGACTTGTAGAAGTCTGATAGCAATAAATGTGTGGGCCTAATCTCATTCGAAGGAAGTTGTCGAAACAATTTACCTCGCGAAAAAAAAACAGCGCGGGTGTACGAAAGAAGAGAAAGAAATTTGACAAGAAAGAGCGTTGAGCTTATGATTACACGAGCATTTATTTCATTTTATACGCCTTGGAAATTGGTAATAAAAAAATTAATGTCACTGCGCATGCGTCTCAACTAGTAGATGAAACTCGAGAGTTCAAGCACGTAAATAACTTATCTTTTTGTCGGTATATACAATGGATGATGCGTCTACACAAGTTGGCCCAGTAGAAAACATATTGGACACTTCATATATCTCCTGGGCACAGAAATCACAATATCTGCGTAGGATGTGCTTCCGTACAAAGCTAAGAGTGCATTCACACTCGGCACAGTGAAATGCTACAATGCGCAGTGACCCCTTTGACCAACGTATTTCATTTCAAGGCAGATGAGCTTTTAGTTGAACTGGGCTTTCAGAAAAGCATGAATTTTCGCAGCAAGTGGTAACCATCAAATATATGTTGTCCTGATTTGCGTTATGTCATGGTGTTTTCACGAACTTCAAGCAATACTGAAATGTATGGGGATCAGTAGTGTTTTATGCCCCGCCACGGTGGTCTAGTGGCTAAGGTACTCGGCTGCTGACCCGCAGGACGCGGGTTGGAATCCCGGCTGTGGCGGCTGCATTTCCGATGGAGGCGGAAATGTTGTAGGCCCGTGTGCTCATATTTGGTTGCACGTTAAAGAACCCCAGGTGGTCGAAATTCCCGGAGCCCTCCACTACGGCGTCTCTCATAATCATATGGTGGTTTTGGGACGTTAAACCCCACATATATTAATAATAACAATATAATACTAGTGTTTTATCTCCCCGCTTGAGGTCAACAGAACCTTCATGGAAAAATCTTCAGCCTGGCTAGTACGTTGCAAAATATTAGGAATGGGCGCACAACATTGAGCTCATTCGTTACAAAGTGAATCAGCATCCAGGGGCACGCTAATTCCTAAAGGGTTAATGCAAAAAAAAGCATCTCAATGGCGTCGATACGTCATGTTGGGCCAGTACGTTTTGAGTGAACTTGGTTGCAGCGCAACACTAGACGAGAAGGAAGCGAACCACACGGTGCTTAATCGCAAGCGATGTATTTTACTAATAAATGTGAAACTTATATGTAGCAATGCAAAACAGGCGCAAGAGGCGAAGTGTGCTGAAAACTATAAATAATCAAGATTGACGCAGGCATTTAAATTCCTTTTCACGAACAGCGACAAATACCTCTATGGTACAAGTCCTCTCTCTAAGACAGACGTAAGCGACTTGTGAAATAGTTCGCATGTTTAAAAATGACACTTTTTTTCCATTCTTCAGTGATGCTACTTGGAGCAAGTAAAAAACTCGCGTCAGTTCAGTTTTGACTCAGGCAGCTGCTTAGGAAATCTTCCTCCCACTAAAGGAATCCTAAAGGAAATGCTCCTGAATGGCCCATAATGTAGACTCTAAAAGAAGACGCTGTTCGCCAAAAAACAACTTGCGGATTCAATTAGCCGGAAAGCGCATGACTTATTTGATAAGTGGGGTTATGAAACATTTTGAAATTGGCGCATATTAGATAATTTGGCAGTTGGCAGGCACATGTGACATTTACTCCTGTATACGCTCTTTTGTGGTCACATATAAAAGCAGCTTTCTGCTGTGTAGTTAAGTACTGGCAAGATGCAGCTATACCTTCCCCTTGAGAGTTAGGGGCAGATAACCATTAACGATTTGAGAAAGCTTGCCAAATGTTATCAAACCTATTCTTATTCTTCTAGTTATTCCCTTCTCATGGTTCGGCTCCGCGGTTACTACCTGTCCTAAGTAGAGATATTGCTTTACAACTTCTAGTATCTCTCCACCTCTCGTAAAGTGCGGTTTTGTACCAAAACTGTTGCACATTACTCTAGTTTTGTGCACATTAATTCGTACACCTACTTTTCTGCTGTCTGTGTCTAGTTCAGTAATAATTTTCTATAATCCGTGCCCTGCGTTAGTCATGAAGGCAATGTCATCAGTGGATCGCAGGTTACTAAGAATGTTTCAAATAACTCTAATTCCCAAGTCTTTTTTTCTAGAATCCTGATAATTCCCGGTAAACACGCTGTCAATAGCATTGAATAGATGGTGCATCCTATCCTTACACCCTTCTTGATTGATCTTCTGTCGCTTTCATTTTAGAAAACTACCGTATTCTGCCACTAACCCTCAATAGGAAGGTATATAACAGCTGCATCTTGCTGGTACCTAACTGTGCAGCACAAACCTGGAGGCTTACAAAGAGTATGCAGCTTAAATTGAGAATGATGCTGCGAGCGAATAAAGAAACTAACTTCAAGAGACAAGAAGAGAACAGAGTGGGTAAACGAACGCACCATGGTTAAGGATATGAGAGCTGAAATCAAGAAGATGAGCTGGACATGGGCCGGGCACGTAGCACGTAGCAGGACAACGGCTGGTCCATGAGGATAACTGAATAGATTCTCAAAGAAGGCAAATGCTCGAAGGGAAGACTGAAAGCTAGGTTGGCCGATAAGATAAAAAAGTTCGCCGATATAACGTGGCAACGAAAAGCACAAGACTGGGTTGATCGGTGGATCAAAGCAGAGGCCTTTGCAGTGCAGTGGTGTAGTTAGACTGATGATGATGATGGAGATGGTGGTGATGATGATGATTATAGAGAACATAAAAAAAGTCGGCAGCTCCTATGTCCGCGAGCAGAGACAAACGCCCCATTATTTCCCCTTATTAGCATAAACACGGGGCCGAGAAAAATAATTTGCATCAATATAAGGCAATTGCGCGCCTGCCGGCGTTTCGCTACGTCCGCCGACAACACTGTGACACCCAGAAGGTAACTCACATTGTCACGTAACATTGGTAAAAATGGCGGTCATATTCAAGCAGAGACACCCGTTTGCATCGAGTAAAGCTAGGCTAGATACACCAGCGACCTAAATCGTCATCATCATCGTGATCATTCAGTACAGGTGAATGATAATGACGTCTCAGAAGCGTGCATTACTAAGGCTGGCCACTGGTGCTTTCCGGGAAAATTGACCTATGCTATGCTATTCACAATTCAAAGTAAGCGCTCTCGACCTAACGGCCGCGTACGAGCCACGCTCAAAGAAAAGCCTTCTTCCTTTTACGTCGGTCAATTCTAATTTATACGAGCAAAGCACCGCTTTTTCCTGCCTGAAGGCAGCTCTAACTCACTCTTGTAACCACCAGATTGAATTCAGTTTTTCGCACCAAGTTCATCTGCTTTGACAAGCAGTTTTTTCTCATCGCCTGCTAACTTCTATTGCTGAGACTCTCCTTACGTTCCTAATAGTGCCTGCTAAGAGACAAAGCAACAGCCCCCTCAACAAGCCTCACTCTATCACGGCTGCTTTCCTGTATACGTACACGAGGTTTCCCTTAGGCTAAAGAAGGCCGCTGGGAAAATAGATTTAGGAGTTGTGTTCTGCGCACGCTTCAAGCTCGCTGACCTATGTCCCAGGGTTAACAGAGAAGGACCTAAGAAAAAAGCCTGCACTAAGAAACAGGCGCCACGCTATGTTGAATGTGTTTTAGCAATTGTATACAAGATAATATTTACCTGTAGGCTCTGTTACATCGTCCAAACAGGCCTATGCATTGTTGAAGGTTAGAGGCTCCGTCGGCTGCCCTAGTTTCGTCGCCTCCAGGGAGGTGGTCGAAGACCTCACCTTTCAGAAGAGCTGCTGTTTGAGAAAACCAGACTCAAGTTCCGAATAGGAATAAAAGAGATTTAATTACATTGGTACAGTCTGAAAGTTCGGTCCACATTTCCTCTTTCAGGGTTCGCCTTTCGTTTTTATCCTCTTCAAAGTCCCTAGAGTCCAGGTCTCGGAAAACCGGGGACGACGTCTTCTACCAATCAGCCGGCGAGTGACACTTGTCACTCTGCTGGCCGCACCCCCCCCACACACACATAACACACATACACACATACAAACACATACACACACATACACACATACATACACACATACATACATACATACATACATACATACATACATACACACATACATACATTCACACATGCACACACACACGCACACACACGCACACACACACACACACACACACACACACACACACACGCACACTTGTAGTATTCTCGAGAAATCGTTTCTTCGAGGAAAACATGCCTCCAGCATACTGGATGCGACGAGTGCGTCTTCTGGGAGCTCAATGACACCCTTCCCCCCGGGTGTTGACTGGCGGCCGCAGGCCCGGTTCGCCCCTCGCCCCACAGCTTGGGTCTGGGCAGCTGGCGCGGATCTATGCGCAGGCACCCTGTCAGCTCGTGACACATAGCTGTAGTCCGAGGCCCCACTTCCACGTATTTTGGCACCCAGTGTCGTGGCCGTAATTGGGGAACGTAGGCTCGAAGAGTCACATTTCAGCTCCGCACCAATGACAATGGTGTGCTTTTGAGCCGTGTTCGCCCCCTCGTTTGAAACTGCAGAGCCCGCCTTCGCACTTTTCTTCTTGCTGCAAAGTGCACGAGGCTGTCCGCTTTGTTCAGTTCCTGTGCCCCGCAGAGGTGGAAGGTCCGGTGATCGTAACAGCAAAAACGATCGGTTGAAGAGCACGCTTGCTCTTTAAAAGGCTCTGTTCCCAGCCACATGGCTTATCATTGTAAAAAGTGTGGTCGTCACTCCATTCTAGACAAGCGTGCAATCATGGGGTGATATAAAAATCAACGTGAGCTCGATATTAGCAAGTCTTCCACAGTCACCAACTTGGTGCTTCCGGTGTTAGCGCACCCTCTATTTACCTTCACGGTTGTGAAATTAGTTATCTGGCATCCACTGATATGACTGGGTCTTGATTAGGTGAGCCATTTGGCTCATGTATGTGCGATTTGCAGATGTTGCGTGATTATGCGAAGATTCTGTTTTTTTATATATTGCTGTTGGTTTACAATGAACTTTGCTTGTTTTTTGAACGCTCTGTTCTCGTCTTACCTATCCGCTCCTGTCGTTTGCGCTGTTAAGCACTTTCTTCGTCTACCATGACTGATGAATTGTGTATAAAATTTGGTGACATAAACTAGGATAAGAAGTTAATATTCATACTTATTGAAAAAATTACTCCACTGAGCGTACACTTCATAATACAGTTCAGTCCATGATAATGGTCACAATAAAAAGAGGTATCTATTTGTGCAGTCAGATACACTCAATCTTGGGCCAATTGAAAAATTGAGTGGGTGGTACAAAAATAAGGCGTGATTTTATTTTATTAATCTGATATTTTTTTCTCACCGTCCTTATCTTGTAAAGGCTTCTCACGTACTGGAACTGCTCACAAAAACGTGAAGCACTGTCTATTACTGGAATTCATTGCTTGCCTTGTGGCCCGCACTAATAGAATGAAAGAAAAATCGTTCACAACAGAGAAAAAAACATGAAATAAGGGTGAGATGGAGGTGGGTGGAGCCCCTAGTCAAGGGGCTCCACCCACCTCTGGTCTCTACTGGCCTCAGCAGCCCGCCGCACCTAGTCCAGGAGTGCCAGAGTGCCACTTGTGCCTCTTTTTCACCGCTGGAGGGTAAAGTTTCGCACTGCTCGATCTTGAAGATTTTGCCCGAATCTGAGGCGTAATAACTTTGGCTGCTATTAGCTCACATCCCCATGTATTGTGAGCAAGTGTGGGTTGTCCTCCACACCACGGGAATGAATCGGTGTATACAGTTGGGGGCGTCGCATGTTTTAAACGCTGGTGCGGGTATGTATTTGTCTGCAGGCGGCGGCAGTCTTGTACTTATTTTTATACTCAGCTGAGAATGGGGCGGGGAGTATCGCCGTCGTGGTCGACGCTGGTGTTCTAAGATTATCTAAGTGTAGGGCGCTTGGAGTAGCAAAGGGTTATCTGGACGAGTGACGGTCGCTCGGTGACTAATGGCCAGAGCTCCACTGTCTTCTCTATCGTTACCCGTTTCTGCTATATGTCCGGGGCACGAAATGATGCATTGTTCCTGGTCTAGTGTTGCACCTAAGAGGCGTGCGATGCATGCAGGTACGCAGCCGTTAGTGAAATAACGACATGCAAATGGAGAGTCCAGAAAGATATAGTATCGCTGTTTCATAATTTCTTTGGTTTTGATGACGAGTGCTACCGCGAGCGCTTCCCCCATGTTCGCCGCGTTCGTCTTAGCTGAAGCAAAGGTGAATAAAGCGGGGCGGCGTACCGAACCAACAGCGGCCATTGAAAAACTATGCAGACCGCAGTGGACTGCGTCCGTGCAGAGCGCGTCCGGGTCCCTTCCGAACGTTTGGTGAAAGAGAGAGAGAGAGAGAGAAAATGATTGATTGATTGATTGATTTGTGGGGTTTAACGTCCCAAAACCACTTCTGATTATGAGAGACGCCGTAGTGGAGGGCTCCGGAAATTTTGACCACCTGGGGTTCTTTAACGTGCACCCAAATCTGAGTACACGGGCCTACAACATTTCCGCCTCCATCGGAAATGCAGCCGCCGCAGCCGGGGATCGAACCCGCGACCTGCGGGTCAGCAGCCGAGTACCTTAGCCACTAGACCACCGCGGCGGGGCAGAGAGAGAGAAAACAATTCATAAAGAAAACATTTTGTTGTTTGGCGAGTTTCTGGGCTCTGGTGTGGCGACGTGCTTGGTGGTGCAAGGGATTCATGTTTTTCGGTGTAGGGACGATATCGGTTTGGGCAGAGATACGAGCGGAAAGAGGCACCAGTACTTCGTCTCTGCATTGGGGCCGTAAGCCCCGTAATATTTCATAAGCCCCGTAATATTTTCCTATCTGTGGGCGAGAGACTACGTCTTTCTTGCTGCGAGATGATGACCATGACCCTTATTTCCTCGAAATTTTTATAGATCCCCAAGGCAAGAAGCAGATCTGTGAATGTTCCAATTGTTAGGCTGAGAGCAGCCTTGCAGGCAGTACAAATCAAGGTGTCCGCTTGTTCAGTGTCTGTCTTACTAAGTTCTTGGTGTGGGAGACCATGCGTTATTCTGTTAATTATGAAGGTTTGGAATATTCAAAGAGCGTCCACCTCTTCAAAGTATTTACTATAATGCGTCACTCTGTGTACCAGCATTAAAGTGAGTAACTTTAATGTGCACACTTTAGGAGCATAATCTCCATTTTCTACCGGGATACTGTGCCCTTTTGCATGCGCATTGCGAATATTTAAGCTATGGTATTTCTGTCCAACACTATGAGAAGTACTGCTCCGTGAAAGCTGCAATAGACGAAAGTTGAAATGGAAGGAAACCCCCAGATGCTGACACGTTGCCTAAGTCAACAAGAAAACTTTTATGTTGGAGCACAGCAAAATCTCAAGAACACGCCTCATCTTGTGTCAATGAACTACTGTCGGTGCGCTTTTAACCCACCTTTTTTTCTTTGAATCTGCTAGGAAATGACAATGCATTGGAAAACACGATACGGTAATAGCTACGGCATGTAAATTGAGCAGTACATTGAGCTGCTAACAATCCAAAACGATAGAAAAATACGTCGCACACAACTTCCCTTTACCGTACACACACTAATCTTATACCGCATATCAATAGGCCGAACAGCAAGTAAGGTGCGCAAGCAATGTGTCACTCAGCGATCAATCAAGGGAGGCAATAAAGTGCTGTGAAGTGAACCTTAACACCGACTAAGTATTTAGCATATCGGAAAAGTCAGCACAGTCACGCAAGTTTCAAGTAGTGAAAAAGAAATGGCGTCTTGCGTGAAGTCATTAAATTCTGACACCTCTTGTACCTAGTGATCACCACCGTGACACCCAATGAGACTGATGAAATCATCAAGAAAGTTAGCAAGCACACGGCGACACTCACCGCACAATACATTCGAAATCACACCACTATCGCTACTCATTCAAAAACAACAATAACTATTTTTTTTCTAATATTGTCTAGAAGAAACACACTCATATTCTGGTTTTGCCTGAAGCAACATGGTCTTGTGCTGGGAAGTGAACATGAACAGCGACTGCACATTCAGCAGATTCAGCAGCTGGTGCATATATGCAATATAGTGTTGAAATAAATGTTGCCGAGCAAGCAAACCAATGACAAAACGAGACTGATGAAGCCATGATGTTCATGAAGAGAGTTTGCGAGCAGATGGTGACTCTCAGTGCACTTTACATTCACAACCACTTCGCTTACTGAGCCGTTCGTTCATGACCATCAATAACTTGAAATCACTTCTAGTATCACCTTGAAGTGATACTAGAAGTTATCGTTCTAACTGCATTTTTCTTGTTGTGCTGCCGCTCCCACTGAGGTGTTGTGAAATTCTGTGCTCTTTGTGGTCGTATCTAGAAGTGTTACTTTCTGGTGATGTTGACACAAATCCGGGCCCAACCACTCAGGAAGTCCTTCAAAAAATTTTAGACAACCAAAATCAAATGGAGGCCAGGCTTGCTAATATTGAGGGCAAAATGCAATCTCTGGCGGACCAGTGTGGGAGGCTCCGTGGCCTCGAAGAAACCGTCCGCAACCTAGAGCGAACTATCCAGTACCCACAGCAAAAAAATAACTACAATGGAAGATAAAGCCCGACAGAACAATTTGATTGTATTCGGTATTCCGGAAGATGAGAACGAAACGCGAGAAGATATACAGGATAAGGTGCTAAAAAGCGTATTCACTAAACGTCTTGGTGTCACTGTGTCGTCCGTAGAGCGAATCCATAGACTTGGGCGAAAAAAGGCCGATAAAGACAGACCTATTATCTTGAGGCTATATGACTACAACAAAAAATTGCGATATTCAACCAGTGTAAAAAATTGAAAGGATCAGAGATCAGTATATCCCATGATTACTCACAGAAAACTCTTGAAAAACGGAGGTTACTTTGGCAATCAGCCCAAAAAGACAAGAAAGAGGGAGCGAAAGTCAAGCTTGTTCACGACAAGCTCGATATTATTGGTACAATGTACACGTGGGACAAGCAGTCGAATGCTCGGGCCAGAATTCGCAGTAATAATGGAACTGCTTCGCGGGATCGGGACTGACAGCAGGCGAGCAATGGAATTAAGCTACTAAACATAAACACCCGAAGTGTCGTAAACAAGCTTGAAGAATTGGAGTGCGTATCGTTACAGCATGATCCACATTTAATTGCCATAACTGAGACATGGTTAAACAAAGACATTACGAATGACGAAGTATTTCCCAGTTCATACAGCATAATCTGTAAAGATAGGGCAACAAGAGGGGGTGGTGTGGCATTGCTGATTAAAGGTTCCATCAAGTATGAGCAGTTACCCCTTTTAGATGACCACGAAAGTGTTTGGTGCAAGATATTTCTTGACGAAATAGCTGTAATAATTGGCGTTATTTATAGAACCCCGGGAAGCCCGGTCGAATTCATTCAAAAAATAGATGATCACTTAACAGCCCTAACTAGTACCAAAAGCCGGATAATTATGATTGGGGATTTCAACTTGGCTGGAATAGATTGGGAGGTGCGCATTCCTGGGCCCTTAGAGAAGCCTCACGCGGAATGCATATTGGAAACTATGGCAACACACAGTCTTATTCAGGTAGCTGACAGCCCCACGCGAATACAAGGACAGTGCCAGAGTTTGCTGGACCTCGTATTTTTGTCAGAGGAAACGTTTCATTACACAGTCGAAATTGAGGAAGGGATCTCTGACCATAAGATTGTCGTGGCCACGGTTCAAATTGCGAATAAGGGCGTAGTAAAGAATCCGATCGTGAAACTTTACAATTTCAAACGCGCTGATGACACATCTATTCTTGATCTACTAGAAACTGCTCTTAATAAGATGCCCAGAGGAAATAACGTTCATGAACTTTGGGAATACTTTACACTTACTGTGAGTGAATGCTTATCTCGTTTTGTGCCGAAAAGAAAGAAATGCTTACAAAAAACAAACCCGTGGGTTAATCGACATATAATTTATTTGAAACAACGACTGCGCCGGGCAGGACAAAAAAGACCGAGAAACCCCGTTGCCATCGCTACGCTTAGTACCGACGTGCGGAAGGAGTTTAAAACTGCTAAAAAGCATTTTGTTTCAACAACGTTGGCTGATTATTTGAAAAATTCACCTCAGAAGTTCTGGAGATACTTGGTTGGGTAAAAGCCAGCTACAACCAGTGTACTTTTAAATGGAAACATTTGCAGTGATCCAGTTTCAGTTGCTGAAGCTTTTAACAATTTCTTTAACAGTACATATACTAGCCCGACGGACATGGCCTCGATAAGTCAAGAACATGGTAGCCATCGGGAAGATGACATTGTTATCTCTAAGGAAGGGATAATTGAATTGCTTTTAAAATTAGATGTCAAGAAGTCTTCAGGGCCTGATAAAATACCGAACGAGTTTTTAAAGCGCTATTGCGAATGGGTTGCATTATTTTTAGTCAAAAGTTTTGCCTCCTCATTGGAAACTGGTGTTGTACCGAGTGATTGGCTGCTAGCAAGGGTTGTGCCTGTGCCCAAAGTTGGAGACAAGCTGATGGTTGAAAACTATCGCCCCATTTCCATTACATGTACAGTGTGTAAACTTTTAGAGCATATAATTGGTAAACATCTTGTTGCGTACTTTGAAAATAACGACCTCTTTTACAACAAACAACATGGTTTTCGCCGACGCCTTTCAACTGTGACACAGTTATTTGAAACCATTCATCACTTTGCTGCAGCTATGAATTCGAAAGAACAAATAGATGTTATTTCATTAGATTTATCAAAGGCTTTCGACAGGGTATGTCATGCGAAACTTCTAAATAAATTACATGGTTACGGTGTTAATTTACAAATAATTAGGTGGACTCAAGCTTACCTGACGAATCGTCAACATTTTGTGGAAATAGCCGGCGAACATTCATCTTTTTTGCCCATTCCTTCTGGTGTGCCGCAAGGGTCGGTTTTAGGCCCAATTTTGTTTCTGCTGTACATTAATGACATTGCAAGTGGTGTACATCACAACATTGAAGTGCGATTGTTTGCCGACGATTGTCTTTTGTTTACACGCGTCAAGACTGTCTCTGACCAAAATTGTTTAATTGATGCCTGTCACAGAACGAGCGCTAAAAAAAAGAGCGCGCCGCCAAATCCTGGCGACAACGGCAGGCAGAAACGCCGCGAGGTAAAAAGAAAAAAAAAAGAGAGAAAGCAAACATCCAAGGCTCCCGGGCGCGCGCTCTCCCCGCAGAAGCACGGCTTCGCAGACGAACCTCCTCACCCCACAGCGGCGGCCGGGCAAACGCTCGACCTTTCTAGAACGAAGGAGGCGTGGTCATACCGAGTTGACTCACCCGCCGGAGAGGGCATTCCAACCGTCTCGCCCTCTTCCCAGCTTTCGCTGCGTATCGCGCCGACGAAAGGACGAGAAATTTCTGGAAGGTGGCGCAGAACGTATTTAATCGAGCAGCCGAGACGAGAAAGCAGGAGGTGACGGAAGTTAACGCCAGAGCGCGTCGAGATTCCGCCGTGTAGTCGGCGAAGTTTTGGTCCGTAGGGACGGCTCGAGCTACAGGCAAGAGCGTGGGTTTACCGCTATCGAGCGAAGACGCGGGCAACAGCTGCGTGTGTGAAGCCGACGGATTTCCGGCGAAGAAGTTTGAAGCTTGGAGAGTGGCCTATTGAAGACGGGAGTTTTCCTGGAAGAGAAACTCCGGCGAGGTTTCCTGGAAAAGAAACTTCAGAGAGCTACGGAACGACAACAACGCTGGACTTTGAGTGAGTGATTCTCGGAAGAGTATCATTCAGACTTTTGTTCCAAGGACTTTGGACTGAATAGGTTTTCTATCGCTTTAGTCCTCAAGTGTCTTGGTTGTTCAATGCATGTGACTGCATTGTAGTGCGTATTGTTGTCCGTGTCCGTTGTTTCAAGTGTGGCTGATTGTGTTGTGTAGTACATTGATTGATTGGTTTGATTGGTGTCATATTGTATGCAACTGTTGTGGAGTGTACATTCTTATGTATTGTTTTCGATCTGCCATTATTGAGATTATAATTTGTTTGTTTATCAACTCTCGGCTCTGACCTGTTCTTTGGGCCACGACCGGCGTCCGCTGGCGCACCAAAAAGGACCACTTCAAAATTGTCCACGCTTTCGTGGTGCGGTTCGGGGGGCCGATACTTCGGCTCTTCGAATTAGCCCGGCGATCGCCTCCCTAATAAACGGGACAGGTGTGACAATTAATCTGGCGTCCGCGACAGGACCTTTTGGTGCACAGTGTGTCCAAAGTAGTGAGAAAGAGCCTCGAGTTGTTGATAGTGCTATCGGAACTATTTTGTGTGTTGTTCAGTGTTCTCGTTCACGAGTGTAGAGGAGTGTTCCGATAGACTGATTTAGGCAGATACTTTTTGCACGTGGCAAGGTTTTATTTGAGAGTTGCGAGACACCATGGATCTCGAAAAGTTAGTTGCTCTGGGTGAGAAGATGGGTCTTTCTGGCGCCGAACTACGGAAGTGGGTCACCCAGAGGGAAAAGGAAGAAAAAGCAGCTGAGTTGGAACGAGAGAGGTTGGCGGTCGAAAGAGCCAAAGCGGAAAAGGAAGCTGAGTTGGAGAGAGAGAGGTTGGCGGCAGAGAGGGCCAAGGAAGAAAAGGCAGCTGAGTTGGAGGGAGAAAGGCTGGCCGCTGAAAGGGCGAGAGAAGAAAGAGAAGCAAAGGAGAGACAGCTGAAGGAAGAAAGAGAAGCGAGGGAGCGACAGCAGAAAGAAGAAAGAGAGGAAAGGGAACGGCAGCGTCAGCACGAGATGGAACTCGAGCGGCTCCGTTTGCAACAGCGAAGTGAAACTCCCGTCCAAGCTAGAGTTGAAAGCAGCGAACGAGAGGATCATGGCTTCCGCTTGAACCCAAGCAAGTTGCTCGTAGCATTTGATGAAAGGAAGGACGACCTAGACGCGTACCTCCACAGATTTGAGACGATTGCGAGGAGCCAGAATTGGCCGGAACAGCAATGGGCAACTACTTTGAGTACTTGCTTGAGTGGTGAAGCGCTCAGTGTGTACGGTAGGCTGACGCCGACCGATGCAGCCAACTACGCAAAGGTGAAAGCTGCTTTGTTGAAGCGATTTAGATTCACTGTGGAAGGATTCCGGGACAGATTTCGGACAGGAAAGCCAGCTGATGGGGAGACGGCTACGCAGTATGCCGCCCGACTTAGCCATTATTTCGACAGGTGGATTGAACTTTCAGGGACAGCGCGGGAGTACGATGAGCTTAGAGAGCTGCTAATTAGAGAACAATTTCTTACTAGTTGCCACCCAAGCCTGTCGCTGTATTTGAAAGAGAGGAAAGCTGAGTCATTTGAAGGAATGCTTGAATTGGCTGATCAATTCTTGGAAGCACAAGGTGGAACTAATTTGGCCAAGGTCAAGAAAGAGTGTCCCGATGATTCGAAGAAATTGGCTCCCGAAGAAAAGAAGCGTGCACCAGAGAGCATTCCGCGATGTTTTCTGTGCAACCGAGTGGGTCATCGCGCGAAAAACTGTCGAACAATCTTTACGAGCCCTACGACAGTAAAATGTTTTAGGTGTGGTCAGACTGGGCACAAAGCAGACGCATGTCGAAACGGAGTGAGTCAAACTCACCAGGTATCCTGTGTGCAAGCGGCACCGAGATCTGATAATAATGCTGTCAGCGATGGATTCGTAGAGTTGAAAAATGGGGAAAAAATTCCTATTGTGGGTGCTGTAATGTCAAAACAGCCAACCGGTGTTACGAAAGGAATGCCAGCGCGGCCTGGAAAAGTTGCGGGCAAAAAAGTTACGGTGTTAAGAGATACCGGCAGCTCCACTGTTATCGTTCGGAGAAATTTGGTACGGGAAAGTGAATTGACAGGCAGAACGAAACCGGTTTGCCTAATTGACCGTACGGTTCGGATGCTTCCCGAAGCAGAAATTGAGGTTGAAACCCCGTACTTCAGCGGGAAGGTTACTGCTTTATGCATGACGACCCCCCTGTATGACCTTGTCATCGGAAACATCGACGGGGCGCGCGGGCCAAGTGATCCTGAATGTTTGGGAGAAGACCCGAAGATTGAGCCCTCGCCAACACAGCGGCCGCGAGATACAGTGGAGGAGCATCCCGTGACGGATCTCACTAGAGCCCAAGGGAAAGCTGCGGCGCAAGAGACCGCGAAGGAGACGACGATCGTGTCGAATAAGTTCACGGGCCGAGCAACCGGACTTACGTCGGCACGACCTCAACCGACTGACAGGGTAAAGGAGACGGAGTTGGCCAGCCGGGCAAAATGTAGAGGCATGATCAAGCGGGTAATTAAACAGACAGGACCCGTCGAATGCAATGACGCGTTAACGGTGTCGGAAGAGACAACGATGGCTGAGACGACGCCTCAGATATCGTCGTTGGAAAGGGCTCGCCGAAAAAGAACGTGGAAACACAAGAAGAGATCGAGCGAGCACCGCAAAAAGGGGCGCAAGCGCTGTTCGAAGTACTCAAGATAGGTGCTGAGGTGGAATCAGAATGTGTTTGGCAGGGCTGAGTGACATATGTTGTGTTAATGTTCTTGTTATCCTGTGTCTCAAGTGGATGTCGAGCGAGTCAGTGTTCTGTGCGATGATGTGATGTAAAGTGTTGTATAATTGTTGTATAGACAGAACTTTGCACGTTTGTATTGTTTGGAATGTGTGATGAAGTGTTGTAGGCATGTACCTGTGGCTATATTTCATGTGTTGTGGAATTGAACTACAATGTAAGATTGTATTGCGTGATCTATTGTGAATGTGAAGTGTTATGAGCGACTGATGGTGTTACAGTCTGTGAGAGTGTGTGGTGACTTTTCGCGCTCGTTTGTGTGGTTTTGAATATTATGAGATAATATTCTTAAAGTGGGGGGCAGTGTCACAGAACGAGCGCTAAAAAAAGAGCGCGCCGCCAAATCCTGGCGACAACGGCAGGCAGAAACGCCGCGAGGTAAAAAGAAAAAAAAGAGAGAAAGCAAACATCCAAGGCTCCCGGGCGCGCGCTCTCCCCGCAGAAGCACGGCTTCGCAGACGAACCTCCTCACCCCACAGCGGCGGCCGGGCAAACGCTCGACCTTTCTAGAACGAAGGAGGCGTGGTCATACCGAGTTGACTCACCCGCCGGAGAGGGCATTCCAACCGTCTCGCCCTCTTCCCAGCTTTCGCTGCGTATCGCGCCGACGAAAGGACGAGAAATTTCTGGAAGGTGGCGCAGAACGTATTTAATCGAGCAGCCGAGACGAGAAAGCAGGAGGTGACGGAAGTTAACGCCAGAGCGCGTCGAGATTCCGCCGTGTAGTCGGCGAAGTTTTGGTCCGTAGGGACGGCTCGAGCTACAGGCAAGAGCGTGGGTTTACCGCTATCGAGCGAAGACGCGGGCAACAGCTGCGTGTGTGAAGCCGACGGATTTCCGGCGAAGAAGTTTGAAGCTTGGAGAGTGGCCTATTGAAGACGGGAGTTTTCCTGGAAGAGAAACTCCGGCGAGGTTTCCTGGAAAAGGAAACTTCAGAGAGCTACGGAACGACAACAACGCTGGACTTTGAGTGAGTGATTCTCGGAAGAGTATCATTCAGACTTTTGTTCCAAGGACTTTGGACTGAATAGGTTTTCTATCGCTTTAGTCCTCAAGTGTCTTGGTTGTTCAATGCATGTGACTGCATTGTAGTGCGTATTGTTGTCCGTGTCCGTTGTTTCAAGTGTGGCTGATTGTGTTGTGTAGTACATTGATTGATTGGTTTGATTGGTGTCATATTGTATGCAACTGTTGTGGAGTGTACATTCTTATGTATTGTTTTCGATCTGCCATTATTGAGATTATAATTTGTTTGTTTATCAACTCTCGGCTCTGACTTGTTCTTTGGGCCACGACCGGCGTCCGCTGGCGCACCAAAAAGGACCACTTCAAAATTGTCCACGCTTTCGTGGTGCGGTTCGGGGGGCCGATACTTCGGCTCTTCGAATTAGCCCGGCGATCGCCTTCCTAATAAACGGGACAGGTGTGACAATGCCTTAAACATTATTCACAATTGGTGTGCAAAATGGGATATGGAAATCAACCCTAAGAAGTCTGCCTGCATGACAGTCTCAGACAAGAAAACGCCTTTAATGTTTGACTATACAGTGAATACTAACCAAATCAACAGATCCACCCAAATTAAATATCTTGGTATGACAATTACAGATACACTAAATTGGAATGCACATATTGACAATATCTGCGGATCAGCGCAGCGGAAACTTGGACTACTGAGACGTAAATTAAGAGGTGCTCCTCCTGAGGTTAAACTTCAGGCATACAAAACTATTGTTCGGCCTACTTTAGAATACGCTAGTGTGATCTGGGACCCGCATCACCAATATCAAATAGATAAACTGGAGCGTGTTCAGAGGCTAGCAGCGCGATTTATTTTTTCCGTTTATGAGAGGAGGCAGTCAATAACAACTCTGCTCACTAAGGTTAAACTTCCTCAACTTGCCATTCGCCGAAAAATCACTCGACTAAAGTTTTTATATCAGCTTTACAACGATAAGCTCAATTTAAACCCTTCTCTCTATTTGCGTCCCCCAGGAAGAGTCTCATCAAGAACCAATCACCCACACGTAATTATGCCCTACACACCGAGAATTGACACATTTAAAAACACTTTTCTTGTCAGAACGATTGTCGACTGGAACTGTCTTGCCGCTGATTTCTTTGAGAATGTAGACACAGTTGAATCTTTTGTTGGTAAATTAGAATTGCCATTGTATGATGTAGTTCCCACTCTGTAACAGCCCGACAGGGCTTACAGTATTGTGAATAAATAAATAAAGAAACATAGACATATATTCCAGTTCAGGCGAGAGTAACATAGAATAATGGCGGAAAGATCTCTACGGTATCCTTGCATGCTAGGAACGCTCCTGGCAGCGTGAAAGGGAAATAGCCACCGCCACTCAATTTTGCCAGCGTGCAGCATAAAAGACCGGACCCTCCCAACTAGATTCCTTTGAGAAAAAATACTTGCTAATTCTGCACCTAAGCTCCCCTGAGCCGCAGAGAAATGAAATAATAGCCAATGACAATGCATTCATTATCTGAATTTGCACACTTCACGATAAAGTAATCGTGGTACGCGTAAAAAAGAGCTCTACAGTCCATGCAAATTATCCACGCTTGTGCGGGCGTTGTGTGCATGTATGTACCTGCTTTTGATATCAAATACTGCCAACATAAATAAGGTAATATTTGGAAGCACACCAAATCATTTTTCAGGAAACATATATGGATGAGCAAAAGAAAAGAAAGGAGCCCTTCTATTAAAATCAAAATAACATTTTGGCTTATTAGAAGATAAACTGATGCAGGCGTAGCTCCCTTTTGTAATCGAGCAAACAGCATGCGCACTCAGATTAAGTTTTTACAGGGCAATGGAACTAAACGGGATGCATGCAATCAGCAACGGGAGTCTCAGCGCTAAGTAACCTCGAAAACTGGGAAAGCCTTACAAATGGCAGCGCAGCGACGCCGCGCACAAGTGTTTGGACTTTCCGAATGGACGCACTACGTATGAGCTGTTTCATTGTTCAAGCTTGCACTCGCTCGACAGACTCTCCAAAATGAAGTAAATATGAAGCACTTCGCCTACAAGGCTCGATGTTCTCACTGAAAGTGCATTTATTTTCGCTGTTTCCGCTTTCTGCCGATAAACACAAGGTGTTCGGCAGCCAACATTCTTACGGCTTTGATGAAGCAACGCAATACGATGCCGCAAGCAGGAGATTTTAGCACAGCGCCAACCAAAGTGCCACGTTGACCAGTGTTAGGCGTTGCCATCTTGGTAATTTCGACCTGTGTTTCCAGCACACGGAGCCTTTTTATCAAAGAGCGAATGAGTGGTCATATCACAGTCGTAACTATTTGACATTTATTGCAATGTTAGGAGAATGGATAGGCAATACTAGCCTGCTGCAGGTATGATTACCAAGTAGTAGCCGGCAGCTATATATGCAACGTACTGTTTAGTGCAAGTGAATTTTTCCAGCCGAAATTAGGGCAAATGAGGTGAGAATTAACCAAGATTTAGTCAGCACCAGCCAGTTCTCACAATTAGTATTCACGAGAGAGCAGTAACAGGCAGCAAGCTGACATCAAGCTTCAATAAATTATCGCGAGAAAACAACAAGGATTGTCGAGCATCAGCACATCGCTTTGATCCCTCGTAGCAAGAGTAGACTACGCTATAGTATGCATTTGGTGAAACAGAGTCGACCTAATGCGGCAGTCGCTGGTTTATTCATTAGTTAGCCACGAATAGTCGAGATTAGTGCAGACTATCTCAGACCATGAGCACAGTAATTTACACTTGGCCCTCAGTTCCCAGCCTTTTCGATGCAGGCGGGAATGTTGTAGGCCCATGCGCCCAGATTTGCGTGCACGTTAAAGACCCCCAAGTGGCCGACATTTCCGGAACCCTCCACTACGGCATCTCTCATATTCATAACGTTGTTTTGGGACCCTAAATCAATCAATCATCAGCCCTAGCAGCTGTGAAGCAACTGTCCAAGGCGGTGGTCAGATCTGTGACGCAAAGAGGGTGCTAAGACACCTGGGTACAAACAGACCCCCATTTCAGTCCGAACTTAACTACCTTCCACACTAGAACACCATTTAGGGAAGCTAGTCTAGCTGTGCTATTCGAGGAATTAGAGGGTATTAAATGGGATACAATAGGGCTCAGCGAAGTTAAGAGGACACGTGAGGTTTATACAGTGCTGAAGAATGAACACATTGTATGCCACTGTAGATTAGTTCACAGGAACGAACTAGGACTGGGGTTTCTCATACACGAAAATATCGCTGCCAACATAGAAGAACACTATAGCATCAGTGGGTGGCAAGTATCCTAATTAAGTTTTTAAATAGGCATACGATTAAGGTGGCACAGGCCTACGCGCCTATATAGAGAGACGACGATCATTTGGTTGAACGCTTTTATGAAGATGTAGAGTCAGCCCATAATGAAGTAAACACACAGTATACTAATCCTAATGATGATTTAATGCCAAAGTAGGCAAGAAACAGGCCGGACACCATGCAGTGGAGGAATATGACATCGGCTCTAGAAATGGCAGGGAGAAGTTATTTGTACAGTTCGCAGAACGTACTAATTTACGGATTATGAATGCATTCTTCAGAAAACGGGCTAACAGAAAGTGGACGAGGCGAAATCCTATTGGCGAAACTAACAATGAAATTGACTTCATTCTGTTTGGCCACCCAGACATTGTACAGGATGTAAAGCAGTTGGCCTGATTACATGCAGTGACCATAAAATGGCAAGAGCTCGTATTCATCCAGATGTTAAAAAAAAGCAAATACAAAAACTGATACGCAAGAAGCCAATTAATAAACTGGCGCGCTGAGTGAAAAATACAGGAATTCAGAGTTTCGCTTCAGAATTGATTCGAGGCTCAAATAAGATAACCAACGTTAACACTGACACAATGAACGATTATTTTACTAGTATCATCAAAGATTGTGAAATTAAAGATGGAGGTTCATTCACTAGACGGAAAACTGGCAAACTATCTTAGACGAAAAATCTTATTAAGAGACGACAAACGATGAAAGCCTCAAATGCAACAGTCAAAATAGAGCTAGTGTAGCTTTCGAAGGTAATCAATAGGCGTAAAGTAGCCGACATCAGGAGGTATAACGTGGAAAGAGTGGAGCAGGCTGCAAAGCGGCAGAAGCCTAAAAGCTGCAAAGGCAAACTTGTGTATAGGCCGAAATAGGATGTATGCATTGAGAAACAAAAAGGCAATGTCATAATCAATATGTATAGGATAGTGTATATGGTGGAGGAGCTCTACAGAGATCTGTACAGAAGTCAAAAGAACCAAAAGAAGATTGTGAGAAACAATCATCGTTCAGGAGAATTCGACATCCTACTAGTAATGACAGAGCAAGTAAGAAAAGCTTTTAAAACACTGCAAAGAGGCAAAGCCACTGGCGAGGATAAAATAACAACGGACGTCGTGAAAGATGGCGAAGAAATTGTGTTAGAAAAACTAGCCACCTTATATACTAAGTGTCTTTTGATGAGAAGGGTACCATAATCTTGAAAAAATGCTATCATCTTGATCTGTAAGAAAGGAGATGCCAAGGTCTTGAAAAATTACAGGTACTACCGATCATTGTACTCCTCGTTCTCTACAAACTATTTTACAAAAATTTTAGGTAATAGAATTAAGACATTATTACAGTTTAGTCAGCCAAAGCACCACGCATGATTACGTACAAGCTACTCCACAATAGACCGCATTCATACGAAAGATTGATTGAGATGTGGGGTTTAACGTGCCAAAACCACCATATAATTATGAAATACGCCGTAGTGGAGGGCACCTGAAATTTTGACAACCTGGGATTCTTTACCGTGTACTCAAATCTCTTCACACGGGCCTACCATATTCGTACTATCAATCACATAGTAAAAATTTTTACACCCAGAAGGGTGTAAATGAGCTTGTCCCGTGGATGACACCCTAAGGGTGTTAATTCAGCACCTTCCAAAAAGGGTGCTTTACCATGCACCCTTAGAATAGGATGTACATGTAAAAAAACTGTAGGGTGTTACAAAAACACCTTTAGGGAAGGGTGCCTTCGATGTCCTTCACTTTTTTAGCACCCTCTGAGGAGGGTGCGAGAAGGGTGCACAAGGGTGTTGAGTGCCCATGGCAGGGGTGGCAGTATTCTTTTAGACTGCCCTAATAGATATCAGCATGCACTGATTACACACTACTTGAAGAAAGTGGTCCTGATTATCGATGGTGCGCCACCTGTCGAGCTCCATTCATTGTGTGTGGGCAAAAATATAAATGCGTACAATCGTGTATAAACTTGTGCTGGATTTATATATACTTCACAGTATATGCATAATGCGCGTTACAGAAAATGAAGCCTTGCTGCCCTTGCATATTGCGTTTGTTTAATAGGCAAATAAAACATAAACTTTTCTTCTGCCACACAAATTTTCACCAGATATACGTTCACGTATACGTACACTACACATGCAACACCTCAAATGTTTACTATATTTATTCAGTTTCACTTTATTGACAATTCTTCGCAACATACAATTGCACTGGTTTCAGTTTAGTATATGCTTCAAGTACATAGACGACAAATGAAATACACGCTAATATATCCCTATAATTCTTTCATGTATCTACAATCCTAGTGGCTTCCAGTTTAATACTCCTTCATGTACACAATCGGTTAATAGGAATGAAAAACAGGCAAATATATACTTATGATTCTTTCAAATATATACAATCACCATGATTTCACTACATATGCCTTCATGTACACAATCGTTCCCAAGAAGTGATGCACACAAAAATATATATGGATAGTGTTTTCGAATGTATACAATCACAGTGGAATAAGCTTTGCATTCCTGGATGTATAACAATTGGTTATGAGAAATGATGTACATGCAAACATATACGGGCTTTTGCACATATAACTTTAGCGAATACTTAAGAAACCAATACAATGATCGGAAACACGATAAGCTAAAACGAACACAAAACTGAGTCAGGACACACAAAAAGCAAAAGAGGTAATGCATAATTATGGCTAATGACACAGCTGGGTCACTTTATGCCAAATGTCCCAGCCATTTTGGCAACGATCTCAAATATATTCGAAAAACTCGTGCTGCATTGAAAATAGTGAACTTCTGGAATATTTAGGAGAGGAAAAATATTTGGTCACGTGGCTGCCTTCTGAACTTCCTGGAATGCCGTCTAGGTGTTGTATGTTAAAAATTTTATTTTAAAAGCACCGCTTCTTCTTTCCTTACGAAACTCGGTCTACGTGTTACCTAACAAGAGCGTAATTTGGGAGAGTTGGTTCATCGTGGTTGTGTGCTATAGTCACAGCGCGACAACTTTAGGAAGAGACAGAAAGGACAGGAAAGAGCACCGACTGTCAAGTGAATTTAATGAATGTGCTACGAGCGCTTTTATATGGAGTACAAGAACCGTGTTCATGCGCGACGACACGTGTGAGCAGAGCACTACAAAATAATCTCAACTGTGAAAAGAATACTCCCTCCTAAAAAAGGATAGGTCAACGTGTAGTGATACACTGATCATTGGTTTACCTGATAAAACATACTTCTACAAACGTTAACTTGGCATTAAGTAAACCTATTCTCGTGACAAATGGGGCAAGATTGACTATTCCTGTTGCTGTTTAGTACACACAGTTTTGAAAGCTTGCCAGGGGTGGAAAACAACACGCTAATATCATATTTGCTGGCTATTTTTTTAATTGTGAGACACATGATGTGGTATAACATGCAAAGGTTTCGGTCATTGTTTTTTGTTCGTCCTGTCTTCTTTAACTTTACTTTCTGCAGGAGGGTTTTGCAAACGGGTGTGATGATTCTGTTGGGATACCCAGCATCTTTTAGTCTTTTATACTGGTTTTTAAGCCTGACCTCAACCTTGTGCTAACATGACTTCTGAAGGGTGGCCTGAGTACATGTGGTATCAATTCCTCTTTCTACTAATTTTGAATACCCACTATCAAAAGGCAGAACATTCTTAGCACTCCTGGGCTGATAGCACCAGCCAATACCCCAACAGCTTCATCACACTTGTTTGCAAAACCCTCCTGCAGAAAGTAAAGTTAAAGGAAACAGGACCAAAAAAAAGAGAATGACCAATCACCTTTGCATGTCACACGGTACTACGTACATAAGGTGTCTCACAATTTTAGGAAAAGAGCCAGCAGATATGACATTGTTGTTTTCTACCCCTTGCAAGCTTTCAAAAGTGCAAGTACTTACAGCAACAGGAATGGTCAATCTTGCACCATTCGTCACTAAAATAGGTTTACTGAATACCAATCTAATGTGTATGAGATACCGCTAACACCTGGAAAAGTAAACATAGGACAAACTGGGCAATGCTTCAATGATCAAGCAAGACAGCATGCTTTAAATGTTAAGAAGGGCTATAGTAGTCCCATGGCCGGACACCGTAAAGAATGTAAGTGTAGTCCTAGCTTTCATAAAACACGTTTTAAAAAAAAAGCAAGCAGAAAAACTGAGAGATTTTAGAGCTCTTTACCAGGAAGGCCAAGGATCAATGCATCAGTACACGTTCACTTATCTTTTCCGAAAAAAAGTATTCGTTTCTCGGTTAAAATTATTTTGTCATGGTCACACATGTGGTGTTGCAGATGAGCCCTGTTATTGTACTCAGTATAAAAACGCTCGTAGCACCTTCAATAAAATTCAGTTGACAGCGCTCTTTCCTGTCCTTTTTGAGATAAGATTTTTACTACAGAAAGAATTTCATTTTCTTACAATTTAGGTATAACGATGAGTTTTCATTGTATCACAACATGGAGCAAATGGCATCTCAATACAGACAAAAATCACGATTTTGTGAAATTCGTGATATTTTCTCGTATATTTCAGCAGCATGAGAAGTCTAAAGATATTTTTTCTTCAAATTATACCTTCTGTGGTGTAAGCAATCACTGCTCAGATATTCATACAAAGTGCAATATTGCAATAAAAAATGCAAACATAACACATTTTGGCTTTATTCTTGGAAGCGAATGTGGCAAAAGAATTGCATTATTATTATTGACCTTACAGAAGCACATTTACTTAACAGGTAGACCAAATTTGCTTTAGAAAAAATAATCGGTAGTTTTAAAACGAAAATTTCCACAAACAGCACACAGACGGCATTATGCCAGGAAGTTATAAGCCAGCCACATGAACAAAGCTTTTTTTCTCGCTGAAATATTCTAGCAGTTCACTGTTTTCAACGCAGTAAGTCAGCACATTTTTTTTTCAAATACAATTCAGATGGTCGCTAAAGTGGCTGGGACGTTTGGCATGGAATGGTCCAGCTATATTTAAGCAAAATAACTTACACAAATAACAATATTTGTTCATCTACCATGACGACACTAGAAAAAGTTGTTCAGGCATTGTGACACAAAAATTTTTAGCGTCGTACTGCCTGAACAACTTCTTTGATAAACTCCAAACTCACGCCGAGAAAAAGCCGCTCAATCACGGTTGTTAAAGGCCTTGCGGCCGTATACAATGTTAAAAATAAAAAAAAATCAACTCATCAGTGCTGTCACTCCTTCGTCATTACTGACACGGAAGATTTTTCGGTTATCCATGTGGAGGTTCAGGAAGTAAGCTTGCTCTAGGCTGGGGCCGGGGTAGACTACGCAGGACGTCAGCGGCACCCTCTCATCCTGTAATAAGAGCAAATATGACTCCTCATAAAAGGATGTTCGTGCTGTTCTGGCAGCACCATATATAAACAATGTGTAGTGTGTATCCTTCGAAATGGCGTTTAATTGACATTACACTGAACTCGAAGCATACAACCCATACATTCCAATAATTTCGTGTGATGAAGATAAGAGTTTTGCAGCATACAGCAAATTCCTGAAATGAGGTGAAGTGTAAGACTACAGCTCAAAAATGGCACTTACGAAAGCCTGAACTCACCTAAGAATCAAATTCCTTCTAGGGTAGTGAGCCAGTGTGAAAAACAATTCTTAAAGTACAACGTTCAGAACATGTAGCAATAATTAAAATGCACAAGAAACTTACCTCTTCATGTACAAACAGTGAAGACATCTCTGCTTTCTCTTTTACATGAGAACAAATGATCTTGAGCGTGGCACTAGCGAAGAGGTCTGCAAAAAAAAAGTAAAAGACTTACTGACTTTAATCACACCTCTAACAATCTGAGGAATTGTTACGAGTCACCGATCAGTATAACTCTGACTGCCTCTATAAGGGCATCAAAAATGAACAATTTTCTCGCTCTTTCTATCCTTACAAGACGCTCACTCAATGGAATCTAATCCAAATTTGACGCTGTGCTTCCTATTTGCCTGCTTTCTAGACGTAGGGCTGCGAACATGTATTTATGTGCACTTAATCTAGCACAGAAGTTCGTCATCTATAATTCAATCATCTTAATTCATAGTAATTTGATAAATATGGGATAGCTCGTCCAGTTTTTAAAGAGTTGCGGGCCTGCAATAGGCACTGCCTCGCACGCATGAAAGTATTTCTTTAAAAAATTTTTTTCAAAGCTTGCTTTCAGAAAAAGCGTCTGGCATATTTCGACAACCAAGCCCATCCTCTGATGGCAATCAGGGGCACGCTATTAGCGATTATTGACCACGGGATTTACAAACGTAATCCGTGCCTAAATACTCAGTTAAACACAATCAAGCAAGTAGGAGCGCTCGAACGACACCAACGCGCGCGGACGCCGTCTACGTTGCAGCAGCCATGGCTTATGCTAGAGCTACCGCACATAGCTCCCACAGTCACGTATATTCTCTCGATTCTGTTAAAACGCCGAACGTTATCGCAGATGAAGGCAAAGCACGAAAACAGCAAACAGAAACGAGGGAAAACAACGCACTGCGATGGCCACAACAACGCGCCTTTGGAAGTCTGCTAGATCTTTCCCTGTTGCTGGTGACACTTGTCCTAAATAGCTTAAACGACCGAGGCGCACGTGCTGGGAGCATCGCGGCATATCAGCACCTCCAACTGTACCGTCTTTAAGCAAAAAAAAGCCATTTCGTACAGTGCGCCTCTGTGCATAATTTTTTCTTTTTCTTTCTTTTTTACGCTTACACCTACAGAAGCACGTTGTACATTTGAGTATTAATAGAAATGTTATTACGATGTAGCCCAAAGCACATCTAAAAGCAATATCAATCACTTTGTGCAGTGTGGAGAAAATGTGCGATCAGCAACTAATGCCGCTCTAATGCAGCAACTAATGCAGCAACTAATGCAACTCACTGTATGAGTGATGCAGGCACTTACACAACATCGCGCATAGCAGTGTGAACTCGTTAAGTCACACGTTTAATGGGGCATCTGCAACAGGCCCGCGAACGCATGCTGTTGTAAATGGCTGGCAGCCTACTTCGGCAGAGCTGCTGCAGGCGCCCAGCTAGCGCTGTATGATTACTACATACGAAAACAGTACACTCACCGTTAACAGGCCCACGTTGTCCGTGCCCGCCACTCCATGAATATTCCTTAATCCGAGCGTCACTTCGAACACGGTGTCATGCGTGACCACCATCGAATAAGCGCCTGTTCGCTAGAACACACACAGCGACCAAGACCCCAGACCAACGCAACGCATTTGAAAGACGATGAGACAGAGAGAGCGACGTTGAGAGAGAGAAGGAGGAGGCACTGGTGGCGGCGCCGCAGCTGGCAACGCAGGTGTTCGGTGACGCAACTATTCGCTTATCTACGCCGCCGTTGTGGGAGCAACGCTGGCCGGGGTGAGCCGGGGGGGGGGGGAAGCGGGAAACCCACCAAGGCGGCGCCGAAAGGCAAATGCTATGGCGCCTACGGCGGACGGCCGTTCAACGCGGAATGACTCCTTGTAAATGGCAACTCTCCTTCCAGCCAGTCGCACAGCGACGCAGGTTATTTACCAGCCTCGGGTTCTTTGAGTATTTTGACGGAATGCGATTGCAGTGGGCGAAAAATAGTGAAGCAAACTTTGCGGAAAACAAAGTGCACCGTGGAATGACCAGAAACAATAATTATTTCGTCCTCGGTGGCATTAGCGGGAGAGCATCGCTACACCTTTTTCCAGAGGAATTTCTTTTCGCATTGTCTGTGCCTGGCGATTCCCCGTATGGTGCCGCAAACACTGAATGCGTATTCGAAGTTAGAACAAATTATTCCACAGTCGCGGATGCTTAGAAGGCTTGTCACGCACCACGAAACGTGCCGAGGTTGTTATAACAAACTTTTTGCTGGCCACATGATCAGCACATAATTCCATATGGTTGCCCAATGAGCATGCTAAGCACCTGTAGCAAGGGCAGGGCACGTTCTTGTTAAACGTTGTTAATATAAACGATGGTTGTGCATAAGTGCAGTGACAGCTTTCCGTGTGAATTGGTCATAACCCACGTTTTCGAGCGTAGAAGCACCTCAGCGGACCTAATCAGCTACCACAGCAAGTTCGTAAGTAATGATGAGGTACGAAATTGTGCAGCTGTTTTCCATGTACTGAATAGTCCGTGTACAGTGCGTTGACCACCGCCATTCCTTAAGCCACTTCCCATATAGACTCCCAGTCTGAACAGGTGTGGGACCTTAAACACTAAAAAGCAGTGCCCCCCCCCCGCACACACACACACACGAAATTCGAGGGCGCACGGGCTGATACACACGCATACTTATTTACAGGAACACACATACACGTATACACACATACGGCCACACACACACGCGACCGTAAACGTACGCATGCATGGGCGTACACATGTGCACAGGCACGCTTAACACAAGCACGGACTCGCACATACACGCGCACGCACACATACACGGGTGTACACACAATCGCGCTTACACGCGAACACATGCGCAGGCTCACGCACACACACACCCATACTCGGGCGAACATTATTTGTGTGTATATAATCCATAGCAAACATGCAGCTTATAACCAACGCTAAGGAAAGCTTTCGTAACATGGATTGCAGTTAATTGCCATTATAGATGAAACGCGATTTGCTTCTGCTGACATTCTGCTGTATTCGGAGAGCACCTTCACACATTCTAAGTCAATTAGGCCGTCATTTAACGCAAGGTCCACATATTCGCGCAGTAGCTGCGCTGCTCGACCGCAAATCTGAAGGTCGCGGGTTCGATGCCGGCCGTGGCAGTCGAATGAAGGCGGATGCGAAAAGGTAGAAGCCTTTGCACTGTGCGATATGAGCGCTCAATAAAGAACAACAAATGGTGAAAATCTCTGCAGCTTTCCACTACGACGACCCTCATAATCATATCGAGGTTTTTGAGACGTAAAATCCCAAATATTATAATTATGTGTTCTTCTTATGCTGCATATTCCATCTGATGAATCGGCACCTACACCCTTCTCAGGCACAAAAGCACCCTTAGAGCCTATTTTAGGGTGCTATCGAGGCAAGCACCCAAACAAAGGGGTGCTTTTTTTTCAATCGTCCATTTATGGGTGTTAAAGGTATTGCAAAGGGTGCTTTCTCGTAAAAGCACCCTTTTACACCCTTTTGGGTGCAAAAATTTTCACTGTGCAGGTAATAAAGTAACGCGCTGAATACAACCAATTCTTATACATAGCGTTAATAAACTACGAGAAGGCGTTTGACTCAGTCGAGACATCAGCAGTAATAGAGGCACCGCAGGATCAGGGCATTGAAGAACCCTATAAACATACTGGAAGACATCTACCGATGATCCACAGCCACCATAGCTTTCCACAAAAAGCGACAGAATCCCAATAAAGAAGGGTGTAAGGCAGGGAAACACGATCTCTCTAAAGCTATTCACCGCGTGTTTACAGGAGGTATTCAGGACCCTAGACTGGGATGAGTTAGGGATAAGAGTAAATGGAAGGTACCTAAGTAAAACGCTGTTGATGTCCGCATGACTTCTAAACTTGCAAAGTGGACTTTCAATGCGCAAACTCCAATAGTGACCATCCCGCCAGCTGTAGTGGGTGCCCATTTTGAGTGAGTGCTCTGCATAGAGGAAAAGTCTTTCTTAAGGGGCCTAGACCGACTAAAACAACTACGGCCTGGTCAGTTGCTCAATCACCTGAGGATTTTCCTCCATTGGTGAAAGTACAAATATCAACTACTCCAAAGAATATACGTGAGGTACAATCAGAAGAATGCTTCCTGAAAACATCGGACAATGCGAGTCAAGCAAAACAAGAAGCCATGCAAACTGAGTCTTCTCAGAACATTTTTACACAAGCTACCTATTCCAGAGTACTGAAACAAGAATTTGAGCAGAAGACAAAGGGACATGAGGAATATATCCACGACACCGCGGAGATTGTTCGTGTTCTATTTGCCGCTCTACGTTCTCACCTAGCGACAATGCCACCATGTACTGCGAAGACCATTCTGCAGGCCATGCAGGCTCTAGAATCAGTGCTGCTTGGTTGTTTCGGACACAACCAGCAGTAAGATGCCGAAGGCCAAGCCACAGCGCACGTTCAATTGCAGAAAAGTGTCTTTCATAGCGCAGTGGAATTGTGTGAGTATTTTGTCTCGCATGAATGAATTACACCTGTATTTCAGAGAATATCAAATTCCGATCTTGGCTCTGTCAGAGGCCGGATTACCGAGACAAAGACCAATCACTGTATACGTCACGCACAAGAACCCCATCATAACGACTTCCCCAAATGGAAGCACAGCTGTGTATATACGCAGAGAGATAACACTCGTAGCACTCAATGTGGTGGACTTGTGCACAGATGTTACAGAAGTTTGTGCGATCAGGGCACAGATTGGAAACCGCGAAGTCAGCCTTGCATCAGTGTATACGTCTCCTCACAAAAAAATTCCATCGAAAAGTTTTCGAAAGACCTGTGTCATCGTCGCCCAGCTCCGCGCATCATTTATGGTCATTTTAATGCTCATAACACGTCATGGGGGGACAAGAGTTCGGATGCACGTGGATGTTGTCTGGGAAAGGCAATTGATAAGCTAGAGTTATGCATTGCGAATGATGGCAATGTAACATTCTTTAGGTCCCCAGCTGGTACAAGTATTGTTGACTTGACGTTGCAGTGAAGTGATGTTCAACTCGCGTATTGTACAGCTCCAGACAGAATGGGCAGTGATCATTTCCCTATATTCATCAATGTTGCTGGCTACCAATTTACGGTAGCTAAATCCTGCAAAGTAACTGATCGAGACCACTAACGAGAGCATCTGGATCACCGATCAAGGGACATGTTTCAGGATATGCTGACGAGCAAAGTGGCTGCAACCACTATACTTAAGCTACCTGCACATTTTGCAGCCCCGGACTTAAAGCTTCGTACTATGTGTGCGGCCTGAAGAACGGCAGAGAAAAGGCTCATGCGAAGAAATGGCAAACCTGCTCGCAAAACTCAGTTCAACAGACTTAATGCAGCAATATGGCGATACAGCAACAAACTTCGCAGGAAACAATGGGCAACGTTTTGTGAGAGTTTAAGTGTGTTTACTAAACTGTCAAGGATATGGCGAGTAGTAAATAGGGTCGGAAGCACTCCCAAGCCTTTGAGACCGTTTATTGCCCTCGCGTTATTCAAGGATACATCAATGCCGTCTCTAGCCAAAGAGTTTGCTGCTAAGAGAAAGTAAACACCTTACCCACTTCCGCCTCATTTTACACCTGCCATCGACGCACCTTTCACGCTGCGGGAACTTACGTCAGCCATAAGTTGTCTCCGCCGACGCTGTGCTCCTGGACCTGACGAAATTTCAAGCTAAATGATCTGAAATCTGCCTGCAGAAGTGAATAACAGGCTTCTGATGCATTTCAACTGTTTGTGAGTCGGGAAGCATTCCTCAAGCCTGGAAAATGGCCTGGGTCGCGCCAGTTCTGAAGTCAGGTAAAGACAGAACAGAACTGGCATCATACCAACCAGTATCACTAGCTTCGTGCGTAGATCAGCAGATGGGAAAGCTTACCTGTGTTCGACTGACATAGTGGATGGAGAATGGGGAATCACAAGACCCTTCCAGCATGTATGACTAGGTTTCGGCAACGGTTGAGTGCACTGGACAACATCTTGGACTTGGTGAGTCACATAGAACACTAACGAGCATACGACTTTTCAACTCTGGCAATATTCCTGGACGTTTCAAAGCATACGACTACGTGTTACGAGGTGCGATCATTTGTGGTCTTGCATCTATGGGAATAACGGGACACCTTTTATGCTTTATTCAGGCGTTTCTTAGTGGTAGCTCGATGCAGGTGAAGTTAGAGACAGTGCGAAGTAGCTCAAGGAAAATCACAAGAGGAGTGCCACAGGGCAGTGTCCTATCTTTAATGTTGTTCAATGTGGCCATGGCTGGTTTGACTAATGCTCTCAAGACTGTGAGCAAGGCAGTACAAAAATCACTTTATGCCAACGACATATGCATCTGGCGCTCTGGATATCAGAATAATCGATTGGAAATGATCAGCCAAAGAGTTCTACACTCCGCACAAACCTATCTTGAATCTATTGAACTAACAATATCAGCTGAAAAGTCTCAATTTATGCTATTGGCAGGTATATGAAGACGAGAAACAAGGATGAAAATATTACTTCATGATGCATCAATTAAGCAAGTTACGTACATGAGATTACTTTGAGTTACACTAGACAGCAAGATGAATTGGCGACGAGCAGTAGACAAGACAATATCAGCGCTGACACACCGTGTAAACAATCTTCGAAGGATGGCAGGAAAAAGCTGGGGGAGTCACGCAACATCAATGGTAAAGGTGCACGCGGCAGTAATTGTTAATGTTGTGCTTTTTCAAATGCCTCTGATCTTTCCGAGCGAGTAACAGTACGAATCGCTGGAAACAATTCATCGCAACGCCATAAGAGTTGCTATGGGAGTGCCAAAGTTTGCAGCGAGCATAAACGTGCTTCATGAAACTCGTCTTCCACCGTCACGTCTTCTCGTCTTTCAGCGATTGCTGACACAGCTTTGTCGACTTGGCGAATTGAGCCCAGGACGAGCGCTACTCAGTCGCCTTCGGCCACGCACGAAATCGTGAGCTTTCGTGGTCCTCAACACCGCCATCTTATCATCGATTTCCTTTAACAAAGACACTTTCGACAAGACCCACTTTGCTCACATGAGGATGTCGACTCTCAGGGGACGATTCCACGGATGCACAGCAGGCGTTCCACATCAACAGCAGAAGTACGTTCTTTGGTATTTGAATATAATGAAGAAAGTACGCCGATCATTTGAAAATTTTCACCGATGGATTAGTTGACATAGTGCGCGGAGCAAGCGCTGCAGCGTTTGTGATACCGTCTCTGAAGGCGTCCTGCACAGCCTGCCTCGAGTGCGTTGTTTCATCGACAGCATCTGAAAGCTTGGCAATTCAGGCAGCCCTGAAGAAACTGAAGTTTTTTAGGCAACTACAAGTCGTGTTATTTTCGGACAGTAAGCCCGCTTAGCCGCGGCTAAAACATGGATTACTTTTGGATCGATGCACACAAAGATCACTGCGAATATTTAAAGACCTGCATGACGTTGGTATAAAGATTAGGTTTCAATGGATTCCATCACATGTGGGTATAGCGAGTAAAGAGGCGGCAGACAAACTTGCTCGGAGTGCTCTGGAGCTTACACCAACAGAGAAAGCTCCCAAAGAAAATCAGCGTATCTTACGAGAAGCTGTCTATAAGCATTTTCACTCGTTATGGCTGACGCCTCACCAACAATGTGTGACACAAGTGCTATGAAGGGAAGAGGCCTGCTTGCTTCATGGAATTCGAACGGGATCAGCGCGTACACCAGCATGGCTTCATAAGATCAGACATGCCGCGACGCCCTTGTGCCCGAAGTACGAGAAAAATGGCGACATAGAACAATATTTGCTTAAAAGTCGTGCGCTCAAGAAGGAACGGCAAAGTTTATTTGAGGGACTGCAACAGTTAGGCTCGCCATGTGACGGCGTGACTGATATTGTGTTTCCGCGTGGTTTCTCGATCTTCAGGAAACAGGTGTCGTGACTTCAGTCGAAATTTTCGATTGCTACAGACCTCGCATGTGACTGGTGATAAGTGATAATTAAGTTTGGGGTATAGTTCAGTTGAGATACATGGTTAGCATTATTACAGCAGGAGGTCCCAAAGTTTCAGAGAAACAGACAGGGGGACCTCCTATGGCTACATGGATGGGGTAATTACAAAAAATACAGCAATAGTATACGGTCTTGTGAGTAATAATGAATAATCTTGATTAACAATAAAAATACGATCAATACACAACATAATGGTAATACTCACTATTGAAAAATAACAAGGAAATAGTCAAAAGCAAGTGAAGACAAAAAACAATATTAATGAACTCTACGTGACAAATGCAACACGTTTCATTATCAGTGTTATCAATTATACAAAGGCAAATTGAAGTAGTAAAATAGCACAGAACCGTGGAGAGCTAATAACAGTTAAATACACAAATCGGGTGAGTTGATTAATTCCTGAACGTAATATTTTTTACTGCACGAAGTGAAAATATGGATGTTATGCGATGATTTCAATTCGAAAGGCAATGAATTTTAAGTGGCTATGCTAGTAAATAAGGTTGAGAACTTGCCGTAGTTTGTCCTTACGGCCGGCAAAAGAAGATTATTTCACTGGGAAAACCGGGTGATGTTACCATTAGTTAAGTGACGATGATCAATGCATGCAATAAAAATGTCATGCGTGATGAGTCTAAAGGCGACAATGGACATTCTATGACAAAATAATTGTCTCAATGGGAGTGTGTTAAGCTGAGGAAACAACGAGCTGCAGGGAAAGTAAAATGGGCTGAAAGTCATTAATCTAACTGCTTAATTCTGAAGTCGCTGCAAACGTTCGATGTGCGTGAAATATGTGTTGGCCCAAGATGATACGCAATATGAAATATGGCTATGAATATAAGCAAAATACAAAGTACGCATGATGTGAGGCCGAAAATAAGTTCGTGTCTTGATGATAACGTGAATACCAAATGCAATCTTTTTAACGAGTGATGCTGCATGTTTATGAAATTTTAGTTCGCTACCCAAGATGAAGCCAAGAAACCGCGCTTCACTGGAAATGTTTATGACGGTATTACCAATGTGAAGGGAACGTTGCATGTCAAGTGAAATGCGCGGGGAATGGAACAACATAAACACGGTTTTAGTAGCATTGATCTGAAGATAATTGGCCTGGCACCATAAAGTTATGTTATGTAAATCTGTGTTGAGGTCAGACTGGAGTGAAGAAACTGATTTAAATGACTGAAAGATGGTTGTGTCGTCAGCGTAAAGTATGCACTTGGTCCTTGTAAGAATTGTAGGTAGATCATTAATAAACATCAAAAATAAAAGTGGGTCTAAAATAGATCCCTGTGGAACACCAACGTTAATTAGCTTGGGCGTTGAAAGATGGCCATTAACATGAACCATTTGAGACCGGTTACTGAGGTAGGTCTTAATAAAACTTAGTGGCGGACCAGAAATACCAAATGATTCGAGTTTAGCAAGTAGAACGTGAAGATTTATAGTGTCAAAAGC
This sequence comes from Rhipicephalus annulatus, assembly GCA_013436015.1. Lineage (NCBI taxonomy): Eukaryota > Metazoa > Arthropoda > Arachnida > Ixodida > Ixodidae > Rhipicephalus > Rhipicephalus annulatus. The sequence continues at coordinate 214,472 of WOVY01009927.1, read as the reverse complement.
CTTCGTCAAATCAATAAACACAGATCCCACAAGTAACCCTCTATCAATAGCTTGTTTAATTTCCTCCGTTAAGGTAATTAGTGCCAGCTCAGTTGAATATCCTTGACGGAATCCGAATTGTTGTGGAGATAAAAGATTGATTTTTTTCAGATAACGCATTAATCTAATGTGGAATAACTTTTCAATTACCTTACCGAAGAAAGGCAGGATACAGACTGGCCTATAATTCTGTACAAAAGTCTTATCACCCTTCTTAAAGACTGGAACTATTTTACCAGCCTTAAGGCAGCTCGGAAACACACCCGCTGAAAACAGCTTGTTAATAATTACTGCCAAAGGTGGTGATATTAAGTTTGAAACTAGTTTTACTTTAAAAGGATCAATTGTATCTAAACCAGCACTTGTGGTCTTTAGTGATGTGAGGACTTGAAGGACTTCATCTGCCGACGTGGAATGAAGATAAAAAGAATGAGTGCACCGTGGTATATTGCGTAATTGACGTGATTGCTGCGTATCCGCAGATGCGCAGAAATGCTCACTGAACGTGGCGGCCACTCTTACATGGTCGGTACACATTTCGTCGCCTTGATTTATTTTTATTGTGGTCTCTGAGCAGTTTTTCATGTTCAAAAATTTTTTAATGATTTCCCAGCAGCGTCTCGTGTTACCTGTGTTTTTTACAATGAGATTCCGGTAGTAATTGCGCTTAGCACGCCTAAGTAAGGAAGATAATGTTGCTGAGTATTTGTGAAAGCGGCATTTCAATGCGAGGTGATAAGGCTGCGACTTTAGTTTCTTATGAATGTTATTCTTTTTATTATTGGCTTTCAACAACGAGTTGCTTATCCTTGGATTTCTAGGGGAACGATACCACTTAGTGACAGTAGTGGAAGTGGCGCATGCATCTATACCTGAAGCTATTACTTCTGAGAAAGACTCAAAAGCCTTTTCTGCGCAGTCTAGATTAGTCCCCGATGTCCAGTCTACTGTGGTAATTATTTGCACAAACTTGTCCGTGTCGAATCGGCGTTTCGTAAAGATGTTACTGGCCTTGGTATTTCCGGAGCCCAGAATGAAAAATACGGGATTATGGTCTGTAATGCTATGATCTATTACACCTGCAACGTGTTCAGTAGAAATGTTGGAGATGATATGATCTATTAGGGTATTCGAACCTAGTAAATCGTTTCTAGTTGGTGCTGAGATATGCAACGTAAAGCCATAGCAGTATAAACAGTTCATATATTCTAAGCACGATGCACTATCAGGATCAATAATGTTTATTAACATCACCACATAAGACAACGTTTTTATTTTCCCTCACTAGGTTATTAGGAATGATGCCTAACTGATTACAAAAATCGGAATACGACGATGAAGGTGACCGATGAATGGAAGCTATAATAGTACTACGGCTATTCAATGGTATAACACGATGGTTGAATTCAAGCCAAACAGATTCACATAAAATATTGTTGAAGGTTATGTCACTACGGCGTGTGTAGGTTAAGGATGAGTTGACAAGTATGGCACTACTGCCACCATGACAGAGCTCTCGATTACAGTATTCAGAATAATAACCTGGCGATCCGTACAAGTTATTCTTATTACCACACAACCAAGTTTCAGATAAACATATGACAGAAAATGAATGTTTAAGCAAGGAAATCAACGCAACAAGGTCATCCTGGTGCTTTCTAAGACGGCGAATGTTTAAGTGAGGTAGTGATAGAGATGGTGACTTCTCGAGTAGCAATTCTGATGTTTGCTGGCACGAGAACGCAGCCATGTTGATCTAAGGTCGATTTAAAATGGGGACTGATAGGATATCTAAGAGAATACTCGGAGATCTTGTGCGCATGCAATTCGAAACACGCGACTGTCATCCGCCTTTCTGGCTTTGATTGTACAATTGTCAGTCCAGAGATGCTTCCAGTGGTTGGCTTTCTTAAGCGCAAGTGCCTGTGCAAAAAGGCGCTTTCGCTCTGGTGTTAGATGGTCATTCACATACACAGGTTTAAAGCCTGTGCTCTGAGAAAACCCTATATCTGTGGTAGACAGGCGTGCCTTTCTTGCCTTCTTAGCGAAGTCAGCCTTCTTGTTTCTCGAACAGAATCGCGCAATAATGTTGCTTCCATTCTTTGCGGGCACCCGATGCGCGGCGTCTATGTCTGTATCGGCAATTGGACAACCAATCTTCTCACCAATAACCTGGACGACTGCCAAGCAGTATTCGCTCTTTGTCTCAGGGATTCCCTTCAGTTCAACATTATTAAGTCGCGAGTATTGTTCGAGATCACACATTTGTTTACTGAGCTTCTTATCCTCATCCCTCAGGACCTCCTTTTCCTTAGTGCCTCATTGTCATTCTTTACACGTTCACAGAGGTCATTGAACATCACAAGGCTTATTTTCATCTCTGAGACCTCCTGCCGAAGAGCCTGTAATTTCATTGCTAGTTCCGCGCAAGTCGGCATTCTCAAGATAAGTAATGAAGAAGAGTAAACTCAAAATACGGAACACAAGACACAAAATAAAAAAAAGAAAATTAACTATAATAAAGGCAGCAGTGGAAGCGAGAAAAAACGCAAAACAGAAAGGAGTGCACCGAGAAACAACGAACCTGGACGGAGTGAGCACAAGGGTCAATGCCTGTACACAGCCGCAACCACTGCTGCCAAAATGACAAGCAATGACAAACGATGGTCTATTTGTAGGGCTCCTTGTCCGGTAGATGGCGAACGTAGCGGCTGAAGTTCAGTGACGTAGTTGCACGTGCCGAGGATACAGCAGCAGCAGCTAAGCAGTGCTGTCCAGTGAGCCGTGCAGATAAGATTCACCACCTGGACGGAGCGAACACAAGGGTCAATGCTTGTACACAGCCGCAACCACTGCTGCCAAGTGCAGCGAGTTAGAGTACCGGCCCAATACGGCACGTAGAATGGCACAAAGGCCGCCATCTCATGCAGACTTATGTTGCGCTGTGCACAATTTTCATTTTAAACGCCTTCTCGTGATTCGTTAAAAACAAACAAAGGACATTAGCTACATTTATCAAAGAGAAAACTGGGCGGGGCGATTGCCTGCGAGTTATGCAAGGCTAGATCCACCGGCTATCGACAACATCCTTAACCTTAACCTTAAGAAATGGACATTGGCCGGATACGTCGCATGTAGGCAGCATAGCCGCTGGACCTTAAGTATTACTGAATGGATTTCCAGAGAAGGCAAACGCACGAAGGGGAGACAGAGAGTTGGGTGGGCCCATGAGATTAAAACGTTTGCGGGTATAAATTGTCAGCAGCAAGCACAGGGCTGAGTTAACTAGCAAAAGATGCGAGAGGTCTTTGCCTTGAAGTAGGCGTAGACTGGCTGATGATGATAATGATGATAACAAACCCAGACCATATAATACTGAGCCGTAACAAGCCCGAAATAGCAAGCGCTGAGGCTATAATGACCAGTACTGAACAAGACATCGCCAACACCGGAGTGCATTGCGTAGCGATAGAAGTCGACCAACGGTGATTTCGATACGGGTTTATACAGATACGTGCCATTGACTACATATTGCGAAATTCCTGGCGTTTGTTGTGTATTAAGGTACCTACCTCAGGTCAGCACATCCTCTGTTTTGGACGCGAAGCATGTTATGCCGGAGGCTGTGTCCGTCGCTCGCTCGCTCCAAGTCCATCCACACTGCGCATGCGCGTCCCCTCCCCATTCTGTCCTCTCCTACGTTCAACTCTCTCTCTCTCTCTCCTCTAGTGTCGTTCACACACCCCCAGCACACGCGCATCACCTCTCTCCACACCTACGCTCTCCCTCTCTCTCGAGTTGGCGGGGAAGGCACCGAATCGTTTCCTTAGCAGACGCGACAAATTCATAGCTGTTGATTGTCTGTATTTCGACATTCCACGCTTGTGTGAGACAGAGAACGGCATCACGATCGATGTCGCTTAAGTATGCGTTGATGGACCAGATGTGCAGCAGTGCTATGCTCACGGTCACTGGCAGTGTCAGTCAATGACAGCGTTCAAGACAGCGGTTACCAGCAATACGCGATAGACACCAGCAACGCTAGTCATACAGAGATTCTGAATGCTGCCACACCTGCTTGAGGTGAGCAACTGTGTTCATCGTCTCCCCGCTGCTTCGCATCCACACATGGTTTTCGTTAGTGGAACAAGGCATAGTTTTTTAATGCGTAAGAATTGCGCCCGATGAAATGTTCACCATCTTATTTTATCATCATTGCCCACTCATCCTTGTTGGCTAGTGTTCGCCTCCGCTTTGCGCTCATTAGGCAAAACGCCTTTAAAAAGGTGCCTCGAAGTGGTTTTTATAGAAAGTACTACTTTATGCAGTCTTTTTATAACTGAAACAGCGTCTTGCATCGCTCACATTAAGAGGCCCCGATTCTTTCGTACAGGGTAGCGACACGTAGCCGTGTTTTGTCGGAGTGGGTAGGCACGCGGTAGGAACACGTAGGCACCTCGTGACTTGACATCTAAACGTGCGCACAAGTATGCTCGTGCCCAACAGTACAACACAATATAGTGGCGGCTTAGGCAATGGTTATTCCCTGCCACATGACGTGAGGTGGATTTCGCGTTTTAGATTTTCGTTATAATGCTATAAAATGACAGATCACACGCATTTTTCAAATTGATGTACTGCGAAGCAGCCAGTAAGATACAAATCATGCTATACATAACATGCATGCCATTATTGACATCTTAGCACCTGTCATTTATCTTCGTCATAAAGTCACGTCCCGCAATGCACATTTTTCGTGTATATCAATCCAGCCATACGGCCGCGAGCGCGCTTGAGTGGGGCATCCAAGTCATGCTGTACATGTCAAGATCTTTATACTACCACAGTTCCTCTATGTTATTTATAGTCAAGTCATGCAATATGACAATTTTAATGAGGCTAGTGTAACGACCGTGAGGGCACCATGAGCGTGGCATGTAAATTATGATGCACATGACATGCGCTTTATGGGTTCTATACTATCACTTGTCATGTATTTTCTTCATGCATAAATGTCTCATTACATTTGTTTTACTATAAATTAGGTGAGCGAAACGGCTGCAGGAGCACAATGGCCACGGCGTGCAAATCATAGCATTCATTAAATTTACAAATGAACTTCATTATATGCAAGTCATTCACATTGGTGAATAGAATACAGTCATGTAATGTCAGAGCAATTTTGTACAAATCGCATTACTGATGCGGTCTGGAAAGCGTAAATTCATAGGCGAGCAGATCGATAGCTCCAAATGAATGAAAATATAAAGGGCTTGTTCTCTCTTCTCGATAAAAAATAATGAGAACAGACCATAATGCCAGGGTTATTAAAAACTGTTATAAAAAGTTTTGTACTGCAAATTTTCAAATTTGAAAAAAAAGTAAAGTGGACGAAAAGCTAGTTTTCGCAGGCCACAAGGGTCGCAGGTTCGGAGCGGGCTTCTAACCTATGACGTTTGAATAACACGTCCGATGCTCTCCCACTAAGACCAATGGTTGTGCTCCTGCTATTTACGGCTTACTCGTGATTCACAAGCGTTGTACACCGCTTAGACCCATTGCAGATTTTGCTAGGTCACCCCTGTACAACCTCTCAAAGTACCTTCATGGCCTACTGGCTAAACTGGCACGAAGGACTGAAGCTAACCTTCGGGACAACGATGACTTCAAACAAAATGAAAAGTATCGCTACGGACGCGGACGAAGTACTGGTCTTTTTCGACGTCTGCTTCATTTTCACAAGCATTCCTTTAAAACCTTCGAGATAGTTGCTTCATAAGGACACGACGTTGCCGGATCGCCCACCGTTCAACGTCACTGAGCTTTGCACTTTGTTAAGGCTTTCCCTGTCATAAACAAAGTTTTCGAACAAGGTTGGATTTTACTGGCAAGTTGTTGGTACTGCGATGGGAGCATCTATTTTCGTCCTAACAGTGAATATTACGATCGAAGCAATTGACAACAAGGAACTGGAAGCATTTCAGCCTAGACTCAAAGTCTGCTTGAGACAAGTCCACGAATGCTTCTGCATGACCAAAAAGCAAGACGTCCAACATGTCCAACAAAGTGGCGCCCAGTCTTCCATCAATTCAACGGTGGAATGAAAGATAGTTGGCTCTTTTCCTTCGACTCGGTTGTAAAACGTGCTCCCACAGCGGCTCGCCTTTACGGCGTACGGAAACCCAACGCCCTCTGGATCTCTACTATTAGTCGGCACATCCGGTAGCCCAAAAATGCTCAGGGATTCGCTCCTTAGTTCAACGTGCCATTCGCACGTGTTCCGATGCAAACATCCTGCAGGAGGCGCAGCGTACTACTCGTACTTACCTTGTAAGGACGTTAAAGGCCAACTCCGGCGATTTTTCGACCATGTCAAGGCAATGGTGCTTTTATGTTTCCGAGACACTCTTGCAACGAGCCCAATAGCTGAAATACTCAGGAAAATCAAAAATAATTTTCAATAAGCAAAATGTGCAAAACCGAAACCAAAACTCGACTGGGCGCCCTGTCTGCGTATGACGTACCATTCGGTAAGAACCGGGGGCCGTATACAGGTTTCGCTGGCACGTAGTATGAAAACTGTGAAAGACACAGGAGTGAAGTGCCACCCAAACAAAACAGAAGAGGGAAGAAAGCTTTTTTGTGCTATACCCGTGTCAAACGCTCCCGCTGTCGCCTTCTGGCCACCACAATAAACGCTGTAGCAGCAAAATAGAAATGCCATCAGCGGCGTCACTTCCGTTGACATGCCAAGCACGATGCCATACTGACAGCGTTGCCACTAATTCTGGCAAGTGAGGTGAGCTTTTTAAGACAATCTATCGATGTATTTCTGGCTAACCTCGCTGCCCTTTTCCTTTAATTGCTTCCTTCTTTCCCTCCCTTGAGACAATCTATAAAATTTATTTGCAAACAATCAGCGCATCTCTCAAGCCTGTAATTTAGCATAAATGACCTAATTGTACAAACGAACGTACCCAGTGAGTTCCATTGAGATTCATTGACCTAAAAAAATAGCCAAAATTGGCTTTAAGAGTGAATTGTCACGAAACGGCCTCACCGAGAATGATCAAACCTCAAATCACGAGATATACTGGGCAGCGCCCGTGTCGTCACAACGCATTATTAAGTATCCTATGAGCAGCTTGCAATAAACCGAAAACAATGATCACTTCCTTCTCTCACGTCGCCGTTTTGCCTCATTCTGGCGAATGTCTCTTACGAGGCAGGTTCGTGTGCTAGGATTAGCGTTTAATACATGCAACTGCGATTGATTGGAGACGGTCACACTGGTAGGAACCGCTGTGCTGTTCTGTCTGCGTTATGTTCTCTGTGCGTTACATAAATTATCAAGGCAACCAGAAGTAAGCGCTGCTATTGGCACCGCCTGACGAATACGATTCTTACTCACATTTTCTTTATCCTTTACGTCAAGCTTTTTGAATTGTTCTGCCCTTTATTGTTACGTTTCTGTTTTAGCACGAAAATGTTTGATGCCAAAATCCTAAACTAGTGGCACTGCCGGAGTTTAGGACTTTGCTGGCATACTTCCATCACGAAAGTGGCCTTGGAAAATATATACCAAGAATTTGCACAGAATTGAGCCAGAATGCAAGTACTTCTCGCACAGAATCGAAGCAGCAACCATCAATTCTCAGCGCGCGGTGCTAACCACTAGGCCACAAGGCGTACGTTGTCTGCAACGCTAGCGGCAAACCATATACAGCATGCGCCGTCTGGCAGCCCTGAGAGCTTCTAAACTTTAGCAGACTTTCGCTATCGGTGGCGAGATGGCACGACGGGATCGTGTTTTGCGCTCTCTCAAGGTCATCGCCTCCACGAAGTGTCGCCTCCACAGAGCGTGGTCCCTCGTGCGCACGCGCTTATCAGAGAACGATAATCACTTCGCTCGCCGCGTTCACAAACGAAGTGCGCTGCTGACACACGATGATGTAGGAATCCCGACACTTGTTCGCGCTTGTGCTGTGTATACTTTTGCACTCGTTTCGTGCCTCTTTCTCTATGTTCGAACAGCGCACTTTAAGTGTTGAGGTGTGATTTCTGTTAGTGCGCGCTCGTCCTGTGTATAATGATATTATGCGTGCTTTCCACTTGATGTGTGCGCTCCAAGTTTCCAGATGCTTGCCGTTTCTAACGTGACTTTGCAATTTGTCGCTATTGCTGGAACAATGCACAATGAACGCTCAACCACCTCTGTAACGACACGTTTCACTTTCTTGTTACACCGATTCGTAACGTAGGGGGATCAGGCACGTTTTTATTTACTCCGTGTCTTGCTTTTCTCTGATTTTTTTCTCTCTCTTTATTTGAGGCAGAATTGCATTTCAAAATTCTTTAGAACGTGTTGAAGCCAATTCGCCTTGGGGCGTGAACAATAATATTCAGGGGACAGAGCTAATGCAAAACAAAAGACAACTTCAAGCTTGTATCTGGAATGTTTAGCAATACAAACAACAAAAAACACATTCAACCGAATATACAAGATGTTTAAGGACTTGAAACGCTCAGCTTCCACCTTTCGCTTTTATTGTGAGGAAGCCTCCCATTTTACGTGCTCAAACTTTTTGATACATTTTTATTCTCCTGTGGGGGCCGTGTTCAATGATTAGTCCCGACCACTCGGGCATCCGTTGAAGCCTTGACTTCTTTCATGCATAGTGTGTCATAGTAAATGTGTGGAGAAGCAAGTGAAGGTGAGGATGTTGGGAGAAGGTAGCCATGCATAATATAGCATAAGTAATTGGACCGACAGGTCGAAGAAAGGTGATGGGTGAAGTAAAAAGAGGAGGAGGGAAAAGAGTAGGGGAGAGGCTGCCACTCACAAATGTAGGTTTTTTTTCCTGGCATGCAGGCCTAGCAGGCTGCACGCTTGGTGCGCCAGGGTATGATTGCCTGTAGAAGCGAGCGTCACTATAGAAACACGGATTCTTCAGCGACACCCATATGGTGCGTATATCCTGGACCCTTCTACTAGGGTGCATCGTCGTAAGCGCAGTTTCAGTTCACACATTCCCACCCAGGAACCGCCAAATCAAGCTGCTTGCAATTTTTCTTTGAAGGAGTCACTGTACTGCACTTCCTACAGCTATGATTGCAGCTGCATAACATTTTGTCATGAAGTCGCATCCATTTATCCCTGATAGACATTCGCAAAGGACCAGGTTTGGTTACTGCCCACAAATGACGAAGACAGAATGAACTCAGACGAGCGTTGTTTTGCAACTGAAAAGTTTTATCTTACAGAATAAAAAAATGTTACCATTATCTTCATCAGCGTGACTACGCCCACTACAGGTCAAAAGCTTTCATAGTCTGTCAGTCAATCCGGACTTGTGTTTTCTGACGCCACGTTATACCTGCGAACTTTTTATTCTCATCAGCCCCCCTAACTCTCTGTCTCTTTTTTGCGCGTTTTCTTTCTCTTGGAATCCAGTCAGATACTCATATTGATCAGAAGTTATCCTGCATACGTGCCTTATAATTATTTTCAAAATGTTTAAGTACTACTCCAAAGTGACAACAAAATAGGCTAAAGCCTGAAAGACAGCGACAGTCAATTCTGTAGCAGTTAGAAACATTTTGCGTCTACTTTCATGCACTTCAACCCCTCGCGACATGTACGATCAGCCTAACGATCACATAGAAGTAGCTGATTAATTCGCGAATCAGGAGCGTATAACCCGTCATTTGATGCGTCAAAAAAGGGGTGAGACCGAAATCACCAAACTCCGACATTGCGGACATTTTAAAGCTAACAATTTTGAAATTGAGCCAGACATGAAGAAGTTAGGAGCAAATAAACTCGTAAACGCGTGAGAAGAAGGGTTATCTAGGGCACTAAGCCAGCCTATGCTTTTAAGGTCAAATTTTCGAAACAACAACGCATGTTTATTTTTAAATATAAAAATGGGCTTTCAACATGTTAAGAAAAGGCCATGCGAGATACGAGTCATGTGAAGTTGACAGCTGCTAAGCTGTGAGGTTGTATTCTACAGTGCTAAAAAGAACAAATAGAACCCCCCCTCCCTACAAAAAACAGAGCTACAGCCTAGCATGCAGTGACAAATTAGGTTCAGATGACGATGCTGGACCATTCTTCATCGTATAATTACTTAAAACGCGCGAGGAAAGAGTCGTTAAAAAGGAAAAAAAGGCTCATATGTGTGGCCTCACTAGCGACCACCTGCTAGTAGCGACATCCACTTCCTCACCACGGCCGGATTAACCTCCGAAATGCAGTACTTAGCTGCTACCTTCCTTATGAAAATACCTAGCAACCCTTGGTCCTCAGTCAATAGGGGCTGTGAAATGACTGTCCAAGGCGGTGGTCATACCTGCGAAGCAGCGGAGGGTGCTAAGAAACTCTGTGTCCGGATAGGCCACCATTGAAATCTGAACTTTACTACACTTCACACTACAACGCTATGTAGTGAGGATAATCTAGCTATCTTATTCGAGGAATTAGAGGGTGCTTTATGGGACTTAATAGGGCTTAGCGAAGTTGGGAGTACACGTGAGTCTTATACAGTGCTGAAAAATTGACAAGTTCTATGCCACCGTGAATTAGTTGATTCCCAAGAATGAGGGGTGAGGTTTCTTATAGACAAGAACATTCCTGGTAATATTGAAGAATACTATAGCACAAGAGCTCGGAGGCAAGTCTTATGTTAATGTTTAACCCAAGGTACAAGATGAAGCTGGTTAATGCATACGCGCCTACAGCAAGACATGATGATCATTTGAATAAACGCTTTCATGAAGACGTAGAGTCAGCCAATAATAAAGTAAAGGCACAGTTTAATATTCTGATGGGCGACTTGTATGCAAAAGTTGGCAAGAAACAGGCCGCAGACAATGCAGTGTGGAAACGTTGCATCGGATCAGAAATCCAAAAGGACAGTTATTAGTAGAGTTCACTGAACGTAATAAGTTACAGATCTTGAATACCTTATTAAGAAAACAGGTTCACTGCAGATGGACGTGGCGAAGTAATAATGGTGAAACAAAAAAAAAGAATTTATTTTGTGTGCACACCCAGGCACCGTATAGACTGTAGAAGTAGTTGGCAAGATTCGACTCAGTGACCATGAAATAGTAAGAGCTCGTAGTCATCTACATTAAAAAAATCAAAGGCATAAGCTGATATGTAAGAAGCGAATGAATGAACTAGCGGTGAGAGGTAAAGTACAGGAACTGAGAGTTCTGCTTCAGAATAAATTACAGGCTTTCAACGATGTAACCATCTTTAGCGTTGACAAAATGAGCGATAATCTTACTAGTATCACTAAAGAGCGTGCAGTGGAAGTTGGAAGTACGGTTACTAAAGAGGACACTGGCAAACTACCTTACACGACTAAAAATCTCATGAAGAGACGACAAGCTATGATATCCTCAGATGCAACCGACAAAATGGAGCGAGTGGACTCTTTTAGGTAATTAATAGGCGCAAGGTAGCCGACATCAGAAGGTATAACATGGAGAGAACTGAGCAGGCTCGAAAAAGCGGCAGAAGCCTAAAAAGCCTAAAAGCTACGAAGGCAAACTTGTGCATTGGCGAAAATCGAATGTAGGCATGCAAAAGTAATTGTCTTAACCAAAATGAATAGAATGGTTGGGGCGACGGACGAATTCTACAGAGAGCTGTACACATGCCGAAACAACCAGGATGATGTCTAACAACCATTTTTTTCATATACTGTTCGCATATATATTTTTGTTATACGACTGTTTTCATTGACTTTTTTATAATAATAATAATAATAATAATAATAATAATAATAATAATAATAATAATAATAATAATAATAATAATAATAATAATAATAATAATAATAATAATAATAATAATAATAATAATAATAATAATATAATAATAATAATAATAATAATATATTATTATTATTAAATATATTTTTGTATTACTGTTTTGTCAAATTGCATTTCCCTGAGTTTCCAGAGCACATATCGGGGATATTCTGCACATATTTCTCGCACAATATCACCGGTTCAATTATCTCTTGGTAATATTTGTTTTATTTCATATTCCTTTCTGTTTTCGATCATTCGGCTTACCTACGTTTTCTTATTATTTGTAAGTGGGATAACCCAACCAGTGCCAGCTGGTTTCAAATACAAGCACTTCGGGGAGTCGTAAAAAAGGGCCGGGTATATGCATGCTGCCATTTTAACAACATGTGCCTTCTAGCTCAAAATTTAGCCTGTACTTTTCAAATGGCCTTTTGTGTTTTCAGCATCTTTGCCCCGAAATCTACCGCCCCCACCCCCCACATATGAAACGTGTCAGTGTAGTCTCAGCGAAACATCTGTTTCCCCCTTTTTCTTAAATGACAACAGAAAGAAGCTGCATCGGGGACTCTGTTGGAGTCGCCCCTTTGGGGCCTGCCACCCATGCTCACCATCAATGTCCCTCCGCGATCTTCAGCGATGCCTCGCGCAAGCCACTCTGCTCTCTCTTTCTTTCCTGATTTTTAATCTTTTTTCTTCTTTTTCCTTTTTTATTTCTTGGTACTCTTTTGAATCTTTAGTTAGCTCATTTGGCTTCAGCTGCCTCTATTATTTATGGTTTGCCAAAACATACGACACGCGCCCTACTCTAAACGTGACCCATCTCACCCTTCTCTCTTTTGCTAGCTACAGCCAATGAGACGAGAACTGTTTGCACAGCACATGTCACCGCTGTAAAACATTAGTATTTTGTCACTGTCTCCCATTTCTTTCTGGCACCACCATGTCGATGCGGTATGTTCGCATAGCGTCGCACTTACAAACCCTGACGAAGACCGGTCCAGCGGTCGAAACCATTGGAAATAAAACTAAGACAACCGCTAAGTTGTGTCTCTTCTCTTCTCAAGCACGTTTGGCCCTTTGGAAAAACTTCTTCAATTATATATATATATATATATATATATATATATATATATATATATATATATTATGAGAAGTCACAACGCAGTTCATTTCTTTCGAAGTTTCAGCGAGAGTCTGGCCTTTATCAGGAATGAGGGTACAATTTGCTGGTGCTCAGCTTTATACAATCTGAAAGAAGAGAAGGTACGCGAAAAGAATAAGTGAGAACACAAAGTAGACCCCACCCGGCCACCCCCTCCTGCCCCCCTTTGAAATTACTTCTAAGTATAACTACTCTTCGTAACATACAGATGTCGTCTGTTTTCTATTTTACTATCCAATCAATTGTGTCAAGCACCACATGTCCAATAACAACCCTCCGCACAATCAAGGAGGCCCCTACTTCGTAATCCAGGAGCGGGACAGAATTGACATTGCACCCGCTTGCCAGCCTCTGTGCCAAACTGCGGCACCCCTCTTTGAACGACAAGACGTCCACGAGGCAATGAGTAGTTAATGGCCCAAACTCCTTAAAAAGGCTATGCAGATCACGGATACCTAAAACGTGATCGTCGGAAAAAAAGGGAAGAAAAGAGGCTGGAAGAGGGCGGCCGGATGAAGGGGCTTCTACCTCATGTTCTCATTGTTTTTTTCGCGTACCCTCTATTCTTCAGCACTGCAAAAACCTGAGCACCAACAAACTGCATTCTAATTCCTAATGAAGGCCCCATCGCGGTGGTCTAGAGCTAAGGTACTCGGCTGCTGACCCACAGGTTGTGGGATCCAATCCCGGCTGCGGCGGCTGCGTTTCCGATGGAGGCAGAAATGTCGTAGACCCTTGTGCTCAGATGTGGGTGCACGTTAAAGAACCCCAGGTTGTCCAAATTTCCAGAGCCCTCCATTACGGCATCTCTCAATCATAAGGTGGTTTTGGGACGTTGAACTCGATATATCAAATAAATTCTTCCTGATAAAGACCACACTCAGGCTGAAACGTCGAAGGAAATGAACTACGTTGTGACGTCTCATCACGGAGAATGAACTTGACTTATATATATATATATATATATATATATATATATATATATATATATATATATATATATATATATATATATATATATATATATGAGATCTAACAAACAATATTGCCAAGGAAGGTATAGGGGAAGTTGTTAGGCCAATTGTAATGTAAATGAGAAGAAAGAAAAGTGGGTGAAAAGATAACTTGCGTGGGCAGGATCCGAACATGCGACCTTCGAATAACGCGTTCGATGCTCTACCACTGAGCTACCACGACAGTCATCCCCCCAGCCGCTTTATTGGCTATCTATGTCAATTCAAACGTGGGAGTGTCAGTCAGCGCCACTAGTAGCCATGGCGGCGAGTGTGGTACACTCTTTATGAGCCTGTTTGGCGTCATGTAGCACGTGAACTTATTACTAATTGGCAGCTGACCAATAGTCCCCCGTATACAACCTAGAGGCACCAAGTCTGCCAGTACGAGACCCTCGTTAATGAATAAGGAAAACAAGTGTATACTTAAGGGCTCGTTTTTCGTGTTATGACGCCAAACAGGCTCATAAAGAGTGTACCACACTCGCCGCCATGGCTACTAGGGGCGCTGACTGACACTCCCACGGTTAAATTGACATATATACCCAATAAAGTGGCTGGGGGATGGCTGTCGTGGTAGCTCAGTGGTAGAGCATCGAACGCGTTATTCGAAGGTCGCAGGTTCAGATCCTGCCCACGGCAAGTTATCTTTTCACCCACTTTTATTTCTTCTCATATGCATTACAATTGGCCTAATAACGTCCCATATATATATATATGACGCCTGTTTGGCGTCACAGTCACACACACACACACACACGCACACACACACACACACACACACACACACACACACACACACACACATATATATATATATATATATATATATATATATGTGTGTGTGTGTGTGTGTGTGTGTGTGTGTGTGTGTGTGTGTGTGTGTGAGTGAGTGTAGCTGGAATAAAGTAATTCTGCGTGGCATGGCTCGAGAGTGTTCGTTGTCCTAAGTCACACCGTGTTGGCTGACACTACAAGTGCATTATCACTTTTCTTACAAACAAGTATTTCGGTATTACGCTGCTTTTCTTTAGTTCGCGAGGAAAAATCGAATGCTTAATTGACAAGGTTGTAATGGGGGCTAAAACAGGGGCGACGTTGTCAGCAATGCAATTTATGTGTCCTGCGAATATGTTATCAAAGCCGGCGATATAGTTGCTTTAGGATTCAGGATCGGGTTCTGAACTTCAGTTGCGTAGGTTGAAAAAATATAGACTGCAGTGGACGCCAACTCTCTTTAATCTATAGTTGCCCGAAATGCGTTGTGACACCCGGTAAAATCTCGCTGAAGGCATTTGCGATGCCATCAGAAGCGAGAAAGATTTTTTTTGTTCGCGGCATATTTGAGTCACAGGAGTTGCAGATTTCTTTTTTTTTTGTTGAGAAATGCGTTAAGTATACGCCACTACTTTCCTGTGATGTTATTTGTTTGGATTAGCAAATGCTGAATGTAATCTCGTTTAGCTTTGCATAATATTTGGTTTAAGCTATTGCTGTATTTTCGCGTCAATCTTTTAAAGCCAGTCAAAACGCATTTTCTTTAAATTTATTTGGAGGTTTTTAACCTAAAGCAGGTTGCAAACAGACATTGCGTGCCGATGGCGGTTTCTGGGCCGCGTCACATGACTCAGCTACGCTCACTGTCTCATAATAGCACACAGATGGGTACGGAAAGAAGCACGCTGACATATATACAAATTGTGCCACCACTGCAGTTTATGAATTTTCATTATCGAAGAGCAAGACGTATGTTTGTAAGATGGCAAGGTGGTAAGTTGAGCCAGTTGGTCGGGATTGATATTGAACTTGAGTTACAGCGCAGCACTAGAGACCGAGTTCTTTTTAGTGTTCGTGTATCTAGTGTTTCGCTGTAAACGATGTTCACGATGAAGACGGGACGATGCGTGAATGAGCGTGCGTGGCAACACTTTTCACTAAATGGTAAAGCTGGGGCACATTTGCCGACGCAATGAAATTCCGGTAAGTGTGAGCCGTGCCTGAATAAAACTCAGGTTATCGGCAGGAGCAGAGACAGCATGGCTCACGAATTCACATTTTTACATGTCTCTGTAGCGCCTCCTCGCGGACATTCCCAGAAACAAACCTTCGAGCATCGCGGCGAGCTTCTGCCACCACCGATACTGCTAAGCGCCGATCGTTGCGGCAGCTCATCTGCTGATTGCCCTGTCTGAGCGTTGTGTTGTGGCGTATGGCACCACCTAGAAGTATTTACACGACCAGCGGCTTCTTTTAAGTCACCAACGGATCGAAGAATTGGCCAGCATAAAAAAATGCCGTTAGAAAAGGAGTTGACTGCCGTCATAGCGGCAACTGGTTCTCAGCCGGTTCTCCCGGCAAATCATATAAAGGCTGAAATTCTGCCGTGACAGTTGTGTGCGCTACCCCAATTTTCATGAGTCGAATGCCTCGTCCACGTGTGCACTTCCGAAGAACATCTGCTTCCCGTCAATGAAGGGACATTGTGCTTAGTGCATTCGTTGCGAATCGCACAGGCGACATGGTGACTTACTACTGGCTGGTCGGGTGATGATTGTTAACTGTGGTATTCAAACTAATGATATGCACTGTTGGGTTCCTGCTTTGGCCTGCTGTTGCACCATCATTTTACTATGGGAGCGTGGAGCAATGCTTCTACTGAATGACGTTCTCCGATGTGTGGGGCGTGCGTCATTCCACAGAAGGGCCACAGAATTCACTGGCCTGCACATAGAAATTGAAGAGACATGATCGTACGACCCGCGCGTTGCATCATTTTAACACAGCAGAACATCTGGCGCCGCTTCAACGCGGCACGCTGAACCTGTTGAGAGCTATGTACTTTCCAGTGTTGTTGAACCGAAATGAACTTGCCATATTTTTTAGTTTTTTTAGTTTTTTAGTATTTTTTAGTCCATATCTCCTCTTTCAGGGCTCGGCTTGCGTTTTTATCCCCTTGAAAGTCCCTAGAGTCGAGGTCTCGGAAAACCGGGGACGACGTCTTCTACCAATCAGCCGGTGAGTGAGACTTGTCACTCTGCTGGCCGCACCTCCAACACACACACACACACACACACACACACACACACACACACACACACACACACACACACACACACACACACACACACACACACACACACACACCTTCAATGAACCGTTTTTCACCCGATCAAGTACTGAATCGTAGGCTGCATCTTCATTTTGGCGCCTGACGGCTCCATGCTTGGAGACGCTGATTGTGATGTTTAACCGATGAGAAGTGGGGAAAAACTCCTGCTGCTCGGCACGCCTCCTGAAGGGCATCATAAGCTGCTAGTTTCCGGCGTATCACTAAAAGAACAAGATCTGTAGATAAATTCACTCATTGTACCACCCACACCACTCACAACATTGATGCCACCGCTAAAAAAAGAGGCGGCCTCTGTAATGACACCCCACAGATCGTTTTCCAGAGCCACCACCAGAAGGCTGCGCATGTGCTGAACAGGCATAAAAAAGGCAGATTGTTGGAGATGTTCAACATAAAAACACGAGGTTCCTCTAGTATCAGTGCTACATCAGTGCCTCTCTCGCAGCTAGAGGGCAAGTTCTTTTAACACAGGTTGCGATTACGTGGGTTTGCGCTCGACGTTAGCATGCCGTACTGAGCATGTATGTGCCTATTGGTGTTTATGGAGAAAATATTGAATAAACGAGTCCATTGTTTGCGTTTCTACTGACCCCTTCCTTCAATATCTCATCGTGAAAAACAGCCATATCTTCGTGATTAGTACGTGAACATGAACCAACTAGCTCAGCAAAGAGAATCTCTAGAAATTTTGCTGAAGGATAAATATCAGATAACTAGAGACGTGATAGGATCATTCCACAGTTAATGAATGGTTGACGCATGGGTGTAGGCTAGACGCAGAAGTCTCTTACGGACAAAGAATTTACCTATCTTCCCAGCTAGTCTGCCGTTAGGTGATACGCTATGTAACTCTTTTCATTTTATTTGGCACTAATTCGTGCCACTGATTCGTTCATGTAAGTTTTTTTGTTTTTACGTTCTTAAGTTCTTTAAATGAGATTTTGTTTTTGGTTGAGGCTAAACGCTCGTCTGTGTCCCTTCTGTTCTCTTTCGTTTTTGTCGTTCTTGTGGTTTACCAAGAAATGTTAGATGCTTTTCGAATTAGCCGAGCCTTTCATAGGGTCTCAAATGAGCATTTTGTCTAGTTGGATGGACCGTGCTTGTTTAAACATCCCTTTTTTGGGAGCATCCTTGTTAGGACATTGTCACACGTATGTCTGCTCTATTGTTAGCGATTTTTGTAATAAAGTAAGGGTGGTTCAGGTGACAAATTGGTTAGTTACCTACAAATATATTTTTTATTTTTATATACCTAAATTTAAAATCTATTCGTGCATTTCATTCGGGTTTATTTATTCTACAGTGTATTCATTTCTTGAGCAATCGTCCAAGGTGGGTGGCACTGATTGACGTAATACGACATAGTAATCGCGATAAATTCTTGTCTCTCCCGGCGTCACCTCTCGCAGCACGGGTGACCAACTCATGAAATACTCTCTTGAACATTTTTTATGTTACGATGAATTGGCGTTCCTTTTTACTGTATTTCTAGTCTGTAATGCCCGTGCCGTAATGGAAGCAGTAAATTAAATGACCTGATGTGAAGAAAATTGGCTCTTTCTTGTTTTGTAATTCCACGCGCTGCTTAAAGGTTTCAGCACTAACTATAACATGTCCTGGTGAAATTTTTGACAGCCAACAGACTGCAAAAGCTCAGAAAGCTTGTGGGTAAAGAGATCATCGCAAATTCTGCAATTCCATTGCTCATTCTATAGCAGTGGCAAGCGTGCCCCGAGTACGAAACCACAATGCACACATGCCAGATTGGTTGTTATTTTGACGTGGGCTTTATCAAGTATGTTATTTGTTACACGATCGAGAGTAGCAGTGACAAAAAGAAACAAAAGGTACGACTTCGTTCACGCAAGCTTTTAAGAAAACAGGATAAAACAATTGCACACATGTGTGACCTGACCTTAATTTATTGACTCATGATTCATTCGTTCACAATGAAGTGCTGAAATGTTTTGGTATAACGAGAGTTATTAGTATAAGCGTAATGTAAAAAAATTGTGTGCTCTTTACACCCTTTGCACTATGTAATACCTTTAACAGCAAGTCAATATGAACCACTGCACACTTTTGGTGGTTTTTATTGCCCCTCCACTGACACGTCGTAGGCAATGATGTGAAAAGACAACTGATGTGAAAATACAACTTCATTAGTATTGTCTGTGTGTTTGCAATTAAAATTGATGCTTGCGCAAATGCAATATATCTGAAAATAATGAAGCGAGCAAGGCAGAAAATAGCAACCTTTATTACTCACTGCCTTCCTTCTGCTTAGCAGTTACGGCGCTCGGCTACTGGTAGCGGATTTCATCCCGGCCGCAATGGTGGCATTTGGATTGCGGTGCAAAGCAAGAGCAACATGTGCACGCTTTGCAACCTCAGTGCGCGTTAAAGAACACCAAATGGTGAACATTTCTGGAGGCATACACTAAGGCGTCTCTCATAATCATATCGTAGTTTTTTGAAGCTTTTGGTTCATTAAAGCATCACATTTTAATTCGAACGCAACCTTTGTGTACAATAAGAGGTGTAGCCTTGAATCTTTTAATAGTAATTTTTCAGACTGTTTGAATTTGTACGCCATAACAGCGTGTGCTCAGAGTTGAAAGAAATAAAATTTGACGTGCAACAGAAGCCCATTTCCTGTCCCCTATTTCGTATCACTTATAATAACGATATCGTGGGTGTACCACATACACCAAATGATCGTCTACGCTGACTAGTTTATTTTTTCTGGTAAAAATTGAGCTCTCTTGAAAACAGCTGTGAACCATTGGTTGCGTTAACTACTGATGTGTTCATTTTTGATCCAACTTCAGCTGAATACACTGTTTTCTAACCTAGAAAGAAGCCTGATAAACAGATATTTGTCCTTTTTTTATGCCTGTCTTATTGACGAGGTATGTGTTCAAATTATGGGAGTGTTATTCGAACAACATTTAATCTGTACTCGCCATGTAAACAAATCACAAACTAGCATTTCTAGACCTAATGGAATGTTTTCTAAAGTCAACCGTCTGGTACAAACTTGGCTAAAAGTCAGCTGTATGATTCGACGATACTTTCTCAGCAATACTACAGCGTACTTATATGGAGCACGACAGGCAAAACAAACTTAGGTAGGCGGAGGGTCCTTCAAAACAAGCTCTCTGACAAACAGAAAACCTTCAATGGCTTCACCGCGCATCATCATTCTTCCTTAAAAATGAGGTAATAAATGTTGATCAGCTATATAACCTAGAAATTGCTAGATAAATGCACAGAGAAATGCGAAGACAAATCAGCATTTTCACACATGTATTTGACCACACTGAGCATTATAGTTTAAAATATGGCCACTCTGAACTTCCACTCCGTAGAGCTACATACGGAACTAATGAACTTAAATACCTGATACCATATTTTATAACTCAGCATACGCAAGTTCTGAATTATGTAAATGAAGCTGTGAAAGAGCGAAAGACGAGATATTGGCGTTGAGGCCATGCCTTGGTCGCAGCTTTTATTAGGGCGAGGACATAGCAATGTCGTGTTCGTTTATTGCAGTGACTATAGGCGGCGCGATCCTAGGTCAAAATGGCGGACGAGATGGTGCTGAGGTGATCTCGTAAGCGGGCGCGTCTCAGCCAGCAAAGCTCGTCAAGCCCTCTAGTTTTGCTGCAGACCACACTTTCTTTCGCTAAAGAGACGCATAAATATTTGAATGAAAGCGAAACAGCACTGGTCACATTATTTTTAAGACCGCTTGATTAAAACAAAATGTATAGCCTGTTGCGTACCAGCGAAGTGGTGTCTCGTTCACCTCACGCCTACTCTGCAGCACAGAAACTTGCCCACTCGGTTAGTGTCAATTACAACTCAAAAAACCACCTATAGGTTACTGAAACAATCTTACCACGCTACGTATGCAACCAATCTATACAGACGACTTCAGCGCTTGTCGCATCCCGATGCCGGGTACTCCGAGATTTTTCCCCAGTAGAAAACCTCCTGTACAAGAACATTCAGAGGCTTCAAATATTCATCACACTGGTGTAGTCCACAGCGCTCTGAACCTTTATCAAGTATTTCTCTTCCAAAAAACACTAAAACGAACGCCAGCACTGATCGCCATCCTGTTGACGCACCCACGGCGTCATTCCTCGGCGCTTCAAGATCGACTGACTGCATTACACGGCTTACTCAAACCGCTCCAACACAATAACTTTGTGGCCGAGTTCACTATATCATCCTACCACCAATATTCTTTGGATACTTGCAGGTTTCGCGAACGTTCCAAGTGATTGTAATGTTCGCGCCCACATTCACCTCACCGAAAAAGTGGCCGCAACTGTCAACAGCTTAGACACGCTTGCTTATTGACGGCAGCACGACGCAATGGGCTGCACCTTCTTAATTATCCGGCGGCCATGACAATTGCTGCGGCCTCAAATCCAGCGCAGACACCAATATCAGCGCGGATTCTGTCTGACTGCAGGTGGTGCGTGAAGCCGTTCTTATGACTACCGCGAGACCGAACTGCGTTCCAGACTGATCACCGTGTGCCAGGTTCCGAGAAAAGCCACGTTGCGCCGCCCGCATCGCTGGAATGACCGAATTGCCTGCAGCATCCAGCCAGGTTTAGAAGCTGAGCCGTTCTGAATTTCTCATGCCCGTGCCACACGAGCCGCATCGCTCACTCTTTTTTTCTGTGTGACCAGCTGGCCAAAACTGGCGTGGCGCAACATAGGCTCCCCCCCCCCCCCCCAGCGCACTGCACGATTTCAAAAGTGTACACAAAAAAAATGACTGCATGTCCACGGTATGAATGATAGAAAGTGGGGCCAAGCTGAGCCTGCACGCAACTGCCGTGCCGCTTCAGGCTCCCTTGTCGTACTGCACGATTTTCGCGGTGCCAGCACGCCGCTTCGCGGTGTGCGTCTGCCTCGCGCGCCTGCACGTTCCATACAAACACCAGATACCACACAGGCTCAAGAATATCGGAAAACGAGTTGGAGTTCGTGTCCTGTTCTCGGCACCGTTCAAATTAATCAGCCTCACCAAATCTACAAACCCCCTGAAAACGCAGTCTTCAACGGAATTCAGACTTCAACATAGAAACAGGTATGCGGAATGCTCCCGGGAAGTTGTCTATAGCACCCCCATTTCACGCGGTGCTTGTTACGTCGGAACGACCGGAAGGTGTCTGAACGATCAGCTAAAAGAACACGCTAAGAATGATAGAAACGGAAAAGATGGTTTTCTTGCTCAGCAGTGCACTGAGTGCAATTGTGTGCCCCTTTTTAAGGAAATAGCGACGCTGTACAAGCACAAAGATGAGCGCACCCGAGTCATTGTCGAGGCCGCGCAGATGGCACGCGAACAGAGGCCTTGCATTAGAAAGCCCTCCGTGTCCCTGTCCGAGAAGGAACTAAGGTTCCTCGAAGGTTTTGGTGCGCGCAAGTAGTCATCGTTACTTTTCTGTTTCGTTTCCTTTTAGATTTTTCTTTGCCTTTTTTGTGCTTTTGTTCTTTTTTGTATTTGGTTTTCTCTTATTCATGTTCTGCTCTTTGTGCCATGTTGTTTTTTGTCACATGGTTACTGTCTCCTCTATATATTTTCGTGCTCTGTGCAATAAACTCAGTTGGAAGTTAGCGCTCGTGTCCTTCGTGTCCTTCTTGTCTCTGTGTCGTCGTTTTGTTTCTCGCGCTATAACTGTCGTCATGCACATCGGGGTCCCTTCTTCAAGCTCGAGCCGCCACCACCGTACGTGCACACCCCTCAGCAGCCTTTTCTGTCCTCCGTCGGTGAGCCTCTAAATGCACGCGCGCGCCAGAACAGCGCTTTTATTGTACTAGCGGCCCCTGGCCTACGGTGCCGCCGAAGAACACGCGATCCTAGTCTTGCGATCGTCCCTCTCTCCTTCAGCACGTGGGACGTCAATCATTCTTTTCTACAAGTAACGCCCTCTAGAGCCGTACCATTTGCATTTCTTAGCTCATTGTACAAGTACCACCCTCTATGACCGGTTCAAGAATAAAGGAGGAGGGGTTACCCACAACGTAGACGCACAAGCCAAGCCATAAGGAGGTTTGCCTCTAAATGCAGAACAGATGGACACCATGTATATGAGCGGCATACCATTGTTTGTCCGCTTGGAAGTCGGAGTTGTTACCGTCAAAAACGTTGGGCATTCGAAAAATCCGGCGGACGACACTGGGAGCCGCAAAGTGGGTGAGATGCCCACCGAACAGATGTTGTATGCAGCAAGGACGCAATGCGTCGAGGCTTTTGTGGCCGCGGGCATCAGCGGCACCGTTGGTCGCTAATCGGATGACGCCTCAGTGAGTATGCTACGGAGCGTGAGTAAGCCTTATGAGGGTAGGTGTCGCAAGGGTTCAATCATCGTAGGCACGAGCGTCGTTAAAACATGGACGCTGTTAGCACGAGGTGTGGCCATAAGCACGCTGGTCGATGATCGATGCCTGGAACGGCATGCCGTAAGAAAGGCTCTGCAACGCACACTGCGATTTTCGACAGGCTGTAGAGGAGCGGCAGGCAGGCGTGTTGGGCCAAGTGGCAGGCGCTCGTAATGCACCGGGACGGTACCGATGCTGGCCTATCATTGTTGCCTGGAATCGAGCAGCACTCGCGATAGCGACTGCCTCGCTGAACTTCATGTGGGGAGTGTTGATATGGCTCAAGGTCCTCCGCGCTGTCTTCAGAGGTGTTCAGCAGCAAGTCGTGCAAGGCGGAAAGCTCCGGCTGTGCCAGAGCATGGTGCAGCATGTATGTAGATACGGAACCACTTTGTGCAGACAGCAGGAGACTTGGTTGGCATGCTGGCCATATGCTTGCGTAGCCGGTGAGTCACAATATGGCAGCTTCGCCATGGGCATAACTGAAGCATCGTTCACAGTCATTGCCATGCTGATGGTAGCTATGCTGCTGGCGTAAAAGGTGGCAGCTGGTTTGGTTATCACGCCGCTCGTGGTGTGAGCGAACTGGAGACAGATGGCGCGAAACTGGATCGCACACCGCATCAGTAGGCGCTGAAGTAGTCGTGTTCACCGACGTGCCCACAGGTGCCCAACACTCAAGCAAAGGCCGATATTCGGGCAGGATACGCTGTGATACGACAGCGAAGTTGGTTTTGGTAGGAAGGTAACCTGCCTCATTGCGCAACTCAGCGCTTCATGGGATGCGGTCAAGCCGCATTGCGAAGAAGGCTGGATCGTGGTTGGCGAAGGAGCGCCTTCCGTTCTGTCAGTATGGCGGTGGTGCTGCTGAGCACCGCAAAACTGTAGGATGGCGTCCCATAGTCCATAATAATGGTGGCGCCTCCAAGAGAAATAGGTGCAGCGTCGTTTGAAGTAAGATGGAAGATATACTACAGGACCTCGAACATAAATACTTGGAGCCAGAAGCTGTCGAACTGCAAGGCAGCCTAGAACTCTTGGAACCATCACTCGATGTGGGAGGTACGGAACGGTGTTAGAGGTGAGTCAAATTGCGGCTGCAAGACTTGACGTGGCTGGAACATAGCAACAAAGCTGAGTGGCAGTGGTGCAGTGCCGGTCGCTTGTTCGTTGGTCCGTGGTCACCAAGTGTTAAAGAACTAGAGACTAGAGGGTGGCGATAAGGCCTTGCTGTGGTCACTGATTTTATTTGAGCGAGGACATAGCCAAGCGGTATCGCCTACAGGGTCCAGCCAGGTTTAGAAGCTAAGACTTGTCTTGTCTTGTCGCCTAGATCTTGGCTCATACACAGAAGGGAGATTGGCCACACTGTACCTTAAGATGAAATTTTTTATGCATCGCTTGCTAAAAAACAAAATTCGATAAGAGCAATGTTAAAGTTTCTTTGAAAAACGTGAAAAAGTGGAGAAGGGTTTCATAAACCAGAATATATAAAGCAAATTAGCAAAAGAAGAAGGGGGACAAAGATTTGGATATATCTGGCAGTACCACTAGCAGCATATTCTTCCGGTCGCCTGAATGAATTTATGTAGCGCCGACAGAATAGCACTGCGGCCCGCACCCAACTGACTGGCTCCGAACGATAAAAGTTGGTTGCATTAACTGGCAATCCTGACGTGCCAAACGGTCTCTCAACAATTATTCGGCGCAGTGAGGCGAACAACGGCATGTGAGAAGAAAGTGATCTATTGTTTCGGGTCGATATCAAACTGCACATAGGTTTGTTAATGAAAATCCTAATTTGCGGAAGATAAGCCGTTCTCAAATCCTCGTTCCTGTTCTTTTTGACCAATTACCCGTGGCGCATGGCTAAATAGTAAAATTAGTCAACAAAAAGAGAATAAGTACTTTTGTCTTGAACGCTCTAAGACGTGATATTTTAGAAACAAGCCTGTAAGGAAGGAAGTTTTGTAACTGCGCGTGGCTACTCACACTGAACGGAATGCGGCCCTGCATAGCCTATTTTGTGCTAGCAAAAAATGAAAAATTACGGAACAGTGAGAGATGAACAAATGAAAGAATGGATCAAACCATGTTGTTTACACAAGGACACTCTTCAAACGCTATATGGGAGAACAGAAATCTAGGTTTTTAGGTCATTTGGTTGAGCTTTCTTTTGCTCTCTGTCCAAGCGCAAGTGTGTGATAGCACAGACGAAATATTTTTTATGTTTTTTTGCTTGTGAGTATCGCATAGAATATCAGTAGAGCAGCGGAAATGTTTGTTTACGAGAGCCACAATGTTACGAAATAATGCGTTTTAGTGCAGCTCCGAGACAATGGAGCACGTCTGTTGACATAAATCAGGGCTGGGCAGAGACATTCATAAAAGTATTCTGCAAGTACAAATGTCAAAATACAGGTGCTCAAGCCTAAAAATCTAAGTATTTCTAAATATTTATTGAAGACATAACGAGATATTGTGCAGATAATTTTGCGAAAATGCGCTGCAGATAATTAAAATGCAATAGAGTCAGCTGTATCGCTCAACTTGGTAACAAACACCATTGATGAGAGGGAAAGTATGCTCTTATTCATTTATAACACACATGATTGTTCTGTTTTGCTAGGAATGCTTATACTAATTACATCAAAGTAAGAGCAGCTTATAAAATAGACGTGTCAGTAGACAGAGCGCAGGTTCAGTTTCAGTTCAAGACTAGCGATATAGAAAATGCTGCATATTCTTGTAGGCGAACACAATTTCGCGTTATAGCTACTAAATACCAAAATCGCACCCCCCGAAAAAAATGATTGTGTTTCACCGGCTTTGAGAAAGATCCAAGATCGTTAGCGCTGCCTTCTCGATTCTGCCATCAGTTGCGTCAAACCCTTAACCACAAAGAACATTCTGTGTGTCTGGGGAATTCTTGACTGATCTCTATATGTCGCCGACTGGTGGGGCGCTTTTGACTAGCTAAGCGTATACAGGCTTTTCTCTCAATATTAGATACATATCGGCTAGGTTACGACAAAAAATTAGTGAGATTACGACGTCTTTGAAGTATCGATACGTTCCATACAAAGAAAAAGTATTTCGCTGCTGCGATACAAGCACGTTTTTCAAATGTACCGCGATACAGGAACTCGAGGTATCTCTGAGGTACTACTGAATCGCGATACTGACCAGCCCTGTACTGCAAATCTTGTGAAGGAAACGAACGACCACCCCAGTCATTCAGTGCAGTCAAACAGCAGCAGTTTCATTCGGTTATACCCAGTTTCAAAACCTTGCGCAATAGAATAATTCTTCCGCCGAGGTTTTCCTATCTAACTCAGTGTTACTACCATCAAAAATACCACTCACAAGCAACTACAATCTTCAGTTCCTGCTGTAAAACGCGCGTTGCTGGGAGGCTTCAGAAGAAAAGCTCAGTGGCGCCACCACACAAGGCACACAAATTTCCGTGTATTTGGCCTCGCCGCCACTCCTTAGTTTCGCTCTCCGCTCGTCCCACTGCCCCTATCTTGTTCCCTATAACCGTAGTCTTGCGATCGTCTGTCTCTCCTTCCATACGTGTGACGTCAATCATTCTTTTCTACAAGTGATGCCCTCTAAAGTCATACCATTTGCATTTCTCAGCTCATAGTACAAGTACCACCCTCTATGACCCCTTCAAGAATTAAGGATGGGACGTTACCCACAACAGGGACACACAAGCCAAGCCATAAGGAGCTTTGCCCCTAAATGCAAGAGAGATAGACACTATGTACATGAGCGGCATTCCATTGGTTGTCCGCGTGGAAGTTGAAGTTGTTACCATCAAATACGTTGGGACCCCGAAAAATCCAGCGGACGACTCTGGGAGCCGCAAAGTGGGTGAGGTGCCCACCGAACAGATGCTGTAGGCAGCAGTGACGCAATGCGCCGGGGCCCTTGTGGCCGCGAGCATCAGCGGCACCATTGGTCGCTATTCAGATGACGCCTCAGTGAGTATGCTGCGGAGCGTGGGAATGCCTTATGAGGGCAGGTGTCGCAAGTGTTGCATGAACAGCGTAGCCACGAGCATCATCTAAAAATTGACGCTGTCTGCATGAGGTGCGGTCATAAGTACGCTGGTCGATCGTTCCTGAAACGGCATGCCGGCAGAAAGGCTCTGTGATGCACACTGCGATTTTCGACAGGCTGTAGAGGAAGCGGCAGGCAGGAGCGTTGGGCAAAGAGGCAGGCGCTCGTAATGCACCTGGATGGTACCGATGCTGGCTATTATTTGTCGCCTGGCATTGAGACAGACGCGTGATAGCGACTGCATCATTGAAATTCCTGTAGGAAGGGTTGATATGGCTCAAGGTCCTCCGCGCTGTCTTCAGAGCTGTTCGGCAGCAAGTCGTGCAAATCAGAAGGCTCCGGCTGCGCCAGAGCCTGGCGCGGCGTGTATATGTATACGGAACCACTTTGTGCAGAGAGCACAGGAGACCTGGGTGACATGCTGGCCAAACGCTTGCGTAGCCGGTGAGTCACAATATGGTAACTTTGCCATGGGCATAACTGCAGCGTCGTTCACAGTCATTGCCATGCTCATGGTAGCTATGCTACTGGCGTGGAAGATGGCAGCTGGTTTGGTTATCGTGCCGCACATGGTGCGAGCGAACAAGAGACAGATGGCACCGATTTGGGTGTCACACATCGCGTCAGTAGACGCTGAAGTAGTCGTGTTCACCGACTTGTCCACAGGTGCCGAGCACTCATGCAAAGGCTGATATTCGGGCGGGATACGCTGCTATACGTCAGCGTAGTCGGCTTTGGTAGGAAGGTCACCTGCCTTGTTGCTGTAACACAGCGCTTGACGGAATGTGGCGAAGGCGCACTGCGAAGAAGGCTGGATCGCGGTTGGTGAAGAAATGACTTCTGTTCTGTCAGTATGTCGTTGGTGTTGTTCAGTGCAGCAAAACTGTAGGATGGCGTCCAGTAGACCATAATATGAGCGGAGGCTCCTAGAGAAGTAGGTGAAGCTCCGTTTGAAGTCAGGTCGACGAACATATTCCAGGACTTCAAACATGAATTCTTGGAGCCAGGTGCTGTTGAACTGCAAGGCAGCCTAGAACTCTTGGAACCATAACTCAATTTGCGAGATCCGGAATGGTGGCACAGGTGAGTTGAAGGGCGGCTGCAAGACTTGACGTGGCTGTAACATGAAAACAAAGCTCATTGGCAGGGGTGCAGCGCCGGTCACCTGTCCGTTGGTCCGTGTTCACGAAACATCGAGGAACGAGAGATTACTGGGTGGTGATGAGGCCGGGTCGTGTTCGCTGCTTTTATTTAGGCGAGGGCCTATAGTGAAGTGGTATCACCTACAGCGTCCAGCCAGGTTCAGAGGCTAAGCCTTGTCTTGTCTTGACGCCTAAATCTTTGCTCTTAACCACATGGATTGGCCACACTGTACCTCATATTGAAAATTTTTTATGCAACGCTTGCTAAAAAAGAAATTAGAGAAGAACAATAATAAAGTTCATTTAAAAAATGTGAAAAGTGCAGAATATTTAGATAAACCAAAATATATGAAACGAATCAGCAAAAAAAGAATGGGGACAAACAATTGGATATATCTGGCAGTACCACTAGCAGCGTATTCTTCCGGTTGCCTGATTAAATTCATGTAGCACTGACAGAATAGCACTGCGGCCCGCACCCAACTGACTGGCTCCAAACGACAAAAGGGTGGACGTACTAACTGGCAATCCAAGCGTACAAATTGGTCTTTCAAGAATTATTCGGCGCAGTGAGGCGAAGCGGCGACATCTGAGAAGAAAGTGGTCTATTGTTTCTGGTTCATAGCAAACTGCACATGAGTTCCTTCATAAAAATCTTGATTTGTGGAAGCTAAGCGGTTCTCAGATCCTCGTTCTTGTTCTTGTTGGTCTATTGTCCGTGGCGCATACCAACTGTGGGGGATTGGCAAAGAATCGAGTGCTCTTTAAAGTTAATCTTCAGATTCAGTATAATGCAGGTATAATAGAAGGATTACCGATGACCTACAAAATTACGATGCTTGATCTGATGCATATATTTATTTAAATAGGGAAACGAATGTATTCCTAGAATAGAGCAATAATGTGATTTTATGCGTATATAATTTTGCAGACACGTTAGGATAATGAAACAGATTAATTATTCAGCCTATTAGCTTTATCTATATAGTCCCGGCAAGCCGCGCAAACTGTCGCATTAGAGAACTCCAAATTTGAAGCTCCAAAAGACTAAATTACAGGCACAAATAAATCAATATAACACCCTGCAAAGTCACTCTAAAAGGGTTTTGCGTATTGTGGTAAAGCGCCTGCAGGTAAAAAAATGACTGAGTGTTTCAAGTCCTTCACAGAACGTGCACAGTAGCGAAGGTGCCGAAGCAGACCTGTGTTTACAGAAATTTAGATTTCGTACCCGGCAACGCAGCCTTGTGATAGCGGCTTATTGTTTACAAGTGTGAGAAACGTCTCTTCACAAGGTATACTTTGAATGGCGATTTTCGGTAGAGTTTGGTAGTGCTGTACCTCTGAAGACTTTCATAACCGTACGTCTGTAGCGTCAAGTTGCAGTAACATCAGCTGATGTTGTACAATGCGGTATAATCAGTCCAGCTGATCTTCTAAGAAATCGGCTATTTCATTGAGAAATAGGCCTTTATGTCCAGGCACCCAAACTAATCCACTTTTCTCAAATGCGCTAGAAGTAGTACACGAAACGCCTTGGTTACTTGATTGTCAGCACCAACACAGAGTGCCGTACAGACAGATAGAGAATCTGTTATTATGACAGCTGTTGTAATTGCCGTATTCCTCTTGCATAAGGTGAGCGTTACTGCCAGAAATTCAGCCACAAAAATGTGTATGAAATTGGGTAGAAGAGAATAACTAACCTAAAAATCGGCTTAAATTACCAATCCCTGACTTTTAGTCACATTGCGATGTGTCTGTAGCAATAATAGCGTTTGTGGTATTACTGCGCAGGTGATCTTGTAGTAAACTATCCGAAATATTAGGGGGAAGTAATTTGGCGTTATCAGGAAAAATATCGTCAAATTGACATTCCACAGGGTATGAAATATCACAACTTGGTGCGATGTCGCATATACGTACGTTTAGTAGCTCCAGTGGATTTTGTACAAATATATTTTGTGGGGTGTGAAATTGCCGCCATATAGCACCTAAACACGATTCCGGGTTGGAAATAA
Organism: Rhipicephalus annulatus; assembly: GCA_013436015.1. Classification (NCBI taxonomy): domain Eukaryota; kingdom Metazoa; phylum Arthropoda; class Arachnida; order Ixodida; family Ixodidae; genus Rhipicephalus; species Rhipicephalus annulatus. The sequence goes on along the minus strand of WOVY01009927.1, from coordinate 183,658 downwards.
AGGCTGCCTCTGAATGTCGTATAGGTGATTAAAAATGCTTTATAATGTCTGAAAAGTCAGAAGACGAATACTACAGGAAAGAGGAGGGACCCTCGTTCGAAATACAACACATTGTTAGCAACTGTTTTAGACAGGCCAAGGCATAAGCGCAAAGCTTCTCTTTCCAGAATAACTAAAGGCCGTATCTTGTAAGCTTGAACTGCAAAGAAAAGTACACAACCAAATTCTAAAATATGACGAACATACATGCAATATATCATTACCAATGTGTTTACCAATGTGTTTCTTCTAATACTTTTGCGGTAGTTGCTTAGGTTACGTAATATTCCAATGACCTACACACCTTTTCCGGCGATGTATTCCATATGAGGCCTCCAAGGTATTTAACAGATTCCACCTGTGGTATATCCTTCTGATGATAAGACATGTGCAGGGGGTGTAATTCAAGGAGGGCACTCAGATTTAGTAAAAAGCCATCGAGCCAGTTCTCAAATATAATAAGGTAAGTCTGCAGTCATTCATGTGCGCTCTGAATGTTATTGCGAAGAACGCGATATTGTCTGTATAAACGTAAGCTGTTATGTCCTGTTTACGTGCAATGATAAATAAATAGCACCGGGAAAAGCGTCTAGCCTTACGCTACTCCCCTCGTTTGTGTATGAGTAGATAATGAAAAGCCATCTTTAAAACAATAACAATTCCTGTCTGCGAAAAAGTTGTGAACGCACGCTACTATGTCTGACGAAAATAAAGGTATTCTAATTGACCTTTCAAAATACAGTTCTCCACGGTACCTTATGCGTTAGTAATGTGTAAGGAAACTAAAGGTGCATATTTGTAATGTAGCCGAGGTAATTGAAGACGACTTTCTAAATCAACGTGGGAATCCCAAATTGAACAACCAGCACTGACCCCGATTCGACAGGGGCTTAGAATTGACATCTCGACAATAAGCTCATCATTTTGTATATTGATGATTCTCTCAACCAATTTTACTAAATTCGATGTCAGTGTGATTGGCCTTATATTATCCAACATGTGTGCTTCATTTTCATTTTTGAGCAACAACATAACCTTGGAAAGTTTCCATTCTGAAGGTATAGATATCCATGTGTTCCCTAACGAATAATTCACTATATCTAGCTGAAAATTAGGTGATTCCTGGAATAAACAATTTAGCATAGAGTTCGTAATTCCACCTTGTCCTGGAGCTGTCATCGGTTAGCATAACACTTTCTGACACAATTCAGCTAAAGAAACTTCTGAAAACCTATGCAAGTTTTAAAAACATGTGCCGAATAGCCGGAAGATTAGCATTGAGGTGGCGTTCTAAACCTCGAGCAATGTCTTCTAGAGAGGCGTTCATTTTTTGCGGCCTCAACACATGATTGCAACGTTAAACGCGTTGACAGTACTTTTCTTTTCTCAAGATAAGTGAACAAAGCTCATATATTCTTATTTAGAAAGATACACGAAATGTCTACAGTCGTAATCTTTTTTTTTTGCGGTTCACTGTACACTTGAATACGCCAGCAAGAAATTGATAGTTCTTCCACTTTGTTGAGCATTTATTATGAAGAAGTATTTTCAAAGCGACTTTTTGTGTTCTACAATTGCGCGTAGTCTCATATTTCCACCAGATTAAGGATGATCGTTTAATCAATGGAATAGAAAAGTTGGAATTTTTTTAGATCCCTCCAACATTGAACCAATCGTAAATGCAATTTTCTCAGTACTGGCGGCTTGAAATTCGCTATGGTTTATGTATGTGCGTTTTGGCTGATGTAAAGATATTGTTGGACAAGTAAGATCAAAAACTACAGGAAGATGGTCTCTGTTGGTTGCCGAATCTACAACAGCCCATGACAAAACCCTGATTGCATTGGAGTAAAACGTAAAATCTAATATTGAGCAAGTCAGACTTCGCACAAATGCTATATGGCCTTTATTCAGACACTAGAAGTTGTGGTCTTTTGTCTATTCCCACAGTCACCTTTTACAAGAATCTGTCCTTAGGCCTCAAGACAAATGATGTGAATTATAATCTCCTGTGAGTAAAATTTCCTTTCTACATGCTGCCAAAACATTGTAAAGATAACTTGTACTTTGCACACCAAAGGGGAAGTAACAATTTATAACTGAAAAAAGGGTAGTATCTGGGGAGACACAAGTCTCACGCTACAATTTCACAATCTGAGTCTCACATTTCGAAAAAACGTTTCTCCCTAAGGCACAATTTAATTAAAAGTTATAAAGTGGGAAAAACAGGTATCCAAGCCTGCAGAGGTAAAACGGGGGCTTAGGCAGGGGCGCCCCCTGTCACCCTTATTATTCATGATGTACCTACAAGTATTAGAGGCAAAATTAGAGGGAAGTGGACTGGGCTTCAACCTCTTTTTAATCAAACAAGGAAAACTTATTGATCAGGCACTACCAGCATTAATGTACGCAGATGATATGGTGCTAATGGCCAACAACAAGGAAGATTTGCAGAGATTGATGGACATCTGCGGTAATGTGGAGATAGGTTAGATTTTAGATTCAGTAAGGAAAAATCAGCAGTCATGATTTTCAATGACAACGAAGGTAGTGAGCTTATAATACAGGAGGTCACGCTAGAGATAACAGATAAATACAAATATCTGGGCGTATGGATAAGCAATGGGACCGAGTATCTGAGGGAACACGAAATATACGTGACGACTAAAGGTAACAGGAATGCAGCGGTCATAAAAAATAGGGCACTGTGGAATTACAATAGGTATGATGTTGTGAGAGGAATATGGAAAGGGGTGATGGTTCCTGGTCTGACGTTCGGCAATGCGGTCTTGTGCATGAGATCAGAAGTTCAAGCAAGATTAGAAATTAAGCAACGTGGAATAGGTAGGCTTGCTTTAGGAGCTCATGGGAATACACCAAATCAGGGAGTACAAGGTGATATGGGATGGACATCATTTGAGGGCAGGGAAGCTAGCAGCAAGATAAAATTTGAGAAGCGATTGAGAGAAATGAGGAGGAGTGTTAGGCTAGGAAGGTTTTCGGCTTCTTGTGCATGAAAAATGTCGATACGAAATGGAGGAAGCGAACCAGGAAATTGACCAGTAAATACTTAGAAAACAGCAGGTGGCCAAACCAAAAAGAACTATCGGTTAAGAAGAAAGTGAAGGAAACGAAGACTGACATGTGGAGAATGGGCATGATTAAGAAGTCCGCACTAGAGATCTATCGAACTTTTAAGCAGGAAATCGCCAAGGAAAGGATCTATGAGAATACTCGGGGTAGTTCTCTACTGTTTGAGACCAGGACGGGAGTACTGCGAACCAAGACATATCGGGGCAAATACGAAGGGTTAGACACAGTATGCAGTGCGTGTGGAGAGGAAGAAGAAACTGCCGAACACTTGATAATGTTCTGTAAAGGGCTTCACCCTATAGTTCAGGATGATGGCGCAGAGTTTTTCAAAGCACTGGGGTTTAGGGACCGGGAGGGCAAAATAAACTTTAAGCGGGTAGACTTAACACGAAGGAGGTTATCTGATTGGTGGCTAAAGTCAAGGCACGAGTGAAAATTAAACTCTTCACTGCAAAGTACGAATCCTCAAACTCACTTTTTATGGAGAAAAAAAAAATAAATATAGTTTTTGGTTCATTAGATATTACGGCTTGGTGGCGCTAGCCACCGCCCGATCTAAAGGGTACAGCCATATCCATCCATCCATCCATCCATGTACCGCTACGTATGCGAAAGATGATATGCGAAAGATGATATCTAAAAGATAGCTATTACTACAATAAATAATGATAAAACTCCACCTACACACCACCTGTCGTTTGATAACAAATAGTGTGATAGCGCAATACGAAAGCATTTACCCACCAATTACATTCTTCCATGACCATGACCATGTGAGGCACATTGTGAAGCATGTGAAATAAACAATGTTGTACACGAAGCGAAACGTGTGCCTAACCTCCTTAAGAAGCAAAAAATTGTAACCAATAATTTTGAAGGCTTTAGTGCAAATCAGATTCAACCCTCTGCTTAACAACGGGACCTTACGTTTCAGCTTTCACTGGTTAACCATTCGTACGAAGTGCTTGGCCGATGATTTTTTTTTGCTCCTGTCGCGCAGAGAAGCTCATACAGATTCGTACTACAACCTTGAGGAAAATCAGGTGGTGCGGTCGTTCAACTATGGTGGGAATGACCGGAAGTTCACAGTTAGGATTCAGTTGCATTACTTAGTAAACTGCCGACGGCTGTTCTCAGATTCAGTTTGGTTCTGCGCGCAGCAGCTTCACCCGACTTACAGTGTTCACAAGCGGGCGTAAATGTGTGTGCCGGGGAGCGCCTTAAAGAACGGTATCTTCTTAAAAGTGGCGGGAGCACGCTAGCTTTCCTGGTTTATAGGCAACATTGCACATTTACGGTCGGTATTTGACAGTTTCGGCAAAGTGCGGTTCACGTACCAATCCCCATTTAACATATACTGAAGTTTACCAAGAAAACTGCATAAATTTCACATTATTGTTTGTATAATTACGTTTTCCTAGACGCACTCAACGTGGCTGCAAAACGACGACGAAGCTACATGATCGCCCCTCAATGATCTCCTGAGCCTCCCGGCGACAGAAAAATCTCCTCTGCTCTGCCGTGAATGGTCTTCACATCGGAGTGAGAGACACGTTGTATACGAACCATTGCTTTCGTGATCTTTCTGCGCATGAGCACACGTGTCTTTTAGTGGCAAAAAAATCTGTTTATTATTTACTGTTCTATATAGTAGTTTAATTCTATGAAATGATTGTGGATAATCTGAGCTACACGCACATGTTCATTTTCATCATTTCAAATATTTTCATTGTTTACTAGTGCCAAACGTCGAGAAGAATTTTTAGCAGTGTATAATACCCCAGTTAGGTTGAATTTTTCCCAGTTTCGGGTCAATATTAAGGTTACGCAGAGCTCCTGCAATCAACTTTATACTTGGAAGAATGAAGCAAGTTTTTATTAAGAATAAGTCCAGGTCACTTTGTTTTATTTCCGGTGAACGAGCGCCGCGAATGCCAAGAACAAAACCAACCCGAAGCAGATAAGAATGTTCTACTTTCCATTAATTCAATTGTGATTGGATAGTCTGGTTTCTTGACTGTTGGTACAGAGCTTCGAATGTAGGAACTCAGCGTCCATAAAACACATACACAACAAGACAAATAGGACAAACATACTCGCTGAGACTTGTGGTCGTCAAATGCTTTTTGGAGGCTGGGTTTCTGGACTCCAAGCCATGGTGGTTGAAGCGCCACTCAATCAGCTTCACGTGCCCCACGTCGACATTTCAAAACATAATATTTGAGCGTAAAGACACGACATATTCACACACACACACCCACGCATCAAACACACACAGCGCTGTGTGTGTGTGCGTGAGCGTGTGGTGTATTTAATTATTTACTTGCCTAAAATGATCTACCAACTAGCCCAACAAGTTTTTCTACTCGCAGTAACACTCGCTCCAGATTCCACTCTAGATTTTTCTGTTATGACATTTTACGCTGACTTTTGTCGTTTTGGTAAAAGCGAGGACGACGGCCAGTGTGGGCATAGCCCTCAGTATTGTACTGTGTTGTGTAACTTCACCACTCGGGATGAGCGCACTCACCGTGGCGTCTTGATATATATAAACGAACCAGAAATTGTGGCGCGCCGGCGCCGCCTTCATAGCGCGGCGGCGGCGGCGGCATGCCCGCCCTGGAATTTCCGGTGGCGGCGCCAAGCGGCGCGAGGAAACCAGGCAGCGGTGTCGGCGCGCTGCGGCGGCGCACAGCTCTCTTCACAATATGAGCAAAACTGCCCGTAAATGTCGTGCATTTGCAGCCTTCATTCATTCATTCATTCATTTTGTTACCTCAAAGGTCCCGGTTGGGAAATTACATGAGGGAGTGGGTATTACAAAGGCTAACAATATTGCTACGTAGCTGACGTATCAGCGGTGAAAAGACGACAACGAGGAAGTGGTCTGTTGGTTGCGCGTGCTGCTTCCATCTTAGTCGACGCCATACGCATCATTTTGAATATAGATTTTAAATAGACACACCTCGTGTCATTTTTTACGTAACATCTTTGTGGTGGAGGTGCTGGGTTCTTCCCCGTCTTCATCACGAAGCTCCGCAACGGCCGCATCATCATAGGTCCAGCCATGTCACAGGTTGAACAACCATCGTCTTCGCCACCTGCCCCTACCGTGACTTCTACATACGTCGTTCTACCTCCTGCTCGTGATCCCGGTGTATTTTCCGGTCAGGATGGCGTTGACGTCGACAAATGGATCAACCGGTACGAACGGGTCAGCGCAAGCTATAGGTGGGATCCGACCCTTATGCTTGCCAATGTGCTTTTTTACCTCGATGGCCCACCGCGCGTGTGGTTCGAGACGCACGAAGCGGAGATTACGAGCTGGGACTCCTTTAAAGAGAAGATCCGCGACCTTTTTGGCGACACCATTGGGCGGCAGATCGCAGCGCGGAATCAACTGGCGGCTCGTGCACAGACGTCGACGGAGTCGTACGTCGCGTACATTCACGACGTCATCGCCCTATGCCGCCAGATTGACGAGCACATGAGTGAGTCGGAGAAAGTGGCCCATGTGCTGAAAGGCATAGCAGACGACGCATTTAATCTACTAGTTTACAACAACGTTGCCACCGTCGACGCCATCATTAAAGAGTGCCGGCGGTTCGAAGAAGCTAAGAGCCGCCGTATTACTCAGCGATTCACCCGGCTGCCCAACACGGCCGCAACCTCATCGTGTGAAGCCGCCCGCCAGTCCCCCACGTATGACAACGTCACACGTATTGTTCGTCGGGAAATCGAAGCCGCCTGTCCGGCTCCTCTTCAGCCACCCGTTTTCGCAACGCTCGCCTCTGACCAACAACAGCCGTCAGTGGCGTTAATACAAGCTGTGGTGAGGCAGGAGTTTGCGAACCTCGGACTTCCCTCAGCAAGTCCCCTGACTCGCCCTGAAGTCCCGTCCTACTCACGAGGACACGCTCGCCGTTCACCTCGAACAATGCCCTTCCGTAACCCTTCGGAATGGCGAACACCCGACGACCGGCCTATTTGTTTTTCCTGCCACCAGCCTGGGCACGTTTCTCGCTATTGCCGCCGCCGTTGGCCAAACCAACCACGTCAGACTTTCTCTACCTCGGCGCTCATGCATCCGACGAGCCCTCGACGTTCAGACGCCACACCCTTTAATTTCTATTCGTCGTCATCTTACGAACCTTCCACTGACGCCCCTTTGCCCGGTCGCCGCTACCCTGACGCCCCTTCGTCCGGTCGCCGCAGCTCTCGCTCCCCGTCGCCGCTACGTCGCCAATCCCGCTCTCCGCCACCTCGGCGCTTTTCCTCGCCGAGCTTCTCTGGACGACCGCAGCAGGAAAACTAGATATTGCAGCTTATAGAGGTGAAGCTGCAATACCAATGACGACCGAAAATCCTCTACTGACGCTTCCCACGCACCATAGCCTGCTTGAAGTACAAGTCGACCATGTTCCTGTGACCGCCCTCATTGATACAGGTGCACACCTGTCTATTATGAGCGCTTCTCTACGCTGCCGCTTACAAAAGATTATGACGCCATCTACGACGCAGGCAATACGTGTTGCCGATGGCGGTACTGTACCAGTAATCGGAATGTGCACTGCTCGTGTCAGCATTGCCGGTCGTCACGCCGTGGTCCTTTTTGCCGTGCTAGCCTCCTGCCCTCATGACCTCATACTTGGCCTTGATTTCCTTTCGGCACACTCGGCCTTAATTGATTGTTCGTCTGGTACCCTCAGCCTTGATCTACCAATCTTTGCCGACTACTCTGCAAAGCCCACCAGCCGCTTGAGCCCAACCACTTTCGTTCGCCTGCCACCTCGAGCCGTCACGTACGTGTCTTTCTCATCGACCCCTCCCATTCCTGACGGCGATTATATCGTTACGACCAATTACTGACGTTCGGCTGACGCGCAGTGTTACTGTGCCCTATACCATCGCGACCATAGCGGATAACTGTGTGTTACTTCCGCTCCTTAACTTTGGTTTCACCCCTCAAGTGTTGCCCTGCCAGATGTCTCTAGCCCAGCTAACTGCCATAACAGAGGACGATGTCAGTGTTGTCGCTGTATCTGCTCCTGATCGAAGCGCAGTCTCACGGTCACCCAGCTCAGACGATGGTATGTTTCGGAACATGATTGGATCGGAGCTGTCGCCTCACCAGGCCGACGCTCTATGCCAAGTTTTGGCCTCATACAGTGACATTTTTGACACCGACGATCGTCCCTTGGGCCAGACTAAAATTGTCACTCACCGAATCAACACTGGTGACTCTGCGCCCATTCACCGTCGGCCGTACCACGTGTCAGCATCTGAGCGAGAAGTGATTCAGAAAGAAGTGGCGAAAATGCTTACGAAAAACGTAATCGAACCATCAACGAGCCCTTGGGCATCGCCCGTGGTATTAGTAAAAAAGAAAGACGGCTCATGGCGTTTCTCCGTTGATTATCGCCACCTCAACAAAATCACCAAAAAAGACGTGTACCCTCTACCACGCATTGACGATGCCCTTGATTGCCTCCATGGCGCCACCTTCTTTTCATCTCTCGGCCTCCGATCTGGCTACTGGCAAATTGCTGTAGATGACATGGACCGAGAAAAGACTGCCTTCGTTACCCCTGACGGCCTTTACCAATTCAAGGTCATGCCGTTCGGGCTCTGCAACGCTCCAGCGACCTTCGAGAGAATGATGGACACGCTCCTACAAGGATTTAAATGGTCGACATGTTTGTGTTACCTGGACGACGTGATCATTTTCTCACCTACCTTTGCAACCCACCTTGAACGCCTTTCGACCATTCTATCCATATTTCGACGGGCCGGCCTGCAGCTCAATTCCTCCAAGTGCCACTTCGGTCTTCGTCAGATTACCGTATTGGGTCACCTTGTTGACGCTGCCGGCGTACGGCCAGACCCGGCGAAAGTACGCGCTGTAACAAACTTCCCAGTCCCACGCTCTGTCCATGATGTTCGCAGTTTTGTGGGCCTCTGTTCGTACTTTCGCCGGTTCGTGAAAAACTTTGCGGCACTCGCACGGCCACTCACCGACCTTCTCAAACAAGACGTCCCATTTTCTTGGGGCCCTCCTCAAGCTGACGCCTTCTCTCAGCTAATCACCGCTCTAACGACACCTCCTATTCTTGCATATTTCGACCCCGATGCTCCCACAGAAGTGCGAACAGACGCGAGTGGTCACGGAATTGGTGCAGTTTTGGCGCAAATTCAGCGGGGCAACGACCGTGTAATCGCGTACGCGAGCCGCCTGCTTTCTAAGTCTGAACGCAATTATTCTATAACAGAACGGGAATGTCTCGCTCTTGTTTGGGCGGTTTCGAAATTCCGTCCTTACTTGTATGGCCGCCCTTTCCGTGTCATCACAGATCACCACGCGCTGTGTTGGCTTTCTTCTCTGAAGGACCCCACTGGACGACTTGGTCGTTGGGCATTACGCCTACAGGAGTATTCCTACTCGGTTGCTTATAAGTCTGGACGTCTCCATCTGGACGCCGATTACTTATCCCGCTACCCTGTTGATCAGCCCGACGAACCAGACATCGAGCCTAGCCTCAGCGTCATGTCAATGTCCCAGTTTCTTCAGATTGGTGATGAACAACGTCGTGATGCTTCTCTGCGACAACTTATTGACCGTCTCGAATCTGCTCCGAACGACAAGTCGTTTCGCATGTATGTCCTCCTGAATGGCACGCTGTACCGTCGTAGCCTCCAGCCAGATGGCCCTGAGCTCCTTCTTGTCGTGCCGAAAAATTTGCGTTCAACCGTGCTGCACGAGCTTCACGATGAACCAACTGCTGGCCATCTGGGTGTATCTCGGACGTACGACCGCGTGCGTCGCCGCTTCTTTTGGCGCGGTCTCGCCCGGTCCGTTCGCCGTTACGTGTCCTCCTGCGATAAATGCCAACGTAGGAAGCGACCTACTGCGCCCCCGGCTGGACTTCTTCAACCGATCTCCATCCCAACCGAACCTTTCTTCCGTGTTGGTATAGATCTTCTCGGTCCTTTTCCTGAGTCGAAATCGGGCAACAAGTGGGTCGCTGTTGCTATAGACTACGCGACTAGGTATGCCATCACTCGAGCGCTCCCCACCAGCACCGCTACTGACGTTGCGGACTTTTTGCTCCACGACGTCATCCTACAGCATGGCGCTCCTCGCCAATTACTCACAGATCGTGGCCGCGCATTTTTGTCCCGTGTGATCGACGATCTTCTGCGCTCTTCCTCGACGCACCACAAGCTGACCACTTCCTACCATCCCCAAACAAATGGCCTTACCGAACGGCTAAATCGGACCCTAACGGACATGCTCGCGATGTATGTGTCCTCCGACTACCATGACTGGGACCTGGCGCTACCTCACGTGACCTTCGCGTACAATTCTTCGCGCCACGACACCACTGGTTATTCACCCTTTTATTTGCTTTATGGCCGTGATCCGACGTTACCACTCGACACCTTACTTCCAACCACTACAACGCCGTCAACCGAATATGCACGCGACGCTATTGCTCGTGCCGACCACGCACGTCAGATCGCCCGCTCTAGACTTTCGGCTTCGCAAGCCACCCAGAAGGCCATCTACGACAGCCGGCATGCTGACGTTCACTTCTCACCCGGTTCTCTTGTTCTCCTGTGGTGCCCAGTTCGTCGGGTTGGCTTATCAGAGAAGTTATTGTCTCGCTACATGGGTCCTTACCGTATCATCCGCCAGGTAACCGACGTCACCTATGAGATCATTCCTGCATCTGAGACCACAAGCCTGCCTGCAACCACACCCAGTGATGTTGTGCACGTCAGCAGGCTAAAACCTTACCACCTGCCTACTGAAGACCGTAGTTAATATGCACCGAGACGGCGCTTTTACCGCCGGGGGGGTAATGCTACGTAGCTGACGTATCAGCGGTGAAAAGACGACAACGAGGAAGTGGTCTGTCGGTTGCGCGTGCTGCTTCCATCTTAGTCGACGCCATACGCATCAATTTGAATATAGATTTTAAATAGACACACCTCGTGTCATTTTTTACGTAACAATATAATGGTAGTTATGATGGGATAGTTTCGATGAGCCGTTCAAATGCTTGGGTGTCGATGATGGTGGTGACTTCGGTGGGCAGGTCATTCCAGTCTTGGGCTGTGCGCAGGAAAAACGATTGATGAAAGGTCACAGTATGGGCTTGTGGTAGATATACTGCGTTACAGTGACTGTTGCGGGAAATGCGGTGGGCTCTTCCGATGTATGGGTTATCTAAAGGCAAAGACTGGAAGAATTTATGATAAAGGTTAAGACGTGCGACTTTGCGGCGCTTAGCCAGATCGGATAAGTTAATCTCTGCTTTTAGTGCCGAGATGCTTGATGTGTATGAATAGTTAGACAGTATAAACCGCGCCGCACGGTTCTGGACAGATTCGAGGGCGTAAGTGAGGTTATTGTGGTGAGGGTCAAAAATCGCATTAGCATATTTTAGCTTTGGCCGGACAAAGGTTTCGAAGGCAACTTTTTAAATAGAAGGAGGAGCGAGCGAAAGGTTACGGCGTATATACCCTAGAGTACGATTAGCAGAATTGATTATGTGGTTAATATGAGAGGTCCAAGTTAGGTCACGCGAGATGTACACACCAAGATATTTAAATGAATCGACTGTAGTAATCTGGTTGTTATTGATGCTGTAGTTATAAACAACGTGATTTTGACGACGGTGAATACACATTAACACAGTTTTAGTTACATTCAAGGACATGAGCCAAGTGTTACACCAGTTCTGTATGCGGTGAGGTCACATTGTAGTAAGGAATGATCAGAGGGGTTATTAATTGCGCGGTAAACATTATAACATTACGTCAGCCCAGGAACCATGACCCCTTTTCTTATTCATCTCACAACATAATACCTATTGAAATTCCACAGTGCCCAATTTTTCATCCCTGCTGCATTCCTGTTACCTTTAGTCGTCACGTATATTTCGTGTTCCCCTAGGTACTCGGTCCCATTGCTTATCCATACGCCCAGATATCTGTATTTATCTGTTACCTCTAGCGTGACCTTCTGTATTCTAAGCTCACTACCTTCGTTATCATTGAAAATCATGACTGCTGATTTTTTCTTACTGAATCTAAAATCTAACCTATCTCCCTCATTATCACAGATGTCCATCAATCTCTGCAAATCTTTCTTGTTGTCCGCCATTAGCACTATATCATCTGCGTACATTAATGCTGGTAGTGCCTGATCAATAAGTTTTCCTTGCTTGACTAAAGAGACGTGGAAGCCCAGTCCACTTCTTTCTAATTTGGCCTCAAATCCTTGTAGGTACATCATGAATATTATGGGTGACAGGGGGCACCCCTGCCTAAGCCCCCGTTTTACCTCTGCAGGCTTGGATACCTGTTTTTCCCACTTTATAACTACCTTGTTACCTTTATAGATACCCCTTAAAAGATTAGTGACTACATGTTCCACGCCTAGTGTGTCCAGTATTCCCCACACTTTCTCTTGAACCACGCTATCGTACGCTCCCTTGATATCCAAAAATGCTAGCCACAGGGGCCTGTGTTCCTTTCCTGCTATTTCGATGCACTGCGTCAGTGAGAACAGATTGTCTTCCTACCTCCTGTGTTTCCGAAACCCATTCTGCAGTTCCCCCAGCACCCCCTCATCCTCTACCCACGCCTGCAGTCTTTTCTTTATAATCTGCATCGCCAGTTTGTAGACCACTGATGTCACTGTTATAGGACGGTAGTTGTTTATGTCAGCTTTGTCCCCCTTTCCTTTATAGATCATGCTCATCCTGCTAAGTTTTCATCCATTGGGAGCTTCACCATCGATTATTATTGTGCTCACCGCCTCTCTAAAAGTCTGGTTAGACTTCGGACCTAATGTCTTTATCAGCCTAATTGGAATGCCATCTGGGCCTGTTGATGTACTACTAGGAACCCTTTTCTCCGCCCTTTCCCACTCTTGTTGTGAAAATGGAGCCATTGCACCACTTGATTCGTCCTTGTCTATTGTGGTGCATAAAGTACTTCTTTGTTGAAATTTTTCTGTCCCCCTTGTTCTTATATATTCAACAGCTTCGTCCCCTTCTAGCCTAGCACCTTGGGCTGTAGTCATAAAAGTCTGCTCTAGGCTCGTCTCATTTTTAGGGAGTTGAGATGGTTCCAAAATTTCGCAGCTGCCTTTCTATCTTTTTTATGTACTTCTGCCAGCCACTGAGCTTCCTGCCTTCTAATCTTTTCATTTATCAGAAGGGATGCATCTCTTCTACAGCTTAGAAAGGTTGCCCATTTTCTTTCAACATCATCTGTCGGTGCACCCCGCTGCTTAGCATGTCTGTGTTCCCTAGAGGCTTCCTGACGTTTTGCTATGGCTCTCTGAACTTCCTCATCCCACCAACTTTTAGGTTTCTCACACCATCCCACGCCAAAAGTAGCGTTGTAGAATGCGGCGGTAAGTTTTGGAGACCCCTGATCGCGTGCATTGCGGATCAGAATGGAAAGATTCACGTATCTCCGACCGCAGAGTGCGGGGTATCACGAGTAACCACTGCCGACCAGCAGCGTCGTAATTGCGTCGGTGTAGAAGGCCATCAGAGATGGCGGAACGGTGAGCTCGACGACGCATGGCATGCGTGGATGATGTTGCAGACAGATCAGAGAACAAGTCGATTAGTGGGGCGATTCAATTATCCTTTCGCTGTTCGGTAGCGAGGATGTCAACATCAATGGCAGAAACAGCAACTGAGGTTACTCAGCCGGGCATGTCGTCTTCAGGTAGAGGGAAGCGCGAGAGAGCGTCGGCGTCAGCATGCTGGCGTCCGTTGCAGTACAGTACGCGGATATCCTAGTCTTGTAAGCGAAGAGCCCAATGGGCGAGACGGCCTGAGGGATCTTTTAATGATGACAGCCAGCATAGTGCATGGTGGTCAGTGACGACATCGAATGGGCGACCATACAAGTAAGGTCGAAACTTTGTAAGGGTCCAGACGATTGTCAGGCACTCTTTTTCCGTAACGGTGTAGGTTGTCACGGCTCTCGTGAGCGTACGGCTTGCATATGCTACGACATATTCAGAAACGCCGGGTGTGCGCTGCGCCAGGACAGTGCCGAGGCCTACACCGCTGGCGTCCGTGTGCATATCCGTTGGGGCCGTAGGGTCATAGTGGCGTAGCATGGGAGGAGACTTCAACAAATGGCGGAGCTTTGCGAACGCGTCGTCGCACTTGGATGACCACGAATTGAGGGGCCTCTTAACACCAAGGAGCTTTGTCAGGGGTCATATGATCGAGGCAAAGTTTCGTATGAAACTTCGGAAGTATGAGCACAGGCTCACGAAACTACGCATTTCTTTCACCGACCCAGGTTCAGGGAATTCGGCGATAGCGCGAAGCTTGGCCAGATCAGGAAGAATGCCGTCCTTGGACACGACGTACCTTAGAATGGTGAGTTGCCGTGCTGCAAAGCGGCATTTCTTAAGATTTAGTTGCAAGCCGGCATTGGTCACACGTGCGAAAACTTCTTTTAGACATTGGAGATGCGTAGAGAAATCCGAAGCGAAGAAAACGACATCGTCGATGCAACACAAACGTGTACCATTTCAAGTTGTGCAAAATGGTGTCCATCATGCCTCAAAGGCCGCAGGTGCATTACATCGACCAAATGAAATGACGTTGAACTCGTACAAGCGCTCGGGTGTGACGATGGCCATTTTCGGTCGAGCGTCGTCAGTCATGGGTACTTGCCAGCACCCCGAGCGCAGATCGAGAGCAGAAAAAACTCGGCTCTGTGAAGGCTGTCAATCGCGTTATTGATGCCTGGCAGTAGATAAACATTCTTGCGAGTGATCTTATTGAGCCGTCTGTAGTCCACACAGAACCGCAGAGAACTGTCTTTCTTCGCAACAAGAACAACAGGAGACACCGACGGACTGTCCGAGGGCCGAATGAGCATATCGTCAACCTGCTCTTTAATTACCCGACGTTCAGCAGGCGACACGCAATATGGACGCTGCCGTAAAGGCACATGGGCGCAAGTGTCGATGCGGTGCGTAACAGCGGACGTGCGACCGAGAGAACTTCGCCCGACATCGAAAGAAGAACGATATTCTTGCAACAGGTCCAGAAGCTGGGAACGCTGTAAGGTTGTCCTCAATGTATGGGCCAAATACATCAGGAGATGATGGATCAGAAGTGGAACCAGCACTGATGGTACGCGAACTGGAGCAACGCGAGTCATCGGGTACGTCCAGGACTTGTGCGTCGTCGACTGGTTCTACTGTGCCAAGACATTCCCCTCAAAGCAAGTTAACAGTGTACGGAGATGGGTTGGTTACAAATATAGCGGCGTTGCCCTGGGTAACTTTAACGGTCGCGAAAGGTACTGACAACCCTTTCCTGCTACGAGCGCGGTCGGATAGCGAAACTAGAGCAATTGTGTCGGAGAGATCAGTGCAGTAGACTGAGACAGCCATCGTCAAGTTTGGAGACAGTGTTGCGTCGCATTTCGTGAGAATCTTGCTCAGTGTCGAGGGACTGTCTTCTGGCGTCAAATGCGAGAAGTGTGAGAGTTCAATTTCGGTGTAGCCACAATGAATGCCGGCGTCGTGACAGGAGAGAAAGTCCCATCCCAGGATGACGTCATGAGAACATGCCGGAATGATGATAAACTGGGCGACATACAGAACGTCCTGAATGACAGCGCGAGCTGTGTACCCTGCTGTAGGATGAATACGATGCATACTATCAGTACGGAGTGACAACCCAGAAAGTGGCGTCGTCACTTTTCGAAGTAGGTGGCAAAGGTTTTCGTCCATAACTGTTACGGCAGCTCCAGTGTCAATAAGAGCCGATGCATGAACACCGCCTACAAGCACGTCAATGACATTCGAGGAGCTGCTCTGAGTGCTTGCATTTTGCAATAGCGTCGCATTCCTTACCTCTGGGACTGCGACCTGTTTTCCCGCTCATGAGCAGCCGAACTTGGCCGCATGGGGGACAGGAAACGACGTCGTGGAGACGGCAACCATCGAGGAGACGGACCTGGGTGAGACGACAGTGGCATAGACGGCAGTTCGTCGTTACACGGATGGCTAAGGTGGCCAGTAATAGGCTAAGAAATGGGAGCCGGTAGTACTCGAGAGTCGAGAGCAATAACGCGCTACGTGACTGGCGTAACCGCAAGCAAAGCAGATGGGCCGGTTGTCGGGTGTGTGCCATCGGTTCACCGGGTTGGGTCTCGCCCGGAACAGTGGCTGGAAAGGCTGCGTGGTGGGCTGAAGGTGAGGCTGAGGGGTTGAACCAACATACGTAGCGGGCATACCCGCTGCAAAGGACGGAGGTCGAGAGGCAGCTTCGGTGTAAGTCAGAGGGGCGGGTGCTGGAACGACTTGAGGTGGCCTGGCGACCACTTCGGCGTAACTTAGGAGCGCAGGAGCCGAATGATGTTGAGGGTGGTACGCAAACATTACCTCCGCTATTTCCTGCTTAATCACTCGACGGATTGGAGGGAGAAGGGTAGTGACCGATTGTTGAACAGCCGGTGGGTGGGCAAAGGGCAAGAAAGTGAACTGGCGCGCGATTTCCTCACGGATGAAGGAATTGAGGTCTGTCATCAACGCCACTTAGTCACAACTTGCCTGCAAGCCAGCAAACGTTGCAGCTCGTGGTGGGGAGCAGCGTGACATCGAATGCTGCCGGCGGAGCTCCTCGTAGCTCTGGCACAATGTGATGACCTCAGCCACTGTGCCGGGGTTTTCGGCAGGCAGCATCGTGAAGGCATCATCGTCAATGCCTTTCATGATGTTTCGGATCTTGTGAGACTCGGACATGGTTTGATTGGATTTGTTGCACAAGTCCAGTACATCTTCAAAATAGCTTGTGAATGGCTCATCAGCCTGCTGAGCGCGTTCACGCAAGCAGTGCTCGGCTTGCAGCTTACGAATGGCAGGGCGGCCGAAAACGTTGAATACAGCGATCCTAAAATTGGACCAGGTTTCAAAATCAGACACGTGGTTGTTGTACCACAGAGTGGCTACGCCCACCAGGTAGAACACCCAGCTCGTCACCTTGCCGTCCTCGTCCCATTTGTTGGGGACGCTCACGCGCTCGTAAATGGCGAGCCAGTCATCCACATCAGTGCCATCGGTGCCAGTAAAGATGGGTGGATCGCGGATCCTGGGGACACCGGGACAAGAGGGTGGCATGGGAGGAGTCGTTTGCTGAGAAGCGTCGTGGGGCATGGTATATGGCAGGGTACGTGATCGCAGCTCCAAGGGCATCGAAAGTGAAAGCAGCACTCTCCACCACTTTGTTAAGGCGTTTATTAGCCGGCAACCAGCGATCATACGCTTTGGCGAAAGTGACAATCAAGCACGGGCTACCAGCACGAGTGGCGTCCTTCTTGGGTAGATCACTAGAAGGTACTCAAGAGTTTGACTCATTTCAGAGTTCAGAAGCTTCACTACAGTATATATATATATATATATATATATATATATATATATATATATATATATATATATATATATATATATATATATATATATATACTCTTTTATTACTTTTGGTCCTTCATACCGCCTTTTTTGCTTTGTCACTACGATATCCATTGCTTACATTTTTATCCATTGATATCCATTGTTACAGTCATTTGAGTGTAGCGCTTCACACGAAATCTTGCACTATTGTTCATCCGCCACCAGGCAGCTATATCCGACGTTACTGGTCCTTCGGACTAAATTTGTTCGGTTATAGCAACTTCCCGTCATTTTAACGCCCGGTCACAAGTTTCTCAATGCCGACGCTTTTTCTTTGCACTTTATTTTTTAGTACGGACTGTGGGTGTGCTAGCCAAAGCAAAAGATATTCACAACTTCTCGTAACGTTGCTAGGATGGTATTGACTTCATAAGAATTTGAGACACAGACATTGGTGGATCCAACCCACCCTTTCCCGATGTGGTAGGGCATGCTTCCTTCACTAGCGGAAAGCTCGCGAAGCGCTTCTTTTTGTCGAGTGCTTCCGTCCTGATGTTGGTGGTTTTCTCAGCACTTAATAAATTCCCGAAAAAAAAGGGCAAAGAGCTGCACAGGAAAATGAAGGCGGCTTTCACTTTCATACTCCAGGAACACGGAACGCCACCAGCGTGCTGCGCAGAACTGAAGCGGAATCTTGCAATTCAGAGCTTTCCTCAATGAGACAGTCCTTATTTTCATGACATTGGTCGTTCTTGTTTTCATTTTTCTCGTTTCTAGCGACTTTTAACTCAGTTCTACTAACTCTAAAGTATACCTACAAAGTGAGGAGCAGATGAGCTTTGGTCAAAGCTTTGACTTTGTGTACAGCGAGATATCAACATTGCTGAAATATTTTCAGCCGTGGCCTTGTTCCAAGGACTGCAAGCTAAGTACAATTATATTGTCGCGACGTGAAGACAGAAGTCATATTTATAGGTTGAGAAAGTAGCAGCAGGTCAGTCATTTTATATACCGCGCCCCAGAACTTTCCTCCTTTTCCTCGTTATTGCTTCCTACATAAAAGTGTGCAGATGCGCGTATGAACTGTCGTCTTCGTCTTCCTCGCAGCACCTCAGGTGATAACATGTTCTCATCGAATATTGTGAAGGCCGATGCATTCAATGTTGCGAGGAGCAATGACTTTTCTGATATGGAAGTGAAGTGCTTATGAAATACCTCCTCCATGACCATGGATCCGCAGTCCCTAAAGACCCATCGAGCTAAGCAAAAGCCATCAGCTTCGCTTTGTTACCAGTCTTCACCACATTAGCTCGGTGAAGATGCTCTAAATATTGCTCCTCAATCATAAAAATGCGCGCTGTGACTAGCAGCTCGTGCTGGCCACACTGCACCGTCACAATGTTCACTGCGATTCAGATACACTGTTAAAGAACGAGTATAACGCAACTGATCACTGTCGCGAAAAAAAAAAAGTCGCGCCCGCGCAACCAGCAGAGCGCCGAAGCTAGCGTTAAACTGCATCTAGCTGGTGTGCATTAGGGTTCCTCGATGCGCGCATCGGAGGGGGGCGCACACATTGAGGAACCCTACACTGTAAAAACGTTTTAGCGTTTAGGGTGTTTTTCGCTCGAGTTCCAGCGTGCATCACAAAGGTAATAAGTGAAATGCCCTTCAAAATTGAGGTTTTCACTAACAATCTTGTCTGCGGTGTTTTGTAGGGTCTCTGGGGAGCTTTTTTTCCCCGTTAGGGCACCAGCGTGCTAGGAGATACGTAAAACACGATGGCGGTGCCAATTGAAGTAAAATACGTCCACTTTGAATCTTTCTAGCGGTCAGCCTGCTTCATTTATTGAGAGATATTGATCGTATTTGATTTAGAATGGAGTGATGAACATTCGTTAACTAAGTATCACCGACAAAATAGCTTCGTTTTTGAGATACACGGCCGATTTGTGTTGGCAGAAGCCTTAACAAGGTTTGTTTATGAAGTTAATGAGATCAAAAGAGGGAATTTAGGAGGTATCGTTATCTTTTTTTTAACTCAATTTGGGTGCTTGAATGGAGCGCAGCGGAAGTTTTTCTGCTTCTCCTGAAAGCACTAAAAACGCCCTTACATACGCGGTCAAAAAAAAATATTTCAGGTACGAAATCAGAGTTTTAGATACATTTGTTGCTATTATTCATTGCAGGGACATATTAGAAATTGTGCATCCTTGCACAAACAAGGCATTTTCATACAACTAGGCACGACACAGGAATTTAACTTGCAACCACATGCACTGAAAGCAAACACGATAACCATTACACCACAGCGCCGCCACTAGCTTGCCTGGTTTATCACGGGATTTTATATGTACAAAGCGGCTACTAACAGGTGGGATACATGTCAAACTTTCGTTCTCGTAGCAGCGGCATGTGTCAGCGCTTGCGCAAGGCCACTGCCTAACCTGAAGGGTGTCATGCAGGCCATGGTAAACACATTCGGCTTCGAACTATTCGGCTCGTCGTTTCATGCCGCTATGAAAACGGTAAACGTGTGCTCACTTAGGCACTTCTCCATACAAAGCCGGTGCTTCACTCGCCCGAAATTTCTGGATACTTGCGTAACAAAAGGTACTTTCAGATGGCCTAACGTATGTGCATTCCATGGGCATATGCTGTGGACCTATGTTTGGTATTTGTGCCTCTACTTTCACGCTCCCCGTGGCACCGGCGTGTTCTGAGTCGTTCGAGACTGCCTGTGTTTCCATTGTAGATAGATGTCTGGGACTGCCGCCGCAAAGAACCCTCAGAGACGAAGACAAAACAGTGAGCATCATCTCTACCATTTCAAGACTACGACGTGACTAACTTTGAGCAGCCGCTGAGCGTGAGCGTGCATCGTTTATCGTTCTCGTCTGCCACCTGCACGCTTAAGAACGCTGCTGTTTCCTATAGCAAATAAAAAATGAAAGTTACACAAGGAGATGCTCATAAGCGTGCACAGGATTCCTATTCAAAGTAAGAGGGGAGGGGAGAAGGTTTGTCGCAGCGCCCACCATCTCTACTAAATCAATGTACAAAGCAGACTTCGTACTCTCTCCCTAGACGATTGCGTGGGATGGTGCACCCCTTTCCCTCCGGTCTTGTTTGTACGTCTATGCAGGTGCCAAAGTTACAAGGACACTGTAATGCGCGTGAACTAAGTGCCTTTACTGCATGAGTACTGTCGGGAGCCAAACTCAAGGGCAGCAGCGTTTTATGAGCAGCTGAACGATAATCTATATCCGCAATGATAACATATTTTCAACTCGTATTTCAGCTCGCCACACAGTGGCTCGCTAACCCAAACTCAATATTTAGTTGATTTAGCACTCGTTGACTACTTTGAAACTTACCAATCAACGTTCATTGTAAATATTAAATAAATGCATTGAGGGCAACGCCTAAGGTATGCCCCAATGTCAAGCACAACCACCAAAAATTAGCAGTTGACAAGTCTCCGGCTAAATAATAAAGTTACTTTACAAGCACTTCGCCCTTGGAAAAGACCACGTGTACTTGGCACTCCTGTTGAACAGATGATGTAGCACAAATAAAAACAAACGCAGAGTTGCCCTCTTACTCTGCGATACAGCTGTTTTTTCATTAAAGAATTGTTTTGGAATTGCTAGTATACAAGACGCACAGAAGAAAACAGGTTTGCTGCTTTGCAATCCAGAATGTCTCAGCCATACCACAGAAACCCCGATGAATGTAGCAAATAGACACAACACTGCAAATTCCTACTCATTGTAGCACTGTGTCGTCCCCTGCATAATATAATAAACTTTATTTATGGAATCGCCACTTCAATTACTCTACCATTGATGAAGCACCCACTGATGTACGCATGAGCAGAGTGAAAACTTTCTGCCTGTTCGCCTGTCACCTATTAATCTTCCACGATTATTCTGAAGAGCAAGACATCTGCTCTACTTGCTTGGTAATAAAAGCACAAGCCATATCATTGAGACAGGAGCATTTTAGCCATTCCTATTGCATACCTCGAATTATTAAAGATGCAGTGTTTCAGTGTTTGAAATAATTTATTCGAACCATAACAACATCAGTTGTCAGTGTAAGCATATGTATATTTACATATTTGCATACAGTACATATACCTAATACAAAACGCTCGCTAGTGGCATACACAGCACGGCCCAAGCACCACATATCATTCACAGCTGTAGAGCAAGATGGAACTAGAGCGAAAATCTCACCATAACACACACGAGCATGCGCACTTCAGAGTGCATAATCCAAAGAATGTATGCTCACCCCCCCCCCCCAAAAAAAAACGGGATGTACAAGAAACTTAGTGTCAGTCTACACATGAAGCTTAGAAAATTATTACAATAAGGCTAACATTACTTTTAGTAAATATGCTGCCATCCAGGTAGCCATGTTGTTTTTTGTTGCATTAGCTTGACCTACGGCATATACGCTTGTGTGATATGATCATAGGTTCAGTTTTTTGCATAAAAGACCAAATGAGACCTGTTGAGTTCGTTGTTCATGCTTACCGAAATTTGTAAACGTGTTTATTCATAAGGGCCAGTATAGAGGCTAGTTGGTTGTACATGGTAGACACTCACGACGTGCCAGAATCGAACACTAAAAGACACGCCGAAGCGTCACGTATGCGCCCATGTCTAACAGCTGCCAAAAGTCGTGTGACCTCATGGGAGCGCTAAGTTTGATGAAGCAAGTTGATAGACTCAGGAACAGCGATTACCCTGATGCCTTGACCTAGATGCTCTTAAAAACCGTCGGCAACACGTATAAATTGAACGTAGGATTAAAAGAGAAGTCAAAAGAGATACATATTGTTATGCCCTACGTCCAGGGCATTTCGCACGGACTGAAAAATATTGCAAGTAGGCATGGCATACCCGTGACCTTCACAGCACCTCACAAATCAATTTCACTTTGCCACCAAGTAAATGGCAACAACCAAAATAACAACTATATATGTTCTGTTAAGCATGTCAACAAGTTTGTACCATGTGAAAAGAATGCTGTATAGGGTATTCCTTTGCCATGCGGAAATGGGTACGTTGGAAAAACTGGTAGGTGTCATTGATTAACATTTATGCGAGCATGATTACAACAGCAAACATATTAGTCCCCTCGGTAACTTAGCTACCTATTGCATGGAGTGTAGTCGTAAGCCAAATTTAAAAAACACGATTACTTCATCAAGATCCAAAGACACAGAGGAAAGAGAAATCATGGAAGATTTCATGATGCGCAGGCTTGGTGAAGACAGGTGTGTTAGTGCACCATCTGTTCATGTGTCCAACGATGAATATGCTTCTTTACGTGGATAGTTTAAATAGTTGACAAGGCCAGATTTTATTGCGCACAGATGATTGCTTTCTTGTGGTGGGCAGTGCGCAGGTTTATCCTCTTTCTTTTTTTCTTTCCGTTTCACCCTATATATGTTTTTCATATTTCCATCTAATAAACATATGTTAGTTCGCGCTCGTGTGTGTCTTACCCGTGCTTCAGTGTGTCTTTTAGTAATCGATTCTAGTGTGTCGTAAGTGGCAACCATGTTCAGTCATGCCAACAAAATAAAAACATTGCATTCGTATATGGCTTCACAAGTTTACTCACACATACCTGAACAATAACGTAATTTTCAAAAAGTACCTATGCTTGGGAACATCGGCATTATCACGCAGCTGTAATACACCAATGCTTTATTTCTACATAATTAGTACAGAAACGTTTACAATATTTCTTTGCTAACAAATGTCATCTGCTACCTAAGACGTTCTTTATCTTTTATTCCTCGCTTCGTGGCTCATGCATATTTACCGCATTAAAATTAATTCAGGCACCTTGGCTTCATAGAACTTGAAATAAGCAATCACAGGCCTAAAATTTAAAACTTCCTAAAAATAGCAGATGGTGGTTAGCGTATTGTGTCCCAGAGTTTTTTATGCCATAAGGTTTAAACTTATTTTACCACCATTGTGTATAGGTTAAAAAGTAGTTAGAACTTCAGTTCATAGCTAGAAAAAGAGTGCGATAACAAGCCAACTTACAAACAGAAATGAAGAGATCAGGGCAACGCAGTAATACAAGCTGAAATATACCGCATTTATGTTCATTTTAGTGACGTTTGTACTCATGCTGTTACTGCATGATACTTTTATTTTGTATTTTTTGTACTACTTTTTGTAGTTGGCATCACACTTTCCTTTCTATTAGCGCACTGCCCTGTGCGTTTCATTCTCATTTTATTGTGATATGGGCCTCTGTTCCGCTGTATAGCTCTTATTACTGATCAACTCCCTCAACTGTCCATATTAGGAATAAGCTTGCTTTATAAAACTGGTCCGCCTAGTGTCGTTTCTAAGAATGCGAAATTTACAAATGGGCACGCGATTAGACAGCTTTCATGCAGTACAATGTATAAGACTATGCGTGTATAAGAAAACACAGTGAGAGTATTATCTCAAATGTTGTAAGATGTGCGAAATGGTCGAGTTAGAGTACAGAAAGACACTGGGGAGTGTTTCCTCAAAACACTGCCTTGTTCCCAAACCGGTGGGTGAGCAACTCCTGCGGTTTTCCCAGATATGTCTTACTGAAATAGGATACAAAAAGTTCGTTGAGCTTTGTGTATGCCTAAAAATGAATGTCTTACAACTGACTCACACTTGACAGTACCATTGCAGACTTTGTAACAAAACATAAAGCGAGTGCAAAATTGAGATGCTCTTAAGTAGTTTCTTGTTAGTTTTTCACTTGAAGTAGAAAGGGTGAAGAATACATGCTAGCGAAGAAATTCAAAATAGCATCAGAAGTGAACTCTTGTCCTGTGCGCTACTACTCCAGCAGTTTTTGATCTCAGAGTAGTTATTGTAGTATAAAAGGATGCAATGGTGAGTAATATTCTTGTTTTTATTAAACCCATTGTCAATGAAGAAAACATGTTTGATGCCCTTGTACTTAGATTTATGTGCACATTATTGAGCTTCAGGTGGTCAAAGTTTCTGTACCTCCCCGCTACAGGGTCACTGATGATCGTATAATGGTTTTTGGATGTTAAACAGCAATAATTATATCCCTTAGTTATGAAACACGTGATACACCAGCTTATCGAACAACCCCAGCTATTATGTTTAGGTCTCTGATTGGGTGACTTGACGTTTATTCATGGTAAAAATAAATAGCATACTTGTAACGAAGACAAAAGAAGAGCCAGAACAATACCAGCAGTTTCTACCTTGCCAGCAATTGTCTCAATAGTCAGAATACTCTGTGTTGGTCACAAGCACTATGACAACAAAATGTAAAATAAAATAACCAGAAAAAAAGGATCAAGGTGACTAAATAACAAGGTTAAACCCACTCAACTGACTGATATCAATGCAAATAAATTAGCCATCTACAAGTGACACATCTCCTAAAGGCTACAAATACGCACATGTAATCGTGGCAAGTTCAAGTGTTGATATGTGACTTATGAAGTGGAAATACCATAAAATGCACGTGCTTTCTCAAAAACACAGTCACTAACCACATATCTGTGACATCATAAGGTCATTATTATGTCACTTTGCATAATTTACTTTCAAGCTAAGTGAATACAGTCTTATGATGGTAGTGTACCTTGATATGCAATGTAATTATTTCTCTGCGACGCAGCTCATGCGAACAATGCAAATTGTTAACGTAAAGTCTTCTTACTAGCTCATACTCTGGGCATAAGAAGAGAATAAATAGAAAAAAATTGGGCCTTATTGCACGCTTCATCACATGGCAGCACGATAACAGCAGTTTTTTTTGCATGAGTGTATACTTCACGAAAGCACTGTTTCATGCATGCTTTATCGTAACCAAAGAAATCATGCCGCACAAACTTGCCTTTCTTAAGGTGTATTCGCTTGAATTGGCTGGCTGCGCAAAGCTTCCGAGATATTTGAAGGAGTTTCGAAACAAGCACCACCCATCGTTACGTGAGCTCACTGACTTAGTTTTTTTTTGCTTTTATTGCTCTTTTAACGCAACGCAAAGTGCAAAACGCCTCCTACTACTGCTCAAGTGACGATAAGGATTCGCGAACAGAGGAAACATGAGTAATACTAAGCATTTGTTTTCCTGACTGCGCCGCGAACGTGGCGCCCTTATAAGCTGCTTGGTTATACACAGCGGCATGCTGGCCGGCTCGCTTGAGTCACAGAGCAATTGCCACACCATCTCATTCGCATTGTGGCGTGTTGCACTGTTGTCAAACCACACATTTTACGTCAAGCGACGAGAACACAGTAACGCTGCCGCACAAAACATGCGCACAACAGCGTGACACATAGCCGTGCAACTCAAATGCGCCACTGAAAAAAAAAGGGGGGGGGGTGTATATGTTTATAAGAGGGAAAAGAAGAGAAAAATGAGCCCCGTAACTGTCTGCATCAGGGTGCGACACCTCATCAGTAGTTCACAAGGGATGGGGGTGAGGAGGGATTAAAAGGATAGGCATGAAGGTATATATATAAAGGGAGAGATGTGCTGGGACAGTGAGCGAGGACATGTCGAGGGATAGGAGAGATAGGAAAGAGGGAAACACGGTCACAGGAGTCCGAGGACGGGGCACCACTTGCGAGAGCTCTTCTCGGCATCAGGAGATGGCGTAGGGCAAGTCCAGAAGGCGTGAGCTACGCTGTCGTCGGAGATCAGCGTCAGAAAATGACGTAGGGCCAGCCCAGTCGGCCACAGTTACGCTGACGTCGGAGATCGCGAGGGCACGGAATCCAGCGAGCGAGTCAAGGTTATTCCGTGACGGTTTCGCTTCACTGTCACCCACACACGTCGCCGGGTCCGTCTCCTAATCTCCGCTAGCATTTCGGAACTTAAACGACTATTTTTTCGCGTGTTGTTTTTTTTTTCTTTTTATATTTCTCTACGTGCATCATTTCCCCTCTTGCGCGGCGCCGGCACTGTTCAAAGGTCGAAGCAGAGATCGGTCGAAGGGCATATTTTCTCGCTTCTTAGCGGTCGCTTCAGAAAAGTTCCCCCCATTTCTTCCTTCTTTTTAAAGACGATAGCCTTTCTTGGGGACGTTCAACGCAAAAATTTTGGTCTGTGTGCCTGCCTGTATTTCTGTCTGTCTGACTGTCTGTACAATTGTCTCTCCACTCTTACCGGCACCAGGTACTTGAAGCGTCCGACCCGATCCGCAGCGACCACCAATGTTGCTCAAGGTTGAGCGTTCACACATGTGCAAATGTCAATTAAAAAGCAATTATTGCGCATGTCTGGGGTATTATACCAACACGCATATATTCTGCACATGCATCTTTTACTAGAAAACGCATACTTAAGTAATTTTAAGAAACATAGCGCTTATTACGGTACACTTACCATGCAACGCTTGCACGGTACGGGGAGTGTTTCCAACGCTTTGCTAAGACGAGATGGTAGTGGACCTACCCGTCGACTCGCGCTCTACACCTTATCACCTCTTAGACGGGCGCGCACGGCCACGCGCTTTGTTTTCCTAAAGCAACTCTAAGATGGCGCTCATTTCTCGCGTGTGACGTGACCTAATGCGCTCGTTCGCCTTCGCTACGCGCTCGAGGCACTGTAACGCAGCGCCTCCGGAATACCATTCACCGATTTTCCTGCGCAGAACATCAAATAAATGTTTTGTTCACTCTTTCCACACGCAACACTATCGTCTTTCGACGACATTTGCAGATTACATGCAGATACGGGGCCAACTCTTTTTTTCTGCGGGTCTTCTCAACACGTCGTTTTATTCCGTGTGCTCATGTACGCCCCACCTGCTTGATACGTTATCACAAAGGGTAAACTGAGTGCGCATGCGGTGCCGATCGGCCGCATCGAAGGTCTGCAGGCTCTTCCTTTAGCATTATATTGATTTGATGGTAAAAAAAAAACATAAGCGAAGTTATTCAATGTTCGCAGTGCTGGTTGAACACGAGCCCAACTGTCTGAAGTGTTCTCTCTGCAGCATTCGGTACAACGGATATCATTCGACGATATGAAGGAACAAAAAATTGATTAGTGCGTTGTAAATTTGTTAAGCATTGTGATAAAATTGTGCATTCGTGCGTTTTTCTTCACTTGCACAGTATAATGCATGCCAGCCAGCACTGAAGGCAAGTTGATGAGAGCTCCGGAAAAAAAATAAAAATACAACGTGCGAGAGGAGGTGAAATGAGAGTCTTCCGATGGCCTCGTTTCGTGATCAATGAGGTCAGATTGTGAATATACCACCTGTATCCCCTCATTTATCTACGTTAGTTTCTAAAGAAGTGAAATTGAGGTCGCAGAGCCATATTACTCTTTTTTTGTTACACCCTATGGGTGTAGAAGTGTGAATAAAGGTAATATCACGCCCTTAAAACGCCCGCTTCGGCTAGTTTGTTTTTACAGTGTATTGTCCAAACGCCACTGGTGCGATCAAGTCTCGTCTCCTAGGCAACATCAGCTGCCCGGGATTGCTCCGCGTGCGTAGTGGGTGCAAGCGCGGAAAAGGGAACGGCGAACGGCGTCGATCGTCTTACATGTCACTGCGTGCGCTGGCGAAATACCCTCCCATGTGTGTGCGTGTGGCGCACGTGGCTTCTCGATCGATAGAGTTTATTAGTCTGCGTTTGGTTGTTTCACGCGTGCCTGCGCTCGGTGCTCGACCTGAGTGTTCTGCCAGTGTTGCGTATTGCGAAGATGCGCTATAGACAAATTCCAGTGGACTTATGTCACGAAATTGCGGTGGCATTGTCTTGGTGGGCAAAACACCGTTTGCCTACAGCAGTTTCTGCTGCGTTTTCAATGGTGCACGTGCTGTTCTCAGTCAAGCAACAAAAAAAAAAAAACTGTATGCCGACGAGCTGCGTCGCGGTTAGATGTGAGTCGGGTCTGACAAGTTAGATTTGTTTGTTGGCGCACATCACAGCCCTAAGCGCTTATGGCTTTCACAACGCTTACGGCGTCTCACAACGTCATTTTGTAGGCACACAATGCTGCCCTCAGCACTTACGGCGAAAGTTTCGTGCGGACGTCACTATAATTTTAACCATAACGTCGACATCGGCCTACCTGCGTTTACAAACAGGAAATGGGTTTATACTGAAGGCGGGACCAGCGGATTCATATTGTGCAGCACTTGAAGAGAAATAGTGAGTGCCGCTCGCACGTTGTTACGTTCAGCGCTTTGTTAAGTGCGTGAGCACGAGAATAACGCCTTCAAACAATTTTGTCTTCAACAAGTTGATGACAAATCAGCATTTGTTTTCTTGTTTGTTTGTTTTGCTTAGATTGTTCGGAGTACAAAGCAGAATGCGCATGCGTGGTTGTCGCTCAGCGAAGAATTTGAACAAAATTTTCGCAGTGCCCATTTTTGGCAGTGGGGCTTAGCGGGCCCGCTCGTGATGAAAATATTTCGGTTTACTACTTATACTAAATATTTATAGGACGGTGCCTGTTAGCTCTAAGCATCAACAGTGTCCAAGACCCATATGCTTGGGCATGTTGGTACTTCATTTGCTCTCTTTTTTTTTATTGCACAAATTGACCAAGGACAGAAAACAAGGGCGTGGTATCCGCGTCATTCTTTTCAGTCCTCAGTTTTGTGTGCTAAAATTACCGTGATAACTCTGGTTGATGCGTGAGGTGACAACGCAGCATATTGCTTCGCGTCAGTTTTCCTACTTGCTAATACATTCAATTTTGTTAAATTCGCCTGTACCGGTATTTTTGTTTACCTGAAACGTAGGGTGACACTGCTGGTAGTCGTTCCCCTGTAGCGGATTGAGCACTGAAGCTGGATTTGTGTTTGAAAGAACCTTTCATCTGCGTGTGTGGCCGAATTGCCGTACTTGAGCAGTGCAAAGGCTAGTTTTAACATAACTGCTTACGTTCGAGCACATTTTATTTTATTCCAATTGTTTCCATCATGTGTACCTTTCACAATATTCTTGTTATTCAAAGTTATATTGCCCTCACCTCGCTTTGGCGTTTAGCTTCTCTAAGTACTTCAGATGTTAAAGAGATTTTCGTTATGTGAAGCACATTCTTAGATTCTTTGTTGCACAAAAATATTGTGATGTTATACATACTGCACGGTATCCAGGCATGTGTTGCAGCCAAAATGTAAGACTGGGCCGCATGTTTATTTGAGAACACATTGCGCACAGCCACTGAACAGCTTACGCTGCATCAGGACAGAGTTCTGCTTTCTCAAGTGATCAGCATGACTGAAACAAATGGCCCTAACTTACCTGTATGCAATGGTCATTGAATGAAAATAACAGGGTCGCTTATGGCAAACTTCTTAGCCAATTTTGCAGCCATGGCAACTGTGTTTGAAAAAAAAACATTCTGCTGATTCAATGCACTGAAAACAGTGAACTGCAAGAATACTTCGGAGAGAAAAAGCTTCTTTGGTCACATGGTTGCCTTTTAAACTTCCCAGAATGTTGTCTGAGTGTTGTTTACGAAAACGTATTTTAAAAGTACCACTCTTTCTTTCTATACCAAAATTGGTGTGCATGTAGAGTAAAAAGGCTTATGTAAGGTGTTTGAAACTCAGTAGTATTCATACATACATACATACATACATACATACATACATACATACATACATACATACATACATACATACATACATACATACATACATACATACATACATACATACATACATACATACATACATACATACATGCATACATACAAGGAATGAATGCAAGGAATACATACATACAAATTCATGAACTTCAGGAGCTTCGCCCCTGAAAGTTCATGAATTTCCTTTTCAGCTACAGTTGATCCTAATAGAAATAATATTGCAGTGAATTACGCAGCCGTCCACGTAGAACGTAATTTTTACATTACAATCGTCCGCAATATCATTGATGTAGAGTGAATATAGTGATAGTCCTAGCACCGATCCTTTCGGTACTTCTGAAGAAACTTGAAGCACGCATGAAGAGGCTTGATTAAACGAGACGCAATGTTTTCTAGCAGTTAAGTAAGACCTAATATCCTTAAAAATTGTACGATTCTTCAAGATGTTCGAGATTTGAAGTTTTATTTTCAGGTGCGACAGTTTATTGATCGCCTTGATGAAAACAAGGAAAATAGCGCTTTATCTGAGTACGATTATTGATCGCAGAAGCAAAGTGATGAATTATCTCAACCAGTTGGTGACGGTAGAAAACCTATGCTTAAAACCATTCTGTTGTAGTGATCAAACTGAGTCATCGTCCAAGAGGTTCGTAACGTGCTTGTAAATTACGTGCTCCAATAGTTGTAAGTGAGGTTCATTGGTCTGTAATTGGCTATCAGGTGTTTATTGCCTTGCATAAGTAGAGGGTAAAGAATTGATGTCTTCCAGTCTTCAGGTAAAAGGCAAGTAGACAGGTATGAGTTATTAATTATTGTAAGATGTTTGGTGCACTGTAACGCGTACCGCTTTAAAAACACAGGGGTTATTTTATCTGGACCAGGACTTTTTTATATTCAGGTCTAACAACAATTTAGTTACCCCAAACTTTGGTGCGTTTAAACTAGCCATATATAGGGGGCAGATCACTACAATTAATAGAGATCCTATTATCTGTGGCAAATACAGATTTAAAATAATCAATAAATTCACCTGCAATTGCAGTACCATCAACGGTCGAAGCAGATCTACGATGAAGGTAATATAGTTAGATTGATTGATTGATTTGTGGGGTTTAACGTCCCAAAATCCACGTTATGATTATGAGAGACGCCGTAGAGAAGGGCTCCGGAAATTTCGACCACCTGGGATTCTTTAACGTGCACCCAAATATGAGCACACGAGCCTACAACATTTCCTCCTCCAACGAAAATGCAGCCGCCACAGCCGGGATTCGATCCCATGACCTGCGGGTCAGCAGTAACACAGTTAGGGGTTACCAGTTTATCAACCTCCAAAGAGAGGCAGGGGACTAATTTGTGATTTTACTAAGCCTAATAAAAAGTTAGGTTTCTCTTATGGCAACTTAATTTTAATTTCTTTGATTCCCTTAAGATTTCATTATGAATAATTGTTTTGTGACACCGCTTTTTTTAGCTTTATTCAAACGCTTGACTTCTCATTTTAAATGAATAATCTTTCATGTTTTTTAAAGATTGCATGCGTTAGCTTTTTGGCTCTAAAGAGTACAAAATGTTGTATGCAAGCACAGACCATGTTTTTTTGAATTTTACCCACAAAGCTTCAACCTCACATGTGTCAAGACTGCGGAAAGAATCGTCGTAAGATGATTCCAACATTTCCACTATTGAAACATCAGCAGTTCTTGCAAAGCCATGAGTGTTTGTAACCTGAAGAAGTTTTGCCGGCTTCAAAGACGGAAACTGTATAAACACCGCACAATGGTTAGAGATGTCGTTAACTATATCACACTCAATAATTCCCGAAATGTTGTTTCGAACCAAAACAAGATTCAAAATGGATTTAGAATCACCGTGAACTCTTGTACTTAACTATTTGTCTTAGGTCAAAACGAAACTGAATCTGGATAAGTTTCTCACCACACGCTATGTTGTTATTAGTAGCTGAAAATGTATTCCAATGAAACCCCTGCAAATTAAAATCACCGCAAAATATAAGCTTTCTGTTTTACAATATAACTGCCTATAAAAGCTATAATATAAAAGCTATATATGCCTCAAGCTCTTCCAGGACTTGTGAATCTTCACCGGATTGTCTGTAAACAACTCCAAGTACTAGGCATTCGTACTCAAAGAAACAACTTGCAAAACATGGCTTTCTCACGGCACCTCCTGGAGACTCGGACAAGCGTACAACTTTCAAGACTTTTGAAAACAGCAATGCTACTTCCCCACCCCGGAACTTTATGTATCTCTCCTGTGATTGCAAAACTGAGCGTGCGTGAATTCGCTATCGAAGACGCGTTTATGTTGACCCGTGACACGATGTCAAATCACACTGAAAAAGAAAATTAGAGTGTTCATATACATGCCGAAATTGGAAATAGGTGTTTATATGTACTAGTAAGCACGACCACAAAAAATAGGCATTTATAAGCACTCTGAAGACGTCATAGTATGGAATGCTGGGCGAGTTGGTTTCAGAACAATATTCGAAGCATTTCGGCACTCCCACAATAGTCGAAAAATGAAAGGCAATAAGAGGAGCGGGCGTGGAATCAGTGCTCAGTTTATTGAAGGAAGTATAGCAACAATATATATCAGAGTAGCTCAAGAGTGTATGTGTGTACAAAAGTACCAAAAAAGCGAATCAAAAGAAAGCAAGATAAAAACAAAAAAGATCACATCATGAATAGTTTTTACAGAAGGAGTATCTACAACGTGCAGTGAAATGTATGTCAAGCGTGGCTCATAAAGGTGAATTCCTCTTAAATAGTACACAAATTCTTATGAATTTGTGAGCACACCTTCTGATACAAAAGGCTTCTACTATTCGCAGAATCAGCTTGTCTGTGTGACAAAATATAATTCTCGTGTCACAGCAGACAGGATAACTTTGGCAGTTCCTGCAAGGTTCGGTTTGGTGGGAGTGATTGCTATTGTCCAAAAATTTTGTATGTTGAATACCTCTTTCGTCACGGCACCTACTCAAATCAATCACTGGTGATCGACTTTCTAGATCGTGAATTTCCGCATGTTAAATTTGTTCCTCATGCACCAGCGCTTTTCCCGATGTTAATCCAGCCGCTCCAGTTTCAGAATCACCTTGAATTCACGCGCTTTGGCAGTATAGTAATTTTTGGGAGACTTTTTGCGCGGGCGATTGTACGTGTGTTGTTGGAAATATGCACTTGGCTGGCGAACTTGACGAAAGTGCGTGCGCCTCGTGATTATGCTACTGTAACTTCAATATTATGCAATGAATGGATCTTTGCAAGTAAAACATCAAATTAAAGTGTCAGCTTCACAATTTGCCAGTGTTTAGCCGTAATTTTTGCCAGAGATTTATGCCAGTTATTCAACAGAGAGCGCTTGCTAAGAGTAACAACAAATTTATTCCACAAAATTGGTTTTCGAAGGTCTGCCGCATGTTGAAATTTTCGAGGTGGCATTCTCAGCCAGTTTCTAGCAGCTTTGGTTTTGCTTGTATTGTTATATCACACACAGGGTCGCATCTAGTGTCACTGGTCGCTCTTATGACGTGGCCACGTGCACATGGGTATAGCGCTGAAAAACACGCGTCGCTCCAAACCATCTTCGAACCACACCTGAACTGAGTGAGGACGAGCTTGGAGTTCAAGGATGACAGCTTTAAGTTTTAGAACGACGATGTCTTGCGTCTGCCTGAGACATCCGCAGCCGTTAAAGCGCTTGCCCCGCCGTGGGGCTGAAGTACTCGGCTGCTCACCCGTAGATCACGGTATTGAATCCCAGCTGCGTCGGCGACATTCTCGATCAAGGCGAACATGCGGTAGGCCCATGTGCTGAGATTTGATGCACGTCAAAAACCCCAGGCAGTCAAAATATCCGGAGCTTTCCACTACGGTGTCTCTCGTAATCATATCGTGGTTTTGGAACGTTAAACCTCACACATCACTCCAATACGTTCATGGGGTTTTTAAAGACGATATTCTTTCTTGCGAACCTTCGACGCAAAAATTTCTGTCTGTCTGTCTGCCTGTCTGTCTGTCTGTCTGTCTGTCTGTCTGTCTGTCTGTCTGTCTGTCTGTCTGTCTGTCTGTCTGTCTGTCTGTCTGTCTGTCTGTCTGTCTGTCTGTCTGTCTGTCTGTCTGTCTGTCTGTCTGTCTGTCTGTCTGTCTGTCTGTCTGTCTGTCTGTCTGTCTGTACATTTGTATGTTTTCCGCCGTTAACGATGTGCAAAATGATAAGAATTATGCTTGCATGCATGTTCGTATAGATACACATGAATGAATATGCCTACCTATGCGGACAGAGCTGGCTCACGGAAAGAGACGCTAGATGAAATAGTGAAGTTCATTGGATTTTATTCATAGAAGTAACATTCAAATCACGAGCATTAATCTATATTAGAATACCTGAGGCTCTTAGTGAAGATTCAACGACGAATTTACAAACTGGAGAGCGAACGCTGGAAAGCATTCTGCGAATCTCTAGACCCTCATAAACCTCTGTCATATATCTGGAGAACTGTTCGTGGTCTTCGCTCCTCTCCACAACAACGGCACCCTTTTAAAGCTTTGGCACTCCATCATGGAAAAACAGAACTCGAGGTGGCTGAAGAATTTTGCACGAGAGTTGCCGGGAATATTATGAACGAGAGCATCGACGCCGTGATCGTTCCTGAGACGTGATTACCAGGAATGGACATTCCGTTCACCATGGAAGAACTGGAAGGTGCATTAGTCGCTTCTAAACGCATGTCATCGCCAGGTCCTGATGGTATTACTTATAGTGCGTTGGGACACCTTGGACAAAAAGCCAGAAAACAACTTTTAACATGTTTCAACAACTCCTGGCTCAGCGGCAGTGTTCCTCGAGAATGGAAAATAAGTCGATTAATACCACTTTTGAAATCGGGAAAATCACCATTGGACTTGAAAGCATATCGCCCTATTGCCCTCGCAATCTGCCTCGGAAAAGTGATGGAAAGAATGGTTCTATTTCGTCTCGAGTGGTACTTGGAACGATACACCAAATACCCTTCTTGCATGGCAGGCTTTCGTCGGGGCCGCTCCTCCATTGACTGTGTCCTTGACTAATCGACAATTGTTCAACAAGAAAAAAGTCGCAAGCGCATATCAGTAGCACTCTTTCTTGACGTGAAGGGAGCATATGATAATGTAGCTCACGATGCCATCCTCACTTCTCTCGCAGCAATGGGCATTGGTGGACGAATGTTTCAATGGATAAAAGATTATATAACTGGCAGGGGTTTTTTTGTACAAACATATGAGGGTACAACTGCCCAACATTACACCTACTGCGGAGTACCTCAGGGAGGTGTTTTAAGCCCCACATTGTTCAATGTGGCCCTCATTGGTCTGGTGAAGGTTCTGCCAAAGTCGGTGTGCCTATCCATATACGCCGATGATATTTGCCTCTGAAGTGCTGCAGTTACTCACCCTCAGGTGCGTGCACGAATACAGCGGGCAGCAACCCTCACAACAGCCTACCTTCAGAAACAAGGCCTAAATATATCAACTGTGAAGTGCGCGTTGATGGCGTTTACACGCAAACCAATGACGCCATACCCTGTTTACATCAATGGGCAGAGACTTGCCCCGCCGCGGTGGTGTAGTGGCTAAGGTACTCGGCTGCTGACCCGCAGGTCGCGGGTTCGTATCCCGGCTGCGGCGGCTGCATTTCCGATGGAGGCGGAAATTTTGTAGGCCCGTGTGCTCAGATTTGGGCGCACGTTAAAGAACCCCAGGTGGTCGAAATTTCCGGAGCCCTCCACTACGGCGTCTCTCATAATCATATGGTGGTTTTGGGACGTTAAACCCCACATATCAATCATCATCATCAATCAATAGGCAGAGTGTCAAATATCCACGGACGCATCGTTTCCTGGGCATAATAATCGACAGAAGTCTTTCGTGGAGCCCATATTGTGCGTACTTGAAGAAGAGACTGCTATCTATTGTGCATATCATGAAATTCTTGTGTGGTAAAGCATGGGGAACTTCTGTGGCCGCCATGCTACAGCTGTACAAGGCCCTATTTCTGGGTCTATTGCGCTACAGCTTGCCGGTACTGACTAACACTTGCAAATCGAATACTCATTCATTGAAGAGTTTTGCAGGGTCAGGCACTGCGTATCTGCCTAGGACTGCCCCGATGCGCTTATACTTATGCCACAATCATGCTTGCCAAAGACCATCCGGTCAGGACATATATAGTTGTGGATTGCCTCAGAGCGCACATTCGACATGCTAGCCGTGTCCCCGACCACCACTTGGCCATTCCACCTTCCGGAAGACCACGTGCTACGTTTTCAGACGTCATAGCCAAGCACCTAAACAGCATTCCATCAGGATATACGCCAGCTGCGAGAACGGCTTGTCCTTTGTGGTGCCTCGACCAGCCGCAAGTACGTCTAGAAATTCCGGGAATCAAAAAGAAAAGCAGTCACTTCTGAGTAGCATTGAAGCAAGCAACACTGCTATTATTACATGAGTTGTACTTAGACCGAACGCAGATATACACTGATGGGTCCGTCTCATCCAGCAGCTCATCAGGTGCCGCTGTGATTTCGGCTGCAGAAATGACAATCAATTTTAAGTTGTCGCATATGACTACATCTACGGCATCAGAGCTTGCTGCTATAAGGGCTGCTTTACAATATCTCGTTCAAGAACGTCCAGGAAAATTGGTCATATTCTGTGATTCGAAGGCAGCGCTTCAGAGTTTGCAGTCTGTCATGCGTAGGAGGAGTCATGACCAACTGGTACAAGAAATAAGACATTGCCATCATGAAGCTCTAGCACGAGGGCATGATATTATATATCAATGGCTGCCTGGACATATCGGTATTACCAGAAATCAATTAGCCGATGATGCAGCCCACTCAGCCCATGAAGAAACCCGTGTAGTCCCGATTCCTCTATCAAGAAATGATGCAGCAAGACAACTTTACCTGCTGGCTCTAGATCTCACACGCACGTTCTGGTCGTCTACCAGCTTCCAAAGGTGTCAATTTTATGAACTGGATCCTTCGCTCAAGCTAAAGCTACCATCACAACTTTCCCGCTCTGATGCGACACTGTTATGCCGCCTTTGGTTGGGTGTTGCATTTACAAAGGTGTACTCCTTTCGCATTGGTATGGCAGACACTCCTACATGCGACTACTGCGGAGCTGAAGAGACCATCGAACACGTCCTTTGCAGTTGCGCTTGCTACGACACACAGCGATGCCAGCTCCAGATGGTTTTGAATCGACTTGACCCCGGACCATTTTGTGTGCAGAAGATACTAGGACCTTGGGCATCTGCCTCAGTTGCGCAGAAAGCAACAAAAGCACTGCTACTTTACCTAAAGTCAACAAACCTGAGCGACCACCTGTAGACTGTGTGTGCTCCCCGAGTGTGCTCGTGATTGTGTGTACCTTCTCATCTCTCTGCAACCTCTTTTCTCCCCTTTATCCCTTCCCCAGTGCAGGGTAGCAAAGCGGATGTGCGTCTGGTTAACCTCCCTGCCTTTCCTTGCATCTTTATATCTCTCTCTCTTATTGCAAAAAAATGTCGCTGATAAAAGTGAACGAGTCTATTCTTGCATTACTTATTATTCTTGCGTTATTTCTTTGTTCTAACTATTCATTGCATTATTTCTTATTTAACTATTCTTGCATTATTTATTATTCTTTATTATGTTCCTAGGTCATTCATCTTAAAAATGTACATTCTGAATTTTCCGAATGTTTTTTTGCAGTTATAGTGCCTTTACAGCGGAAGCTGCTATGAGATCAGAACACAGGTCACGTGCGGCGCCGTAGTTGTCCGCCACCGCCACCTGTGTCTGTTACCAATATCAGAACAAATGAATAAAAATGGTAGATTCTACGCACAGTGGGAGTCGATGATATGCGAACCACGAATGAGGAAGATTGATATGTTATATCATACATGACTTTAATGTTATTATTATTAGGTTTGCACCTGAACTTTGTGTTCGTCGTCCATTCACGTCACGTAATTACAATTTTGGTATATGTGAAGCGAGTGAAACGGCCGTAAGCGCGCTATGGGCGTAGCATGTAGTCATGTTTTATATGATAAGCATATCATGATGATCAGGTTTGGGCGCGTCATTTAGTTTCATCAACCATTCAGATCAAGTAATATCGAATTTCGTATATGTGAAGACACCGAAGCGATCGCGAGCACATCATGAACATGGCATGTAGTCATGTTCTTACACGACGCGAATGTCGTGCTTATTATGTTTGCACCATTCGTATACCTTCGTCACCCATTCACGTCAAGAATACCAAATTTCGTATGTGTGAAGTTATAGAAACGTCCGCGAGCGCACCCTGAGCGCGGCGTGTACTCATGACTTATAAGACATGCATATCGTTATTTCCACGTTAGCATTTGTCAGTTATGTTCGCCATGCAGTCATGACATACTATACCAGTTTTGCAATTTGTCATCAAAACAATATCACCGCAAGAGCAGCAAGACCGTGACATAGATATCATGATTTTTATGTTACGACTGATCAAATACTCTCGTCATACAGTCTCGTTATGTCATCCTGATTTGGTAAGATTCCATTATCGAAATGGCCAGGGAAGCGCTAAAAGTCGTAAGCGAACATATATATATATATATATATATATATATATATATATATATATATATATATATATATATATATATATATATATATATAGTGGGAGTAATGTTTCAATGGGCCAGTTAGTCTTCGTGAAGGTATGGGATATGGCACAACGGGAGCGTGGTCAACAAGGATAAATATATTTATTTCCCAACAGTTTCGGGAGAGGTCCTCCCTTCATCAGGGGAGGACCCCTGATCATTATATATATATATATTTATTTATTTATTTCAAAGTACCTTACAGGCCCCATGGGGGGCATTGAGTAAGGGGGGCTATACATATATACAAATAAAGTGGGAAAAAATATACAAGACCGACAATTGAGTAAGGGGGAATACATATAGACACCTCAAAATAAAAAAAGTACAAAAGAAACAATTGAGTAAGGGGCGCAATACTCATATACATCTCTAACTAAAACAAATACAAAAGAAACAATTGGAAAATAATAAGTCAAACAAAAAGCACCAACATGTACAAAAATTCAACATGTACAAAAGATACACGCATAGTAACTGTGGGGGAAACACTGTATTTCCTGCGCATGCAGCGGCCACAAGGCAGAATCCTCGCGCACATGAATGTGACAATCACAAAAATGAACCAATACGGACCAATGAATTATGATACGGCATCTACTTGCTGAGGCTTGTGAAGTGGCTTGATAAGATATGACGGAATGTGTCAAAGTTTGTCTGGGATGCAATGTCATCAGGCAAACTGTTCCACAGACGGATAGCACGTGGAAGTGCGGACTGATTGAACGCGTTTGTTGAGCCGTATACACGGGAATAGCTAAGATGATTGTGTAGTCTACGTGAGGTGAGATATGGTTTTTGCAGACCAGTAACGGTGATTCGGGAAGAACGGGTAATTTTATGAAAGAATGACAGCAGGGCAATGTCGCGACGAATGTTCAAGAGTGGGAGTGAAAGTTCCTGTTTGATTTGTGATATACTAGAATGCGGACTGTAGTTATTGGCAATGAAGCGGCTTGCTCTATTCTGGATTCTTTCCAATGAGTCAATTAAGTATTTTTGATGGGGGGACCAAATCGAACAGGCATATTCTAGTTGAGGGCGAACCAGTGTCAAGTAAGATAATTTGCGAATGCCTGATGGTGCAGCTTTCAAGTTACGTCTCAAGAAACCTAGTGATTTCGAGGCGCTGGCAGAGATTGCCGTAATGTGGTCGGACCAGGATAGATTATGTGTCAGTATTACGCCCAAGTACCGATATTGTGTTGCAGTCGATAGAATGGAATGATTAATACTGTAAGAGAATTCGGATATGCTAGGTTTACGTGTGAACGACATTACTTTGCATTTTGAGACATTTAGTGTCATCAGCCATGCACTACACCAACCATTAATTACGTCGAGGTCGTTTTGGAGTGACAGGTGATCTTCACTGTTCTTGATTGGACGGTAAATAATGCAGTCGTCAGCGAACACCCTGATGCAAGAAGAGACATGTTGCGGAAGATCATTGATGAATATGAGGAAAAGTAATGGCGCCAGTACACTGCCCTGTGGTACACCTGAAGAAACGTCAGATAGGGAAGAAGACAAATTGTTAACTGTTGTGTATTGCTGACGATTTGACAGGAAATTGCGAAGCCATGATAATGTACGGGAGTCTAATTTCAGGGCGGAAAGTTTCGATATCAGGCGACAGTGTGCAACCCTGTCAAACGCCTTCGAATAGTCGAGGAACACGCAATCAGTTTGATAATTATTGTCCATATTTGCATGAAGCTCTGTGGTAAATTCAAACAACTGAGTCTCACATGAAAAGCCCTTTCTGAAACCATGCTGATTTTTGAAAAAGAAATGATTGGATTCCAGATGCCTATAAATATGTGAAGCGATGATGTGTTCTAGAATTTTACAACAAATACACGTAAGGGAAATAGGACGGTAATTTTCGCATGAGGTTTTATTTCCACTTTTGAATATTGGAATTATTTTCGCCAGCTTCCAGTCAGACGGTATCATGCCTGTTTCGAGAGACTGCCGGAATATATGAAGTAGTATTTTGCTTGTGACCGTTACCGTATTCTTTAGCACCTTTGAGTTGATTCCATCCACGCCGCATGAAGACGACAACTTAAGATTATTTATGGCTGTAATTATGCCTTCTAATTGAATATCTATTGGTTCCATAAATCGGTAATCGAACTCAGCTACGTTGGGTATGTTGGTACTGTTCTCTTTCGTGAAGACAGAAGTGAAAAAGGAATTAAATGCTGTTGGACACTGGCTAGCTGTGAGAGGGACGTTGTTGCAGTCGTGCAATGAGATGTGTTGGTTTTCGCTGGAGGGGTTTATGACTTTCCAAAATTTAGCTGGGTTGTTTTTCAGTAGTGTGGGTAGATCAATAGAATAATACTTTTCCTTAGCCTTACTTAAAGCTGTGCAATATGCTTTTATGCAGGTTTTATATTTAAGCCGAGAAGAAGAACTACCCGAGCACTTAGCATTATTGTAAAGCCGTTTTTTCTTATTCCGCATTCTCAGAAGCTTTTTATTGAACCATGGATTTGATTTACCATTGCTAATTTTAACCAGTGGAACACGCTTGTCAACTAACGTACACAAAACTTGCTTGAAAAGTAGCCAGTTCTCTTCTACGGATCTATTGTGGAAACACGGCAGGAGAGTGTTTTCGGAAAATAACCTTAGCTTTGTGTTAATTGCCTGATAATTGCCTTTATTATAGTCCCGAATTTGTTTTGTATGTACACCGGCTACGGGAAGGGGTATGTTTATATCTACTTGAAGTAAATTATGGTCACTGAATCCGTCCAGGTAATCCGTATTAA
Organism: Rhipicephalus annulatus; assembly: GCA_013436015.1. Lineage (NCBI taxonomy): Eukaryota > Metazoa > Arthropoda > Arachnida > Ixodida > Ixodidae > Rhipicephalus > Rhipicephalus annulatus. The sequence goes on along the minus strand of WOVY01009927.1, from coordinate 141,940 downwards.
GTATTGTTTCCGGAGCGGTCGTGAGGATAAGATCAAGGGTGTTCGTGCCACGTGTAGGTTTCAGAACAGTTTGAAAGAGGTTGAAATGTAGAGTTAAGTTAAGAAATTCAGTTGACATGTGACAGGGCGATGACAGTGTGGCCCAATCAATGAGCGGAAAGTTGAAGTCGCCTAATAAGTAAATGATATCGGCTTGGAAAATTTCACAAGCGTTGTTTATACTGTCACGTAGCATATTAATGAAGGAAGAGCCCGAGTCCGGCGCACGATAGCAGCAACCTACGAGGATTTTGGAGGAAGGGACTGTACAAGCTACCCAAACTATTTCGAGGTCAGAATTAGTGTTGATAAAAAAATGAAGTAATGGTTTTCCTTATGCCGACCAGAACACCGCCTCCTCTTTTACCAGTGCGATCACACCTGTAGATTTGATAAATGCTGGCTGAGGTGAATATTTCGTCGTCACTGATAGCAGGATTTAGCCAAGTTTCCGTGAATGCAATGATATCAGATTTACTGTCATCTAGAAAAGCAGATATCAAATCCTGCTTCGACATAATGCTGCGTGTGTTAGCGATTGACAGTGACAATGAGGTATTAGCATGTTTCGGTGGTTGATTCTGCACGTGCGTGCAACGCTGTAGCTATCTGACAGATTCGATAACTGTGTTCGTCGCAGGGTCATAAATGTATGTCTTTGAAGCGATGCGTAGCTTGTCCACAGAGAGCTTATACGCACTTTTCTGCGTTTTCGCGAATTCAATCAGCTTCTTTCGGGACAGCCGAGTTTCCAGTGAAAAATCTTCTCGTATGGAAAATGCGGAACCTTTTAGTTTGTGTGCAGACGACAGGATTTGTTCTTTATCCTTAAAGAAGGCTAATTTCGCTATTATAGGTCTCCGCTTGTCTTCTGTATATTTGCCTATTCGGTGCACACGTTCAAATTGCCGTTCCGTCACAGTGATGCCTAATTTCTCTGAGCAGAAGTCGATTATTTTCTGCTCAGATTTTGCCCAGTATTCCTTAGGTTCATCGTCCAGTCCAAAGAAAAGAAGGTTAGAGCGCCGTAATCTATTTTCTGAGTTATTACACCGCGACGAAATTTCTGTCACTTGGCTTGATACTGTACGCAGTGCATTGGCACTTGCCTCGGTTACACCTGTGTTATGTGGTGACGTGGTAGTGCTTTCCAGGGCCGCGACTCTAGCCATAAGCAACTGAATTTCCTTGGTGGCTTTAATATGCTTCTCTTTCAGAGCTTTCAATTCGGCTTGTAAGGTATCTTGGCTTTCTTCAAGCTTCCGTATGGCGTCTAGAGCTTGAGAAAATGTGTCGGCTTCAGTTTTCGTCATAGGGCCCGGGTTAGATTCCACGTCACCGGCGAGAAGTAACAATAAAGAGCAAAAAGCGCGGCACTTCACAAAAAAAACATCTTTCATACGCTGTATCTTATCTATGAATTCGGGTGGGCACGACACCGCAACTAGGACATAATTACTAGTTCTGTAGCAAATGGCACCTTTCAAGTAACTAACCTGTAAGAGCAACCATCGTAAGCTTGGCATGCTTGACGCGATGTCGTGCCCGAAGTGGACGGCTCCTGGCTGGCTTATGAATCCCGCGCCGTCTGTGCCACCACCTGGTGCCGCGATTCCAGGTTGCCAGATGGGGTAGTTTGTTCCCACCGGAACTGGCGTGCGGTTTGCCGAAGCAGGCGGCAGCTGAAGAGGGGCAGCGGGCAAGTCACAATTCGGAAGGAGATGTACGGAAGGCACCATCCACGAAATGGCAGCCTGTAAGAGCAACCATCGTAAGCTTGGCATGCTTGACGCGATGTCGTGCCCGAAGTGGACGGCTCCTGGCTGGCTTATGAATCCCGCGCCGTCTGTGCCACCACCTGGTGCCGCGATTCCAGGTTGCCAGATGGGGTAGTTTGTTCCCACCGGAACTGGCGTGCGGTTTGCCGAAGCAGGCGGCAGCTGAAGAGGGGCAGCGGGCAAGTCACAATTCGGAAGGAGATGTACGGAAGGCACCATCCACGAAATAGCAGCCTGTAAGAGCAACCATCGTAAGCTTGGCATGCTTGACGCGATGTCGTGCCCGAAGTGGACGGCTCCTGGCTGGCTTATGAATCCCGCGCCGTCTGTGCCACCACCTGGTGCCGCGATTCCAGGTTGCCAGATGGGGTAGTTTGTTCCCACCGGAACTGGCGTGCGGTTTGCCGAAGCAGGCGGCAGCTGAAGAGGGGCAGCGGGCAAGTCACAATTCGGAAGGAGATGTACGGAAGGCACCATCCACGAAATGGCAGCCTGTAAGAGCAACCATCGTAAGCTTGGCATGCTTGACGCGATGTCGTGACGCGATGTATTACTCCCACTATATATATATATATATATATATATATATATATATATATATATATATATAGTGAGAGTAATAATTCAATGGGCCAGTTAGTCTTCGTGAAGGTATGGGATATGGCACAACGGGAGCGTTGTCAACAAGGATAAATATATTTATTTCCCAACAATTTCGGGAGGGGTCCTCCCTTCATCAGGGGATGAGTTATACTGACATGAGCTTCCAAACTTCGTTGCTGCCGCGTCCCTCTCGCCTTGAAAGACGTTTGCTAGAGTGAGAGGGAACTTGAAAAAGGAAAAAACAAAAAGCAAAAAAAGGGGAGAAAAAAGACGAAAAAAGAAAGAAAAGAAAGAAAGTAAAAAAGAGGAAGAACCACTGTCAACACTGAGAACGAAGGCAACTGTCCGTCTACATCCACATACGGTTCATATCACGTGCTGTTCAGTTCTTGACGTGTGTCGGGCCACCCAAGATTGTCGCCGCGGTGCCGGGAGGGTCCGTGACGGCGCGCGTAAAGAAAGTAGTTTCCCCGTAATGGGCTGTTCGGCGGGCGGCGGGCGGCGTGCGTAAAGGAAAGGTTTCTCGTTAATGGGTCGGTCGGCTATTTACCTTTAATCTTCGTCCGTTTATATATATAGATGAAATAGATGATCAGAGTTTCTTCCGGCTACCGTAAGAAAAGTTATAAACTTCGAGAAAAGTGCACTATAGGAAACAAAACAATAAAATACTTATTCATTCCTAACAGTTTCGGCTGGTAGACCAGCCTTCTTCAGAGGATCTAAGTGAAATGGTACAAGTTCCCGTAGCAGAGGGTCACCCTCACAGTTTGAAGACCTTCAAAAAAAAACAAGACAAACGGGTGAACGAGGTAGCAACAGACAACAAGAAGCAGAAGAAGGAGAGGAACTAGAAAGGAGCGACGGAGATCAGCCGGAAACGAGCGGGTAATTCTGGCATTGTTACTGGGTATAGGTAAGACGCGCCGCCAGCGGAGGCGGCCAAGAAAAAAAATTGCCCGCAGCTTCCCTCGGGGGAACACTGAGGAGGATGCGGAGCATATTATTGGTTAACGGGGTGTTAAAGTGCGACTTACTTGGGTCGATGGCTAAATTGGTTAACGTGGTTTTGAAATGGGGTGTTAAATTGCGACTTACTTGGGTCGATGGCTAAATTGTTTAACGTGGTTGTAGGAGGGGATGTTAAATGAGTGAACACGTACACACGTATGCGAAAGGGCGGCGCTGGTCGAAGGGACGTCGATCATTGTGTTTGTGGATTCGTTGGAATTCATTTCACCGCGACCTTGGACGTCGACGCGCCATAGAAACTAACCGACGAGCGGCAACTGAGCGAGCGAGCGCCGACCTTGAGTATATATACAGCGCGATGGCGCATGCACTGTCAGTTGTTGAATGTTCTCGAAGCGTGACGGCGCATGCGCGTCCACTGGAGAATCAGGAGAATTGTAGAATGTTCTCGAAGGGGAGAAGCGCGCGCGGCACAGATGGTGGGTGACGGTGCATGCGCGCGTCAGCTGTCGAATGTTCGAGAAGGGGGAGAAGCGCAACGGCGCATGCGCGCGCGTCAGCTGCCGATGTTCTCGAAGCGCGACGGCGCATGCGCGCGCGTCAGCTGCCGATGTTCTCGAAGCGTGACGGCGCATGCGCGCTACATTATACAGCTAGCGAATGTTCGTGAAGAGGAGAAGCGCACGCGGTGTGTAGAGGAGGAAGGATGCACAGATGGTGGAGGAGTGAAGCGCGCGCGGTGTGTAGAGGAGGAAGGGATGCACAGATAGTGGAAGAAGGAGGAGGAAGCTTGCGGACGGCGCCGCACTACAACCCTCGAGTATTAGATGCTCCGCATCTAAAACAGAAAAATGTGGAACATGTTGCCGCTTACTCGCATTCCACACATGGATCGAGTTTAAGTTCACGTGGTTCGGCGGCTGGCCCGCGACATCGGGCAACAGACACACACACACGCACACACACACACACACACACACACACACACACACACACACACACACACACACACACACACACACACACACACACACACAAGAAGCATACGACCCGCTCCAGCTTTCGGAAAATAATGGCCACGTTGGAAAGCTAATGTGCCCTCTCCCCCTCCCTCCACTTGTCCTCTCTTGCAGAAAACTGTAGAACCAGTCATACTGAAAATAAATGAATGGATATTCTTGTAAAGGATGAACAAACAAAAACGTAAACAAAAAATTAAATATTACTAAAAAAGTACTCAGAAATGAAAATGAAGTCTAATACTAACACACGCCGTTTGGTTCACGTAGCATCGAATTCGTTTAGTTTCACGCGCTATATTTACCAACTTACGTGTGTGACTTCACGTATGTATAAATAAATAATTGAGTAATTCAATTTCTGTGTTTCACGAAACGTCACGAAGGCACGTCAGTCGCCCAGGGCTCTCGTTGATTCCGTGGGTAAGTGTAGTACTGACCGAGCCCAATGCTGCTTAGCTTCAGTGATCGGACGAGAACCGGCGCATTCAGCATGGTATGGCCGATGGCTTTAGTACTGACCGAGCCCAATGCTGCTTAGCTTCGGTGATCGGACGAGAACCGGCGCATTCAGTATGGTGGTATATATAGGCAGGCATGGTGGTTGAGTGGCCGTAGCGTTGCAAGTAGTCAAGTAGATACCCCGTGAGCGGTCACAATGTGGTTTATTTCGACGGTTCGGCCTAGAGTTGCCTTCATCAGGATTGGGCAATCCTGACGAAGGCCAGACTCTAGGCCGAAACTTCAAAATAAACCACGTTGCAACCACTCAAAGACAATCTTCTTGACTATATATATATATATATATATATATATATATATATATATATACATATATATGAAAGTAGATGCGCTTTCACATAACAACTGTTTATTAGTCTGACGTTTCGACAGGAACCCCGTCTTTTTCAAGGCATAATACTATTTACACATGTTCCGTGTCTTCTTATATCCTGAGACAGGAGGGGAGGGGTCAAAAGAGAGAGAGAGAAAAAAAAAGAAACAGTGAAACGGGAGGACAAACCTTAAATAAAATATAGAAAATCTAGGAGAAGAAGCAAGACCGACACGTCGTAATTAGAAAGGGGCAGCATCTCAACAGAGTAGGGCAGAGGTAGATGAGCAATGTCATCATTGTCAACAATACCTCCCCCGCACCCACTCTTCCCCAAGTGGGCAGGGAGCCGCGTTCTTGTATTTCACCTTTCCGTGTAGTTTGCTGGCGGATTGTTCCTCTTTGAAGTGTATGACAAGTTAATGGGGAGAACTTAAGCGCTTTGAGTGCGTGCTGGTGGCGTCGGGAGGAGCAAAAAAGCTGGTGAATGAGGCACCGCCATCGATATTCATTATATGCATTGGCTCCTTGTCAGTGAAGGAACAGAATGTGTGTTAAAAAATTAAAGAAGGAAAAAAAAGAACACGGGGGGAGGGGGGAGACTGTACGACATCCGAGACAGTCACCACACAGTTGCGGCTCACTGGGAAGACATGCGCGCATGTATGAAAAAGCCAACGAAACCACCTAGCTGTCAGCTCCTTGTCAGTGAAGGAACAGAATGTGCGTTGAAACTTAAAGAAGAAAAAAAAGGAAGGGGGGGGGGGGGACCGTACGACATCCGGGACCACTTATCTGTACGTTCCGGCTGTGCTTGATGAGGCAAACCGTTTCTATGTTGTCAGATGCATAGGCCAAAAGCTTTGTTAGCGGGTAATATTATTGTCGTAATGAAACCGGACTGATTAGAGTTAGCGTCTTTTAGCGGTCGTAACGCAGACAGAGTGCCTGGGTGTTCATTCATTCCGTATTTTATCGTGTTAAATTTGTAGATAAAATAAGATTCCCGTTGTTCCCGTTCTCTGATTGTTCGAAAGTTGTTTTCTAGTATTGTAACCCTGACGTCATCAAAGCTGTGGTCTTTTAATGTGCAGTGTTTTGAAAGTGGAAGGCCTGGCAGAGATGGTACATGTGCCCGATGGTTGTTGAATCTTATTCTAAACGGAGTGTCTGTCTGGCCCACGTATTGCTTATTACATACCCCACATACCAGGAGGTATATGACGTTGTCTGAGTCACAGTCTAGTGCACCTCTTATCCTGTGCTTAAAATCCGAGTGGGTGCTTTTCGCCACTGTCGTTGTCTGCATGTGTTTGCATACCCTGAATCTGCTTTTTCCGCAAGGGTGACACCCAATTTGAGGTTTCACACCTATCTTTGAATTTGTTAAAGTATCCTTTATATTTTTCGGCCTTCTGTATACAACACAAGAAGGAGAAGTGAAAATTTTGGATAGTCGCACGCTCTGTTCCAATATGTTAGTGTTTTCTTAGGACATTGTTTATGTTTGGTGGGTTGCTCGTGAAAGTTAATAGCAAGTTTTTGTTGCGGTGTTGGTCGGCGTTTCTCTGGTGGTTGAGAAGAATCTGGCGGTCCAGATTTTCAGCTTTTTTGATGGCGTCATCGATGATAGCTGGCGGGTATTCTTGATTAAGGAGTACTTCTAGCATATGTGTGCTGTTTTTGTGGAAGTCCTCGGTGCGGGAGCAGATTCGTCGAAATCTGTGTGCTTGGGAATAGGGAATGCTGGTCTTGCAATGTCGCTGGTGGCAGCTGATGAAGTGCAGGTATTGTTGCCTGTCTGTAGGTTTTCTGTATACGTTAGTTACCAACGCACCATCGTCAACTCGATTGAGTACATCAAGAAAGTTTATTTCAGTGTTAGAGTAGGTGTGTGTAAAATAAATGCTGGGGTGTACCTGGTTGAATGCCTGTATGAATTTGAGGAGCTCGTTTTCCGAATGTGTCCAAATTATGAATATATCATCTAGGTACCGTTTATAGAGTAATGGTTTGATATTACAAGATGAAAGAAAATTGGGCTCCATGTGGTGCATGAATATGTTAGCGTAGTTTGGGGCCATTCTTGTACCCATTGCCGTACCGCTGATTTGAAGATAGTACTGGTTGTTAAATTCAAAGCTGTTGAAATCGAGTACAAGTCTTGTGAAGATTTCAATTACTTTTTGCTTGGATAAGCGACAGGGTTGTGTGTGCCATACGATTCAACAAGCGCCCTTACACCATCGTCATGTGGGATATTTGTGTAAAGTGAGCTAACATCCAATGTTACGAGAACCGTCTGAAATTTTCACGTCTGCTATTTCCCGAAGGAAGTGGTTTGTGTCACGCAAGAAGGACTCATGTGTGGGTGGTATGTCTTTGATTAAAGAATCAATATAACTGGAAATGGGTTCCGTTAACGTTCTCGTGCCTGATATAATGGGTCTGCCAGGGTTATTCTCTTTATGAATCTTCGGCAGCATGTAAAAACGACCAGGCGCCGAATGTACCGTAATAAGTGCCTTTTTAAGCTTTGAATTAATGGCGCCTTCACGTGTGAGATTCTCTAGCGTTGTTACAATGATCTTTTTGTGCTCTGTGGTAGGGTCAAAGTCGAGGTGTTTGTAGAATTGTTTGTTATTTAGTTGTCGCTTGCCTTCCTCAATGTAGTCCGATCTATTCAGAACAACAATCGCGCCTCCTTTTTGTCTGCTGGTTTAATGACGAGATCTTCGCAGTTGCTCAACGTGAGTAGTGCCTCTTTTTCTCTTTTTGATATGTTCTTCATGCTTGGTTTGTGCATTTGTACGCATGTATAACATCTTTTTGAACCGCGTCTATATAGAGATCCAGATGTCGATCTCTGTTGGCGTCTGGGGTCCATTGCCGTCTGATTACCCCACGAAAAAGTGCGTTATCTCTTTCGGGTTTAGCAAAGAAATATTCCTCCAATCGTAAATTTCGTGCGAAGTTGTCTAGGTCTTTTAGGAGCGTGAATTCATCATACCTTCCGTTGCCAGGGCAGAATGTAAGTCCGCGTGATAGTATACTCAATTCTTCTTTGCTAAGTTCTTTGTCAGAAAGGTTAAAAACGTTTGGCTCTTTGGGGTGTGGTGGCAAATTTTTTTGAACGTGAGATGATTTGGTATTTTTTCTGTAAGCAGCAGTGGGTATAGCCTGTGACACAATGTCGCGCGCAAATTTCTTCCTCTTAAGTTTTTCAATTTCCTCCATTTTTTTTGTGCTCAAATACGTCTAGTTCCTTAGTTTCCCACTCCGAAAGAGAAAAGTTATTTCTTAAATACTGCTCCTTGTCTGTCAGTGTGTTTAGAGTCTTTCTACAGTGTTCGATGGTGACCTTCGTTAGCTCCTGTGTGGCCTGATCGAGAATTTCGTTCCACCGTTTCGTTTCCCCTTCGGCAAAGTTATGCATCGATGGTGTTCGCGACAAGCGCAGCCTTTTCGGAGCCGTACCCGCCAGTACATATTGCTCGAGGCTTTGCACGTGAAGTTCGTGCCGTATTCTTTTGTCAACCACTTTTCTAAGTTTAAGAAAATTTGGACCCGTTCTATGGCCTAGTTCATCTGAAACGGACGGAGTTTGCCCACTCGCACAGCCAGTATGTCACCTTGCACAGACGCGGCGAATAGAGCTGCAAGGTGCCCGGAGGTCGTACCTGGTTTGGGTTGGAGCTCCATCCCGTTGTGCCTCCCGTGACGAGCTGGCCTGTAGACGCCTGCTGTTGGCTGCTGGTGGTTGCTGCTTTTTCGTTGATGATGTTGGCTGCTGATTTTTCCTTGCGGGTGGTTTATTCTGGCCACTCGTTGCTGTTGATTTTGGTACAGCTGGCCGTTGTTGTTGGCCCGGATTACCCTTCGTCACTACAATAATATACCCTTCGCCACGACAATAATATTACCCGCTAACAAAGCTTTTGTCCTATGCATCTGACAACATAGAAATGGTTTGCCTCATCAAGCACAGCCGGAACGCACAGATAAGTGGTCCCGGATGTCGTACGGTCCCTCCCCCCTTCTTTTTTTTCTTCTTTAAGTTTCAACGCACATTCTGTTCCTTCACTGACAAGGAGCTGACGGCTAGGTGGTTTCGTTGGCTTTTTCATACATGCGCGCGTGTCTTCCCAGTGAGCCGCAACTGTGTGGTGACTGTCTCGGATGTCGTACAGTCTCCCCCCTCCCCCCCTGTTCTTTTTTAGATGCGGAGCATCTAATACTCGAGGCTTGTAGTGCGGCGCCATCCGCAAGCTTCCTCCTCCTTCTTCCACCATCTGTGCATCCCTTCCTCCTCTACACACCGCGCGCGCTTCACTCCTCCACCATCTGTGCACCCTTCCTCCTCTACACACCGCGTGCGCTTCTCCTCTTCACGAACATTCGCTAGCTGTATAATGTAGCGCGCATGCGCCGTCACGCTTCGAGAACATCAGCAGCTGACGCGCGCGCATGCGCCGTTGCGCTTCTCCCCCTTCTCGAACATTCGACAGCTGACAGTGCATGCGCCGTCGCGCTGTATATATACTCAAGGTCGGCGCTCGCTCACTCAGTTGCCGCTCGTCGGTTGGTTTGTACGGCGCGTCGACGTCCAAGGTCGCGGTGAAATGAATTCCAACGAATCCACAAACACAATGATCGACGTCCCTTCGACCAGCGCCGCCCTTTCGCATACGTGTGTACGTGTTCACTCATTTAACACCCCCTCCTACAACCACGTTAACCAATTTAGCCATCGATCCAAGTAAGTCGCAATTTAACACCCCATTTCACAACCACGTTAACCAATTTAGCCATCGACCCAAGTAAGTCGCACTTTAACACCCCGTTAACCAATTATATGCTCCACATCCTCCTCAGTGTTCCCCCGAGGGAAGCTGCGGGCAATTTTTTTCCTTCTTTAATTTTTAACACACATTCTGTTCCTTCACTGACAAGGAGCCAATGCATGTAATGAATATCGATGGCGGTGCCTCATTCACCGGCTTTTTCGCTCCGCCCGACGCCACCAGCACGCACTCAAAGCGCTTAAGTTCTCCCCATTAACTTGTCATACACTTCAAAGAGGAACAAGCCGCCAGCAAACTACACGGAAAGGTGAAATACAAGAACGCGGCTCCCTGCCCACTTGGGGAAGAGTGGGTGCGGGGGAGGTATTGTTGACAATGATGACATTGCTCTTCTACCTCTGCCCTACTCTGTTGAGATGCTGCCCCTTTCTAATTACGCCGTGTCGGTCTTGCTTCTTCTCCTAGATTTTTTATATTTTATTTAAGGTTTGTCCTCCCGTTTCGCTGTTTCTTTTTTTTCTCTCTCTCTCTTGACCCCTCCCCTCCTGTCTCGACAGGATATAAGAAGACACGGAACATGTGTAAATAGTATTATGCCTTGAAAAAGACGGGGTTCCTGTCGAAACGTCGGCACAATAAACAGTTGTTATGTGAAAGCGCATCTACTTTCATATTTATAACCTTGCGGCAGCCGAAGGTATTCTTCTGTATATATATATATATATATATATATATATATATATATATATATATATATATATATATATATATATATATATATATATATATATATATATATATATATATATATATATATATGGCCGCCTACGACTATAGAGAGAGAGAGAGACTTAGATTTATAGGTATGCTCAAGGTCACCGAAGTTCGATAATAAATGCTTCGCTTTTACAAACATCAAGGACACAATGGTATTCGAACCCGGGTCCACTGAGTGCCAGCTCAGTAATATACCACATAGCCACGCCGACGCTTGAAACACGTTTCGACGCTGGCCTTGGGCAGGCTTGATCTCGTGAAAAGAATCGCGGTAATATGAGTACTAAAACGTTATAGAACATCAAACAAACAACCAGATGTCACACAATGCGAATTGCGAAAAGAGTGGGTCATTTCTTGATCCAACGCATTACAAAAGCTTGGGCTTGTTCACCTAATACAAGTGTAGCGCATACCCACTTCAAGGGTATGCGCTACAGTCATTAAAGTCAGTGACTGCATACAAATATTGCACACTGTTCATAGCAGGTGTGTAGCGGGAACCATGCTTCTCCGAAGAATGATGAAGGATAGAATAGTGAATGCGAGCATACTACGAAATGGTATGATTATTTATGGCTTAGTTGGTACCCATTAAGTGTGCTAGAAACAGTCACTCAAGAAGTGTTAGGGTTCTGAAAGGCCGCCCAACGTGCTTTCGCTGCGGCAGTGCTTCTGTTCCGCGCAGGCCTGATATTTTTTATTACTGTTTACCAGCTGATAACTAAACTCACACACTTTTCACAATTTCATTCATTCCAAAATATTTTTGTTGCTCTATACAAATAATTTTTGTAAAGAAAATTTCCCTGGGCAAACTTTGGTATGTCGCTGTGCGTGCTTTATTTTTTTTTCAAACTGGAAAAAACTTTCTTACCGAGACATGTGAAAAAGAACCGATTTCGCCCGGCAACGAAAAAGTTAGAACAAGTGGTCATGCACCGGCCAGTCTGACTTTCACATACACGACCTCATTTTAAGCACAATAAATACCTGACCCTATCCTGCGCCTCACGAACTCTACACTTTTTTTGAAAGGCAAACACATTTCTTTCTTCTCAATATCTTTGTCGAATTTTCGGTCCACCACTCAGCAAATGCGTTAAAACTTATTGAATGCACCGAAAACAACCATAATGATTGGTTATGTGCTTTAGGCTCACGTACAGGAAAACCAATGATTGTATCTTAAAACCGCAATGCGTTTTCGTTGCGTGTCTTTCTTTGCAGACGTGTGCTCTTGTCCAGCCTTTAAAATTACATTATTCTTTCAACAGCTCTGCTTACACGTTGTGTTTGCAGCCCTGTCCTGACGGTAGATTTAACCTGTAAATGCTAAATTCATGGTATGAATGCATGATTTGACAAGGCACATCCTAGAGAAGATACCACGTATCTGTTCCTGTACAATTCTGAAATAGCCTGATGTATAGTGGAGAAGGAATTTTAATGACAGAAGAATACACAACCGGCACCTGTGTCTGATCGCAGGTGCAGTGTTGAGTCGAGAAACTACAACTGGTTGCGATGGGCAACCTCATGTATTAACTTAAGACCCATTCCTTATTTTCTAACCATATTGTAAATATTACTAACATTACAGCCTTGCATGGCTTTTTCTGAGATAATTAAAACTTACCATCAAACCCAAATCATTTTCCGGCAAAATAAGTAATTCTTTATGGATATGTCTGTCTACTCTGGCCAAGAAACTACCGCTGAGAGCAGGGGCCATTTTTTATTCAATGCAGACCCCAGAATTCTGGACAAACATTTCAGTCTGCCATTGAATGAGGGCACATTTGAAATAAAAAGCCGAAATTAAAAACATTATAAAAAATTACTACAGTCTCGTATCATTCATTTGAATCTGGCTGTATTTGATATGCCTAAACGAATAACGTTAATTCAAACAGTTCATCTGGCATTGGCAAACGCAGTCTTTATCAGACTCGTGCATAAGAATCTGCGAATAATTAGAGTGCAAGTCAAGATTGGCAAAGTACTCGACACTTTGTCAAAGGCGGTGTTGACCCTGTAAATTTTTGTCACGGTGTCGCGACGGTGACAAAGGGAGCAGGCTGTAGGCCGGAGGTCCAACTGCTTATTCGGCTGAACTTGTGGTCGTTTAACGAAAAGTCAGAACACAGTGTTACAAAATGACACTGATAGCACCGAACAGGCCATCAGCCGTTGATTAACTGACAAGCGATGACGCGTCCCGGTATTTATACATGTGCCGTCAAATATTCCTGTGTTATCGCTAGCGGCGACGTGGGTTTCAGAAGAATGAGTAATGTTCCCGTTGTGAGCGTAATTGCATCGGAAGGTTCTATGATTATCCCGGTGGTCCTTTCGTCAATAGACATGGTTGCCAAGGCAGCGTAATGCGGCGATAAGGAAACGTTAGAAAAAAAGATGTGGTAGTATCGACAACGTTTTAATGCCCAACATTGGTAGATGTCCTTACGAGCAATATTGCGTAGTTTTGTGTAATCAAAGTGGAGTCACATCGGGGCATTCATTTTTTAAATAGCACAACAGGAGAAGACCATGTGCTTGCGGAAGGCCTGATGAAGCTGCGCGCGAGCATATCGTTGACTTGTTCTTCTATGTTCTTGCGTTCAGAAGCTGACACATGTTAAGGGCGAATGACACGAGATATGTTGGTGTAGGTACGGTGAGAAGCCCCTGTCGTTTGATCTAAGTCCACCGGAAAAAACGCCAAAACAAGATTTATGTTTCGCTATAATGTGAGCGAAGCACCAGCTCGTTTTTTATTGGCATTTGTGAAAAATGTGGTCCTGAGAGCCGACGATGAACCGTCCGATGGCCTATACTTTGAGTGTGACGAAGCAGATGAACTAGTGATTGACTACACACACCGCTGCAAGAAATAGTGGTCCCCTCCGGCAGCAGTACTAATTCTGACGTCGTGTTGTAGGCGATGATGCTTGCATAACCGCGTGATGACCACACTGGGCAAAATGCGATGGTGATGCCTCGACAAATGCAGTGTTGGCAAAGAACGCTAACTGCATCACCGTCTAGAATGTATCATGACTTCATCGTAAGATGATGTTCTTGTTCGAGAGACTGGGAAAACTCGTAGCCGTGACAAAGTTAGGCGGCAAAATGTCGGGAGCAGAAGGAAGCTCAGTGTCCGTAATACAAATGAAAGGTCAACTACACGAAATGCTGTTCTGGTATGATCTGCTCATATAATATAAGCCGCGCGTCCTCACTTTTGCATAGATCTTTCTCATCTGCATATATATATATATTAACTTGTATCTTCTCAAGTGGGGAACTCAGGTAAAAGCGATAGTAGAACTCGTTGTTGGGCTAGTTGGTGCCTGTAAACTTTGCGCCAAATTCACAAAAACACAGAGGAATAAAAGAGATCGACAGCACGGGCACTCACTTACATCTGTTTATTTTTTGAGAAACGAGCCCATTATGAACCTACTTCACGTTAACACAATTATTTATTTTATTTATTTGTTTGGTAATACTGCCAACCCTCATAGAGGGTCACAACAGATAAGACATACATAACGAATATACAATGCTCATAAAGTTTCTTATTAATATTGTCTCAATATTATCGGGCCGTCCCTTACTCAATCAGCCTTGTGGACACATGCTCTCTGTATAACTTGCTTCTGACATATACAGATAAGTGGCTTTTCGCTAAGATAATTATAACACCATTTGTTTATGTTATAGACCTCCAAAATTTTCCGTGCTTACTTACTCTTACTTCTTGCCAGGATCCTTATCTGTGCGAGGTATTGTGTTTTCAAAACAAGTACTATGCGTGCTTAAATGCGCACTGTCTTTATTCTTTTCTATCAGAGCATGTTTTCTTGTTCGATCATTGACGCAGCGCCCCGTGTGCCCAATATAGCTCTTCCCACCCCGTTGTGGGTATTTCTTAAGCCACTCCAGTGGCGCACTTCCTGAACGGCCGCCCATGCTTCTCTTTCCAGCCTTTCTGCTGTTGAGCACGACTTCAATTGAGGGCACAACTTCGCCAGTTTGGGGGGCAATTACCAGCAGTACACTATGCCGACTCGCCACCTTTCTTATATTTTGTGTAACCTTATGAATAAAAGGTAGCACCTCCGGCTATTATTCATGCTTTCGTGCTTCAGACAAGCCTTTTTTTCAACTTCTGCAGAAGACATTGGGTTGCGGAACCGCATACGAAATTGAGCAAGGGAATGTAACTCACAAGAGTGGAGCTTGGGCTAGTTAGTGCGTAGTCATATTTGCAAAATGTTTCAGCGCACGAACAAAGAAAAAAAGACAGGGTAGACAGAAAGAGCGCTGCTGGCGCTCTTTCTGTCTATCCTATCCTTTTTTTTTTGTTCGAGTGCTGAAACATCTTGCACATATGAGCAAGGAAACCTGGCGTCCTCCCATTGATCTAATTGTGCATTCAAACTAGACTGTATCAGACGCGGCACAAATTTCAAAGTGTGGACACCAGGGAAAGCATTGCTATGCCCCTGTTAACAGTTGTCGAGTGGACCCAACCAAAGGGTAAAACTGCTTTCTTCGCATGGTTGGAAAAAGAACAGCAGACGTGATTGTCATAAAGAGTTAGTTTTAAGTATTAAAACTGCAGGATGGCAATGTCAGGCAGCTCATGCGTAAAAAAAAAGTTCTGACAACTAAATTGAAAAATTTCTAAAACCTTTTTAACCATTACTTCGGTCATACAACCACCCGTTTTTTTAATTAAATCGGGAATCACCTGGGAATATAAAAACTCTAAAAGTCATTGCATCGCTAAAGATAAACTTTTGTCCGCCTGTAAAAGGAAAATGTTCCACAGCAAAGGGGCAACGAAAGACTAGATACAAATTTCTTGCCACTGCCGATAAATTTTACCCTGATTCGACAGAAAGATGAAGGCAAGACAGGCTTCCACCAATATTAAAAACCTATTTGCAAGCATGCCTATTCAACCTTCAAAGCCAATTGTTCCATGCTCATCGATACAGGTCATCGATACAGCATCAGCCGGAACTGAATAAAATATATCCTCAATGCCTACTGAAAAAGAAAAAAACCAATATTATTGCTACCCTGCAGACACTCTATCAGATCTTTAGACGTGTTGATAAAAAAGGGATCACTAACCCTAAGCGAACGGGCCTTTTTGTCAGAAAGCAGCTGACGTTTCTTTGCTACGATTATTTTTCACTGACGATCGCCTTAAACGGAATGCTCGGTTTGTGCGTATTTGCTTGAAGAAAGTATCTGGCGCATTCCTTTTGCTTTTAGCTATTTATTTTGCCAAATAATCAAGCACATGCCTTTAATATAGCTTTAACATCCTATCCAACCTTGTCCCCGTAAAGGGCAAGGCTGAAGAAGCTGTTATGAAGAATTTGAGTCTGTAAAAAGTAATGTGGCTAGGGCCAAGGGGAGAAATCGAAACTATGTAAAAAAGATAAACAAAAAATAGGTAGGCAAAAGAAAAATAGCGGATGTCTGACGGGAACGGGACAACCTCTCGGCGCAAGAAATTCATTCGCATATCCTTACGATTCCCTTCCGGGAAGCGGGACATTTTTTCACTAGTAGATTCTGCCTGAGTCAGCCTTGCCAGACGAGAGAAGAGGAGGAAAGCGACAGTTGAGACGAGATGCAAGCATGCAGCACGAAACGCGAGACACGAGCATGCGCAGTGGAGATGTGGACGGTGCCACCGAGGCCGCATCTGTGATATCGTGCAAATGAGAAATGCTCGGCATTAAAGAAAAAAAGCCTTAACTTTACAGTCACCGTTCACTTGTATCTAATACTCGTAACCTACCATCTGTACGCGCACTTTTAAGCGAACCAACTAGCTCGACAAGTGTTACTCCTCCGAGTTGGTAATTGAGCCATAAGTACGACTTCAAACAGGGTTTAAAGACTTACAAAAAAGGTTCAGTCTAAATAGAGGATGACGCAGCAAGCGACCAAAATAAAAATAATGGGAGTAACCTTAAGAGATAAAAGAGAGCAGGCTGGATCAGGGAACGAACCACGGTTAAGAATATCATAGTTGAAGTTAAGAATAAGAAATAGACATGGGCCGGGTCGGATAACCGGTGCTCATTAAAAGTAACTGATTTGAATCCCAGAGAAGGCAGGCGGGCTAGGGGGAGACAGAAAGCTAGGCGGGAAGATGAGATTACGAAGTTTGCAGGTATTATGTGGCAGCATCAAGCACAGAACCGAGTTAACTGGTGATACATGGGAGAGGCCTTTGTCCTGCAGTAAATGTAGCCAGGCTGATTATGCTGCTGCTACTGCTGCTGCTGCTGCTGCTGATGATGATGATGACGAAAAGTACAACCACTTTTAAGGCACTGGAACCGAACTTTCGCTCAGCAATATTATATTTTTTTGCAGGAGGCAAGATGCCAGTTACACTGACGCCTGACAACGCCTCTGCTACGCTTAAGGTAGCTGCTTTGGCTACGCTGGTCGCAGTCGGCTGGGTGGAGCTGAAGCCTAGAACTACACGGATCATCGGCCACACGCGAGGAGTCACACTTCTTGACCTCACACATTTTGTAAGCTAGTGAGATCTTTGACTTTGTCTAATTATCGATCTTCTTATTTTTCACAAAACGCATGCTCGAAACCATCACCCACTTGTCCAACCTGATGATTTACAGCAATTCAGTTTGGCTTTAAAAAATATGAGGCGAATACGCAATGGCTTATGAGGCCTTCCTACAAAACAGACGGACGGTTTAGCCAAACCCTAAATATTTATTTGTATTTATCATGGTGATTCCTCTCTGCAAACTCTATTCTTACTAAAATGTTACCGTTTGACGTGCCTGTGTAAATGAATGCGCCGAATTGCTCAACGATGCTCTTGTGTCACACTCAAGCGAATGAAGAAAGGAAGTGGAAAAAAATAAGGGCTAATTCTCACAATACTAGTGAGAACCCCACACAGTGATGCCAAGCAATGTATTGGGGGTGTTATCGGCAATGATTGTAATGTAACTATGAAGAAATAAAAGTCGACTAAAAAACAACTTGTCACGGGCAGAAACCGAACCTACGACCTTAAGTAATGCATCCGATGCTCTGCCAACTAAGTTACTGCAGCGGCCATTTTTCCGTCGTCCTTTTTGGGTACGCACGTGCATTTAAACGTGGAAGCGTCAGTAAGCGCTGATAGTAGCTATTAGGGCGAGTGCGGAACACTCCCTTTTTCATCTTCGTTTGGCGTTCAATATCACAGATCTTATTACAAGCTAGCGGTGGCACACACCCGCTTTAGAGAGGGTGTGTGCCACTTGTGGCTACTGTAAAAAAATTACTCCGAGGTCAGAGTAAAACGCTCGTCTCCTACCCCCCCCCCCCCCCTACTATTCGGAGCAATTTTCGCTCCGGCCATCCGGAGGAAAATTTTTTCTCCGGCCACCCGGAGTACATTTAAAAGCTATTTCACTCCGGCCGGCCGACTGGAGCAATCGCGTGGCGCCACGGCAGTGCTTTTTACTCGCATTTTCCTCCGGCTGGCGCGATTGACAAGGTGGCACCTCCGGCTCATTTTTTACGGGTTTTTCACTGAGGCTCTCTGGAGCTTTTGTGTCGGAACTCCGGAGTATTTTGCAAATGTACCTACTTCGTCCAGACAGAATGCCAGTAACGTGGACTAGTACTGTTTAAAGTGTTTGCTTCGCTCCTCATTTATTGTATGCTGATTGTTTCACGCGTTGGTTAGATGAAGAAAGTCCCTATTCTGATATAAGCACTGCAGAGGAACTGTGTACTCTTTTCCACAAAGCTGTAGCAGATTGAATTCAAGTAAGCACTTGAGTTTATTTCTTGAAGTAATTAAAATAAAATTCTGATTCTGGATAATTACACAGCAATCAGGAAAATGAACATGAATAAAACATGCAAAAAGCCACCAAAAAATAAACACAAAAAGACATATCAAACGAAAAGACCAGCGCTCAAGTTCAAAACGCAGCGCTTCAAAATTAACCCTACAATGCTGCAAAACGATGCACTACAAACAAATAACGCCTGGCCACCGAGAACGACTCTTCACCTTCCCTGAAGAAACATCCAATAAATTCTTTGATGACGCAAGAGTTGGGCTGAATGCTTGCTACAATATTAGAAAAAAAATAATTATACATGCGAGAGGCACGGCAACTCAGCCACGGTCATTATAAAGTCTGCGAGTCTATGAGAAGAGGCAACTTCTAAACACACACACACACACACACACACACACACACGCACACACACACGCACACACACGCACACGCACACGCGCACACACACACACACACACACACACACACACACACACATGCACACACACACACACACACACACACATCAGAATTCAATATCAAAAAGTTCAAAACTGGTCAAAGTTTTCTAGATATTTCTAAATCGATAGCTCTACCTTTGCTGGAACATCTAAAAGCAATCTTGGACTAAAATGATCTTATTTCAGTACTCTTGTAGACAGCATCAGCAATACCGCTCCCAATAATTTCCTAATTTTATCAAATATTAGTTTTGATTAATACAGTCACAGTTTTGTGCGTGCTCATCGTCATACTTCTAGCAAAATGGGTCCTTACATTATGCATGATTGTGGCCGGTCTTAAAAAAAAGCTTATTTTCATATCCTTCGTAAATTATTTTCGAGAGAAGTTGGCATTGTTTTATCTTTAAGCTGCACTTACTTCTCTGTTTTAATACTTGTCATTGTGAACATTTTTTCAAAGATGAGCATGTATTTCTTCAAGACGAACAGCTTAAAGTGCAAAATAAGAAAAGTTCATTACAACGAAAAAAGAAAAGTAGGTAATAAAAGGCACAAACATTACGCCACATAAGCCAACTGAATTTTCAT
Source organism: Rhipicephalus annulatus (assembly GCA_013436015.1). NCBI lineage: Eukaryota > Metazoa > Arthropoda > Arachnida > Ixodida > Ixodidae > Rhipicephalus > Rhipicephalus annulatus. The sequence goes on along the minus strand of WOVY01009927.1, from coordinate 122,207 downwards.
TGAAATAAGGGACGACCAGTTTACTCAACTGAAAGATCCATGCACACGGTCGGAGGCAGCAGAAAGTGATGCACGTGCGAGTTTCATGACCAGCGTCCCTGGCTTGAAGAAATGCTCTTTTCCCTTCTTCTGTTCACAAGCCAGTGTTGTTGAATTTCTCAGGTCAAAACTACGTTGTAGCACTGTTCGCACTCCAATATACCGCCGAAAAAAAAACTGCAGTCAAAGCCACAGCAGCACGACTGAAAAGAAAAACAAAACGCAGCAGCAAGGATAGTAATCTCTCCCATTAATAACACAGAAAATACGGCTAGTTTTTTGAGAGGGTGCCTTCTCCTTTCTTTCTTTCTCTCTTTCTTTCACTATAATGTCCCCTTCATCTTAGAATGTTAAACTGTGCTGTCAGATGGCTTAGCTCTACTACCCTCTCCCCCTTTCATAGAAACGTCGAGCGCTGCATGACTCGTCCTGCCAAGCGAATCCTCTTCTTTTTTTCTGCATTCTTTGTCTCTAGTAACGTCAATTTGTTTCGCCCCTCGTTTTGTTTTCCTGAAAGCACCACATACCGCGAAGAGCCTAGTACACTTGGTCATTATTATCTCAGATACCGTTTATGCAACCAAAATAATATTTTCACAAGTATTGAGGGCGTGTATACATTCTAGAAGTCTGATCAAGTTACGATGCCTTACCTCAATTCATAACATTTATAAAGAATTAACACTGATTTCTTTATTCAAGTTTTATTAGTTGAGCCTACATATTGCCTGCAATATATTTATTTTGAAAGCAGACAAACGTTTATGTGTACCGTTTCTGTGTACTGACAAGGCCAGAAATATCCTTTAACTAGTTAGGTTTACCTATAACGAATAATAACGTTTGATAGAATCAACCTCAAGCTAATATACTTTGTATTGTTGCATATCTACTCAGTGCATCAAATATCACAGTAACACTATTCTACTTACCCAAGGTATTATGGCGTTTCTGCTGCGCTAAAAAGGACGAGTACAAGAAAGTGCACAACCACAAGTGCTTGTGGTAATCATTTTTTTGCGCTACATTTATGCCATAATGAATCAGTACCAACTCGCTCCACTCTCCCTTTTGCTTTACCGAAGTTATATTAAGAAAACAAACACGTAGTCCAAACAACGCATTATCGGAAACCCGCTGATTTTTCACTAATGTCTTGTAAAAAAACCAAATACTGATCCAATTTTCGGTTTATCAACGCAACATTATCACATCTTAGAACTTAGAACGGCGGGGCTGGTAGCTGTCATGGCTACCAGCCCCGCCGTGGTGATCTATTGGCTAAAGTACACGGATGCTGACCCGCAGGTTGCGGGCTCCAATCCAATGCGGCGGCTGCATTGCCGATGGAGGCGGAAATGCTGTAGGCCCGTGTGCTCAGATTCGGGTGCACGTTAAGGAACCCCAGGTGGTCAAAATTTCTGGAGCTCTCCTCTACAGCGTCTCTCATAACCATATGGTGGTTTTGGGACGTTAATTTCCACATATAATCATCATCATCATCATCATAATCATTTCTACCGGTGGCGCCAACTCCCCTCCCTTTCAGCTCGTACTTTTTTCACTGTCCGGGCCTTTGCCAGAGTCCATTCGTGACTGCAGCGCGAAAGCTAAGACGACTTTTAAACTCCAGCTCTAGTGAATGACCAGTTTTTTGATACACGTTTTTGCAATGCACCGTAAAAGAACCGACATTAATATGGCTCGTATGCCCGCTGGTTCAGTCAACGCAGTAATAGCGGATGGTCTGATGAGAAAACATATTCTTTGTCTGGCGCAGGTGTGACTGCATGGTAGTAGAGGAGCGCATTGTCAAGCTGATGAATATCGATTGATATCTAGGCTTTACTTTTCCAAAACCACCATATGATAAGAGACGCCTTTTTGGAGGGCTTCGGAAATTTGAACCACATAGAGTTTTTTTAACAAGCACAATCTGAGCACACGGGCATCGAACATTTTCGCCTCTATCGAAAATGCAGTCGCCGCAGCTGGGATTCGATGCCAGAAGCTGAGTTCATATTTTTGGCGCTGCCTATCTTCACACTCGTAGTTTTGTGCCTAATGATGAGTGATTAATTAAATGCGAACCATTTCGTTGCGGATTCTGGCGTATCTATCTATCTATCTATCTATCTATCTATCTATCTATCTATCTATCTATCTAT